>JBAIAC010000007.1:19512500-20112500 GCA_037349315.1 Chelydra serpentina
GTGTACTTTCTTATTCAGAAAAGGTATCACCTTAATAAGAATTATAGGCAAAGGGGTTTCACTGTTCCATGCTGTGTGGACGAAAAGAGGGAGAAAAGACTGACTTATCAAAGGCACTGGCAGGTAAATAGTAATTTACTATGCATGCACAATGAACATTACACAGTGCCTTGACACAGGGCGATAATGAAAGACATGCTATTGTGGCATCCATCGAGGGAATTTTTTCTTCATTCTTCCTTCCCCTGTCTCTCTTGAGCAAAGAAGCAGTGATGTCTCCTGGCAGCTGCCTCCTGTTTCAAGCCATTTCACATAATATAGGAAGAACCTGAAGTTTAGTGTATTAAGTAAGTGAGTTAGTTTGCTGGTTTGATGAAATATACATTGTTTGTATGTGAACTTATATTTCATATGCAGGGGACAGTATTTTTATGAAACAAGCCTTTTCCTGTCTGAAAAATTATATGCATCTGATATATAATACAAGGCAGTGAGATTAAAAACAATGCATCACATAATACACTATTTTATGACTTGCATCCTTTAATTGTAGCTCTCCAGAATAAAAAAAGAGAAGTGTGCTCTAGTTTATAATACAAAATTACCATTTTCTCTTTTGACTAACAATGTTTACTGTATGGGGCTAGTGCTCTGTAGAGACTCCTCTATTTCCCCCTTTATGAAGCTGCAAAGTTAAATCTTGTTTTTTGGAATTCTTCTAACAAGTTTTCCTTCAGCCAATTCTAGAATTTAACCCACAGTATGGGAGGCTGGTACTTTAATTCTTATACTGCTAGTGATGGGTAAATGTGACACTATTGCAATGTGGAAATGTTTTAATTATTTTAAAAGCATTAAGTCTCGGAATATGATGATATCTTGTAGGCAACCTCCTGCAGAGAAAAAATATTAGATTTACACTTCTCGGTAAAATAGCACCTACTAAGACAATGTGGCTGTCATTGTGCAGTTGCAGTGTATGTAATAATGATGTTTGCATGTATCTGCTGATTAATAACTTCATATGCAGACATCCCTCACTGTGATGTCAACTCATGGTATAATGTATCACAAGAATAAGAATGAGATGTGATTTAATGATCCCAGACCATATTAGACCCAATGGTCAATCTTTATCTGGTTATACAGGGCCATTGATTTGAAATTCACTACATTAATTCTGCTCCAGAAAAGCCTTTTATGATCAATTTTGAAAATGTAATTAACGGCAATCATTTGCCACTATTGCACGTCGAACACTTCTTTTATCCACTTCTGTATGTTTTATCACATTCACGTTTTTCCTTCATTTTCCTCCATCCTGGGTGTCCAATAAGGATTTTTGGGCACAAGCTTTATAGCTTTACAAAAGACTCACTATCAAAATATTAAAGTGTAACAATCTGTTAGTGATTCCAATCAGATCCAGATTTTTTTTCATTTTTAAAAGTTTTCCCTCCTGGTGTGTTTATGACTGCTTTACAATAATGCCAATGTTAATGAGATATTACTGCAGTCTACTTCACAATGGGATTTACTTTGCCAGCTAGATAGAGAGAGCACAAACTCATTAGAAGTTGTCTGCCTTTACTAGGATGCAAGGGTGGAATCTGAATATTTGACATGATCAACTAGCCCTTATAAAAATTATTCTAAGGGCCTCAAAAATGTACCCCTAATGTACAGCAATTTTTGTTCACAAGGATCCTTTTTTGCACATTCCGTACTAGAATCTATGTACACAGGTGTTTTTCACATGCAAAATGCCCAGTTTGTATACAAATACCACTAAAACTGTTAGTACTGCAGGTTTTACAGGCTCTTTGCAAATTTGGCCTTACTGAGTTTGTAACTTTGATCATAACTAGCACCATTCCCACATCACAGAACACTTCATAGATTTTGCTTAATACCCAGTATATCTAAAAAGAAAGCTGTGCTTTAAGCAAAAATCCCCATGGAAAGACACGTATACTCTGAAGACTAGGTGTGAAGTACTGGCCACATTGATGTCAATGGGAAAACTTCCATGGACTTCAATAGAGGCAGGATTTCACCTAAGGTTGTATAACCTTTATTCATATTGATGAGCACATACTCACAAAAGTAGTCCTATTGCCCTCAACAAGGACCATGTGTACAAGCACGATCAACTCCAAGTGGGCATTTACTTCCATTGTCTTAACAAACAGATTTTCAAATAACTAGAGTCTACAGGATGGCACATAATCCAGAACGAATTTGCATAAACGTCATGGATATAAATACGGGGTCTGACAAAGGTTTTGGCCACCAAATAGTGCACTGCAGATCTAATGTAATTGTTAAGACCTGTGCTCAGTGCCCTTTGTATATCTGCCCACCTAGAAGGGGTGCACTGGGGATGAATTATGACGCAGAATGGGCAGAAAGTAATTAACTGAAACCCTAAGCAGGGGCAGCTTAATTTGCCCCTTACACATTGGCTGGGCATCACCTCTTCTGGACAGCACAGTGAGCCAAAGCTTTGATACCTCTTTGTTCTCCTGTTCACATGGGAGAATATCAGGCACACAGATCTTTTCTCCCCTATATGGCTGGACCTGTGATATCAGAACCCCTACTGCAGCTGGGCTGGCAGTCAGAGATGTAGGTGGTGTTGATGCTTGCTTCCCAACATAGCCATGTCAGGGTCTGTCAGAATCTGACTCTAAATTCTGCAATATAAGTTGACTTGCTATGAAAACAGTTATCAGAGATTTGATTGAGAAGAAAACAGATTCTGTGTGAACAAAGTCTGAGCCTTGCTACAGCCACACTATTATGCTACACAGAGGTAACATGTGACGAGCAACTTTAGAAAGGGAGTTTGACTATGAAATCCAAACATGTCCTGAGTCTGCAAAATGAGTCTGGGTGAAGTGAAAGTCAGGTTTAGCAAGGCATGGAGGAAAAACAGATATCATCATTGGAAAGAATGAATAATGGCCACAGCTTGATCAGGCAGCCACATCAGGCAAAGGAAGTCCAAGGAGAGTCCACTGGGGATGGACGCATGCACGGAAGGAAAAAAAACATATTTGTAATGATCAAACTCAACCAAAGCCAGAAGAAGAGTATCTCCTGGCATTGTGTTCTTTTCGTGGTCAGATATGACTTCTTAGTACCTATGAAAATGCCTCCTCCTTGCTCATATGGATAGAGCTTCCAAAGATGGAGCAAGTCTCTGACATAACACATTTCATGAACATATGGAGTAAGTTGTCAGAAATGAACATTGGAACAAAAAAGAATCAGCCAGTTCCTAATGAATAGCAAGGTAGGAGGCGGAGTACAGGTGCAAGAGATTCAGGGCCATTTTCCTGCCGCTTGAATTTTTAACAGAATGTCTTCCGAAGCTGAGAGACCGAATCAACTGTGCAACAAAAAGTTTTGTACCTAAAATTGTAGAGAAAATCCAGAGGAACAAATGGAAATGGATAGAACATAGTACCAAAAGGACAAATAACAGATGGACAAACATAATTCAAAAGCAAATGCCAAATACTAGAAGGAACAATAGAGTTTGGTAACATACTGGCGGAGCGGCAAAATAGTTGGATTCAGAGGACCAGCTCAAATGTAGAAAGGCCCTAAGCAAAGGCGAGTAGTTAAGATTGCAATGAGGAATGATAGAAACTGATGCTTATTTTAAGAATGTATATAGAAGGAAATATTTTTATTGACTATAGTGATTTTTTTAAATAATAAATGTTTCCCTAACATGGACTGTCTTTCAAGGCAGTTTAAACAGCTGTGATCTGTGCAATAAAGCTGTGTGAGGACATTCTGACTGTAAACCAAGGATTAAATTAAGATGGCCAGGTTGAATTTTAATCACGTAGCTCATCTAAATGCCAATAATGACCACACCAACAATGTGTTAATCAACTATGGTCCACTGGACCTTACCCCAGGAATAGCTCATAGGCTAAGTAGGCAGTTATTTATATGAGCCAAGATTCTGCTAAACATCCACCTCTGAGGCTCATCCTGAAATTAAAATGCTATTCATATGCATTTGCAAGAGATGTTAACTGTAAGTTGCTCTCACTCAAAAATGAATTCAGTGCTCTGATTAGCTGTGCTCCAAATGGCCAATACAGTCATAAGAGTTAAACATAGTGTTCAGTGTAATAAATTATTGGTCAACCTCATTGCTGCAAGATGAAGAATTAGCAGTGCAGAAGTGTTATAGAAGTCTGGTTTTATGGCAACACCACTGATCAAGATAGGGACCGTGTTAATGGGTTTTGTCCCTTTTGCACTCAACATTGAGATCCAATATGTTCCTGATGTGGTCAGACGCAAAAGAAATAGCCACTGCTATGTTTATTTAACCAAAGCTCTTCAGCTCACCTGGTGTTTACATTTTTAACACATTCTGTCATAGGGCTCTCACTTAAACAAATAGCAACATGAAAAACAGGACCTCATTTTTTTCCCTTCTTGCTTTCAAATATTTCTGAATGTCATCAAGGATGGGAACTGCACACACTAAGCAAGTAATATACAGTACCTAAGAGATCATTTTATATTTGTTTTAAAATGTGGTAGATTTCTTGCTGTCCCTGTCAACAACTATGAGAAGGTAATTTGCTAGCTCAGTGACTCATCATTAGTTCAGTTCACATGGAGCTGACAAAGGTCAACCATGTAAAAAAAATTATTTGGTTTCAATTCTTAATTCAAGAAGATGCAATATTTCTACGTTTATTTGATTGAGTTAATGTAAATTCACCTAATTGCAGAACTATAAACTGAATAGTTATAGATGCCCCTGTCAGTCACCTTAAATTATGCTGGGAAATCATTAAATTGGTTTCATGAATGAGTCTGACCCATGTTGTCTATATACAGTATAAACACAACTTTGGACGAGTGATTCTGCAGTTACAGGTCTCATGTTTCCATTCGGATTCTGCTGGTAGGGGGTCAGAAGATGCTCTTTCTGACTAATTCAGCACAGTTTCAGGCCTCAGCTGTGCTGCCAGGGGTCACTGGTTTTGGTCAGGTTGCCATGGGGAAGGGATAAGGGAAAACTGGACTTTGTGCGTCCTTCCATTTCACTGCACAGCTTGCTGCTTAACACAGGGCAGTTTGACAGGAAGTGGCTGTGAGGAAGCCCACACTTGTTCCAGTTCATCTATCACAAGAAGAGTTATTCTGGAGTGAATGAATGCAACCTAAGGGATGCAGAAATTTTAAAAGAGCAAAATCTGAGCACGCATGTGGTCACAGAGGGTAAGCTTCCATGTAAAACACATCGCAGAGCAAGAGGAACATTGCATTTGGCTGGTTTTTGTTGTGGTTTATTTTCCCCTTTCTCTTCCCCAGCTTTCACTATTCCTTCAGATAGCCAAACATGCAGAGGTAAATGTTCACCATGCAAACAATTATGCATGCAAATGTCAGGACTAGCAGTGATTATTTTGTTCCTGATTTTCCAGTACCTTGCATCTTGTGCAATCAATTACACCTGTGCAAAGTGAGTGTAAAATGCTACCAGCTCAGAATGGTAGCACTTTACACCCGCTTTGCACTCCCTTTGCATAGGTGTAAGTGGCCACGAAAGATGCAGAACAGCAAAGATTGCCCTGTATATATAATTACCCACATTCTGTAATGAAAATGAGGTATATATCATATATGTAAGTGGGGAAATGGTCTCGCTATTGTGGGGAACTTTCCTGGCTTCTGCACTACCCCGGTGAAATGGGCTAGCGGAAGGATCTGAGTCCTCGCTCCCATTTCCTTTACCCAGAGGCCTTTGAACCCTCAAGGATTCCCCTTCCACTCTCCTGTCTGGCAGAGTCCTTGTAACCCCAACAAAGCGGAACCCAGGATTCCTGGGGGGCTCAACCCCCAGCCTTGCTGTGGTCACCTAGGACAGGGGCTAGGGTGTCCACACTCCGGAGTACTCTCTCTGCACTGGACACTTCCCTGACCCACTGATCATTACATACAATTTAAAGCAAATACAATTTATTTAATCAGCAATTAATTAAAAAAAAGAATAAGGAAAAATGGGAAAGGTTAAAGGAAAACACATCACCTCACTCTGTGGCAGGGAACATCACAAACAGTGTCTCTGGAATGTCATGGCAGTTTACAGTCTGTTCCTTGTAGGTCCCAGGCCTCCTTCTCAGGCCCTGGCTGTGCTGCAGGGATGCTGTGGGTTGGACACTTGCTCTGGTGGTAGTCACACACCTCCGGGCTTTGGGTGGTGGGACTCTTCTTCTCACCGTCAGCCACCCATCGGGAGTAAGATCCCCCACCCAGTCTGGCCTGCGAGGACCCTTGGATGGGAGTGTCTTTCTGAACTGGGGCCTTGCCCAGGGTCCCCCCTTGGCTGGCCCCAGTTGCTCACCGCATCCGGCTCCAGACTACTCCAGCTCCACTGTTCTAGCTCCGGCTCCACTCTGCCTCAGCACTGATGCTGCTGCTCTGCCTCCAGCCCTCTGGGCTGCTTCTCTGGCCCCCCAGGCTCTGTGGCTGCAGCCCTGCTCCCAGCACAGGGTCTGCTCTCCCCGGTCTGTGTCTCTGGCTTTGGGGCTGCATCTCTGCCCCCAGCACAGGGTCTGCTCTCCCCGGTCTGTGTCTCTGGCTTTGGGGCTGCATCTCTGCCCCCAGCACAGGGTCTGCTCTCCCCGGTCTGTGTCTCTGGCTTTGGGGCTGCATCTCTTCTCCTGGCACAGCATCTGCTCTCCCTGGGCTGTGCCTCTGGCTCTATGCCTGCAGCCCTGCTCCCAGCACAGGGTCTGCTCTCTCCTTGGCTCAGCCCCACTCTCTCTGTCTGACCCAGGGTGATTCCAGCTCACAGGGAGGACAGGACCTTTCTGACCCCCTGACTCTGTCATTGGCCTGTTTGCCCTGTCAATCAGGCAGACCCGGAACACTGGCCTCTCCCCATTGCCCCAGGGGACTATCAGTCTCAGGGTCCTGGGTTCCCATCGACCCTTCCCCTTCCTTTTGGTACAGGGACCTGGCCAACCAAAAACCCTCACTGAGTTTTAGTAAGGGGCCAACAGTCCCCTTACATATAGGTGTATGCATGCAGGGCCGGTGCAAGGAAGTTTTGTGCCCTAGGCGAAACTTCCTTGCACCAGCCCTGCGCCGCCTCCCCACCCCCCGCATCACCGCCCCCCTCCCCCAGCCAGCTCCCCCGCCCCCGGGAGCTCAGCCCCCCCGCCCCCGGGAGCTCAGCCCCCACGCCCGTGGGCCGCGGGAGCTGAGCTTGGAGCCGGGAGGCAGGAGGCAGCCACCCACCGCCTCCCAAATCCTGGCGCCCTAGGCGACCGCCTAGGGTCACCTAGTTATAGCACCGGCCCTGTATGCATGCTAGTGCATAGATAAAGAACTAGATTCTCCGATAGTATAAATTTCTATTTACACCAGCATTTCCACACTTTTGAAAGGAGAGTCCCCTGCTCATAAAAATGGAAGCAATTGTACTTCTTACAGCCCTGCCATGTGTTGTGAAAGGAATACCTGTCTTAATGGATACATCTTCTGCACTGTTCTCCCTGCTTGCACTAGTCCTTGTTCTCCCTGCTTGCACTAGTCCTTTGCACTGTGCCCCACACTTTGGGAAAAGCTGATTTACACCAGCAAAGGATCTAGCTTCAAGTGTTTTCTCTCTCCTTGGATCTGTCAGAGGACTATGTTCCTAGTTGTGTCTAAAAATGCCTGGATGCTATGGAGATGACAGCTTTATAAATACAGAATAAATAAATAAATACCACAAATACAAATCATCACCACTTTAGCTAGATTAGGCTTGAATTTGTGCTTCTTGTGGAATTATAGTGCTAAAGTGCTATGCTGGGCAGGGAGCCACATTTGCTGAAACTAGTCTGCCTTGACTTACGTTCCTTCATGGTCAGGAATCTCCCTTAGGTCAGGTGATTAGTTTCAACATGATTTGGGCAAACACAGCAGACAGGCCAAACCACATTTAAAATGAATTTGGAAACCATGTTGTAGTTTAGGTGTAGGACTGAGTTTTCTGAGTAGGGGCTCTCAACTGACTGAATGGCAAAAATATCATTACATTGTGCCTCTCTAGAATACTGGAGTGATGTCAGTATGACATCTAAAGCAGTTGCCATTACAGTTATCACACTGTATCGCTCACCCCTGTATTTTCTTATTAGGAAATAACTGCAGTATCTCAGAAGCTTTGAATTGCAAACCAGTGGGAATAGAACAAACCGACTCTTGTCATTGTTCCTACATTTTACCTACAGCCCCCTGTGACTATCCCAACTGGCAGACTCAACACTGAGAAGCTGATAGCATTCCTTGCACGTGTGCCTTGTTCTTGAGCCTTATAGTGCTAAGACTGACAGCCACGAACTCGGTGCCATGGAGCAACGCAGGCAGTCATTCCAGGTTTACACTAGTAAAAAAGAAGAGTAGGATCTGTGCTTAAAAACTGTCTTGAATTACATTGAAACCTCTATGCCCATCTGAAAAGTGTATGTTCCCACAGATGAACTCCCAGTGAGTTTGGAAGACTATATGGTTCATTGCCCTCCCTTGCAAACAGTTTCATCATTGGGGGGAGGAGAGGGGAGGAAAGAAGCAACTTTTAGATTGATAGGATTCTAGCAATTTAAACCCAAAGCTGGAAACTCATAACACCTGAGTAATTGGGCTGTATGGACTTGAGGGTTTGGGAAGTGAAATCTAGCCCCAACTTTGGGCCAAGGTACACTTGCAGCCACTACCATCAACCTATAGGATGATGTAGTGACAACAGCCTCCCTGTGCTTCTTTTTCATGTTGGTAAGTAATCATAGAAACTTCAGTCCATCCCCTGCCACCCACTCCTGGCCTACATGGTCTTCCATTCGTTCTCTGATGGTATTCTGCTCTATTGGTGGGTCCCAACATGGGGCTTATATATTGCATAGAATCCTGCACAGGCCTCCTGCATCATAATAAGTTTCACTTGCAGCATTTTCCCTTACAAAGCATGAAATTGAAAAAATGAACCTTCCCACACAGATTTGAATACATAGACAGGTATCAGTGAGAGTAAATGCATAGGGCAAAGAATTATATTTTATAACTCAACGTGAGAAGCATAGCTTGCTTTGCACATACTTATTATGATTATTCTGTAAGAATTCATTACTGCCATCTTATTGATGAAATTAGCTATTTTTCTCGCAGTCCAAGATAACATGTAAAACTTTGTTTGTACAGCAGACAATTAAGATGGAGTTTATTTCCTAGCACTAATGTATGTTCTCCCTTAGAACCACTGCAAATTGTATGGACCTCTAGCCTGTCATTTTCTTCTTTTTGGTTCATTGTATTTTGCAACAAAGAAAACTGTACCCAACTGTGCACAGAAAAAGAAAAATCCTTTTCCAGACAAAAGAAGCAAGGTTCTTTTGTTATAAAAAATAGCACAACTTCAAAAAAGATGTTTCCTAATAAAGATCAATCAGATATTTGACTGTTTTAGCATGGAAAGTGTTAAGCCCAGCTGAGAATGCCAGACATACCTGTATTCATTCCTTTTTGAATAAAGTGACAAATTCCCATTCTTGGTCACTGGAGCACAAAATTAGCCTTGTGCTTCAGTGAAAGGTCAACATGGGAAGAAATAAACAAGAGGTTAGAGGTTGTGACCTGTGTATGGAACAGTAGAAATGGCTGAATAAAAAAGTTAATTCTACTGTATATTGTACTTTTCATACAGTCAGGTCCCACTTGGGAATGTAGAGTATTCTTAGAATAGAATGCAGAGCATTGGAAAACTCAAGAATGAAATGTGCTTGTATTTATTTATACAGATTTTTTTTTCATAAAGACCTAACCAGTTTTGCTTATTTTGAATATACCACAATATAAATATTTGCTTATGTGATCTAAGGTCTGGTGATTCGAGGCGGATGTAATTGCTTTAACTCAGAAGCTCTTTTCCCTTCCTTCTCTTTCTTCATTTAGTTTGTTCAAAAGCTGGTAAAGACCAAGTGGTCACTAACAGGAGCCAGTTGCCTGAAAGAATAGTGGTCTGCGGTTGTTAAAAAGTATCTGAAAAGTGATTACAAAGAATGTGTTTATTGTTATTATTTTGTTTTACTCATTCACACCCAATGTGCTGGGAGCTGTCCACACAAACAGGAAGGCACAGTCTTTGCCCCAAAGAGTTTGTACAGTAGGAAGCACATGGAGTTATCTCTGTTCCTGCACTCAAATCAGATCAAGCCACAGCTGCAGGGCTAGGAATAGTGGCAGTGTCCACTTGCTTCTTCAGGCTTCAGAAGCAAAAGTGGTTCTGTTGTGTGTGGAGGAGTCAGATGGAGTCTTTATTATATGGTAGGATTTGCAGAAGTGATTTTGGTTATGATAGTTGGAGAAGGAATGGAGACCAGGTAACATGAAATAAGTGAGTCTGCTTAAGACCACACATAGGTGAATCCACCATCACATTTTGAAAAGGGAGTTCAAGATGATTCAAAATGTGTTACAGAAAATGACTTACTTCTATATCTACATGTAGTTGACAGAAGGAGCAGCTTGGAAGAACAGCTTTGCCAGTAGTAGCTGTCTTTTAAAAGAAGCAATATGAGCATTAGGTGTTGAACTGAAGAACATATCCCTGGACAATGCAGTATTGATTTGTACAGTACATTGCTTTATAAAAAGAAAACAGTTGAGAAAATTGGGGAATCATTGTTCAGTCTGCAATGATGGGCAAGTGTTTTTCTGTCTGAGTAGTACCTAAACTGGTCAGGAATGCTTCAATGAAATATTTTTTTCATCAGCAAATGCTGGAAATTTTTGTGGGAAAGGGTCAGTTTCAATGAATTTCCTGTTCTGAAAAAAGTTTAAAATAAAAAATGTTTAAAATAGTTGAAATGGGACATTTCAACATTTTTTAAATCAAAATTTGTTTTTTTCAGTTTGAAAACTTTTCATTTTGAAATGTATAGTAAAAATATATAGTAAAAATAGTAAAAAAAAAAAAAAAAAGTTGAAATTGTAATGAAACATTTGGAAATTAGCAATGAAACATTTTGATTGACCTGAACTGAATTACTATGTATGTATTTATTTATTTATTTGCTTTTTCACTTTATGAAAGCTTTAGTGATTTCAACTTTTTTGTCCTGGATAGGAAAAAATATTGAAATTTTTTGTGGAACAAGAAAACTGTCTCCTGCCCATCTCTATTGTTAACCATTTTATTTCCAAATACATCTAATTAAAGGTAAACTCATCTTAAACTATAAACTGCAGTGTACATCTTTATTGAGCTGTGTGTATCTTTATATAATATCAGATCCATGTAGGTGGGCCTTAACCCAGCAAAACTGCAACTAAGCTTACTAAAACAGTGCAAACAGGCAACCTGCAAATACTCTGTCTCTGTTGCTGCTTTAGTTTTAATTTTCATGTCTTTGCTCCTGGTGTATTACCAGCGCTTCACTGATTTAGTCATGTTCTTTTATTCTGAAAGGGATGTTTGCCTTCTGCTTGCTTTATTTTCCCTCCTAGGATTTGCTTGTGCTTTTGGCTTCATATGTTTCATATTAGTAGCAGAGTTGTATGTTATTTTGCCAATTGGCACTTTGCATTTCAGCACATTGAGGAGCTGTGAGGCCTCACCTGGAGAATACCCACCTGGATGAGTGAGTCATAGCCCATTAACAGCTATTTTTGCCCCTTCACTAGCATACCTGAAGGGAATGGAACCTGAGAACTTCTGGTTATTCAAACAATATGAGTTAAATTCATCTCTGCTTTAACTCTACTGACAGCCATCAAGTTACACCACAAATGCGTTTGGCCCTCAGTATTCTGGATGGAAATCTGGGTACCCTTCAAAACCTACTGAACACAGATGGTAGTATCATTAGGAAAAAGCCATCCTGCATTGGTATGGCAAGAGGGGTATTTTGTACCAGTGCTGTTATGTGCAGATCATGACAGCATATGTTGGTCCATTAATATAAATCCTAAATATTGATTCTGAAGCCATTAGAAACCAAAGTAACCCTGGTCTGATCCCAGTATCACAACATGAAAAGTATAGAGAAATGCCAGGTATTTGATGACAACGATGTGTGCCAAGAACAGGTTACAGAGGGTGAGATGATTCTTTGATGAAATTTAGGGCCAGGGTGCCCCTTTCCTTTTGAGGTGGAGGGCGTGTTCGGTGAGTGCCCTGAGAAGTGCATGGAATTAGTGTGGCACCAGAGAGGCTCGATGAAGGACATTGTTGAGGTGACTGACCACATTGTTGATGTCTTGATGTGGCTTTAGAATGATCTCATCTCCAGTAGCAGCAGCATCTTTACAGGTGTCCTGCAACAGATAAAGGAAGAGGAGACACTGCTATAGTGCTGGTGGAGGATGCTTCACATTGAATCTGACTATTAGTGACACATGGAGTTTATGAGACTGTATGATTGTTGCTGTGGAGGAGGTGAAGAAATTGCCCTTTGTCTCCATTTGCAGCCCTGTTCCTTGGTAGTGCATAGCTTGGTTAATACAGGCCACTTGATTACAGAGTCAAGTTCTTCTCATGGTTAGAACTTTTCCTGTTCATGATCTGTCAACAGCTCCTGTTATAACTGACAACGCAGTATTCTTGATCTGCTTGTGGTCTTTAAAAGGAATAGAAGAACTCACTTGTGATCGACTCTGATGTTTTGTGCTGGGAGAGATCCCAGAGAGAAGTTTTATTTTAAGGACTTTTGAGGGGTATCACAGGGCTCCATCTCATCATCTCTTCTGTCCTATATGTATGAGAGACTGCTAGATGGTTAATAAAGAAACATAGGCTGTGATGATTTCTGTGTGCTGAGGATACCCACTTATATGTCTCCATCCAATAAGCCCTACCAGTGCAGTGGAATAGGTGACACCAGGTCTGCATGAATCTGGTTGACAGTGAGTGGGTTGAGGGCAAATCCATTCATAGCTGAGGTATACAGATAAATTGGGGGAAGCAATGAAAAGAATGGGTGAGGTTTACATTGATGCTGGTGATTTAGGGAGTACAGTCTCCATTTGTAACACAGGGATTTAGTTTACTGGTGATTATATCCTAGGATGATTCAGGATTCAAAATCTGATTAAGAGAGATTTCTTCTGTCTGCACTTAGTGAAATGAGACTGACTTGCCTTGTTCACCTTGAGACTAAACTACTGTAATGTTCTCTATGTCAGCTTCACCTTGAGATTATAGGGAAACTGAAGCTAGTGCAGGATGCAGCTGCTTGCTCATTCAGTGACATTTCTTACCAAGAGCATATAATGCTAGCTGGGACCTTTCCAGGTGCAGCAAAGGTATTACAGCCTCAGTTCTGGGCACCTCCATGCCATTCTCATTACATGGTAGTCTTGGTCTAGAAAGAGGTTGATATTCAATGTCTTGACATTCAGCAGAGGAGGTGGGTGTCTGCCAATAGAATATGTGCATATGGGATTATGGCGATGATTCTGTTACATATAAAGTTGTTACGAATGCGTTAGTCATCAAGGGATCATGCAGTAGCATAATCTGAGTTACTCTGCAGTTACCATCGGGACAAATCCTAAAGTCTTTTCTCAGGCAAGTATTCCCATTGATTTTGTATTTGCCCGAATAAAGACTGAGTAAGGATTTGAATATTTTATCTCCCTGTTTCTGTTGGTGTTACAATGGCGTTAGCACACAATGAAGTATTCATATTGTAGAAGTTATGAGCCTTGCTTTGTGAGCTTCAGCACATCCATTAGCCTAGAGACTCCAAAGAGTGTTGTGGGTACTCAGCATCTCATAGATTAGAGTCCCAAGTAATTAACATGGGTCTCTGTGGTACACTTGAGAGAAATAGGAACTCCACCTGTTGGGGAGATAATTGCATCCAAAAACATCCCATTGTAAACCTTCAGTCTTATTTGTTGGAATGAGATGGTATTCCCACCAATTGGGTTTTCCCTCTAGAAGGCTCAAAAAAGAATACAGTATATTTAATGGTCAGATTCTGAAGTCCTTAGTCAGTTTTTACTCTGCCTTTAGTCTAATAGAACTGTGTCCTATTGTACAAAAATTGCAATCATCAAGTCGAATCTGGTATATTGGAATAAGGTTGTGTTGCGTAAATAAAACCCCATTCTTTGTCTTTCCCATATTGGAGTGTTACTGAATTAATTAAGCATGGGAAGGAGATGGGTGGGGGAGAATGCCTAAGTAATGTGATTACTGTGTTATATTTCATACAGCAGTTCCAGGGCAATTTGCCAATGTCTTCTGTTAGGTAGTCACACTGGGCTAACACTCTCAGGCCCCTTGTCTGTATGCTCATATGCTTCTTATTGCCTTAAAGACATCAATTTAATTTAAATTAACCCACAAACATAAATGAGTTAACTCAGTTTTTTTTTACTGAAGATAAAGAAAGAGAATTTAGTTTTACTGATCAATTAAAGATTTATTAAAGTTAATTTGAAAAAAAGGCGGCAATATTTATTGCACAGCTGTGAACTGGTGGCTATTTTGTGTTATCTTGGTATAATCATGTTCCATGCCGAATTATGTTTAAATACTCAGAATTTTATTATATAGCTTTCATAGTTATTTATTGCAAATCTGACTGGTTATAGTGGGGGGCAGAGGGCAAGATTGTAAAGCACCATAAAATAGATTCAAAAATAAATGAAATGTAAATTTCATTTTACCAATGTGTTTTAAAATTAATTTTATGCATTATTTACACTAACAGTAAAACATATTGATTGTAGAAAACTGGAAGTGTTGATACACCAGTAATGACATTTAACAAAGATAAAGGTATTAATTATCAATTAGGAGAAATTGCAGCTAATAAGGCTGGGGGTGGGGCAGCAACTTACTGATCAGGAATAGCTGACACTTTTATAGTGTTGAGTAAATTACCAGTAATTTTTTTTACGTCTGCCTTGTATGAAATGAAAAAAGGTGTCAGGAACATAATTACTAAATACATCTAAGATACAAACCCTTTTTGTTGTTCTTTTAATCATTTGAGGGAAGAATATTGATCCCTTGGAAGATTTTTGCCCTTTTCTACAGATAACAAGTAAAATTAACTAACAGCTCAATTATTCTGTTAATGAGGGAGCTTCCCTCCCCATCGGCATGAATTCAATTTAAATGTTGTTTTGTTTCCCCATCAACTGTCTTGTATACTACTATCAACCAAATATCTTTTCACTGCATAATCAGAAAATCCTGGTAGAAGGAAAAACAGATTGGAGCTGATGTCAAATATAGTGGCTTTCTGATAACCACTGCCTGTCATGCATACAGCCATGCTAATGACTAAGGAAATGGGGAGGTATGTACTTTTTCTAGGAAAGACAACAATACATTAGCCAAGTTGAGGACCTTTAAGGATAACTTAATCATATATCATATGTAGTTAGCTATATGTCATTCTAAATGCAAGACAGATATGTAGCTATGTTGCTTTAGCCCAGGTGTATGTCTTTAATTATTACTACTTTGTAATTTTAAAAACCAGGGCTAAGATTTTCAAAAATAGGTGCCTAAAATTAGGCTTCTCGGTCCCCATTTAAGAGGCCTCAATGGCCTTCCCATTTATTTCAAGGAAAAGAAGCAATGCCATGTGACTTAAATCACCAATCATACTACCAACAGTTAGCAAACGGGTATGAACAGTTCAGAAGCAACTGATAGTTTGAAATTTGTTTTTGTGAACTATTCCATGAATACTTACAAATAATGAATGCATTTTTAGAAATAGTGATCAGTTCACAAATGATTCATGCATAGTCTGCAGAACTAAATTTGATAACATTTGAATCACATCAAATATTTAGACTGTCCAGGCCTAATCTCAACACCTTGAACAGCGTTTGAGAATGATGTGTGCGCTGCATAGAGATCCATACTGGATCCAAAACTAAGTAAGCTGGCAACTGCATTCTGCACTAGCTGAAGTTTCTGAGAAATGTCCAAATGTAGTTCTGTGAAGAGTGGATTGGAATAATCCAGTCGGAGGTGGCATATGCACGGCAGGGCCGGCGCTCCCACTAGGCGACCCTAGGCGGTCGCCTTAGGGCGCCAGGATTTGGGGGACGGCGGGCGGCTTCCTCCTGCCTCCACACTCAGCAGTTGAGTGTGGAGCCAGGAGATGGGGGGGCAGCTCGCCGCGGCTGCCTCCTGCCTCCCGGCTCCGCAGCTGAGCATGGAGCCGGGACGCAGTGGGGCGGCTCACCGCAGCTGCCTCCTGCCTCCCGGCTCCGCAGCTGAGCGTGCGGAGGAGCCACGGACGGGGGGGAAGCTGCTGCAGCCCGCGGGAGGGTGGGGAGCTGCCGTAGTGGGCGGGGGAGGAACTGGCTACCGCGGGGGGCGGGGGGACATGACGCAGGGATGGTGCAAGGAAGTTTCGCCTAGGGCCCTGATGCATGGATGATGTTAGCATTGTCAACATCCAAGAGGAATGGTTGCAGCTTCCTGGCCAGAATCAGAAGGAATAACATTTGCCACTTCTGCTGTTTGGACATCAAGAAACAGCTGAAGATTTAAAAGGACTCCTGAAACCCACATAAGGCAGGCAAATCTCCACAGTTAAATGGTCAGATATTTTCTGTTTCTTTTGGTTGCTTCCCCAACTGACCTGCATCATATCTGCCTTACCAAGTTTGAATTTGAGTAAAATAATTCTAATCCAAGCCTCTCTTTCAGACAGACTTTGGGAAAGCAGAGTAACCAACTGACTAAGACCAATGAAACAGAAATTTTGAGTTTAATGCTAGCTGCATATTTATGCCACTGCAATGTAGCAACTGGATATAGACCCCAAAAACTAGGGGTAACAGAACAGAATCTGTCTACACCCCACACAAGAGGGTTTGAGGTGCAGATGAGCTATGAACCTATATTACCCTTTAAGTCTTCTCAAATGGAACTTTTTGAGCGATTCAAGCATGGCTCCTATCCATCGCTTCTAGCAACTATAGTCACATTAGCAACATTTCATGGTCCAACCTCTCAAAGGATGCTGCTAATTGGATTTTAAGACCAGCTGTAATGCTGGTACTCTGCATATAAACGAATCAGCATGGACAGTTGATCTTTCTCCATCACTAAGCGGAGACCATCATCCCTGGTAGCCTGAGACCATTGCAATGTTTATAACATACCCAGGCCTAAAACTACAATTCAAGGGGTCTGTTAAATCTGAGGGTTCCAGATGTTGCCATGCTTTCTTCTCTACAAACGTATCAATAATCTTCTCCCAAAAAGAGATTCACAACTGGGAGTGTCTCAGTCACAATAGATGGTTTCTTGATGGAGAGCCTAATTATCAGTCGCTTGAGAGATTCTGAAAACATTCCCTTCAACAGGGAGGAAAACATTTGAAAAAAACCCATCTCCAACTCTATAGTGACCTAGAATCAAGATCTCCTCACAACATTTTGCCAGTCAAAGAGGATACTGGCTTGTAGCCTCAGGTTTTAGCCTGAAGTTCTCCAAGCATCTCCAGAAATTTAGGGACCAAAACAGGCTGAACCCTAGGAGAGACAACCTCAAACCTGGCTATTATGGATCTGCCTCGACACTGCACTTTAGCACCGAAGAAATGTGCCAAATTGACAGCCCCAGGAAAAGGATTTTCCCCCCCAGTAAAATAGGTACAGCATGAGAAGCAGTGGGAAATCATAGTTAGCCACATTACCTTACCAGTATCGTAATCCTGACCTGGAAGGAAAATTTCTAGGTGTAAAAGAGTAATTCACTCTTCTTGGTCCATTCATATTTAAGTTGAGTGTAGCAACAAGTAGACCAATTGTGTGTGTGTGTGCATGTGTGTCCTATCTGTTAGGAGCTGGACCAAACACATTTAATCTAGGCCTCAAAATAAGAAATTGCCCACTTGTGAAAGGGTTCACAGGAAGGAAAGTTATATTTTATGGTAGAAAACTGAGAAGGTGAAATTCACAGGAAGAGTAACGTCCCTGGAGACTTGAATCATATTTGGTAGTTCCCTTGACATCTGACTGACTCAATACAAAACTGAATTAATATAATAAAAATAGTATTGATTTATTTTTGGAATACACACTGACCCAGTTCTCATTGGTAGAAGGTCTGCGAACAAGTGCAACACTAGTTACTGCATAACAATATCCCTTATTATAGCTAGAACAAGGCAGGCTTCCTGGATATGTAGATTTGCTAACATGGTTTATGCAATTCAGTGGTAATGCCAGGAATGCAAAACAATATGTTAAAATAGCTAGAATTACATTTTTTTGCATGATTCAGTAACCCTAAATAAGCCATTATTACTAAAGAAATGAATCAGCCAGCCTCTGGCCACAGACTTCAAGAGACATATCAGCAGGTAAAATTCACCCTAGCTTCCATGAAGGTTCCTATCTTTTACCCATAATGAAAACATATACAGTATGAAAAGGATGTTTCTGGACCTCTTACTGTGAGACTTGTCTTCTGATGATCCTATAACTTAAACTTTAAAACCTTGAGAAGAAATCATAACTTGTTTCTGAGAATGTGAGCAAGGTTATTCAAAATACTTCTCCACATGTTTATTATACATTCATTGTGAAAAAATATATATGGAAAAAACTTGCAGCTGAACTCTATACTTTGTTTTCATAGGGTTTTTCCCTGTAGTGCATGATTTTTTAAGTGAAAGGGCTTAAGAAAATTCATGACCCAACACTGGGCAAAGGTGTGGGTATTCTGGCAGGGAGGTTATGATAACTAAGGGTAAGGAAACTTGTTTTGCCTAACTTGGAAACCGTTTGAACATAGTTGCTCAGATTGAAAGCCATGTCAATTTGCCATTGATTTAAACAGAATGCATGGGAGCCTAATTCTTAGGACAGCTCTAAGCAGGCGTAGGTTTGAGCAGTTTGGAGGAAACTTGCAAACTTTTTAATGAACCCACCCTGAGTTTCAGATTTGTGATGAAAAGACTAAACCAGACAAATGTTGTTTGGCTTGGGGTTTTGTTGGTTAGTGTTAGGTTTTCTTGCTAAAGTTTCACACAGCTCTACCAATGACCTGTGAATAATGTTTTGATTAAAGTGTAACTGCCATTTAACAACAGGTGGGCATTTTACTTGGGTATTCACTCATTCTAGGTCTGTAGCTGGCTGATAGATAGATAGATAGATAGATAGATAGATAGATAGATAGATAGATAGATAGATAGATATCCAATGATTCACGATAGCTATTTATTGTTCTTCTTTGTGCCCCCAACTCTGTACAGTATTGGGATGTAGCAGCAAAAATAGGGCTAGGAAGAAATACTTTTAGGTAAATAAAACAACTGCTAAATGTAGAGGTCCAAATTCTCTCCAGGTGTAAACTGATGTAGCTCTGTTGATTTACACCAGAAGGGAATTTGGCCCAACTCCTACAAAGTATTCAAGTGACTGTGTTTGGTGCATCTAAACAAAGAAAAGCCTTTTCTATGTATGAAAAAAATCAGCAGTGTGGTTTTATCTATTTTTCCCTTTGCTTTATGAAAAATAGTGGAAAGAGGAAAGACTCCTTCACATAAACAAGAAATAACGTAAGGTTAGGTGCAGATAGGCAGGGATAGAATGTTAATAATGTGGAGCTATGGACTCTGGAGAATAGTCATTCCTCTCTTGATTGAAGATGAGGTGCCAGAGGTGGTTTGTTATGGTGCTCTCTCATAGCTGTAATGAAAGAGAGAGATAAAAATATATATACATTAGTAGGAGCAATGACCGGAATACATTAATGAAGAAGAGGTGATTGACCTAAGAGGTGTAATAGATAGTCTCTGTTTTCGCTAAAAGAGGCTGGATTTTGATAGCTTAGTAAAATGTTGTCTAGGTAAAATTATATGCAAAACCCGTATGCCCTTAAGTGCTTGATTAATGTATTCATAGGGCTTGTGAAAACTTATGGGGCTAGAGAGAAGCCAAAAATCAGGCATCCCTGACCCTACAATGTGTATCATACCAGAATGGCTTCAAAACTATGAGATGGCACGACTGTATGATGTAAAGCCTCGCCTTTTTTGAGCAATAGAGGAACTATACTATTAAATAACAAGTAATGTCAAACATTTGTGATGGGCCACACAGTGTATGGGTCAAACTTTGACCTAGTTCTAAAAGGGCTGACAGCTACTTCGTTTCACTACCTCACTGAAATAAGATTTTCTTTGTATCTGACTTTGATATGGTGGTAAATGAAAAGAATTTCTAGGTTTTAGTTTGAGTGAACTGGGATATCAGTGACTTAGGGCACATTTTATACAGGCCAGCAGGCTTGAGGATTTTTGGGAGCCATGAGTTCATTAGATAAAAGTTTGGCCCACAAAATAGTGGCCTGTAACTGAATACCGATAATAGGTGAGAGAGGAAGGCACTGGACTGGAACTCAGGAGACTGGGCATGGAACAGCATCCTCAGTATTTGTGGGAGCAAACAACTTAGTTCATCTTATGACAGAGTGGGGCAAATTTGCAAGTGCAATTGTATGACTGGGTGGCTTAGGAAGGTGGGGAGCAGAGTTCACTTCTGGTTTATGTCTTATTTTCCTAAAGTTCATGCTTCAGGGTTTCCTCGTGCCATCAATGGGGGTCAGGAAGGGAATTTCCCCCCAGTGTATTCTGGAGGGTTTTTTTAATCTCCTTCCCCTGGGATGGCCATGGATGGAGACGGCACACTAGGCAGGGTGGGCCACAGTTCTGAGGTGGCACTGAGCATTCTCTCTGAGCAGTATTAGCTGATTGTTTCTTACTCACATGCTCAGAATCTAACTGGTAGCCATAGGTTGGGTCGGGAAGGAATTTTTGCCCACGTCATATTGGCAGAGACCTTTTGGGAGTTTCACCTTTCTCTGCAGCATGTGGGTATGGGTCACTTGCCAGGATTATCTGGGAATCTCATGTAAGAATTTCCCTGCCATTGCAGGGGTCTCAAGCACTGGTGTACCTTAGTCCCTCCTATTCTCTACCTGTGGCACATAATAGTCTAGTCTTCTGTGGGTCTCATTTACTCTGGCCTCATTTCCATATTGGGTAAGTATGCAGTGTTGGGTGGTGTTGGTGGCCAGTCGTAGCCAGGTTCAGAACGAATGATCTGGTGCTTTTTTTTGGTCTTAAACTCTATGACTATGAATCCTTAATTCTGCTACATACTTCCTTTTAGAGTATTTTACGGTCATCCACAGAGCCGACATGCTCTGGATCCCAGTGCATTAAATAAATCTAATTATGACATGTTAATAAACTATGTTAAAGGCACTTATTTGAGGCCAAAGTCTGGAAGGAATACAGAACGTGTTCCAACAGTACAGCTCGTACACCTGGATAGTAACCTCTTCAATGCCCTATGGACATATGGCACCAGTCCAGAATAACAGCACCTGTAGTTCTCTGTGGATGTCTGTCATACATACATCCTCACTTTGCAGAGAAGTTTAATATAACACATTAAGCATAGTTGGAAGCCTTGTGACTCCAAGCATGCAGTTTACTGGTGCTCCTGGAGTTAGTGGGCCAATAGAGTTCAAAACACCCCGTTCATTCACAGGTTACTGATTAACAAATTGGGTTTCAATTTAGCCTGTTCATATCCATTATTATTCGCTGCTCCCGAATACTCGTATGTTCCTTCAAACATTCACAAACAGCAGATTTGGGTCATAGCCAAGATGAATGTAATCAGAAAACAAAATCTGTTTCCTGATAAAACAACATTAATTTAGGGAGAAAGCAGTAGTTTACAAAGAATAGATCATCTAATCAGGGAACAGAGATAATACCATGTGACCAGTCACAAAGCTCAGGTAGCAAATCCAGACTATCAAATTGTCAGCTGAATACTCACAAGAACTACCCAGGGCTGGCCAAGGTGAAAATCAGCTATTTGAAAATTGAGACCAAGAGCAAAATTCTGGTGCTGTGTGTAAAAACAGATTAAATCCACTAAAGTGAGAGGAATTTCACACCCAAACATCACAAAGTAATTACAGAAATGATTAGTAAATTTCATTGCCTTGCTGCTTTTTCAGAGGAAGTCTTACAACTTACCAAGAGCAATTTAAATTTTTTTTCTCTTTTTTTCTATCTATGTGTGAGTAAAAACAACGTCTCTGGGGTTATGTTTTTCAGTCTTTTATGGTTCGATGTTTTCTTTTACTTCTACTTCAGATGGACATTGCTGTCCCTTTAAGTAATATATATATATATATATCTATATATATCTATTCTCCAAAAAAATGTGAAGCCTTGTTTGCAATCAATGCATATTCCCCTTTTGTGTAACAATAACAGATGTTGATAGAAATAGCCATTGGGTTTGTAAAGAACCCATTTCATGTGTCAGAATAGTTGTGCCTCTTCTAGATGAAATGTCAAAAGCAGGCAGATATCTCAATGTGAAATGACCTTAAGAAAAACCCGACCTCGCCAAAGATGACCTTTTTCCAGCAAGAAACATTAAAATTACAACCATATTCATGCTTCAGCTTCAAAAACAATATGTATATTCTTTTTTTGTACTTTTCTGTCTTGGCATCCTACGTATTTTAAATAAAGATGTGCAGTAGCCCTCTATATACTGTGTTCTATTGAGATGATTTATTTCTGTGTGTGTGTGTGTACAAAGAGTGTTTATGAATATATTTCTATAAATATATATTATTCACATACACACATATGTATATAACTATATACACTCAGAGAGAATCAAACAAAATTGTCTCAATTCCTCAAGAGGCCTAATTTTTGTTGTTGTTGTCCTTGTTATATTAATAGAATGCATTAGTTACTGTAACTGAATTTAATCTTTTCGCAGCGTCTTCCTTTTCTGATTTTTTAACAAATCCCCATGGCCTGGCTTTCTTCAGGTAAAATGTACATCTTTTCAATGTGTTAATCAAACTGAAGTGCCCAAGGTTCTTATAAAGTCGCAGTAGAGGAGTATTCATGTATAATAGTGTATATGCGTGCATGTGCCATGACTCATTAGTGCCATGCAGTGTCTCTTTTTAACCAGGAAAAAAACCCATCAATGTTATACACAGAAAATATAGAATTTCTCTTTTTGGTGGTGATGCTGAACCTCCATCGCCACTTTTCTCCTAAGTAAAGTTCACAGCTAAAGCTCCTATACACTGGAGACTTTAAGGAAGTCATCAGAGGTTCTGAACGTTTTCTTCTGTGGATGTTTAATAAAGTACAGAAGAGTACTGGAGGTCAGGAATGTCAAGTGTTTCTCCAAAGCATGTCCATATTAGCGGAAACTTTTTGGGTCCCCATTTTGCATCCTCAGCAGACTGTAGCTCCCTCTTTTCCTAAGCAATCCCTCCCTTCCCTATCCCTCGATCAACCTGCTTCCATTTATCTTTGAAGTTGTGTCACTGTGGCTGGTCCACCCCCACGTCCCCTCAGTAGTTGTTCTGTGAATGTGCACACCAGCAATCTCATTCTCAGAAGGTCTCCTTTGAGGAGGGTTTTCCTTGGTGCTTTACTCCCCATCACCTCCTGGCAGAGATTCCTGTATAGAAGAAGTCGGGCTGCTTCCATTTTTGAAAATCTTTGGGTAACATTTCTTAAACTTATTTTTCACTTTCAAACACCTCTCTGACTTCAGCCAGGACCAGAAACAAAACAAAATGCTGAAAAACTATGAGCCAGGCTCTTTTCTGATATCTCCAGCCCCGTCCACAGTGCAAATTGCCAGGTATCTGATACCTGTGTGATTTCCATCCCAATCTTGCAGAACCAACTGGTTGAGGTGATTTGAATAAACTTCTGAATTTGGGGTGATCGTCCGAACTATCACTAAGCATCTTTCACTGTAGTCTCCATGTCAAGATCTTGGCTCTGCGGTAGGCACTGCAGCACAGACAATTTCATTTAAGTAGCATTTCTAATCTCCAGACTTTTGTCACCAGTCAGTATCTCTGTTATAGCACATGCTATTACCCCAAGAAGATTTAAATGAAAATCATCAGTCCTTATTTACTACATTTGAGTTTCTCAGGTTAATTTGTAACATCTTCTTCGTTAACTTCTATCTCTGTCAATACGATATTCTGATCTCCTACAAAAAGTAACTCTCCTCCCATTGTGGAAAACAGAGTCTTTGAACAGAAACTCACATACTAAAGTCATGCTTGTTCCTGACGGGAACCATTCCTAGCAAATAATGTGTTAGATTTATTTAGCAGACCTGACTGTATTTTTTTTTCCCAGGGAAAATTTTGACTTCTTGGTGAAAAAGCAAAACCTGAAAAATTTCAGACAAAAACATTTGGGTGAAGACTAAAGCTCCTTCCCATTATGATGCATCATGGGAATCCCTGGCCATGGTGCACCATGGGAGATGTAGTTCAGCTAGGGAAGCTGGTTGATAGAGGAAGATGAGGTAGCCAATATACAACTCCCATGAAACACAGTGGCAGCATTTCTGATTGAAAATATTTCAATTTTCAGCCAAAACTTTGCACTTTTTGATTTTCAGGTGTTCAACTTTTCCACAAAAAAGTTGAAATTCTCTGCAGAAAAAAGGCACTATTTACCACAGTTGTGTCAGAAACTCAATATTTTCTGTCATAAAACAGCTTGGATAGAATTTTTTCCACCAGCACTATCAATTAGTCCTTTTTATTCTTCACAAATTACCCACAAACAAATTTTGATTTGTTCACATTTATGCATTATTGGAAATTGTTCACAAACTTTAGTGGGGGCTGTTCATGAGCTATTTGTTTCATTTATGGGCCCACTTCTCCACCTGATTTAATCATTTATACCTGTGTAAACTACTACCATTCTTTTCTGTAGCCTGTTTACACCCACTTTGCACAGGTATAAATGACTACACAAGCTGCAAGGAGAAGAAACTCAAGTGACCTGGAGCAGACCTGTGGGTGGTTCCTCCCACAGTCTGGAGGCTGGCTGGAAGTCCATTCACCACTGGCATAAGATAGAGGAGACTAAGGGCTCCTTTAAAGTCCACCAGCTTGTAATGGCTCCTTAGGGGGCATTATGCCAGGGAATATTGTCAGAGTGCAGGGCACACTTCTGCTCTCATACTGCCATTCTATGCAACAGAGTTGGGTGGGAGGGGCTGGTGTAGGCTAGTTAGCCATGCCAGAGTAATCCTCAGCCACCCCTTTGGGGCAGCTTTAAGGACAGTTTGGTAGTACAAAATTACCTCAACACATGGCCGAATCTGTCCCTATGTCTTCAACTATTTACTATTATGTCATTATGGTATGTGATTGAACACCTAAGTCACATGGCATTGTTTCTTCACCCTGAATGGATAACAGATTTTTTTATAAAACAGGAGGAGTGGGAAATCAGCAATTTCAAGGTGACCACTCTGTTTCTGGTGCAAACCTTTGAGTGACAACACTTAAAATAGATACTTACAGGTCTTCATTGCCTTAGTATCTGACCACCTCTTTCCTAACCTTTTGCATGACAACCTTGAGCTTTACCTGGCATAGGTTATGATTTGATCTGTGGTGTTCAGGCTGTATTTCTGTCTTTAAAGGATGCCTATTTAGCCTTAATGAAGCCTGCTTTACCATAGTTTTGTTCTCACCCTTTTACTTTGTTTTTGTGCTCGTTGATACACGAACCATCTGTGCCTCTAACACAATGTTCTTGAATAGCCTCCAGGCTGAGTCTGTGGTTTTAAAGTTTTTTACTTTGCCCTTCAGCCTGCTGTTAACCATTTTCCACATAATTTTAAAATCTGTCCTTTTAACATTTGCCCTCTATTATGATATAAAATCTAACTGTGTGGTGATTGCTGTTATCCAATGGAGCTCAGGTTTGTCGAGCTAAGGAGCTCTTGAGCTCGAGGTACCTAAATAAATTAGAGCCGTACTTAGGCCTTAATTAAGGCCTGATCCTGTAAGATGCAGAGCACCCCTCCTTTTCAGCTGGCTCTGGCAGCACTTGAGGAGATGCTCAGGACTAGATCCGCAAAAGGGGCTGATTCTCAGTGCTGCAATGCCTAACATTTAGGCACCCTGCCATCTAGTGGAATCCACACCTTGAGTTAGGTCACCTGGTTCCCTATACAGGGCATGGGGAGAGTTAGGCAAAAGCCAACATGCTGAGCAGGGAGCTGTCTAAACTAGCCAATAGGAAATGCAGAGGCCAAAGCCTTGCCCCTCAAAGGGAGTTGGTCACCTAACTCCAGATTAGAAGGAGGTGCCTCCCTCTGCTTCAGAATCCCAGCCATGAACCTTCTCCCAGAGTTAGGCACCTAACGCTTTTCTCACACAAAAAAGAGGAGGAGGAAGTGGTGCTGGTGCCCCTTTATAAACTTTTCTGCAGTGCTTAGCACATTCAGCCAGGATATGGGAGACCAGGTTTGAATCCCCACTCTTCCTGATAGGGAGCAGGGATTTAAACCCAGCTGTCCCACTGCCTAGGAGAGTGCCCTAATGACTGGGCTCTAGATGAAGGGAGAGGGCTTCACTCAATCTCTTCTGTTGAATCTATTCTACTTTGTAAAATTGGAACAGTGGCTTGAACTACGGTCTCCCACATCCTAATGAGGGCCTGAACCACTGGTCTATATAGTTATTCCTGATCTTTTGTTTTGTTTTGTTTTATTTTTTGTCCCGATGACTATATTGGAGTTAGTTGCCTAAATACGTTTGTGGCTCTAGCCTTCACAGTGTCAGGCCTTTACCTCTCCTAATAATTTCTGCATACTAAGAATAAATCACTTGGAATCAAAGAGGAAGGATGGTCCAGTGGTGAGGTCACAGCCCGTGACTTGGCCGGCCACATTTCAATTTTCTGCTTTGTCACAAACTCCTTGGGGAACCTTGGGAAAGTCACTTAGGCCTAGATCATCAAAGACATTGAGGTGCCTAACTTCCCATTGATGTCAATAGAATTTAGGAGTAGGGTTACCAAGTTTCTACTCGCACAAAACCGAACACCCTTGCCCTGCCACCTGACCTGCCCGTCCTCTGAGGCCCTGCCCCTTCTCCGAGGCCCCGCGTCCGCTCACTCCATCCCCCCCCCGCCCCCCCGTCGCTCACTCTGCCCACCCTCACTCACTCACTCATTTTCACTGTGTTGGCTCAGGGGGTTGGGGTGTGGGACGGGGGTGCGGGCTCCGGCTCGGGGTGCGGGCTCTGGGATGGGGCCGGGGATGAGGGGTTTGGGGTGCAGGAGGGGGATCAGGACTGGGGCAGGCAGTTGGGGCTCTGAGGGGAGGGCTCAGGGGTGCAGGCTCTGGGAGGCGCTTACCTCAGGCAGCTCCCGGAAGCAGCGGCATGTCCCCACTCAGGTTCCTACATGGAGGCACAGCCAGGTGGCTCTGCGGGTTGCCCTGTCCGTAGGCGCAGCTCCCGCAGCTCCCATTGGACGTGATCCCATAGCTCCACTGTGCCGCAGACCAGACTTTTAACAGCCCAGTTGGTGATGCTGACTGGAGCCGCCAGGATCCCTTTTTGACTGGGAGTTCTGGTCAAAAAACAGATAACTGGCAACCCTATTTAGGAGCCTAAATACCTTTGAGGATCTGGGGCTTAGTCTCTTTATACTTCAGTTCCACACTGCAAAAATGAGGATAATAGCACTTCTATACCTTACAGAATGTTGTGAAGATAACTACATTAAAGATTGTGAGATTCTTGTGTAGCCCAAGGTCCAGTGTACTTCAATGGCAGCCCTGGGAACTACAAGTTGTAGACTACAAACTGTGGCATGTTGGGAGAACTTCCCGGGTCCTGCCAGGATGTACCCTCTCTGACCCCCCAGCAGGAGGTCTCAGCACTGACTGAGCTGGAAGCACATAGCAGGCAAGCAGAGAGGAGGCTGCTGGATTGTAATCCTGTTCTATGTTCTTTACAGAATAAAGCCTTGTTCCTGGTAGTTTGTCTGAGTGGGTCTGGTCTGAGGTGAATACACACTGACATACAACACAAAGGAGCCTCAGGCCCAGTTTCACAAAGTTGTGTAAAAAGTCGCAAGGCAGGCTTCCCCTATCTTGAACAACCTCATACTGGGCGAGGTGAACAGGAGAGGGGGGCTACACTCAAATACTGTGGTTATGGAAGCCATATAAGTACCTTCACATAATAAAGAGTTGCCTCCTCACTTGTAAGCATCAGTACAAACTGCCCCAAAATACAGGATTTTATGGTATAAATAAATTGCTTCTGTAAATCATGCTCTGATGTGCCATGAGCTAGTTAATAGTGGAGTAATTAAAATCACCCATTCTTATTGTCTGAATCAGCACATTTTGTAACTTCTTCCTAATTTTTGTTAATGTGCTACAGTCCTCCCCCCAGTGTGGGAAGAGGTGGTTTGATACCTGCTGATGCTTTTAATTACCACACTGCTTAGCTCCAGGAGTGAACTGAGTAGCAAAGTAAACTTAACCAGGAGCTCTGTCTTGCAACTCTGACTCACACAAGGTGTCCCATAAAAGTGGATGGGAATTTGTGTGTGCATGTGTAATAACCACCCATATAAGTAATGATTTCAGAATCAGACTCAGGATTAACAGAACACATCATGTAAATTCTGCTTTGCTGTTCATCTGCTACCTGTAATTAGCAATTGGAGGTGAGGAGTGAGGAGAAGGTGGGGCAATCTGGAAAGTTGCCTGACAGATAAGGATCAAGCTCAATAGCAGACTCTGGCAATCTGAGGCAATAGTAGGAGATCAAGCCAAGCAGAGTTTAGCAGGAATAAGTGGATAATTGACAGTGTCATGTGATGAGGTTTAACGTCTTGTACCCTTAGCTCATGTCACATGACTGGGTCAGACAATAAAGACCTTCTCAACACTTTTTCACTGCATAGAGGATGGAGCTGAGCTGCAGACTGATGGGGCGAGTGATGTAAGGGGAGCATAGCTTAAGTCTTTAGAAATATTGACAGGATCAGTCTTCCTGTGCTTTAGCCTCCATGGAGAAAAGGCTTGTGGGAGTGCTTGGCCAGATCCTCAGCTGGTGTAAACCAGTGTGAATTCATTGAAGTCAATGACACTTGTTATCCTCCCTTTGTAGCTATCACAAGAGTTACAGAGGGGAAATAGGCTAATCCTGCTCCAGTCCCTTCAGAAGGTTCTTTACCTGAATTGGTTGGGGGAGAGGGAGCAGGAAACAGGCATGAAAGAGAGATGAGGAAAATATGGGAAAATTAAGAGAAAGAGAGAGAGAAAGCAAGAGAGACCAAGGGAAAATGCTAGGAGAAAGCAAAAAGGAAAGATGTGTGGAGAATGTATGAGGCAGGGGAAAGCAGATGGTATGCATGGGAGGGTCACACCCCCCATGCTCCACCCCCAGAGGCCAGCTGGGGATTCCCCTTCCGACCAGGGAAGCAGTACCACCAAATCCAAACATGCCAGAAGCACGAGTGAGGGCCTTCAAAATCCTGAAAGTGTATTTCATTTTTAAAATCATTTTGGGTTCTTTTTATTTGCTTTCTGGTTTAGGAGGCTTAAGCATGCACTCGGGTCACACTTTCAAGTTTGCCTCTGCAACCACACGGGCTAGAGATCAGATTGTAATGTAATCACTTGAATCCAGGTGCTGGAGCTTTAAGTAAAACACTGTATATTGTGAGATTCGGTAACACTGGGGCAGCCATTGGTAGCATCGAGCTGTCCTTGTCAGTTCAATACCATCTCCCCCTACATACACAGATCCCCCAACACATGTCATGGCATGTGCTGTGGGTTTTTTGGAGAGGGGAGAGGTGTGTCGAGAGAAAACTGTGCTCCAGTGATGCCCAGCTGATGCCACAGCCCCTTTGTCCCCATTAAATTCTGTGCCAAGCACTTCCTGGCTCAATCCAAGGATAAGGCCCAGAGAGTGGAAGGAAGATGATGTTTGAGTGGTGGCAACAGAAGGAAGACAGATGTGTATGAGTCTGTGGGAGCAGTTTATGTGTAGAAATGAGAAAAGGGCAGCTGGGGTAGGGAACAGTGGGCAGGGCATAGCATGGGGCACACAAGCTGCAGGATTATTTTTTTGTAGGAGACAAACATGAATATAAACACTTTCAAAGTTGGACATTTACAACTAATCAGATAGTGGGTAGATGAAATACCTAGGATTTAAATGCATATGTCAAATGGTATAGAATCTTATCTATGAAAAACTTTTCCCATGCAATACTTTAGATGCAAACACCTCTGATCTACATAAATATTGTTATGGTGGGCATTGCCTGGTGGAACTGTTACCCATAAGCTTCCAAGTTCTTTTCTTAGCATGTGAGCAAATGTTAAGACTTGGGGAAGACATGCTCTGAGTGTTATTGTTAGCTTTGTTATGCATGTAGAGGAAACTGTCCGAGCAACGGGGAATTTGCCCTCTGCCTAGGTCCCTAATTAGAGTCAGTTCCTGGGAACCAGGCATTGGTGTTGGACTGGCATTCCTGAAAGATGGCATTGCTCTCCATTCTGTTTGTGACCACCTCTGTTCCAGGACTGGTGTATGTGTGTAAGTAAAACAAGTTATACTTAGAATATTCATGGTCTCCCAGTCACCAATTTCTCCTCACCAAGAAGCCAACCTGCGAGGCCCTGCACATCCGGACTGATTGATAGTGAGATGCTGGTTTCAGAATGAGACACTGGTGTTAGAAGAAGGGGCTACACTATCATAACATGCTATATATCTATATATAGATATGAAATTGGAAAGGAACAGAGAAGGCAAAAGAGGAATGTCGGGATTATAGATGTGGCTAAAATGACTTAACCTAGAGTACTACCAGATTACTTTTACCACTTCTAGTCTTTCTCCTTCTCCTACAGTTATATTAATATTTCCTTTACCTGGGGGTTTAATCAGATATACTCTACTGCACATTTTCATTTTAGTGCCAATAGTACAGACATTATTATTAGCCCTATTTAGTCGAACCCCTGCAAGCCTCTGTTCCCCACTCTGCCACTTACTTTCTTGTGACCTTAAGCAAGTTACTTAACTTCTCTGAATTAGAAATCTGATCTCACTTACACCAGGGTAAATCAGGAGAAATTCTCTAGGAATCACTGGAGTTGTATCAGGGTAAAACTAATTAAGATCAGATTGAAGCCCTCTGTGCCTCTATTTATTCACCATATAGACATCTCTGAGACTTTGTTCAATGATATCTGTAAAATGCTGACATGCTCATATAGGAGATGCTATATTAATACAAATTGTTTAATGTATTATTATTGTTTATAGAGTGTCTCCTCAGTGATATTACATAATTCATTCAGATATATTGATACCCTCCTGATGTCTGTTCCATAGAATTGTCCTTGAGGAGAGTGTGGAGTTACTGTAAGGAGCAAGGATAACAACGGTGCACGAAAAGGAAATTCTTTTGCATTGCATTTAATTCTTCAGCACTGTATGTTTGCATATTATTGTTGACGGCTTAGGGCTACAGGAGTTGCCATGCCTAGATGAACTAGATTCATCTTGTTACACATCCTATCTCCAATAGAGGCCAATACATAATTTTTACAACAAGATAAAAAACAATAATACACATTGGACCTGACTAATTGTACAATACTATGTAATGAGAGGAAGATATCTTTGTGTCTTCATCAAGGGTTTAGATTACACCCTGAAACCAGAGTATTAAGAGTCTATACTGGCTGGATTTGGGTCATAAGAGGTAGGAAGAAATCATTATACATTGGTTCATTTTCCCATTTCCAAGCACATTTTTATACTTGATTACATCCAAATGATCATATGATAATTACATGCATAGAATGGGAGGGGTACAAATGACTATGGGGTTCAGGGGAGACTAGACCAAATTTTCAGTGGCCGTTTAGCAGCAAGGTCGTATGTTGGACATAGCGAACCAGAAAGAAGATTGAGGTTGGCTTTATTGAAGCCTGAACTTCCATTTGCTTTTCAAGAGTGGTTGCTGGTCTTTTAATTATTCCAAACTAAAAAATGCTAAACAGAGATACGAGGCTGGAGAAGACTTTGGAGGATTTGGAGGTGTTTTTTTATTTTGTTTTTGTATTTGTGCGTGTCTGTTGTTAGGTTTTTTAATAGCTCAAATAAAGCCACAAAAAGACATTTTGGCTCTAAAATCACAAAGTGATACTTGGGAAACAGATTTTAATTTATTTTTCTAAAGATGCCTAAATTATATCCAAGGAAAGCCAGGCTACATTTTTAAAAACCCAAACAGCAGCTTTCAAATTTATTCACACTAATGAGCTAGTCTAAATTTTGAAAATGCTAATTCACAGAAGTCAGTTCTGTGGTGGGAGAAACACAACAAGGTTGTCACTGCCTGTGAACAAAGTGAATTGGTTATATGACTGACAGTAAAGATTTCTTTTAACATCAGTAAAAGGAGGCTGAAGTGACAGGTAAGAGGACAGATGCAGAATTCTGCAGCTCTCTGAGTTTGTGTACTATCACTAAGGGACAAGTTGACTTGATACCAACTTAATAGGCTCAGCAGGGGCTAACCACAAGGGGATGGAAAATGTACATGGATGTAATAGGGCACCCATACAGTATCAGCATAAGCCTGAAAACCATCTAACTGCTTTTGGTTGAGGAAATTAATCACATTACTTTTAAAGTCAAGCTTGTCTTTTAATCTAGGATCTGCTCAGTATACAATATTTCACAGGAAACATGCACATAATTTTAGTCACTTTTACTCATCTCAGAAATGAATTTAGCATCATCACAAGGCAGCTTAAATTCAACATCATCTCTGAGGAAATGAAATACTGGAGCAAAACTATAAATGGAAAACTTGAAACCAAAGAGATATAAGTGAGTGTACAGCATTTAACATTCTGTGTAATCTGCATGCAAAGATATTTGCATAAGAAAAGGTAAAGCTTCCACGCTTTCCTTGTGCATGGTAGGTCCAATTTGTAACAAGCTGGCTAAGACTGTGTTGGCTACTGCATTCGGTGTCGGATGAATTAAGATGGGAGATGTCTTGCTATCAGAAATAATTCTACTGTGGGGAAAAAATCCCACTGTTTGACCTCTTGGACAAACATGCTGTAATAAAAAGTGCTATTTGCTATGAATGTATTGGGAGTTTTAAATCATCAAACTAAAGTACCCCAGGCTCTGACAGTAAAATTTTCATTCAAAGGAGGGCTCAGCTTCACAACATAATAAATTATATATGACTAGGACATATAAAACATTTAAAGATATACAGAAATTCACTGTATTTGTGTTCAGTAGGAGAGTTCAGCTCTTGAAGTACTCTTTTATGTCAATCTTGCCTATTCTGAGGAAGAGGAGGGGGGGAATCTTTTCACATAAGAAGAAGCTAAACAAAGTGGCCATTTACACCCTCATGTGTTATGTAGGTGCTAGATTTTGGTTTTACTGGTGTGTATCTATATGGAAATTTCTAAGGGTGTCACAAAATGGGCCTTCAATTGAAGAGCCTAGAATAACTACCAGTTTAAATAAAGAAATCTTCACCGTTAAAAATAAAAGAAATTGCAATAAAATCTGAAGGTGGCATTTCTGCTGTATATGATATACAGTATGGAACAATCCTTCACTGGCTGCTTGATGAACTAGGTGACCTGACTGGGCTCTTCTGTCTCAAATTTCTCTAGTTCCTTGATTAGTGGAAGATGGGAAACATAAGAACGGCCATACTGGGTCAGACCAAAGGTTCATCTAACCCAGTATCCTGACTTCCGACAGTGGCCAATGTCAAGTGCCCCAGAGAGAATGAACAGACAGGTAATCATCAAGTGATCCATCCCCTGTTGCTCATTCCCAGCTTCTGGCAAACAGAGGCTAGGGACACCATCTCTGCCCATCCAGGCTAATAACCATTGATGGATCTATCCTCCATGAACTTATCTATTTCTTTTTTGAACCTTATTATAGTCTTGGCCTTCACAACATCCCCTGGCAAGGAGTTCCACAGGTTGACCATGTGTTGTGTGGAAAAAATACTTCCTTTTGTTTGTTTTAAACCTGACGCCTATTAATTTCATTTGGTGACCCCTAGTTCTTGTGTTATGAGAAGGAGTAAATAACACTTCCTTATTTACTTTCTCCATACCAGTCAGGATTTTATAGACCTCCATCATATCCCCCCCCTTAGTCATCTCTTTTCCAAGCTGAAAAGTCCCAGTGTTATTAATCTCTCCTCATACAGAAGCCTATACGATACCCCTAATCATTTTTGTTGAACCTTTTCTGAACCTTTTCCAATTCCAGTATATCTTTTTTTGAGATGGGGTGACCACCTGTGCATTCAGAAAGAAGACGAAAATAAAGGTTTCAGGGCAGTGAAGGATCAGAAAAGAAAGAATCAATAAAGAGAGGAGAGAACAGTTTGTCATTTGCAGCTGAATCCTGCACTGATCTCAATAGGAGTTTGCTTGGTGAAACCAACAAGATTTGACCCATAAACTCTTAAAAAGAGTAGATGAGCTCATCGTTTGTTTCACATTAAGGACTCTATCCTTCACTTCTACAAGTTTATGCACAGCACAACTGAGTCGGGGAGGAGACAAAGGTGTCTCTAAGCGGTCCTTATACCTTCCCTGATCCTGGACCAGCCAGGGCCTAATCAAACTCTTGATGCAACACTGCTCTCATGCTTATTTTCCCATGTGGAAGGACCTACAAAGAATAACATACAAACATAGTAAAATTATATTCAACAACTTAGACAATATCACACATCATCATGAGAAATAAGTGTAACTGCAGCGTGTAAGTATGCAGACAGATTCATTCATGTGCATTTAACCTCTTGCCAAACCAACATTCCAAAGCAGGTATTCAGTTAATCACAGTTTGCACAGGAAATTCAGCCAAACCCTTAGGTAGCTTCATCATGATTTATTATTTTATTTGCTATAATTTAGTATCCTCCACCTGTGGTGTCCTGAAACCAACATAATCAAACTGGGAGGCATTATAAGCTGGCCAAATATCTATCCTTTGATTTTTCCTCACACACATGAAGTTTAAAATTGTGCCTACTCAACATAAAACATAAAACATCAGAAATGTAAGGGAAGGTGTAAAAACTGCCAAAAGACAGTATGTGAAAAGAGGTTTGTTTGTTTTTTCATTCTATCAATGATTTTGTCTACTTACACTTTTTATTCAAATGTGGGGGTTTCCAGCTGGTTTTCTGTACCTCAAACATTAAATCTACAATAAAATGGATTTTTTAAAAAAACATTGACAGTTATTAATATTTTAAGCAAGTCCTTGATCTATATTTTCTGGATAAACATAATTAATAGTCTATTTTGAAGGCAAAGCAGAAATATGAAAGGACACAGTGATCAATACTAAGCATGCAGCTCAGACAGGGATGCAAAATTAATGACTGATTTAGGAAAGGACTACAGGATTTTGGAGAGATTAGAAATGAATTAAGGTTGAAATCTATTCACTCGCATTAAACCTGGGTGTCTGGACACATTGCAAGTGTAGTGTGGAGAAGCTGGACAAAGGAAATTCAGAGAGAACCCAGTGCCAGAGTGTGGGGCAGTTTGTATAGCTCCCATGCAACTGCTGTTACTGTGTGGTAAAACAGTAGCCACAGCCCCAATTGCCAGTTGTGTGGAGTATTGGGACCAATGAAGCTGTATAAGATCAGTAGCCCCATCCTTGGTCCATCCCACTTCCAAGGTAGAATACCTTAAACCAGTGCAGAGACCCTTTCCACAGAGAGTCCAGACAGCCCTGCAGAGCTGATTCCCCCACACAGTTCTTACATAGGGCTTAAGTGGGGCAGATGATCTTCGACTGGCCTCCTCAGCACAAATGACTTTTACCCTAAACATAGTATGATTAAAGGAAATCAAAGCAAATTAAAAGATACTCCATAGTAATCTGTTGGGGGCTTATCTAGTTGAAAGCAGGTTGTTTAAAAAATGTCATGGGGCATTTATCCATTTTTGTTTTGCAGTTGTTCTGGAATGACATTAAAAACATGTCTTGAGTCTCTTTTGAGAGATTCACTGTCTCTAGTATAACACATTCCAGACTGACAGACAAGGATACGTGTATTTGTATACATAGATATAGATGATCTATATGCCCCCCCACACCATTGTTTACATAATTTCTTTCTCAACTGATTCTGGTAAGGGTCCTGATACAACACAATAATTCATTGTATTCATAATTTTAAACACAGTTTCCATCAAGTACTTAAACATACCTTCATTTTATTCCTGGAAGTCTTAAAAGCATTTAGAAAGCTGTTACTCTCTTTTAGGAAAAGAGATCACAATATGAATATGAATACTCAATTAACTATTAAGGCTAATGTAACATGTTAATAATATAGCAGGTTCACACTGCTGGTTGCTTTTAATAACACAGCAATACATTGAAATTCATGCTACCTGGCAGAAATTGAATCCATAGTCTCATATAATCACATTTAAGAGCCACTTTCAGACTTCATTGACTCAATTGAAATTTTACAAAATAATAATAATAATAATTAATAATGCTTTGCACTTACATAGTACCTTGCATTTGAGACTCTTGAATTACTTTACTTTCATATAATTACACAATTTTCTTTTCATATTCTCTTTTCTTCCCAATATTTGACTTCTTCCTTTTTTATGTCTTTTGTCTTCTATTTTTCTTATACATAAGTATATACAATTATTTTTGCTGCTAATATCTATACCTGTATAGATTAATTCCTTTTGATATGTCTGTATAGTGATCCTCCGTGTGTACAAAGTATTTTTGCCCTTTTGTTTTATCATATCAAAATACAAATTGCGGAATTAAAAACATATTCTGCCCAATATTATAAATATGTGTTAACAGCTTAAAATATTAAACCTCATCATAAATCAATGGCTAAGATAGTTTGTAACTATGATATGGATGCTTTGTGGTCATCTATGCCTGCCAATTAGGTAAGAAGAACAGCTGTTATCTTTAGACTGTAAGCTTTCTGGGGCTCTGTCTTTTACTATTCAGGAACATAGGAAATAGCATACTGGATCAGACCAGTTGTCTATCTAGTCTCCAACAGCCGATTCAAAGAAAGAAACTGTGCAGTAAGTGGTTAGCAGTTATGGGATAACCTGCCTCGTGGAAAAGTTTCCTCCTGACTGCACCCCAAATATTTAGAGAATGGCTTATTCCCTGAAGATTCAGGATTTGTATCCCTTCCAAAACTCTTATTTAGGGTAATAGTAACTCTGGGTATGAATCCTTTTTAAAACCCAGCTGTGCACTTGGTCAATGATATCTTGTGGCAACGAGTTCCCTTGTCTAATTATGATTTGTGTGAAAAACTGTTTCCTTTTATGAATTTTGAATTTGTTACCTTTCATTTCCTTGAATGTCTCCTTGTTCTTGTGAACCAAGGTGGATGAAGTAATATCTTTTATTGGACCAGTTTCTGTTGGTGAGAGAGGCAAGCTTTTGAGCCACACAGAGACCTGAAGAAGAGCTCTGTTGGCTTGAAAGCTTGTTGATTTCACCTCAGAAGTTGGTCCTATAATAAAAGACATTACCTCACCCACCTGGTCTCTCTAATATCCTGGTCCTGACAGGGCTACAACTACACTCCCTGTTCTTGTCTTTATGAGACCGGGCGAATAGAAGTTACTGATCTCTATCTTCCCTATGCCATTCTTTTTTAAATATATATATTTTATTATGTTCCCTCTTGTTCTCCTCCTTTCTAACATATGTTTTTACAGTGTCTAGCACAATGGGGTCTCAACCTGGCTGGAGCCTCTAGACACTACCACATAAGGACAAATAATAGCTAATAATAAACACATTTCATTTTCTTTTACCTAGTGTGCAGTGTTAAGCACTATAAAACACAGGTGTTATGTTAAAATTATTCTACTACAAATCATAACAGTCAAAAGGAATAACTTGTGCCAGCCAAGTACCAATCACAAAAACAAAATATTATTGAATATATGTTGGAAAAAGAGCCTCTAATCTTAACTTCTAATCAACACCCACTTCAAATTTCAATGGCTGGGGGAACTTCAGATCTGACTATCTGAATTTAAATAATTCCCTAGTGGTCCAGATCCAAACTCAAAAGGGGCCTATTTTTCTGGCTCTGATTTTGATATTATACAGATGAGATCTCACAAGAACAGCTGTTATGAGATTTTGGCCCAAGAAGGCAGAATTCTTAGAAAAACAGCAGTCTAACAAGACTTATGACATTCAATATGGCAGAAATCTTACAAATCAATTTGTCTCACATTCTGCCATTTGGGGTCAAAATCTCAGGAGAACAGCCTGCAAAATGTTGATGCCATGCAACTGAACCAAATCCTAGCAATGCTTTCATCTCAGATTTAAACTTTAAACCCCAGCCTAAACTGAATCTGGATGAGATCATCCTCCGCTCAGACCAACTCTAGGATCTATCCATAATAATACAATAAAATGACTGACAAACATTCAGAGAAAGAATATGACCAAAAAAACCCAGTCTGGTTACAAATCTGCTAATATATTTTTCTCTCTTCACCATATTTACCATCAGATTACAGGTGTTCCAGTAGGGTCCCAGTTACTGCATTGTGGTGAGAAACCTGGAAATGTCAGGGCTTATAATATAGAAGAAGATCATTTTGGATTGTATAGCTACAGTAAGTTAGGTGCCGGATACTGAGTTGGGTCTTGGCCCAACCTCCATTTACCTAGCTTCAGTTTTTAGTGCACCAGAGGCCATTTTAGGTAATGGATTATATGGGTTTCAATGGACTTTGGATCAGGCTCCACAGTATGCCTGCAATTATGTAATGACACAAAATGTGTCATCTGTGCCTTTAAATATCTGATTGCACCCACAAATAAGGCTGGTGGCATCAATTATACCTACAATTATGTGTCCCTGAAAGTTACAGGTGCAAAAAGTATGGCTGCCTAGCCAGGCTTTCAAAACCACGTCCTGTGGGCCAGAACTACAGTGGTGTAAGTCGCCATAGCTCCATTGACTTCAATGCTGATTTACACCAGCTCTGGATCTGGCCCTTATGTTTCTATGTACATAAGCACATTCTCAAATTATCTGAAAACAACACATTATGATTGAGAAATGTCAGTTCTGGAACAGGATTTTTGATAACATTTTGAAATTTTGCTAAAGTGAGAAAATAACGCATGGAATACTTTTTGCCAGATCTTTAAGTTATGAGCAAAACGAGGATCTTCGAAGAAAATAGTATATCAAGCTCACGAGTGCAAGACAGATATTTATGACATGATTCACTTCAACCTTGGAGAATGGAAGTGGGAGTAATAAAACGTGTGCAGAAGAGTGTGCAAACTGTTGCATTCTCTGAATTCATTGAAGATGACGTGAAAAAGTTGTTTGGATGCTTTATTATATGAGGCTATCCTATAAAAAAATGCTAGAGTGCAGCTTGGAAGTAAAAGCGGTCAGAGATAAAGATGAGCATGATGGGGTTGACACTGCAATTAAACTTGAAAACCTTTTTTTATGTACACATTAAAAATCATGTTCAAACCAATAAACAGAATGAATAAGCATAGTATCATTGTATGTGTGTTATGTAGCTATAAAAATAGAACACAAGAGTCTCCTCATTCTGTACTATTTCATCCGGGTTTAGTTTATTACGCGAGAGAGATGACTTTATTACAGGAAAAAGATAAACTTTAGGTTAACACATGCCCTTAAAGTCACTTAAGTCTCTAATGTTGTCAATCCAGCCCCTTGTAGAAGCACTTCATTCACTTACATATATTTTTAAAGGCAAAAAAGAAATTGGGACCAGGAAGGGTCAATAAAGAACAAACACATCTCTCCAGTATCAGAGGGGAAAATGCATTTAAGACTCTGGGCTACATTGTGGCTAGTCCTGCATGGGCCAGGCTCTTGTACGCCTTGTGCCCCAGTACAAGTCCCAGCTGCAGTGTGGCTGGAGAACTCCAGCCGTGTTTCTTCATAGTGCTGTTGAGGGTATCAGCATATGTTCGTGAGAAGAGGCAAAGAGGGCAGGGTGTTGAGGGGCCATGGCTTATATCCCCGCATGCCCAGCTAGCTCGAAGTGGGTGGCTCACTGAACCTATATTCCAGAATGATATAGCTGCCACCGTGTTTTACACCCAGTAGCGTAGCCGGTGGGGAGCAGGGGGAGCGGCCGCTCCCCCTGTGAGCAGAAGCGGCAGAAGCGGTGCCTTTTTTTAGCAGCACTAAAAAAAGGCGCCGCTTCTTTTTAAGCACCGCTTCTTGCACTCACCCGGCGGCGCGCCGGGTCTTCGGCGGCATTTCGGCGGCAGGTACTACCGAAGACCCGGAGTGAGTGAGAACCCGCTGCCGAAGTGCCGCCGAAGACCCGGAGCGCCGCCGGATGAGTACAAGGGGAGGCGCCTTTTTATAGCGCCGCTCCCCCTGCGCTCCGGACCTGGCTGCGCTACTGTTTACACCAACAACTCCCTCAATTCATTCTAGCCCAACCGGGTGAGTTGGGGGAAGACCAGGGCGGAGGGGAAGAATTCTGTGAATGGGACTGCCTGCAAAGCATCTCCCTCCACCTCCCTGAACAAACAGGTTCCTTGTTTCCTTCTCCCCTGTGTTCACATTGTGTGCCCTCGTCCCCTACAGTCTTCCACATTTTTCTTCCTCCAGTGACATAAAGAGGCACAAACTACTCCCTGCAGAATATCCACATCATAGGACAGTTCTCCAGCCAGTGCAGTCAAACTCATGGGCTGTGGCAAGCAGGTGCAACTGAGAGTGATGCCCGCTGGGGTTGCAACAGCACTCCAGACATACTACCTCTGATGCCAGCCACTGCCCTGACGTGCCCCAGATACTAGGGGCCTGTAAAGGGGAGTGATATAGGGCTAGCTAAGATGGCTTTGAGCCACCTGAGGATTCCACCATGACCTCTTTGACCCACCAGAGTAAGGGTATATAAGGATACGTATGCTTCCTTGGATAAGAAGGACATGTATCAAGTTAGTGATATGAAAGTGACTATGTAAATAGGCGACAAAGGGTCCTGTGGCACCTTATAGACTAACAGAGGTATTGAAGCATAAGCTTTCGTGGGTGAATACCCTTCTCCTTCTTCTTATGTAAATAAGATGCTTTACACATGCAGTTGATGGATTCATACATGCAATTTCTGCACACAGATCTCACCATGGATAGTTGGGAAATATTTTTTCCCCTATAAAAATGTTGACAAAAATACTTTGTTTCATTTTTGATTAATTTTTTTATTTGAAATGCCTCATCAAATAAACCCCCTAAACCAAAAATGTTTTGGTCTTTCAACAGAAACCCAAACATTTCAACAAAAATGGACATTTTGTCATTACAATTTCCATTCAAAAGCCATTGTGTGTCAGGAAACTGTTTTAGTGGAAAATTTTCACCTAGCTCTAGTCCTCATCCATTATGTGTTATATAATAATTAATAATCAGTCCTGACAGTTTTAAACAAATCAACATGGCCTAAAATGGTAAGAGAGAGAGGAAAACAATAAAAATTAGCCCTGTGAAAATCCATGCAATATAATAGTATGGTATGGTAAGGAGCAGGAAGGAAGAGGTAACGTTGGTAACTTACACATTGAATTTTATAGCCAAACTGACTGTTGTGTGACATGTAACTGCATTGTGTTGCATGCAGCATTTTAAAATATATATTCATATATAATATATACACACAATGATTTAAAAATATACTGTTTTAGCTTTTCTTTCCATTAAAAATTCCATATGTCAGGCATGTTAATTGAAGCGGATGCAAGTGAAATGCAACCCTTGGATTTTATTATGTGAATTTAATACAGAAAGAGGGGTGGGGGAGAAACAGCTCAACAAATTGTTGTGGATTTATTTTCTTCATTTATATTAGGTTACATAGAATGAAAAGCTGCCCAATGGATGTTAGATATAATAGCTAGAGAGTTTAATATGATTTCTGCTGCAAGAAAAACTGGACCAGATAAAAAATCCATATCTTAATGATAGGTAAATAATCCTTTAGTATCTCAGATGTACATGCTACAGGCAGGAACTCTCTATTCATGAAAACTCTTTTATTCTTGTATGCTATTACTGCAGAGATATTGCTATATTGGTAGATATATTCCTACACTGATAAATAGACTGCATAAACAATATGCCCCCCTGTAAGCAAGATAATGCTAGTACATTCTAACAATAATAGCTCCCCTGCAGGAAGCTAGATTTTCCCCTTTTTTTCTAAATGCTAACAAGAAATGCTCTAAGGTTATCCACGTAATGAAAAATGGGTAAAATAAGAGTAGTGCATAGAACTCTCTTTCCCTCGCCTCTTCCCCTCGCCTCTTCCATCTCAGGTGAAAATGTTGCAGATTTCTTTATCCCCATGTACTCTGATGTCATGTGTGTGTGTGTGTGTGTGTGTGTGTGTGTACATATAAAGCATTTTTATTTTAAAAATAAATAAACAAATGTGAAATTTTCAGATATCAATAAAGTTTTAGCTGCCTGTGAGATCCCTGCATATATGAGATCCCTGAATATATTGGATAGCTACTTCATTTGAAAGGCTCTGATGAAGTCCATAATCCAAGAGAATGTAGCACAAGTCCCTGCATGATGTACTGTAGGGTAAGCTGCTAAGAATCACTTGCAGCTCTGCGTGGAGCCATATAGTTCTCTTTGATAAGTTGCCCGACCTGAGGAAGCTGAAAATATGTCCATTATTGTGAAGGCTGTCGAAAGGATACTGGATTATTAGTCTAGATAGTGACAAGATCTTGGAGACTGATTTAGTTAATACACATCAGTGACCATATATTTTAAAGGAAGAATCTTCATTTCTTTTCTTTTTTTAAACTTATTAAAAGAATCTCTCAAATACGATTTTTTTCTCTTCTTTTTTCGTTATGTGGCACATTTGTGAATTAGAATTTGTCTTTGTTGCCTGAAACAGCCTGATCCTGAAAGCTGCCGAGTGTAGAGACAGCATGCTGACACACAGTGGGCCCCTAGATACAGTAGCTGTATCTCTGTATACACCTATGATGGTCCATATTGTGCTGGTCCTTGCTTATCCTCACTTGGAGCTCCTGTGCAAAGGACAGTCATAGTTGCAACCACTGTGTTGCTCCTTCCTAACTTTCCTTGGGCACTAGCCAACCCAAAAGGGTCATGGAGGTAGGCTGACCAGACAGCAAGCGTGAAAAATCGGGACAGGGGGTGGGGGGGTAATAGGAGCCTATATAAGAAAAAGACCCAAAAAACGGGACTGTCCCTATAAAATCGGAACATCTGGTCACCCTACATGGAGGAGTGTGACCTGAGTTGGATCATCATGCAGAGTAGAGCATGTCACACTCTCCTAGGGGATGGTCCACCATGTGCATTCCCTCTGACCCCAGGTGGAGCTTCACCACATACAGTGCTTCTGGGCCAAGGACTTTGTCTTTTTATTCTTCTGAAGTGCCTAGTGTGTTTTGGGGGAGGAGGGGTGCAAATAATAATAATAAGAATAGCAGGTGCTGGGCACTTCCCATGATGTGGCCTTTAATTTCTTTGTGGAAATGTTTTGGTTTAGGACAGCTGGCATTATTATCAGCCGCCCTTCCCTATCATGGAAACAACAGGGTCAAGCATCACTATTTATTGATTCATGGGTCTTTAGGAGCTGAATTTTGTTTTCTTTAAGCATGTTCCATAGTCTATGCTCGGGGAGCACACGATGAGATGAAGCATGTAGACAAATGAGTTTTTGTCCAGTATCATCATTCACAATAATAGGTAACTTGATTGTTATAATATCTTTCATAAGACAGGTATCCCAAAATGCTTCACTGTATTACAATAACACAGTTACATCATTAAATAATAAATAATGGCAGAGGGAGAGGAGAGTTAAGAGTTATAGGACAAAGAAGGGCAAATATCCATTCTTAGATGAAATTTGGAAAGAGATGGCAAGTCAGGTAGGGAAAGAGAAGGCACTTGTTCCAGATGGCAGGGGCTGCAGAGGAGAAGGCTCTTTTCCCCCAATAATGGTGAGATCGCCTGAAAGATCCAAGAGAAAGCCAGTGCTAGATGACTAAAGAGGGGGTGTATACAGAGATATGGGCAAATTCATTCCTGAGACGACACTTCTGTATGGAACAGAGGTGACGAGTTTGGCCCATGATCCATGACTTCAACAACAGAGTTAAGCAAGTAGGACATTTGGTATGATATGGAATGCAGTGCAAAACTTTCATAATAAATCCCAAAACAGCTTTCATCAGGAACCCAAAACATAAAATTTGCCCAAATGCATATGTTTTTTCAATGAAGCAAGCCAGCTCATTACCCCAGGCTACTTCTTCATTTAAATGGTCTTCCTGTGGTGAAGGGTGGGCAGTGATCTGCACACTCAGTCTGACCCTGAAGGCTGACTGGTCTGCTCCACCATCTTGCACATTTAGTAGTTGAAAACTAGCAGGTAGCCTCACTGGAGTTTGGACCGTGCGGTACATTCTCTAGCAGCGAGGTAACTGGTCCCAGAGCACCAGCTGCAAGGGCTGTTGGAGCTTTTGGGATTCTGCTACTGTTAAACGGGAAGCAGGGCCGGATGCCTCACTCACAAGAAACTCCTGGATTGTAGGAACAACCACGTACTTGCACCTATCTCCTCCCAAATTAGACAATAATAAACATGGTTGTCTGATGGAAGCATTAGCTATACGTTACAAATAGAGGACTCCCCCAGGCTGTGCTGTGACAAGGGAGATGTCCTATATAAGGTATATACAAGGCATGTATTTATCTTTATATTAGTATTTCTTATTTTTACTCTCCCTGTATTTGTTTTTTGCTCTGCCCCAATCTCTGCTCTACTTTTCACCCCACGTTTTCACTGTATTTTTTTCCTCTGTGCTCCATTTCTCCCAGCCTCCCCACTAATAGGAGCCTGAACCCAGAGCTAACATCTAGATACTCTGGCAATGGGCACAGTAGAAATGCCTACATGGGGAAAGATAATGTTCAAGCCCAGAGTCTGGGTTTAAATTAAGCAAAATGAGTTTGCCCATCAGCTAGAGTGCGCATAACACAGTCCCTGCAGTGAAGGGCAGGATATCTAAGGGCAAAATTCCATCTCAAAGAATCTGAGGCACTCTACAGCGAGGAAGGCATGCATTGATCCAATGGCACTACCTGAAACAATTGGAGGGCTTGCCCTTGCTACACCTTTACAAGGCTATAGCCAATCACTCCAGCACCCAGTAGATGTGTATCCAAGACTATGTCCCAGCGAGGCCTAGACACCCCTCTCTCTCAGTTCTGTAGACAGCACTAGCTACTTTTCTTTTTTGGTGTATGCACTTTCACACACATACAGGAGAAACATAACTTGACCCTAAATGTCCCCAGAACTATAGGAATAACTGGAATAAATTACTTCAGATGTGAGATCTCTATTTGAAAGGTTTGACATATGATCTATCTCAAAAGTCAGAGCTACACTGTGCTTCTATTTTTTAAAACAATATTTTACCCGTGTATAATAAAATGTTACGCTGTTATGCTCAATCTATACTGCGTCAATTCCCGCTTGCATGGCCTGAGGCTCTTGCGTAATTCAGCTGTTTTAAGAAGCTTTTAAGGAGCAATGCGTAACAGCATTGAAGAACAAGGATGGAGAGACAGTAATCGACAGCAGGGATGGAGGAGGTCTGCAAGGACTTCTATACAGAACTGTTCAAATCAAGAATCAACGTCCCCCTCCCAAAAGAGTCAGAAGAACGCGTTCCCCCCAATAATCGTCAGCGAAGTCCGAAGTGCACTACACCAGATGAAGAAGGGAAAAGCTCCAGGCAAAGATGGACTAACGTCAGAAATGATTTATGCAGGAGGCGAAAAACTTTGGAAGGCCCTCACTTTAAGATTCAGTCGATATCTTGAAGAAGGAAAAATACCATCAAGCTGGAAGGAGTCGAATACCATCTTGCTGCACAAGAAGGGTGATCGAGAAAATCTTAAGAACTACCGCCCTATATGCCTGCTCTCTCACATCTACAAGCTCTTCACAAAGGTGATAACGAATCGACTTTCGCAGAGTCTGGATGAACAACAGCCGAGAGAGCAGGCAGGGTTTCGAAGAAATTTCAGTACAATCGACCATATATTTACCCTTAGCCAGCTCCTAGAAAGAGCGAGGGAATACAAACTCCCGCTGTGCATTGCTTTTGTCGACTATGAAAAGGCCTTCGATAGCGTTGAGTTTAACGCAATATTAAAGGTGCTTGCAGAGCAGGGCATTAACACGCAGTACATTAGTTTGTTGAAGGAAGCGAATACTGGATGTACAACAGACATTACTCTCCTTGAAACTCCCCTCCGCATCCCAATCGAGAAAGACGTAAAGCAAGGAGATACAATTTCACCGAAACTATTCACCGCCTGCCTCGAAATGGTTATGAACAAGATCAATTGGAGGAGTGGTGTCAACATAAACGGAGAGAGATTATCTCATCTCAGATTTGCAGACGACATTGTACTAATTGCCGAAAGCACCAACCAACTGCAGAGCATGCTACGAAGACTCGACAAGAAAAGTAGTCAGGTCGGCCTGAAAATGAACCGCTGCAAAACGAAATATATGCGATCAGACGTCTTACAAAAAGCCCGAATAACGGTAACAGGAGAAAACATCAAAGAAGTGGAACAGTACATATATTTGGGCCAAGAAGTTAATATGCGCCAAGACCTGAACAGAGAACTCTCGCGAAGGATTCGGGCAGGATGGTGTGCGTTTAATTCCATCAAGGACGTCCTCAAAGGAAAAATTGATAAGACCACATGTAAAAATATTTTCAATTCAGCAGTGCTGCCAGCCATGCTGTATGGCAGTGAAACATGGGCACTGACGAAGAGAGAAGAGCTACTGTTGGTAGCTGAAAGGGCAATGGAACGAGCTATGTTGGGAATCTCCCTTCTGGATCATATACCAAATGAAATCATCAGAGAATGCAGCGGTGTGAAAGATATTGTTGTGGAAAGCAGACATAACAAGATGCGATGGGTGGGCCACACAGCACGGCTCATGGATAACAGGTGGACCGCAATCATTGCTGAGTGATACCCACGAGAACAGAAAAGACCCCCTGGTCGGCCTCCAAGAAGATGGGAAGATGACATCGTTAAACGTTTCGGACGAACGTGGAGAAGAAAGGCAAGAGTGCGAGAAGAATGGCAGACGTGTTGTGATTGGCACAGTCTTAACGACCGCTGAAGTCCGATCGATCCAGGTGATCCAGGTGTGATAATAAAATGAAGAGATGTGTGGAGCACAGGACTTTGGTTTCATGAAGGATTTCAAGATTTGGAGATCTGGCTTCGTTCGGACTTGGAATGAAAACCAAAAAGTTTGGAGTTCTCTGCAAAGGAAAACTCCAACAAAGGGTTCAGTTCAAATTATTTGAAACATAATGCTTTGACAAAATCAAAATGTTTCCTTTCAATTTTGACTTTTTAAATTATGCATTATATTGCAGTATATAGCATGATAAAAAATTCAAAATGAAAAGTCATTTCCAAACAATATATTGAAACAATTTATTCTGAAAATGACAAAATGGGACATTTTGACATCATTGGACCATCCCCCTTCCCCCAGTTTTCCACCAAACCGAATTCCAGTGAAACTGTCCTGATTTTGCAAAGTGTTTCAATTTCAACAGGGCCACATATTCTGACAGAATATAGTTCCGTCAAAAGTTCTCTGACCAACTCTAAATAAAATGTGCTCTCCAAAACATAAATATTGCCTGGGTGTCTTATTAAAGCAAATAAAATAGAATTGGCTGTTAATGTTGTTTCCTCCTGTGATTTTCATCTCTTTACTTCTTGGTATCTCCTCGCAGCAGGAACTGTGCAAAACACCTCTTGTCATAGGGGGTGTTCCGGCAGCAATTGAAGTCGCTGGCTGCTGCTCGCTCCTTTAGACTGGTTCGCAAATGCATTGGTGTTATGGTGATGGGAAAGCAGACAGGAACGCAGTTCGATTAAGATACTTAGAGGATGAGGTTTTCTCAACTTCCATTATTGTGAATGGCTAATAGCCAACATCCTGAAATCCTTCCTTGGTGTCTTCACTGGGAGCCTTGCCTGAGCAAGGTCTGAATAAGAGGCTCTAGTGATCTTATCTTTTTAAGTATGCTGCTGTCTGCTTCCTCATCAGCATAGTGCCTGTCCATTGGCCAACAGCAGCTAATGGATCGGGTTACACTTGGTAAATGTGTGAGCTAAATTATTATGTCTCCGCCTAGTGATTAAATGCAGTTATCCGGAAAGCTGAGAGAAGATGTGCCTCCCTTTGAAGATGTGAGATGGAATAAGAAGGAACAGTACAGAGACTGACACAGAGAAACTGAGATTGCTGTCCTTGACACACATTCAGAGCAGTGGGTCTTACAAAATTTAGCCATTCGTTTTTCTTTGTCTTTTCTGTTGCTCAAAATATTTCACATGAGCAGTTTGAGTTGTTTCGGTCTGTAGTGGCAGCACTTGGGATTCCACACTTTAGTATCTATAAAGCAACATAAACAGGGAGAAGGTAACAAGGCAGCGTGAAGTAGTGATGACAAGGACAGCGAGATGTGTGCGAAGCGTTGGAAGAGAGAGGGAAAAGGTTAGGAACTTGCTCAGTCTGCTATGATAAAAGCCTGGTTCAGGGATACCATAGTAATAATAATATACATTTGCATGGCAAATTTCACCAAGGACTTCAAAGAGATTTATAAACAGTAATTAACTATAGTGCACAAACACCTCTATGAGGTAGGTAAATGTGACAGAATGTACCCCCGTATTCACACCCTACATACTATGTAATAATCCTTGTACAAAGTACACCTTGTACGGTAGCTTTTGAAAACTCATTATTTGCTGGTCAGTATTGTCCTGGTGAAATATGTGTGGCAACGTTGTATGTGAAATTATAAAATTTCCCTGTATGGTGTTACTAACACATGTTCCAAACCCCATAGCCCTGCCCAAACAGAAGTCAGCAAACAGCTCTGTCCCAAACAAAGGAAAGTGTGCTCTACTTAATTTGCATTTAAACAGTAAACAGAGTCATCAAGCAGGAAGGAAAACAAAGAAAGCTCAAATAGGAGAGAAAAAGCCAGAAGGAAACATCCTTCCACATAGACCCTTTGTCTCCTAGTGCCCAGCTGCACATGTTTTTCAAGAGAGGAACCAAAACTATAAATAAAGGGACAAACACCCCAAGGCACCCTCTCTGTCTCTCTCTCTCTCTCTGCCCATCACACCTGAAAGGACATTAGGAAGCAGTTGTTGGACTTGGGAGGGTGGGGCAGGGGGGAGCTGACCTACACAATTTTGTCAGTAAGACTGCTGAAAGCAGGTAGTGAGAAACTTTGCTTGAATCTGATGTAGTTTGTTAAATTAGGCATTAGTAAACATTTTATCTTTATTTTTCTTGTAACCATTTCTGATTTGTATGCCTCATTACTAGCACTCACTTAAAATCTATCTCCTTGTAGTTAATAAACTTTTACTGTTTCATCTAATCCAGTGTATTTAAACTGAAGTGTCTGAATAACTATGAGATAATAAACTTGCATATAATTTCCTTTAAGGAATAACTGACTTAAAATGTTTTGTACTATCAAAGAGGGCTGGGCAGTACATACATTGCTGGGGGGAAATCTAGGACTGGGAGTGTGTTGAGGTCACCCTGCAGTATAACCAAACTGGTGAGAGTCAGCGTGTAACCCAAGTGTGGCTGCAGTTACACACAGACACTCAGGGTGTGGTTTGCATGCTGGAAGACTGTTTGTGAGCAGCCCTGGTAGAAACAACTTCAGCAAGGCAATTTAAGGCGTCCAAGGGTGCAGGACAGGGGTGACACAGAAGCTCATTAGTTTGGAGTGTACCCTGATATGTCACCATAAGTAATATTATTCCCATTTTACAGGAGGAGAAACTGAGGCACAGAGAGGTAAAGCAACTTGCCTAAGGCTACACAGAAAGCCACTAGTAGGATTCTGGATAGAATCCAGGAATCCTGTTTCCCAGACCTCTTCTGTAACCATAAGAAAACACTTATGAGTAGATACCATGTACCAGATCCATAAACATATATAAGCGGGCATAATTCCTGCCCCTAACTGTCACCCAGGATCAAATTTTCACATGTGGCCAGAATCTCATGAAACCAAGATGCTCTTGTGAGATTTTGTCCCAGGATGGATGAAATTTCAAGATAACAACCGCTGTTGGGAGATTTCTGCCATTCCAAGTGGCAGAAATCTTGCAAGAACAAATGATCTCATCAGATTGCCACAACTGTGGCCCAAAATCACACATGAAAAGCTTGTGAGATTTTGGCACCATTGACTCTGCACCCAGTTTCTAGGCCTGATTTGGCCTTGAACCTGTCCCAGGAACTAAACCTCCTACCCTGGATCTGAGTCCTATCATCTCCTGAGCCCAGTACTACTGAAAAGAAAGAGATAGGAACTGAACTCTGGTCACCTACTGCTTACACCAGAATTATAGTGTGCATCACCTATGCTATGAATCTCTATTGCAAACCAATATTGTCTTGGAACTTGGAAAAAAGATGATTCATCATAGCTAATAAATGCAGAGAAAGAAATGTGTAATTTAGGTCATGATGTCACCCATAATGTTTCGATACTCACAGGAAGTGCTCACCACCCTTGCAGTTCTGTGAATTTCTGTGTGTTCTATGTATTCCTAATACATTCTTGTTAGCATTTGAACACTCTTGGGCTCTTGTACCTGCTGCCCTCAATTACTTCAACAAGGAACAGCTCTTTCTTGGCTCTGTTGCTATTTCTACCTGCTGGGATAGAGGGGAAAAATCTCACTGTACAGGTAAATGGGAGCCCTGAGATGTTTTCACTTATTGAGGGCTGGAATACATCAGAAATCTCTACCTCTAGAAAACACTAGAGAATGCAGACCTTGAAATTCCTCTCTCAAAAGCAGCAATTGTATTGGACTTGGAGAGACTGCAACTTCTGAACTAAAAAGCCTGCTCAACCCGAGGCAGCGGAGTTTAGTTCAGTTAGTCACGACCACAGGGCTAGGGGTTAGTCTCTCCTGGGCTCTACCCTCATCTCTATGACTGACTCACTGTTTGGGCTTGGACAAATTGCTGGGTGAGTCTATGTCTCAGTTTCCCCATGGTAGAATGGCCCAGTGCTTTGTAAATTTAAATTTGGTGGGTAAGTGTTAAATATTATAATAGTGTTTGAAGTTTGAGAATGTCACCATGGATTCCAGGACAGGAGCTGTGCCAGGGATGAAAAGGGAGAGGGGTGGAATTGGAGCATGCTAGCTGTGCAACTGGTGTGTGTGTGTGTGGGGGGGGGGGGGGGCGGAGAATCCCATTTAAGGTAGTGCAGGCAGCAGCCATTCCATGATAGGATTTAGGAAGGCTGTAGTATTGCTGCCCCAAACATTCAAACATTATTAGTCAGGAGTAATCCCCTGGAATCACATGACTCCAGGAGCCAAGGCTTTAAGAAAAATATCAAATATTTTGAGACTTATGATAAAATCAGGATGGGAAAGCTGGTCATGCCAGTTACAATGTGTGGAGAAAACATTAGGCAGTACAGGCCCATGTCAGGATAGTCTGAGAGAACTAAAAGTCCTCTTTGTCAGGCTTCCATGAAAAATCCCCTTTACACAGTATTTAGTATAACTGAGTCATGCATCTTCTTTATCATGAGAGAGATTACACGTGTGTTGGTATTATATAAACCTATATAAGAGATGTAGCTTAAAATGCCCTCAGCACCTCCTTTTGGTACTAGCTGTTACACAGGGGTGGATGGGTCTATGGCCACACACCCCAACAATTCCCAAATACACTCCCCTTTGGGGTATTCAGCCCCACTCTTTCCCTTATGCACTCAGCACTCTAGGAACAAAAGCAAACAAATTGTAGCTACCCTGCTCATGCACTCTACTGCATGAAGGGATTGTCCACATTCTCTTCCCCCTCTAATGTGCCCATGCTGGGCAGCCAGAAACGTTCCCCGAAAAAAGATGCCTAAGGTAAAGGCTTCCCTGCCTATGAGGACTGGCAGTGAAATGAGTTGATTAGCTAGTGGGTCTTTTCCAGCTCTAACTTGGTGATTCTATGAATTCTCCCTGCTGATGTTGTTTCCAGTGCGAAGAATAGCCCATAGGACCAGCTCCTTCAGCTAGGGCTGGTATTATCATTCTCCTCTGTTGCTCCTGCTGCTGCTAGCTCATTTACAGACCTGCTCCCACTGATCTCTTTTGTGCAGGAGGGAAAGTGAAGTTCCTAAGGTGGGCGATAACCCTTTTCCTTAAGGCAGGTGAGGAATTCAGGAGCTTGTGCCAGTCTCAACATTATTTTGTAAGTGGAGCTCTGCTGCTTAATTTTTACTGACACTTTTATTAAAACCTTTGTTATAAATGTTGTCCTTTCGGGCAAGTACTTTGCCTTTAAAAAACAACAACAACTAGATATATTGTGGTGAAATCTGTGATGATTTCAATGGGAGATGAGCATATCTCAGGATTTGATCCATAGAACTGCAACCAAGTAAGAAGGCATAGGAAATTTTCCTTCACACATTACCTGAGGAAAGGATTAATCTTAAATATGAGGCATATACGCCGCTCATCTGTAACCAGGAGGATAATATTTAATGTCTGAGGAGGAATTGAAAATCTTACTATTTTAAATAAAGAATTAGGAAATGTTATAACAAATATCTACTTGTGATCACAAAAAGAAACCGTGGTTCTTATTTCTTACTTTTGATCTAGTTTTCATATGCTTCTGAGGAAAGAGTGGAGAATACTGATATTCTGGTGGAATGGGAGAGTTGCTTGATCTCTTATTATCCTACAAGTATCTAGTTTCAACAAGTATAGTTAAAGTTACCACATGCTTTCCTTTATCATCTCCCATTTCCCACTGATCACAACTCTCTGAATCTTTCACTTTTCAGGCTAAAATTTTCCAGATTGGTCTCCTTCAGTAAACATTTTTTTTTCCTAAGTAAAGTATTTTTTCTCTCTTAAGTTTGAGTGTGTTCCAAGCTCCTAAAGATTTCTGCAAGAACTTATAGGAGACCAGTACTATTTTAAACTTTAAACATGTAAAGCACATAAAATTTTCTTTGTCAGCAGCTTTAGACTGTATGGTTCCCGGCAATCTACCAGCTAGCCTGGACAGCAAGCCCATCCAACCTCCCTGCATCTTTCTTGCCATCCTGGCCAGTTCCAACAGACCTCCTTAAATGTATCCACTCCAGGGTGTACTTTAGGATACTTGCCATTCAGGAAGTCATCTGGCTGGATCATGTAGCAGGTTTTATTCCCCTTGGTAATTTTAGCTGGGATCAAATATCTTTACTTTTGTATATGATTCTACTAGAAAATTATAGGATACTAGGCAGATTTCTACATAAAACCTAGAAGAGGAGCTTGATGCTTCTTGACAGATGATCCTATTAGGATTCTGATTTTGCAGATTTTGTATAATTTAAGAGGCAGGATAAAGATATTATCAGGTTTTGATACTTACTCCATTTCAATGTGATTTTTATCTTTTGATAGACCTATGTTGTTTACTGTATGTTGACTTTAGTCCTAAGGGTCATTGGATTTGTGATAATTGTTTCCAGGATTGATGTGTCATTTTAAGGACAATGCTGTGTTGTTTTCCTTTTTGGAGGGGTTAATTTTACTTTCTGGTTTTCTTAAACCTCTATAGACAGAATAAGTACAGTATCTTGGTGTTTTCTCTCTTTCACTTTCTCTCGTATTTATTTGGTATGATATCTTGTTTTGCGTCTTATACTCTGTTTTGTACATTGGATGTGATCTCTGGGGCTATACCAGCCTACATATGTCCAGTCTCATCTAACTTCAGAGATTAGGCAGGGTCAGGCCTTCTTGGTGTATGGATAGGAGATCTCCCAGGTATTATCTTTCCGTTGCAGGTATTTCTTATATACCTGTCGCTGGGGTATCTAAGCACTGTGGTATTCAGGGTACTTTAAGCATTAGGGAAAGAGTCAGGAAACTTAAGTTCTATTCTTGTCTCTGCCACAGGAAGCATGGGCGAGTTGCTTAACTGTATATGTATTTCAATTCCTTCGTATGTAAAATGTAGATGATGATATTTCTGTGCCATACAGCTCTGCATATAAATTCTTGAATGTTTCCAAAGTGCTTTGAGATCCTTGGAAATAAATGGGAGGCTTTATAGGTCGATAGACAGATATTTAGGTATATGTTATTCTTGTTAGCTCCTATGATAGGGATTGCCCATTATCATATGTATGTAAAGCACCTGGAGAAATGAGGTCATGATCCTCATCAAGGCCTCTGGTCACTAGGGGAATACAAAGAATACACAATAAAGTATGCTTTATATAATGGGAGTTGTATACCTAAATCTCCTAATCCACTTTAAAAGTCTTAGTCATATATCTACGCTATATTGGGTGTTCTTAAACCTTTTTATAGCACAGAGCACAACTTAATAGAGGCTTGCCTCGCGGACACCTGTCCTGCCATTCCCTAGCACGTGGATCACCTGATGCCCTCCCATTTGTGATCATATAACTGCCCTGTGGCAACCGCAGTAATTGCTTACATGTAAAAATACCATTAGGGAAGTATTTAATGTATTTTAGCTGCCTTTTAATGCTGCTCCATAATTAAAGTAATTTGTAGAATGTATTAAATATTATTAAATTAGTTTTGTGTTCTGGGATTTTGATGACTTTTTAAAGGAAACGTGAACAAGAAAAAACATCACTACGTTAATTAACAACATCAATTCAAATTGAAGTTAATGGGGCTATTTACCTTGCTATGGCAAGCAGCATTTGGCCCTGAAAATGTCCATTCCATGTGTCAGGGAACATGTTTGCCTGAAAAGTACCAAGTGAGCCATTGGCACGCGTAACAAACATGACAATCAGATAATAATAATTACTTATGATGTCCCAAAGATAGAGGCTTAGGAATGTTCCGCTAATCATTCTTTGATTGGCTTTTGATTTCCTTGTTATTGATGAATTAATACTATTTGTTATTGTTTGTATTGTTGTAATGCCTTGGAGCCCCAATCCTGGACCCGGACACACTGTGCTATGTACTGCACAAACAGAACAAAAACATGATCCCTGCCTCAAAGAGCTTACAACCTGTTGCTTTACAATGGCAACATTCCTTTAACCTTGCTCAGATCTGACATCCTTAACCTTTCAATATAGAAAAATATCCTAGGTATCTTAGAGAAACCCAGGCCATTTCCATCATTCAGGCACAACAAGCAGTCACTCAAAGGCAGCAAAAATCTAAAGAGCTGCAAGATGTCTAGTAACGGTCTATACGGATGGCAGTGTGTCTGTCAAGGGGGTGAGAACCAGCCTAGCTAGCATGCATGGAACGTACCCCTCCCTGCTGGACACATCTTTGTAATATCCTGGGTTTTCATGGTAATGGATATTTGTTAGAAATATGCCTCCAAGAAACAAACACCCCAGCAACTGCGATGGGGATAAATCAATGCGTTCTCAACTAACTCCCACCCAAATGCAGTGATGGAATCTGTAGGGAAGGGTGACCAGACAACAAGTGTGAAAAATCGGGACAGAGGGTGGGGGGTAATAGGAGCCTATATAAGAAAAAGCCCCAAATATCGGGACTGTCCCTATAAAATCGGGACATCTGGTCACCCTACTTACACCAGACCCTAATAGGCTGGTCCTGTACATTCCTGTCGCTAAGGAGCTACCCCAGGTGCACCCTCCTTGATCAAGTTCCCGAGGATCCCCCATCTCATCAGCCCTCTCCTGATCTGCCCTCTCCACAATATCACTAGCATCCTACTGAGATTTCAAGGGCACTGGGTGTCTGGGGGTAGGGGGCAGGGACAACAGGTTACAGGTGGAGGTCATATCCCACCCAATCCAAAGGATATTGAAAGAAACAAAAAACACTCATCCCACCAAGGGGGCAGGAGGAGAGGAAAATATCTCTCTGCACTTTCACATTACCTCCATTGGTTCTACTGAGTCTTCTCCAGAGAGTACCACAGCAAAGCAGCTAGCGACACCTCAGGTACGTCCAAGTAACTACACCCTAAAGTTTATGGGGTTTCCATTGATTCCACACTAGGAGTTATGTTATCTGCAGCCAGCACATGAGGCTGTCCACAAATTATGTAATGCACTGGGGGGGGAGAGGTCCTTACGTGTGTGTGTTTGATTCAGTGTTACAAGTGGGGTGGGTGCGTCTTGAAAATGTGTTATGTAATATATGGACAACCCCTACCAGATAGTGAGTTGTAGTTGGAGAGTGTTTCACATCTTCTGATGCCTTATGTGGGCACTGAAAGGGCCGTGGAAGGGTAGTAGTCCCCTAAAGACCCTTTTGATTGACAGGACAGTGAGCATTGTAAATTGACAACCACAGAATGCCCCTTGAAGACTAGGAATGGGGGCACAAGGTCCCAGGAGACTGTAGAAACAGACGGGAAAGGAAGGTGGGGGAGGGGTGAAGGAGTCGTGCCAACAGGTCCAACGATTAATATACAAGGTCAGAATAGAAATCTAAACCCAGCTAGTCAAACTTTCTGTATATCCCTGATCTTGGCTTTTTCTTCCTGAGACTTGTTCAAAACCAAAGATCCAGTTTGGAATAACTGATGGGCACATACAAAATGAAGTCGACTTTCCTAAGTGATTCTTTCTCTTAAGTCCCCCCTGCCCTGCATTTCAGCAAGTCCATGAGCTTTCATCTGTATCCTCAGTTCATTGTAAATCATTTTGCCAATGTTCTTGTGTGAGCGAAGCTTCAAAACGGAGCTATGCCACAAGGGCACTCATCATCTCAATGTTGCCCTTTGTCATTAGAAATATCAACCCTTTTCATTCATTAGTCAACCTGACACAAATGTAATTTGTGACAGAGAACAAAGGGGGAGCCAGAAAGAGGATTTGTTTATACTAGAAATATTTTTAAAACACTGTCTCCAATGCATAGTAAGAATTAATATTATCTTCACAATGTATAGGTAATTATAGATACAGTATGTCTGCCTGCCTCTCTCTTAAGAATCACATTTCTCAGTGCTGACCTCAGTCTGTACTATTACGTATATAATGTAATCTTTTCCAAAAAATCACTATCCTTTAAAATACTTTTTTATTTTTCATAAACCTTCTGCACTGTGTAACACTGGAAATATTAAATCTCAGCAGCTACTCACAGCAGGCGGGTAAATATTAGTGAATGATACCTTGCACTTCTATAACACACTATGGCTGAAGATCTCAATTTAAAAAAAAAAAGATCTCAAAGTTCTTTAAACAAGTCTCCCAACCCCCTCCCCGCCCCATCCAAGGAGGTAGCATTATTATTCCCACCTTACTGATAAGTAGACTGAGGCTTACTTGTCGAAGCTCAAACCGCAGGTCAGTAAGCGTGGCAGAACTAAAAACCCACCTCTCTTAATTCCTAACTCCTAAACACTAAAACTTGCTCACTCCCGAGATCTCACCAAAATGAACAGTTCTAGCTTCAGAATGTCTATTATAATTATTCACATAGAGGTGAAAAGTGTTTACTCCATGAAAATATAGCCGTCGCCTATGCTTTACTTGATCGGTTTTCACGATGGAAACCTTGTTCACTAACTGCATGACACAACTAAGGAATGAGGTAAGGAATTCCACAGGAGCAAGTCAAGGAGACATATTTCCCTCTGTCCCGTTAGATCTTTGGAAGGAGGGGATGGCAACAGAATCTTCTTTTTGTGATCCGGTATGTATACTCAGATGGGTTCACTTTCTACTTTGGGGAATACATGTAAATTTCAGTTGCCAACTGAGTGTCCAGCGTAGAAATGTTTGATATGAAGGTACCAACTGAAATCTAAAATCAAAAGGTTTCTGAGCAGTGTCCAGCTTAGATATGCACCACAAGGTTTGGTTGCTTATCCAGATTCGATGGGACTTTTTAGGTTGTTCCCAAGCTGTTCAGCTAACATCCCTCCCGACTGCTGTACAACCCCCATTATCCAAAAGACCCTGTGACCCTTCTAACCCAGTCCCCACACAATCCACATGCTTTCAAACCTCTTTTCACTCCTCCTCCCACCCACCACAGATTTTTCTTGAAGGTCAGGTTCTCTGGTCTCACAGCTCTCTCAAGCATCTGATCTTGTCTTCAGGGTGGCTCCCTCATCCAGCACCTTTATGGACAAGCTGATAGATATGTTTACCCCCAGCTCACCTTCTAAGGCCTTTCCCAAGGCATCTTTTATACTTAATGATTCTGTCCCCACCAGAAAAGCATTCATCCAAAGGTTTCAGAACCACAAAAGGGCCTTGATTCAAGTCAAAGATTTAGGTATAGGTGAGGGAGTTTTCAATCCATTCTAACGGGAATTCTTGTATAGTCCCCAATAGTGTTGGTCCTGAACCGGGACATTATGTCTAACCCTCCCAGAACTTGAAAGAGATACAAACTATGTGCTGCGGACCCATTATAGACACTCAAGTAAAAAGACCAGCCTGGAGCTCTCTGTTTCTTCCCAGCTGTGCCATTTTAGATTTTACTTCCAGATGGTGTCTTGGGAATAAGATCTGTTAGGAGGGTATGTAACCATACCATCCTACTGCCTTTCTACAAAATGATTGAGAATGAGGATGTGCCACCAGCTTAGCAAAGACTGTGAGAGAGAGTTAAATTGGTTCACTCTTAGCCCCTACAGCTTGCAAAGAAAGAGAGAGAGAGTCACTGTTAAATTTTCCCACTAATCTGATGAGAAGAGAGAGAGACAGACAGAGTGAGTTCACTTGGCTAATTTTCTAGCCAGCAGCTACAGCAATGCTTCTATTAGGAGATATGAAAAGAGACAAAGAGATATAATAACTATAGATTGGCTTTGTTGGCCAGAAGAAGTTCTAACTATGCTAGGGGGGTGGAGAGGTATGGAGGCATGCTCCCAAGGGACATTTTTGTTTTAATATCATCATTTTGGTGCATCTCTATCTGCACATTCAATTAACACTGAATGAAAATAAAGGTTTTTAACATGTCACACTGCCTATCCAGCTAAGCTCGAATAAAAGCTAGAAAAATTCATTGACCTTGTATTATTCTCCTTTGTGAGCACTTGCAAGAACAGATTTTGCTGGCCCAATATTTCAGCGAAAATAATCCCCAGAAAAATACATTCATTTCTTCTATTTCTGTCCCTCTGTTTTAATTCTTTTTTGTACAGAAAAGTTGAACACATGCCATTTTTGCTTATATGTTGCCCAGTCCACCAGTGTTAGGATTACTATCAAACTATTTGTCAAATCCCTTATACCAGCCTTCCTTCTTACACTAATTCACTCTAAACAGAAACTACCCATGACTTGTCTCTTTCTCTTTCTTTCTTACATTAAATCAGTAATGCTTCCCAAAGCACAAGCAGTTGAGAGTTATGCATTTTCACATTTCTCATCTATGTTAATTCCAAGACTATTTTGTCCCCCCCTAACCTCCCGCTCCTGAGTGGTAGCTTGCATAAAAATAACAATGCCTGAAGCAAATACTTTCATAACCTTGTATATTGGGATGATTACACTGGAGCGCCTAACATGAGGGAACACATTTCTAGGAATGGGTGTGTGCCTGGAAGAAACAAGGGAGTACTGGGAATCTTGCAAGAAAGCCAGTTTTCATGAAATAGCTGAGCTTGATTTCAAGAACCAAGCAGTTTGACTTTATTTTGATGAGCATCTGACCTTTAGAGGGATGAGCTGCACATAACTTTTTCTGATTCACCCATAACCAATCATAGCCTCTAAACATTTAACTTTTTCTTGTCATTTGTGATTCTTACATGGCAAATTGAGTGACTGTTGTGCAGTGGTTAGGGCAAGGAGCTACCAGTCAGAGGATTTGGGGTGATATTCCTGGCTTTGTTACAGGCTTCATGTGTGATCTTGGGCAAATCCATGCTTTTCCGTGCCTCAGTTTCTCCAATTATGCCATTTAGATAATGATACTGCCTACCTTACAGGAGGTTTGATTCATTAATATTTGTGACACGCTTCAAGCACATCAGATAAACACTCTGTAGAAAGAAAAATACTTCAGTGAAGTAGTGCCCATCTCAGAGTTCACCATTGTGCTGCACACTTCTCAGAACTTCATTATAACAACGAGGCATAGAACTTAGATTTATCTAGCTATGACCTCCAATGCTGTAGTGTATAAATACCAGGTCCCTACCATTAGATCTATAGGGAAATCACCTTCAATGATTAGTAAGATCAAACCTATATTGATTCACCGAGTAAAGTTGTACACATGCAAAGTAGCCAGTTCATTACATGCTCCCATAGTAAGACTAAGCTCATCCTCACATATCTGGGAGTCACTGCTAACAATCTATGACATACAGTTGAAGTCAGTCTGATTCCTACCAGTGTGAGGTATGGGGAATACACATACAGGAGCCAGTTCTTTACAGTAGTATATCCATGCCGTCTATATATGCCAAAATCACTTGCTTCCATTAAAGGCCAGGACAGCAATTGTGAAAGGCATCTTGAAATGAATAGGTAGCATTGTTTGCACAGAGGAGTAATGAGGTAACAAGAGTATTCATTGCTATATTAGCCTTCATGAATTCGACAACTATATTTTTAAATGAATTCCCCTCTCAGAAATCACTCTGAGCTACAGGGCCAGCCCACAACATTTTGGCACCTGAGGCGGAGAGCTGAAATGATGCCCCCATACCCCCTCGCTTGGCCCAAAATTTTGAAAGGTCTCAATTCTGCCTTCTTCCTGTTCTACTCCTCTCATGGTACTGCTCTGCTACCTACTCCAATAAAGGAGAACTAACAACTTAAAATGCCTTGTTCAAAAATTTTAAGTAACACAACTTTCAAATGCCTGAACAGCAAATGTAACTTTTCTTGTCTGCATAGTAAACACTGGCATTTTTATCTATTTGAATAATCAAAATGGTGCTTTCCGTGCTTTCTTGGTTGCAAAGATTTGAACAGCTTCCTGAAGGTCCACAGTCTGGGCCAGATCTTGCTCTATTGAGATGGTTGCAAAGCTGACCAGCCTCTCCTGTGTCATTGTGGAGCGTAGATGTGTTTTTATTAACTTCAGCTTGGAGAAGCTGCGTTCTCCACTGGCAACTGTTACAGGAAGTGTTAGAAGTATGCACAGAGCAACAAAAGCATTTTGGAAAGAGGGTGGTCATTTTATTTGTGCACATATATTCCAGAACAGCCTTTGGCATTGATCCTGCTAAAATGTATCTTGAAAGGGCTTTCAGTTCATCACCTAAATCACTTGCATCAATAACGCTCATGCCATCATGTGTCAACACTGTCTCTAGTGCCCTGCATTGCTGGTGTAGGTCTTCTGCAGGTATATTGAGGAGTTTTGGAATATCATACAACATCCCAAATATACTGCTGTGTTCCTTGAGCTGCATAAAATGTTCTTCAACTGACTGTATTGCACAATCTAGCACCTGGTTAAAGAATTCAACTTTGAATTGTTGTTTGTGGTCTCTTTTGGGATTATCCCATGCCTTGTAAACAAAATGGCTTCTTCTTCGGTGACTTTTGAATTCTTGAATGGGTGGGAAAATACCTTCAGTGTGAAGTTCCTCTGCAGACTTCTCTGCACTTTTCAGAACGTTTTGAAATCCTTCATCTGACCGGTAAGACTGTAGGTATGACTTTGCTTTGTTCAGTTGTTCCATTGCTCCAGATATATCAAGGTCAACACCTTGAAGTCTCTTCCTTATAACATTTATTTCAAACAGTATGTCATGCCACAACACTAAGCCACATAGAAATTTGAAGTTATGTATGTTTCTGGTGATTCCATTTCCCTCTGCCACTGTTCTCCCATGAACCGTTACTGTCATAGCATTATCCTCCATAATGGCAACTATGGCATCATCTATTTTCCCAATTTGGTGTCTGATAGTTTTTATCGCCTCCACTCGACTTTCCCATCATGTGGCACTAAGTGATTTCAGTGTCAGAGAGGATGTTCCCAGAAGTTGCTTCCAAATTTGCCATCAATGAGTTGATGCAGAGAAAAATACATAGATGCTTTGAATTACATTAAAAAATTCAGCATCCTCACTAGAAGCTGATGCTGCATCACTGACCACCAAGTTCAATGAATGAGAACTGCATGGGACAAAAAAAGCTCGAGGGTTTAACTGTCAGATCCGTGTCTACACTCCTCTGTTCTTTCCTCTCATGTTGGCACCATTATCGTAGCCCTGACCTCTCATGTCAGCTATCGCAATTCCAGTATCTTCCAGCTTTTTAAGAAGCACATTTGTTATACCAGCTCCTGTAGTATCATCAATGTCAAGAAATTCTAGAAAATGCTCTCTGACAGTCACCAGTGCAGCAGGGACATTATCACTAGGTTCTGTTGTTGTTACAAAATGCACCATTAAAGTAATTTGTTCCATATGGCTGATGTCAGGTGTGCAGTGCAGAATAACAGAGTAATATCTTGCTGACTTCAGATTTGCCACAATCTTCTGCTTGACTTTTGTTGCCAGTAACTGTATGATCTCATTTTGAATTGTTTTTCCAAGGTAGTGGTGTGTGTACATTTCTTGGGTGGTGACTCTTCTTCAATGCTCCTGGAGTGCAGTATCAAACTCAGCCATCTGCGCCACAATTTTAAGGAAGTTTCCATTGTTTGGCACATACAGCTGATCTGAAGTGCCACGCAGTGCTAGGTTTTGGGTAGCAAGCATTCTCACAATGGCAATGAACCTTTTCAGAACATTTTGCCAGTAAAGAGACTCTGATGTAATCTTCTCTTGATGCTGATCGTCTATGGTGGTGGCCTTTAACCTTAGGGTATGTCTACACTACGAGACTAGTTCGATTTTTCTTAAACCGAACTTGTGAAACCGATATTGCAAAGTCGATCGTGCGAATCCACACCAAGGACATTAAATCGAATTTGTGAGTCCACAGTAACGGGGCAAGCGTTGACATTGCAAGCGGTGCACTGTGGGTAGCTATCCCACAGTTCCCGCAGTCCCCGCTGCCCACTGGAATTCTGGGTGTAGCTCCCAGTGCCTTCTGGGGCCAAAAATGTGTCGAGGGTGGTTATAGGTAAATGTCGTCATTCAACCCACACTCCCGCCCTACGTGAAAGCGCCGGCAGGCAATTAATTCGCGCCCTTTTCTGGTGATTGACAGCTCAGACGCCACAGGACAGCGAGCATGGAGCCCTTCGCGATTATCGCTGCTGTTCTGTCCGTTGTCAACACCTCGCACCTTATCGTCCACCTTTTCCAGAGGCAGATGCAGATAAATCGGGGGAGGAGGCAACGGAAGCTCCGGGAGGACATGAACTCTGAGAGGGGCACAGACCTCTCGCAAAGCACGGGACCCCGGCCCGTAGACATCATGGTGGCAATGGGGCACGTTGATCCTGTGGAACGGCGATTCTGGGAAAGGGAAACAAGCACTGACTGGTGGGACCGCATAGTGCTGCAGGTCTGGGATGAATCCCAGTGGCTGCGAAACTTTTGGATGCGTAAGGGCACTTTCCTGGATCTTTGTGAGTTGCTGTCCCCTGCCCTGAAGCGCCAAGACACCCGAATGAGAGCTGCCCTGACTATCCAGAAGTGAGTGGCCATAGCCCCGTGGAAGCTTGCAACGCCTGACAGCTACCGGTCAGTCGCGAATCAATTTGGAGTAGGCAAATCTACCGTGGGGGTTGCTGTGATGCAGGTTGCCCATGCAATCGTTGACCTGCTGCTCTCAAAGGTAGTGACCCTTGGAGACGTGCAGGTGATCATAGATGGCTTTTCTGCTATGGGATTCCCAAACTGCGGTGGGGCTATGATGGGACACACATCCCTATCCTGGGATCGGACCACCAGGGCAGCCAGTACATTAACCGAAAGGGCTATTTTTCTATGGTGCTGCAAGCACTAGTGGACCATAAAGGACGTTTTACCAACATCAACGTCAGATGGCCGGGCAAGGTTCATGATGCTCGTGTTTTCAAAAACTCTGGTCTGTTTAGACGGCTGCAGGAGGGTGTTTACTTCCCGGACCGCAAAATAACTGTTGGGGATGTGGAGATGCCTATAGTGATCATCAGGGACCCAGCCTACACGCTAATGCCCTGGCTCATGAAGCCATACACAGGAGCCCTGGACACTGAAAAGGAGCTCTTCAACTACCGGCTGAGCAAGTGCAGGATGGTGGTGGAGTGTGCTTTTGGCCATCTGAAAGGGAGATGGAGAAGCTTACTTACTCACTCCGATCTCAGCCAAACAAATATTCCCATTGTGATTGCAGCGTGCTGTGTGCTCCACAATCTCTGTGAGAGCAAGGGGGAGACGTTTATGGCGGGGTGGGAGGTTGAGGCAAATCGCCTGGCTGCTGATTATGCACAGCCGGACACCCAGGAGATTAGAAGATCCCAGCGGGACGTGCTGCGCATCCGGGAAGCTTTGAAAGCTAGCTTCCAGACTGACCAGGGTAACCAGTGACTGTTACGCTTGTTTAAACAGAAGCTGAACCTGCCCCCGTTTCTTTACCCAGTTTCTGTTGCCTATCCTCTCCAATTACCAACCCCCTTTCCCCCCTTCATTCAATGCTTTAAAAGTATAATAAAGGAAACATTGTTTATTAAAACCGTCTTTATTAATGTTTTCTCGGTTAAGGGTTTAACCTGGGACGCATACTGCGATTGGGGAGCGGGTGGAGTGTTGGAAAGGACGCTTCCAAACTCGGGGAATGACAGGCTCCTGCTCCCAGAGCAGTCCTCAGTGCTGGACTGCTTGTTTCAAGGGAGCCTGCAACCCCTCCTATTCGCAACTGTGTGTGTTGGGGCCTGTGTGACTTTTTGGCCGTGGATTGCGGCCACAGATCCCCTGCTGCATGGATCTGTCATGCAGGCTATTGCCGGCCGCAAAAGATCTGCAGCCACCCTCCCCCACCAGAAAGTCACAGAGCCCACACCCCCCCCCCATAGAGAACATGAAAACCCCCTCCCAGAATGACAAGTGTGCCTAGTGAATGCAATGTGAGTGTGACTTTCTGTTGAACCTTTCCCCATGTCTGTATCCTGGTTCAGGCGCCTGTCGTCTCAAATTACAAACCCCTTTGCCCCCTCCCCCAAAACCAAACCGTCCTGTGAAAGAAAGTCAGGGAAACAGCACTGTACAGAACAAACATTTTTATTAAGGGGAGCATAGTTTTGAGATGAAACCTGGGCAGGGAACTGTTGTGGGGTGCGGTTGGAGGGAAGGAAATGACCCATCTAAAGTTTTGGGGATGAGAGCCTTCTGCTACTGGAGCAGTCCGCAGGGGTGGAGTGATTATTTCCACGGCCCCTGCCTCCCCTCGTTCTAGTGACTTTGGGTGAGGGGGGGATTGGACTTTGTGGCGGGGAAGGGCATTTGGAAATAACATACAGAGGGCTCTTTCCTCCTGTCTCCTGTCCTGGAGAACGTCTACCAGGCGCCGGAGCGTGTCCGTTTGCTCCCTCATTAGTCTCAGCAGCGTTTGAGTCACCTGCTGGTCTTCCTGCCGCCACCTGTCCTCGCAAGCTTCAGCCCTCTGCTCCCGTTCGCTGACTGCTCGCTCGGACCTTGAGACGTCCTCTCTCCGCTGTGCCGCCTCCTTTCGGGAGCAGACCATCAATTCTGAAAACATGTCGTCCCAGGTTCTCTTTTTGTGCCGCCTGATCAGCGCAAGCCTCTGGGAGGGTGATCCACGGGTAGGGCGGGAGACACTCTCAGCTGTGGGATGGGAGAAAGGGAGTAAATTCCTCAGAAAGATACTTTTTCCCGAACAATGCCTATACTCTTTCCCGGTGAATAAGACCAAGCACAGTACCTATCACATGTGCACTTACTACAAGGTCGAATATTATGACTTTATCCTGAGTGCCTGGGGTCCTGGTGTACAGATCCCACAAGCGGTGCTGGACACTGGAAATTGGCTCTCTGGAGACCATGGTAAGCCGTTGCCTTTGGACTGCTGAGAGCTTACTTCACAGCAGTGCTCTACTCCCATGTTTCAAGCACAGTTCCTACTGGTGGCCAGTTCCTGCTGCTGCCAAAACCGCTCATCTACAATGGCTCGCCTACCCTTTCCCCCCCTCCGCGTGGCCGGTCCTGGGAACTGTACGTGCCAGCGAACCGCTCTGTTTGAACGGCTCGCCTACCCTTTCCCCCCCCTTCGCATGGCCGGTCCCGGGAACTGTACGTGCCCACGAACTGCTCTGTTTGAACGGCTCGCCTACCCTTTCCCCCCCTCCACGTGGCCGGTCCCGGGAACTGTACGTGCCTACGAACCGCTCTCTTTGAACGGCTTGCCTACCCTTTCCCCCCCTCCGCGTGGCCGGTCCCGGGAACTGTACGTGCCCGCGAACCGCTCTGTTTGAACGGCTCGCCTACCCTTTCCCCCCCTCCGCGTGGCCGGTCCCGGGAACTGTACATGCCCGCGAATCGCTCTGTTTGAACGGCTCGCCTACCCTTTCCCCCCCTCCACGTGGCCGGTCCCGGGAACTCTCCCTGCCTGCGCACCGCTAACTTTCAATGGTTAGCCTCCCAGCTCCCGCCCCCCCGCGTGGATGGAAACCGCTGGGTGTCGTTCTTTAAAGGAAAAATCAAGAAGTCACTATACTAAAAAAAACACTCATTCAAACCAGGGCACCATGACTGATATCACTCTGATGAGGATTACGGAGACAGGGAAAGACCGCATGCTGCGTGAATGCCAGCAAACCCCGGGGCCGTATGCAGCCATGCTATGCAAGGCAATGATACCAGAGTACCTGCAGCTTGCATGGCGCGGGAAAGTATCCTACCATGGAGGAGACAATATGGCCACTCTCCCTGGGAACCTGATGCAAAAGCTTTCACTGTACCTCCAGGAGAGCTTCGCGGAGATCTCTGATGGGGATTTCTCCTCTATCCCCATACATATTGACAGACTTTTCGAGTAGTTGCACTGGAAACGACTCAAAACTAAAGCGCCTATGGCCAATTAAGCAATACAAACACATTGCTAACACACCATGCCTATTCTATTCCAAATAAATGTTTAAAACACTGACCTGCTGATCCTTCGCCTGGTTCCTGGTCCGGGATGCTGCCTTGGGAGGGTTCGTAGGGGATCTCAGTGAGGGTGATGAACAGATCCTGGCTGTCGGGGAAATCAGCGGTGAAAGCGCTGTCGACTGCCTCGTCCTCCTCCTCTCCTTCCTCTTCTTCACCGTCTGCAAAAACTTCAGATGACGTGGCCGTAGATAAGACCCCGTCGTCGGAGTCCACGGACACTGGTGGTGTAGTGGTGGCAGCACCACCGAGCATAGCATGCAGTGCCTCGTAAAAACGGCATGTGTGTGGCTGCGATCCGGAGCGTCCGTTGGACTCTTTGGTCTTCTGGTACGACTGTCGCAGCTCCTTGATTTTCACGCTGCACTGCGTTGCATCCCGGCTGTATCCTCTCTCCGTCATGGCTTTTGAGATCTTCTCGTAGATCTTCGCATTCCGTCTTTTCGATCGCAGCTCTGAAAGCACGGACTCCTCGCCCCACACAGCGATCAGGTCCAAGACTTCCCGATCAGTCCATGCTGGGGCCCTCTTTCTATTCTGCAATTGCATGGTCACCTCTGCTGGAGAGCTCTGCATCGTTGCCAGTGCTGCTGAGCTGGCCACAATGTCCAAACAGGAAATGAGATTCAAACTGGCCAGACAGGAAAAGGAATTCAAATTTTCCCGGGGCTTTTCCTGAGTGGCAGGTCAGAGCATCCGAGTACGGATTGCTGTCCAGAGCGTCCACTGAGTGGTGCACTGTGGCATAGCTCCCGGAGCTATTAGCATTGAATTCCGTCCACAGTAACACGAATTCGACATGGCCATGTCGAATTTAGCGCTACTCCCCTCGTCGGGGAGGAGTACGGAAATCGAATTACAGAGCCATTTATGTCGAAATAAATAGCTTCCTAATGTGGACGGGTGCAGGGTAAAATCGAGTTAACGCTGCTAAATTCGACATAAAGTCCTAGTGTAGACCAGGCCTTAGTCTCATCTCAAGCTCTTTCCACCTATGGAATGCTTTCTGGTGATTTGCTGCCTTCTCATGACATGCCAGATTTCTAGCCAGATTTTTTCAGTCCTTTGTTCCTGTAGAACCCTATGTGGCTGGAACATTAGCCGGAAAGAGTCTGCAACAAAAACAGTATGCAGCATTCTGGGTTTTTGAAGTACATAAGCCATGGCCTCTCCATTTTGTCACCAATGGGTATTTCACACCAGTAATGTGTTGGATGGAAACTTTTATTTTCATTGTCTTTGGGGAACATGAAGTTTTTCACTTGCTGTGGCCCATGCAGTACAAGGAAGTCCCTCAGGCTACTGCTCAAGTGGGTCCACAGTCCTGGATCATCTAGACTTAAGGAGCTAAACTCAGCAGCAGCTGTTTCTTGCGCCTCCACCACACTCTTCTCTGAGCTACAATTTTCTTCAGGAATGTGAATGGTTACATCCATTTGAGATGGAGATATAGATGCTGCAGTAGCTGCCAGGTCACCTGCACTCTGACTAACTGAAAGATCAGGCGTCTCCTCACCATTCACATTCTCACTGGGGCCAGAAGGCTCACCATGAACATTTGTGTCTATGTATCTCAGGACAGCTCCTTCCTGCTTAGATAGAAAAGCTTCCTTTGCTTTCTTTCTTTTTCTGAATGCTGCCCCAGAGGGGCGTTTCCTTCTTTCATTCATGACTGCTGTTCTGTGCCAGCTATAGTGGCTCTCAGCTCTCTGTTGAAGGGGACAAATAAGCAGGCTGGTAGCAGGACCTGAGTGAGGGAAGATATCAGCACCTTAAGGGCCTAACTAGCTCCTACTACTTTAGTTGACTGCCTGTTCTCCTAAACAGGAAGCTTCCTGAAAAGCTGGTGTTAATCAGTCCAGGCTCCTGGGGGTGCTAGAGAGGTACACAAGAGGCTCCTCCTCCTCTCTCTCCCTGCAGCTCCTGCTGTTTTCTGTTATTCCCTCTCACCTTTTCTCCTGCCTGCCTGTTATGTCTCTTGTGCCCTCCTTCCTCCAGCACAGCACTCCACCATCTCTGTGCATCTAGAGCAGAGAGAATACATATGCACCAGCAGCAGACACAATTTTCTACACTCTGGGTCCTAGTGGCGCCCCCCCCCCCACCCCCAGTCTGGCACCTGAGGCAGCCGCCTCAGTTAGTCTCATGGTAAGGCCAACCCTGCTGAGCTACTAAATAATTACAGCCAATGGTATTATTTGTTTTGTCAATAGAACTTTCAGCTCTCTCTCTAGAATAAGACTATTTTATGACTGTCCTATGGAATCAGATATCAACTGGTCTCTGCATTGCATGTTAGCAAAGCAGCAAGGCTCTGAAGTGTAATTAGAAAGGCAAAGGGATCTGTATGGGTATCAAGGTTGGCACAAAGATCCCTTTGTAGCATCAGGGCATTAATGACATATATATGACATATATATTAATGATATATATATTAATTAATGATTACACTGGATAGTCCCTGTTGTCATTAATATATATATTAGAAGTAATGATATCTTCAGTGCCTGTGTCATGTGTGAGTGATTGTGGCCTGTGTGGTGTGGAAATTTTGTCAGCTGCCTTTGACAGCTCCCCATTGCTTCCAAAGTGGTGACTTTTCAATCATGCGTCTGGTTCTTCCATGGAGGGAGCTGCAGAAGAAATAGTGCTTAGGTTCAGCTCAGGCTGCATGAACTGGGTTTGAATTTGGCTTGATTTACATTTTTCCAGAACTATTCACCAAGACCAAAGGAAAAAAGTAAATCAAAATATTATCCCCATCTTCTGTCATGATGTCCAAGACTGTTGAACCAGAAGGTGGATCTCCTGAGAGAAGGAAAGGAGTTCTAAAAGACAATCCTCCCTCTTACACTAGCTCAACTTCTCTTCATCCACTACTTGGTACAACTGAAGAGGAACAGAGCAGATAAAGGGCTCTTGAATTCAATGTTCCCTTCTAAGTTTTGACAGTCCGTGTGCACAAAAAATTTCTTCTGTGCAAATTTTTGAAGCAGAGTTCAAATTTGTGCTCCATGAGGCAAATACACCCAAGTGAGTAAAATGCTTATACAAGGACATGTGTGGGTTACACCCCCACCTTGCCAGCTAGTAGAATTTGGCTGTGTTGATAGATGGTGGGTGAACAATGTCAAAAGTCACCTGTAAATGATATTTCAGCCTGGCTCCGATGTAGTATTTCATTTTTTGTGCACGTGGTGTTTCGCCGTGTGCACAGGGTTTAGGATCTGTTTGCGTGCGCACATGCGCACAGCTTAGAGGGAACAGTGCTTGGATTATGCTGTGCCACATAGCCCCTGAGAGGAATAAACATAAAAAAAACTTGAAAAACAAGCCAGCCATTTCTTCCATGTTAGGATAAACTTTTTAGAAATACAAATCGTGTTAAAACAGTTACATTTATTTTATTAAATATTCCTTTGAAGAAAGCAAACAAACAAATTCATAGATTTTAAGGCAAGCCCAGCAAGAATTGTTACACCATCTAATCTGCTGTCAAAACTCTAGATGAGTACCATGCTCTCTTCTACTGAAACACCGCCACTTCTAAGGTGAATTGCAGGAACTATTTAACAATGGACAGCAGCACTACATGATTATTTAGCACAGAAAAATAAAAAAAAAAACCTTAGCCTGGTGAAGCTACATGGGGAATCCAGGCAGGCAGAACGTAATTACCCAAGATGAAATTTGGTCTGTACACCATTGCTCTGATACAACTCCAATCGAAATAGATAGCACTCCTTCTATTGACTTCAGTGGATGACAGATCAGGCTCCATTGTTAGTACCCCTACTTTTATGAAAAGTGCCATGTTCGTTTTTTATTACGTTAAGTGGGAAAGACCTCAATTTTATATCTAGTTGCACCTTGTACAACACAGTGGCCAACCCTATGTTTGAGCATTAATTCAGTGTCATCTGTTATACAGGAGTTTTTCCTGAAAGCTTTCCACTTAAGTACTGATGTAATCCAACATTGCTTAGCTTGGGAGAACAGACAAGATAATAACACAAAGTGATATTACAAATGATGATTATTATTATTTATTACACTAGCATCAATTAAAATCAAAATCCCATTGTGCTGGGCACTGTACAAATATAGCATAAATACAGCCCTGGTCCTTAAGAGTTTACAGTCAAAATAATTGAACAGAAATAAGCTGTGTGTTGAAAATACTCAGGTTGAGGTCAACAAAAAGAACTTGGTACAGTAATTGTTATCTGCAGCAGTATTTGCCATTAAAAAGCCAACATTTACCAACAATAAGCATATTGTATTATCCAACAGGGTATTATCCTGTACTTAGAATAAGAATTCATAAACATCAAGAGATGTGGCATTGACACCGCACACTGGAAGACAGTAGCCCAGGATAGGGATAACTGGTGAAGACTTGTCAGAGAGGGAACGTCTACTTTGGAGGAAAATCGCCTTGCCTTGGTCGCAGAAAAACGCCAGATAAGAAAGGAAAGACAACTGTCATGCAACAATCATGGCCCAACCCTGCCTTCCAACACCACCTGCAGTGTCTGCCAATGACCCCGTGGCTCAAGGATCCGACTCCTCAGTCACCAAAGGACCCATGAAAAACAAAACCTGTGAAAGAGATCATCCTCGACCTCGAGGGATTGCCAACGATGACGACCCTGTACTTAGAATAAGAATTAACTGGGGTTGCTGTGATCCTATGTGGTGAAAACAGCCAACTTTGCTGCATCTGTATGTAGATTTTGCAGTGAGCACAAGGATCCAGTGCTGTGTGGTGCAATGGGCCAGGTGATGGAAATGATATGTGCAGATCCTCAACTGGGGTAAATTGGCATAGCCACATTAATGTAAACGGAACTTTGCCAATTTACCCCAGCTAAAGATCTGCCCCAGTATGTTAACTCTCACTTTTAAGTCACAAAAAGTTGTAAACTGGTTCTGCAAGAAGGTTATTCAGGGTCATGTGTGGATGCATGTCAGGGAGTCCAGCCAGCCGTCGGCCCATTAAAATACAAAGAACAAGAACTACAAGTCACAACAGAAGCAAAAATGAGGCCCTTTTCCCGTGCAAGGTACAAATCCTTGCTTCGAGAGACACACACACGCACACACTTGAGCATTCTGAAATCTGTTTTGCTGAAAACAGGGACAGCAAAAAGGAAACGTACATCTTTAATTACTATCCTATTGTTTGTAGAATTTATAAATTATGATATTGTTACCTGAGGGCTTGCTGACAGACTGCTTCAGTTCTCCTCAGTCTGGCTCTAATCCCAGCCTCTCTTCTCTATTTTGAATCCTGGAATGCAGACAAAAAGGGGTTTTCCTTCCATAAACCAACTTGTCTGAACCCAGATTATTGTGCTGTGTCACTGCAAAAGGGCGCACCACTAATGTCACTCAGCTTTTAACCAACAATAAAAAATATCTGCTGTATTTACTACTCTTCTCCCAAAATAAGGGAGTCCATTTCACATCCTGACTCTTATGAAAATGCAGCAGAGCTCAGCCTGGGATTGAAAAAATTGACTTGCTTGGGTACTGTACCCACCCACAGATATCTCTCAAGGTATGTCTGACCTGCACAGTTAAACTACATGATTGGCACCTGAGTCTGAGTCAGGTTAGCCTAGCCTGGGTGTGAGCATCCCCATTGCAAAGCCCTATCCTCATTACTGTGTAATGAGGATACATGCCCTGTGTATCCGCAGTTCATTGTGATGAGATGTGCTAGGATTCTCTCCTAGTCAATTGTGGGACACCTCATTTGTCATTCAGGGGAAGGGCACTGGAGGACTATCAGCACTCCAGTGATTTTGCGTGTGGTCCTCACTGCAAAGTTGGTGAGTTCCAGCTCTGAAACCAGACCTGGGCTCTACCAGATAAGCTAGCCTGAGTTTAAAGCACCTCCCAAATAAACCTAGGTCAGAGGTTTTTTCCTGTGTGGATGGCAGGACAGTTTGGGCTAAAGCCCAAATAAGAGCGCAGTTTAACTGTGCAGTGGAAACATACCCCTAAACACCAGTCAGTAAGTAGTCAAGGTTTGACTACCCAGCATCCTGTTGCATGAGTAATTTATTATAAAAACTACCAATTATTATTCTGTACCAATACCTAATGCATGAAAGAGAAAACACAAACATCTGAGGAAGGCTAAAGGGGAGTACTAAGAAGAAAAAAAAATGTTTTTTTTTTATAAAGGCAGCTGGAGAAAAAGTAAACAACAACAAAAAAGAAGACATTACTGATGAGGACATCAGCTCCTTGATTCTGGGGCATCCTGTGCAGTCATCTCTTTGCATCAACTGGGAAGATGAAGCAGTATGTGAAGTGTGTTAGTCTCGTTCCTGAGAAAGTTTTCAATGTCACATCCTCATCTACTTGGGTTAAGATCTTGTCAAGGTATATAGAATAAGTAGGGCTGGGCTTGGTCACTCTTTGAAGGAGGGACCACCAGAAAAAACAGAGTTCTGCAGGATGGGGTGCTGACTCAGTAAATGGAACTTTTCACTCTATGTCAATACTAAACCATCCTGAAGTTGGAGCCACAATGCTGTTAAAGGTGTCATCCAAGTTCATTAATTACATTCTGGCTTGTGTAATTTTTTTCCTTTAGTTTCAGCCAGAGAATTTACTATTCATTGCATAAAACTCAACATTCACATTCCAGATACCAGCAGAAATCCTGGTATATTCTTAAACTTAGAATAGAAGATGCTATGGTACCACACTCAATTGGTTTTCAATGGAACCTATTGTATATTATAGTATTAGCACTGCTAGTGTTGCCCAAGTTATTCTTTTATTGTTGTGCTACAATAAGAGTCTTCTCTACTGAGAATTTTTAACCCAGAAAAATTAAAGATTTTCCTAAACACCCGAAACACAAAATAGCATTCGCTGAAACAAAATTCAAACACTGCACTCTAGGAAGATAATATGGGGAAACAGTGGTGAGCTAATATGGGGCATAAGGGGCGACTGCTCCTCCCCAGCAGTCTTTTGGTGTATGTGTCGTGTCTTTTCACACTGGCCTGGAGAAAGAGCCTACCCCACACTCACCCAGCAGTGGCAGCTCCTGTCCCGCATTGTTGGGCCACGCTCCCCGCTACAGGTGTTGCAACATGGCGCACAGGGTCACATGGTAGTGCAAGCCCATGTACCATGTCACAACACCACACATTCAAATTTGGTGATTCCTCCCCTCCACACCGGGCTGGGACTAAGGTTGTGGTGCTGGGGTGTAGAATGCTGTTGAGTGGTCAGTGCGGGATCAACCATTCCTCCCTCTCCATGTAAAACTTGGCTCCATCATTTCAGCTGAAAATAATAAGGCGAAAATGGTTCAAATAAGTTTATAAAAACTGAGGACAATTATCCCAAACTACACTGCAGACAGTCACTTAGGGTACGTCTATACTCACGCGTCCTGTCGGAGGCGCTGGATCGATCTTCTGGGTTCGATTTATCGCGTCTTGTCTAGACGTGATAAATCGAACCAGGAAGTGCTCCGCCGTCGACGCTGGTAATCCAGCTCGACGAACGGAGTAGGCGGAGTCGACGGGGGAGCCTGCGCGCCGCGTGTGGACCCCGGGTAAGTGCTTTTTCATTCGAACTAAGATAGTTCGACTTCAGCTACGTTATTCACATAGCTGAAGTTGCGTATCTTAGTTCGAATTGGGGGGTTAGTGTAGACCAGCCCTTAGAATCAGTAGATACAAATTGCTGGGTTGCTGTCTTTGTAGTTCAAAGTCTTAGCAGCTTACATGCATAGAGTTTGGGTAACTTGGAATTCCCTGGGCTCCCATGGAACTGAAATGTATCCATATCCCTGTAATGCAGTTTCTCTGTATAAATGTACCAACCTCCCACTAAGAAAATTAGCTCTTTAATCACTTGAATCCAAATAAAGCATTGTTATATCCTAAAGGCACTGAAGTTCTGTGCTTCTGAAAGAGTGCCTGAACATTTCCCAAGCACACTTAGAGTGTGGGGGAAAGCACTTTTATTTAATTTTCTATAATTAAAGAACAAGCCAGCCAGAAACCAAAGTTACATTTGTGGTGTTGCTCGCAAAAAAGCAAAATGCCTTCAGCCAATCTTATACTAAGGTAAATTGGGCTAGGGGGTGGTGATGATGGGGAGGAAGGTGTAAATGCCCAACATGAAACAAGAAAAGAGAGAACAAAAGCCTGAAAACTCTCCATTGATATCCCCATGAAAGAAGCACTGTGTTGAGACAGCTAAGAATACCTCATGTTCTCCACCTGCAGTGATTTATGGGACTTCAGCTACAAGTTCAGCTTTTCAGGTTTGCAGTGAATGTTCAGATTTTCCATCAATAACCTGAATCAAATGGCTCCCTCATTCATACTTAGAATTTGCTGACCGAGGCAATAAATTAGATATGCAAAGGCGAGTTGTAAAGGGAATATTTTTGCAAGTCCTTAAGTGACCTCTTCCAACATCCTACAAGCCCCAGAAGATTCTACAATCAAGTCATCTTCATAACATCCCTCTTAAATAAGCACCTTGCTGATAAGAACCATTCCAAAGGGAATCCCTATTGTTCTGATATATTGATATGAAACTAATAATACAGGAGCTGTCTTTTTTGATGAGTCCCTCACAAGTTTGGCTGGTGATGGATTTCATCACAGGCTACTACTTTCAGCAGTTTCTCCCATCCCAGCCTTGATGGGACTACCTTGGAGTTTTGCTCAAGGACTTTCTTTCCTAATTCCTTTTTGTGGTTTTTTTAAAATTAATGTTCATAAAAACACAATAAAAATACAAAAGATAAATGACCTACAATTTGTAAATGTTACCAAATACTACACATTTCACAGGATATCCAATAACATTATGCAATCATGCAACACTACAACTTGCCAAATCTGCAAGACCACACAACACAAAATCAGACAATATTACACAAACATAAAATGTTACTGTTGGAGTAATAGTAATAATAAAAAAGAACACCAAACACAAATAGACAAAAATGGGAAGAAGGGAACCATGGGGTGAGGGGGAAGCAGAGCAGAAAAAAGGAATGGAAGTCTCATTGTTTGAGCTATCTCAGCATTCTTTATCCAAACATATCAAGAAACGGGGTGCAAATTTCTTTGAATTCAAATAATTACTCTCGACATCAATAAGCTATTCTTTCTTTTGCTGCTAACTCAGACACGTCTGAATTTCACTGCTCTATTCTGGGCATAAACCTATTCCTCCATTTTTGTAAAATCATGCTCTTGGTAATCATCACAGCCCTCAAGAACCAAAGTCTTTGTGGTGGAGTCAAACACAGCATAGTACGCACACAACCTAGGATAAAATTTTCAGCTGAGGTTTGGTTACTGAAGCCAAGCACTTTTCACTCTTCTGTCTACTTCCTTCCTCAGTTTCCTGACTGTCGTAGAGTCCCACAGCATATGCGTCAGGTAGCAGCAGAAGTGGCAACTCCAGCTCCCGGGTCTGCCTGCAGCTGCTTCAGTATAAATAAGGTAAACTTTTAATAGCTATTAAATTATACACTGGGTGTGAGTGGAAATAACTGGTGATTTGTGCCTCACTTGTCAAAAAAGTCATCCACCGCCACTGTGGATAGGACCTTGGCTTTGGACTAAGGAGACTCAGGTCTAATTCCTCTCTGTGTCTCTGACTAATGTGTGACCTTGGGCAAGTCATTTCACCTCTGTGTACTTCTGTTTTCCCTCCCCTCCATTGTCTGATTAGAATGTAAGCAGTCTAGAAGAAGTACTGGCTCTTGCTTTTGTACAGTGCCTGGACCAATGGGGGCCCTGAGCTTGGTTGGGGCTTCTGGATGCAATTATAATATAAATAATAAATAGTAGTAGTAATAATAATAGATCTCGTATTCATATTTCCTATTGGAAATCTCCTGGATTCCCATGGCTGTATGCTGTGTAGAAGAGCTGCATCCAGCGTCTCCATCTCCCATAACACATGTGGATCCCAGCTATGCTGTATGCTTTCAGAAAAGTGTCTATAGAGTGGAGGAAAGAATGGTTGAGGAGGTGCCATGTTCCACATCTATGGCCTCTGATCCAGTTCCAGTTTGGAACCCCTCCTCCAAAAATGCTGGTTTATGCTCCCCTTTGCTTGGAAATTAAGTGAAGCATATGGCTCAATGAATTTTTCCTGGTACTAAGGGCTGGATGCAGCACCCACTGAAGTATATGAAAAGACTCCCATTGGCTTCACTGGGAGTTGGATTGAGTCCTTTAAGGAGGAGCTTGAACCCACTATATATATCATTCTGAAATGTCTCAAAATCACTAACATTTGTGTGTCCTCACTGCAGCTCTGTTTACAGTAAAAAATGACATGAACATTTATATAGATAGATAGATATAGACATAGATATATTATTCCTCCCCCTCTTCACTTGTGGAAATACCTTATGGGATTATTGATCTTTTTTCTTCTTTTTTTAACTTCCAAAATCAGAGCCTGATTTTTTAATCCGGGTTTAGTTAAACTTCCTCTACTGCTTCTGGCACTTGTCGTCAAAAATAAAGGAGTCGAATAGAGGGGGTGGAAATGCTAATTAGCCCCTGTCACAATTCATGCTGCTGTTGTAAGAATTCACAGTATGCAAATCAGGTTAAAGCTACCCTAAGAGTGTCAGACCCTGCTACCGCTGATAGAAATTGACAATCCCAGGGTTAAAAGGTAAAGAAGGCTCTCCCCTTTCTTCTCCACAATGCAGTGTCTTTTTGCTCAGTCCAACCTAAGGTGCAAACATTAATAAAAAAGACAATAGAAAGGTGATGAGTTGGAGTGTTTTTTTATTAATAATACGCACTCTGCTCTACAGCATTGCTGCTATATTCACAGTAAAAAAGAGATTAGTAGGTTTAAAAAAAACCAAAACACTGAACCTGCCCTGCAATTCAGTGTAAATGTCACAGCAGCAAATATGAAACATGGTTAATTTCTAAAATAAATAGGATGCTTTCTAACATGTATTATCATTGGATCTGATAAGCTACCATTCATTTGAATCAAGAGTAATTTAGATAATCCAAAGTAATCATTCTACTAGATGGTCCAAAATTATACCCAAAGGTCAAAGAGAAATGAGCACAATCAGGAATTGTGTTGTTCCCTTTTAGCGTTTGTTGTACCCTACTAAATACAGTTACATTCCCAAAAGAAACAGGCTGGCACACCTGTTTTGAAGAGAGCAGCTTTTACTCTGCTCACTCCTGCATTCTTCCTACAAGAAGTAGCCTTTCAGGTAAGGAAATGGAACCTAAGCTCCTGTAACCACTCAACCTGCAGAATTTACAATAGTAATTCAAACACATCGATGGTGGCCTCAATTTTGGTTCTATTTGTGCACATCACAAATGGCAGCATGTCCTCAGACAAACCTCATGAATGAAGCTCTTGGATTGTAGAGAAAGCTACATTGTCAAGATTTATCCACAGAAAAATTACATTTGCCTGACTGTGATAGAGCCATTCAGTTTTCAGAGAATTTCAAAGTGAAAACAAAAAATCCTTTGCGGATTTTTTTTGGTGAATGTGCACAAACATAGAAGAAGAATCATAGAAGATTAGGGTTGGAAGAGACCTCAGGAGGTCATCTAGTCCAACCCCCTGCTCAAAGCTGGACCAACCCCAACTAAATCATCCCAGCCAGGGCTTTGTCAAGCCTGACCTTAAAAACCTCTAAGGATGGAGATTCCATCACCTCCCTAAGCAACCCATTCCAGTGCTTCACCACCCTCCTAGTGAAATAGTTTTTCCAAATATCCTACCTAGACCTCCCCCACTGCAGCTTGAGACCATTGCTCCTTGTTCGGTCATCTGCCACCACTGAGAACAGCCTAGCTCCATCCTCTTTGGATCCCTCCTTCAGGTAGTTGAAGACTGCTATCAAATCCCCCCTCTTCTCTTCTGCAAACTAAATAAGACCAGTTCCCTCAGCCTATCCTCATAAATTATGTGCCCCAGACCCCTAATAATTTTTGTTGTCCTCCGTTGGAGTCTCTCCAACTTGTCCACATCCTTTCTGTAGTGGGGAGCCCCAAACTGGACGCAATACTCCAGGTGTGGCCTCACCAGTGCCGAATAGAGGGGAATAATCACTTCCCTCGATATGCTGGCAATGCTCCTACTAATGCAGCCCAATATGCCATTAGCCTTTTTGGCAACAAGAGAACACTGTTGACTCATATCCAGATTGTCATCCACTGTAATCCCCAGGTCCTTTTCTGCAGAACTGACGCTTAGCCAGTCGGTCCCCAGCCTGTAGCGGTGGATGGGATTCTTCTGTCCTAAGTGCAGGACTTTGCACTGTCCTTGTTGAACCTTGTCAGATTTCTTTTGGCCCAATCCTCCAATTTGTCAAGGTCACTCTGGACTCTATCCCTACCCTTCAGCATATCTACCTCTCCCTGCAGTTTAGTGTCATCCGCAAACTTGCTGAGGTTGCAATCCATCCCATCATCCAGATCATTAATGAAGATGTTGAACAAAACCGGACCCAGAACTGACCCCTGGTTCTGATTCTAGTGATCAACTAGACATCGAGCCGTTGATCACTACCTGACGATCTAGCCAGCTTTCTATCCACCTTATAGTCCATTCATCCAATCCATACTTTTTTAACTTGCTGGGAAGAATACTCTAGGAGACCAAAAGCATTGCTATCAAAAGCATTGCTAAAGTCAAGTTATATCCCATTGTGGAAGTCGGTAGAGGGAATTTGGATGCAGGCCTATATATGACCAAGAGTCAGGCTAACTCTAGCTGTAATAACACAAGATTTGTAGAAGCAGGGCTCACGTCAGAAGCGGGTGGGAAGACAGCAGAGTAGAGTCAGTGTGACCCAGCCTTGAGATAGCTATGTTTTGAGAACAGAAGTGGGCAAGGAATGGGACATAATAGAAACAAACTGCAGTTGTTGATCATTACTGTATGTAACAAAAGGTATAAATGCTTGCCTTAATTGTTTATCTTTTGAGAGACCTGCCTAGGAGGGGGAAACTCTGTGTCCTAGTGCACTCTCTCCCTCTGTGCAATTGCTTGAGTTAATAAAGTGTATCTGCCATGCTGCACCCAAAGGAAGAGTGAGAACTCTGTTTTTTCTCCGACACCATCCATCGCTTTTCCCATATCAACAGAGCCAGTTATCTCATCATAGAAGGCAATCAGGTTGGTCAGGCATGACTTGCCCTTGGTGAATCCATGTTGACTGTTCCTGATTACCTTCTTCTCCTCCAAGTGCTTCAAAATGGATTCCTTGAGGATGTACTCCATGATTTTTCCTGGAGGTGAGGCTGACTGATCTGTAGTTCCCCATATTCTCCTTCTTCCATTTTTTAAAGATGGGCACTATATTTGCCTTTTTCCTGTCATCTGGGACCTCCCCCAATCGCCATGAGTTTTCAAAGATAATGACCAATGGCTCTGCAATCACATCAGCTAACTCCCTCAGGACCCTCGGATGCATTGCATCAGGCCCCATGGACTTGTGCATGTCCAGCATTTCTAAACAGTCCTTAACCTGTTCTTTCAGCATTGAGGGTGCTTGCCTCCTCCGCAGGGCAGCAGTCTGGGAGCTGACCTTGTCTGTGAAGACCCAGGCAAAAAAAGCTTTAAGTAGTCCAGCTTTTCCCACACCATCTGTCACTAGGTTGCCTCCCCCATTCAGTAAGGGTCCCACACTTTCTGACCTTCTTGTTGCTAACATACCTGTAGAAACCCTTCTTGTTACCTTTCACATCATTTGCTATATGCAACTCCAATTGTACTTTGGCCTTCCTGATTACACCCCTGCATGCTCAAGCAATATTTTATACTCCTCCCTAGTCATCTGTCCAAGTTTCCACTTCTTGTAAGTTTCCTTTTTGTGTTTAAGGTCACTGAAGATTTATCTGTTAAGCCAAGCTGGTTGCCTGCCATATTTATTATTCTTTCTGCACACTGGGACTCCTGGACTCCTCACCCCTTAATATTAGACTCCTAGGGGATCCTGCCCATCAGTTCCCTGAGGGAGTCAAGTCTGCTTTTCTGAAGTCCACGGTCAGTATTCTGCTGTTCTACTTTCTTCCTTTTGTCAGGATCCTGAACTCAACCATCTCATGGTCACTGCTGCCCAGGTTGCCACTCACTTCTACTTCCCCTATCAATTCTTCCCTGTTTGTGAGCAGCAGGTCAAGAGGAGCACGGCCCCTAACTGGTTCCTCCAGCACTTGCACCAGGAAGTTGTCCCCAACACTCTCCAAAAACTTCCTGGATTGTCTGTGCATGGCTGTATTGCTCTCCCAGCAGATGTCAGGATGATTAAAGGCTCCCATGAGAACCAGGTCCTGTGATCTGGAAACTTCTGTTAGTTGTCTCAAGAAATCCTCATCTACCTCATTCTCCTGGTCTGGTGGTCTATAGCAGACGCCCACCATAACATCACCCTTGTTGCTTTCGCCTCTAAACTTAACCCAAAGACTCTCAACAGGCTTTTCTCCAGTTTCATACTGGAGCTCTGAGCAATCATACTGCTCTCTTACATATAGTGCAACTCCTCCACCTTTTCTCCCCTGCCTGTCCTTCCTGAACAGTTTATACCCATCCATTACAGTGCTCCAGTCATGGGAGTTACCCCACCAAGTCTCTGTTATTCCAGTCACATCATAGTTCCTTGACTGTACCAGGACTTCCAATTCGTCCTGCTTGTTTCCCAGGCTTCTTGCATTCGTGTACAGGCACCTAAGATAACTAGCCGATTGCCCTACTTTCTCAGTATGAAGCAGGAGGCCTCCCCTGTTGCACCCTCCTCCCTGTGTTTCCTCCCGGTATCCCACTTCTCCATTTACCTCAGGGCTTAGGTCTCCATCCCCCGGCGAACCTAGTTTAAAGCCCTCACTAGGGCTAAAGCAGGAGTGAGCCTGAAGCCTGCCTTCGACGATGTTCTCCCCTCTCTTCATTAGGTGGATCCCATCTCTTCTTAGTAATCCTTCTTTCTTGAACAACATCCCATGGTCGAAGAATCCAAAGCCCTCTCTCCAACACCACCTGGGTAACCATGCATTTACTTCCACAATTTGATGGTCCCTACTTGGTCCTTCAACAGGGAGGATGGATGCGAACATGACTTGCACCTCAAACTCCTTTATCCTGCTTCCCAGAGCCACGTAGTCTGCAGTAACCCACTCAAGGTCATTCTTGGCAGTATCGTGGGTGCCCACATGGAGACGAAGGAAGGGGTAGCAGTCTGAGGGCTTGATCAGTCTCTGCAGACACTCTGTCACATCCTGAATTCTAGCTCCAGGCAAGCAGCACACTTTGAGTCTCCTGGTCTGGATTGCAGGTGGATAACTCTGTCCCCCTTAGGAGGGAGTCCCTGACCACCACCACCCATCTCCTCCTCTTGGGAGTGGTGGTCATGGAACCCCCATCCCTAAGACAATGCATCCCATGCCTTCTGGTTGATGGGGTCTCTTTCTGATCCCTTCTCTCAGATGACTCTTCCAAACTATTCTCCACCATAGTACCTGTGCAGAGAGCCTGAAAACAGTTTCTTACGTCTATCTGTATTGGGGGTACATGGGTTCTCCTCTTTCTTCTTGTGGAGGTCACATACTGCCAATTTTCTTCCCCATTCTGCACTGCCCTCTCTGATTCATCAGCATGCTGTGTCTGCAGTGCCAAATGCTGACTTCTATCCAGAAAGTCATCATTTTCTCTGATGCAACCCCGAGTTTGATATTTGGGTCTCTCGTTCTTTAACCTTCTCTTCCAATCTGGAGACCAGCTTGCACTTCGTACAGACGAAGTCGATTCTGTACTCTGGGAGAAAGACAAACATGGCACATCCTGGGCAGGTCACAATAGCTGATTGCTCACTATCACTATAACATGGTTGTCAGATGGGAATTTCTTTCCACACCTTTCTTTCCAGCAGGTATCAGTGTGCTCACTTGAAAGTTTGATGTTCCGGATTGACATCAGGTGCAAGTGTAAATTACAGCTCAAACATGTGCTGTTGGTGGTGTGTATCAATGCCATGTTATTGTTGTGGAAAGATGTGGGATGTGACTGCAGAGCTCAAAAGTCATCCTCCATTTTGGAAGGTGAAGTTCTGGATTGCTAGGCTCAGAACAGAATGTGGCAGAATGATGTTCACTTCAGGCTCTTATTGCTGTGTTTTGTAATGATTAAATAAATATAATGCAATTGTTACACAAGCTTCCCTGCTTTAATAAAAACAACTCTGCAGTGAGACTGAGTCTGAGACCATTAATGGCCCAATTCACTGGTCTTTGACGTCTTTGATATAATGAACTCTGGGTCAGGTCTTAAAAGCATGGGTCTCTACCACTTGAACTAAAGGAGCAATTCCATTTTTTGATAGCAGTAGTAGGGCCATATCTCCTCATATGGACCATCCACAAGAGGGAGACATAACACACACTGAACTGATTACAAAGACTTGAGGTACAGTGTCACGGAGTCCCTGTATTAGACAGTTCCTCAGGCCAACCAAACCTATTTAACATAAATAGGATATCCTATGTCATGCTATTTAACTTAAAACAGAATAACAGATTTATCTGCCTTAGAAAATTACAGTATACAGAGAAAGTTCAAGAGGGGTGATGAATTTGCAGCCTCACAGATATTATCCACTATTATTTCTCTTTAATTAATTATGCGGCTTGAACCCGTGTCACTATCTTGCAAAACGTTGTCCTCTCACTCCCTTTGGTGGATCACTACACAAGCTACTTTAGAAAGTCAACGCACACGCAAAATATGTCACAATCATTATAGTACAAAGTGTAAGAGCCAAAGTGTTCATAAAAGATCAAGATAGATGAATTTTCTTAATAAGTAGCTAAAACATCCTCTGAGTTTCCGGAGCTATGTTGCTGCTCAAGGGTTTTCAATACGATGCTCTGATGATAGAAGAACCACTTCTATCAAATATTAAGCTACTGTAAATTTACCATAATTGAATAATTTGCCTCTTAGCTTTGGTTCACTAAAACTGTAACAAGGTTCTCATCTCTAAGTGATCGTTCCACAGTCTGTTTCAATATATGTCATGTCAGACAAGGCTCATATATAGTACCATTTGAGATTTAGTAATTCCAAAGCCAAGGGACCTTGTAAAAGATCTGGATGATTGACCATAAAGTATGTACGTATTTAGTCATATTAAATTGTGATTAGAGTTTCAAGCTCCATATTTAAATACAAAATAGTTGGATAAATCTTTGCTACTTTAGAGAAGTACCATCTCATGAATTCAGATGAATAAAGGAAATTCTACAGAAATTCAAAGCAAGAAGAAAGGGGGAACCTTTCAATGTTCATAGATATTTATATACAACACATACAGTTGGCTAGATTTTCACCTTCTGTGGGAGAATTCTGGAGGACATGATTATAAGGGGAGGCTAACTCTCTGCAGGGGCTCAATCCTACATGGTGTCAAGTGTCCTCAGTTCTCAGTGAAATTAAGGGCTTTTTCTGGAGTCATTCAGCACATCATGGCATCAAGACCCTAGTTTTCCCCAGATAGTTCTGTAGTATGACAGGTTTGCCCTCACTCTTTGTGGAACAAAAAGAGGGTTCAGACCCCAGAAGATGCAGATCTCTGAAGAATTACCAGAAGCCAGGGCCTAGCTGTGGAGGTCCTGCACTCTGAAATAGCCTCAGGTGCCCTGCTCCTTCTTATTGGCTTTTAATGGGATGACTCCACCCACTGTTGTCCACAGAGGGATCAGATCTTATTATTCATTTCAATAAATTCATCCCGTGCTTCCTGTGGATAAGAGGGTGGTGCATCTGTCCCACCAGCCCTCTGTCTCACTTGCTTCTCACGAGGGGAAGCCACTTGAAGCCAGAGTGGGCCATTCCTAGATGCTGGGGTGAGGTACTGTGCTGTGCTGTTAAGGTAGTTATCTACCCGTACATTCTGTTTGTAAGCAGAGGGGAAACTCTTTGTTTTGGATTCTAGTGGATCAATCCTCCACTTGGAATAAACAGACCAGCTAGCAACTATGAATGGAAGAATCTGATCAATTCAAATCTAACAGGAAGTGTTGTTGAAGTTTGAAAAATATGACTACAATTACTTTTCCACAGCCAGGATCTGGTTGGGACCAGATGTGGAGGTGATCAAATACTCTGCTCAGATCATTTCCACCCCAAATGAGAAGTACTGGAAATCTCCTGAAAAAGCTTAGTACCATGAGATTTCCAGTTCATTTTTGCAAAACCAAGGTGTCTGGATAATTACAGGAGCTACTGATACCTATTCAAACTTTGGAGCGCTTATCAAAGCATACCCCGCACCCCACTCCACCCCACCTCCCCGCAAAAAAGAAGAAAAACAAACAATAATAAAAACATACCACAATTTTCAGGTTTCATCATTGCTACATTAAAAGTAATAATGCCATCGGCGATCCTTCGATTCGAGAATGATCTCTACCACAGATTTACATATGGGTCCTGAGATGACTCAGGAGTCTGATCCTGGAACCACAGATCCGCCCACAGGAGGTACAGACATTTCCTGGGGGGTCAGCTGCCTGCTGGGAGAAAATTCTTTCTTTTACCTTCCTTTTCTCTCTCTCTTTTCAGCTTCGAGGGCAAGGCACTTCTACAAAAGCAATAGTGTATGTTGTATCTAATTGATCTTTAGGGTTCCTCATAGCACAAGTAATAAATAAATAATAATAATAATATGGAAGCAGGTCTGTGGCCCACTATCATTAATTGTTTTCCATTGTTAAGGGTGAAATTAAACAGAGATGATGTCAGGCAACATTTATTTAACAGGAAACAAATTCAACATACATGATAACAGGTACCATTAATAATTAGAGGCATTTTATCAGACTTAATTTCATTATCAGTTCATTAGGCCTTGTTCTCTGGTCTGGCCAAACTGTACTTGACATAGGATGGGAAAAGAGGGGCATAAAGCACAACTTAGAGCAGTCTTGAGGTTTCAAGAGGTCATTCCAGAAGATGAGATTTGTCAGGTGTAGAGATGCCCCAGCCATTCCTACTTTCTTCCAAGAACACTCCTATATCAAGGGACAGGAGGGATCCCTAGGTACCTGACTAACCTGGAATTACATTTTAAATTATGAATCGCTCTGGGAAATTATTGCAAAAATATTTATGAAAATATTCACTGGGAACTTTAAATGGATTCATTCTGATGGTGTGCTTGTTCCATTTGTGTGTTGTCTGAGAATACTTCACGAACGCATACAGGCAGAGGTGTTCACAAAAACAGTGAATAGCAAATATGAGAGAATATTTGGAGAAATATTGTCTGAATTTGTTAACATAAGGATTTGCACCAGAAACTTAGTTGTAGGTATTCTGCTCTTCCAATCAGGGAACTAGAAACATATCATGTGACCTGTATGTCCAATCAAAACAGATTACATTTTGAATATCAAATGCAATCCACCTGTAATCAAGATCATTCTCTCACGTGCCAAATCCTTAAAACTCTAATGGCACCCTACTACTGGGATACAAAGTAGTTTGATAATATATCCTCTTTTTATTTATTATAATCATAGTTACTATAAACAACTCCTTATGCTTCCATTTTGAGGGAGTAGCCCTAAGTGGTTAAATGGAGCTCTTATTCCAAAGGCAGTGTATAAAGATGTGGAGAAGATAGATGAATAGCTCTGTGAGAAAAGTTCATTGGCATGTTTGTGTTTCATCAGGGATGTCAACTTCCTTTTCATTAGATAGTTGTTATTTTCTGACTGCTGTGTAGCGGTGTTAAACAATTACCAAGTTATTTGTTTTGCTTTAGAAAACAAAATCTTTTGATGCTTATCCATTAAAATCTTGCTTGCCATTTACTGCAATTTCTCACTCTGCATAGACATCTTTTTTTCATTTTTAAACACAGACGGCTGCTTTTGCTTTAGTTTTAAAATACATTGTTGAAAGTACCAGCATTGTTTCCATCAGTGTCTTTCAGATCCTACAGCTGCATTAAGTCAATGAAGCAGTCCATCTTGTCTTAAGCAATTTGGATGTAATTAAGAACTACGTTGTAACACCCTTGGCTGCACTTGTGTTTCTATCATAGTAGCATTCTGCTTTTTCACTTTTGAAATAATATACACACTACTGTTTCTACAGCATTACAGGTGCTGAAAATCCTGAAAAAAAAGCAGCCAGGAGCAAAAATCTGCCAATAATGTGGCTGTAAATCTGGAGTTAACTCTATTAACTTCAACAGAGTTACTCCAAATTCTTGGTGATGTAACTCAGAGCAGAATGTGGGGTTATATGTACAACACTGTGCGACAGGACATCAGAACGTCTCCCTGACAGGTCCTCTTGTCATCATTTTTACTGTAGAAAAACAGGAATATCTCATTGTGTTACCAAAGAAAGATAAAACCATCTGGCTTACTTACTCAGAGGGAGCAACATTCTTCTCTCAGTTATACTGGTGTAAATCTGGAGTAATTTCACTGATTTCACTGGATTTTCACCTTTATAACTGAGGGCAGAATTTGGCCCCAAAGGCTAGAGATATGTTACCAAGTCTTGTTTCAAACATCATAGGAAAAATATCATTCTCAGCTTGGTAAAGGTCCAGAATGAGTCAAAATAACATCCTGCTCTGGCCTCTTTCACTGCATTTTCCCTCATTCAGGAACAAATCTGGCTGAAGCATTATAGCATTAAACCCAGTGGTACAGCTGCTTCACATGCAGAGCCCCCATTTAGTTCCATGGGAGATCTCTGAATATGGCAACTACAATTCAAAGCCTTAGGGCCCTGATTCAGTGCTCCCTCCCTGTTTAGAAAGGCACTTAAGGCTTAACTTGACTTCAATGAGCCTTAAGCACATGCTTTGCTTAATAAGGATGTATTTAAGCGTGTATTTAAATGCTTTGATGAACTGGGGCCTATATAAATGAGTAATCTGTAACAGAGCAAAATTCTCCCCTACTCAATGGCTCTCAGATGTATTCTATTCTCACTGGCTGTGTGAAACTTGCATTCTTCCATTCATGTGGGAGTGACCAGCCTGTCAAAATCTAAATTCCTCATGCATACCTTAGAAGAGAATGCTGTCTGTACATCCGTGTGAGGGCAACATTGCTGTTTGGTTTGCTAAACTATTTCGATACATTTACACATGGGCACAGCTATCTCAGGAGCCCTCATATAAAAATGATATTTTTATTCGGAACTTACATTTGAAAGCATTTAAGGATTTTTTTAAAAAATATCTTGTTTTAGCCATGCAGGAAAAAATGGCTTCCAATTAACCTAGGGTCAGTGGGAAATGTTATACAAAATAACATTCCAGGCCACAGTGTCTCACTGTATTATAATGAGTGGTTTTTTAAGACCAAATTCTATTCTCGATTTACACCAATGTATATCCAGCCCAGCATACCTCCATTTAAATCTATGGAGTTACTTTTGGTATTTACATTGATGTAGCAGAAATCTTGGCCATTATTTCCTCTGGCAGAAACCGCCCTCATTTGCTTCTATAGCACTTTACATTATCATTACCTTGGGTATTGGATTGCCTTATTTTCCAACCTTACCTTCTCAAAAGTGATACAGTTTGGGATTTTTTGTTTGTTTTGTTTTTACTTTCCCTCATAACCAAAGGATTATTAAAAAGTTCACCAGATACAATTATATTATTAAGGGGAAGGTTGTCTAAAACACAGGACTGGGAATTGGAAAGTCTGGGGTGAGTTCCTCTCCCCTTCTCCAGCCCCTTTACACCAGGTAAAAGGCTGGATTGGTGAACATGGGCAATCAAAGTCACATATTTGGCTGAGGGAGGATTCTCCCATTTCAGGCACAGTGAAAGCTAGCTGTAAAGTTGTCCTCCAAGCACCTCCTTGCACATCCTGCAAAGGGGGCAGACCAAGAGCAGGGTTGGGGAGAGGAGAGGTGGATCAGAGGTGGATCTGCTGTATGCAGCTCTGTGAAGATTCCAGGCAGTCCTGTGACCCATAGTGCAGCCCGCTGCAATTGCAATATCTACCATGAAGCACGTGTAGGCTTACCCGAGCTAGCTTTGGTCAAGCTAGTCCACTAAAAATAGTGCAGCCATGCACTGCTATTTTTAGTGAGCTAGCTCGAGTATGTTTACATGTGCTCCAAGTGCGTTCCTGATTGCTGTGTAGACATACCCTTAGAGAAGCACCTAAGGCTGTCTAAATTATGCCAGCTGCCAATCTAGCTCCCCGCGCACCACAGAATCAGGAGGGTGCAAAGGCAATTTAAAGCCACTGTAACCCCTGCTAATTGTGGGCTGCAGATTTTATTGTGTGCCTTTTAGAGTCACAGCACAGAATATCACTCCGAGCTTTTACTCCTGAGTTTTTCACAGACTAATAACCTTGGTCAAATTCCTTCATCTCTTTGTACTTCAATTTCCCCATCTGTGAATTAGGGAGAGTGGTACTTTACTACAAGAGTGTTATAAAGCTTCATTCATTAATGTTTGTAAACCACTTTGAGATAGAGTTGCCAACTTGGTAATACCTAAAATCCGGACAGTCCAGCAGGAGTGCTGGAACCTCACCTGCCCCGCTCTTCCCCCCAAGACCCTATCCCTGCCCTGACGCTTCCCCCAAGGCTCCGCCCCATCCACTCCTCTTCCCTCTTCCCCCCCTCACTCGCTGCTTTTGCCCTCCCACCCTCTCCTCCTGGCTCAGGAGGGACTTGCCTACTTTGCCGGGGCTGGGAGCTGCAGATTCCAATCCTGACACATGTAGGAGGCGGCCCTAGCTGAGTAGGGGCAGGGGTGGGTGATGACCCAGCGCCTCCTCCTCTCCCCCGCCCCCAGTAACTGGACTTTGGGTATCCGGTCAGTAGATCTGGAGGGAAGTTTTCAAAAAATTACTAAGTATAATTGTTACTATTTTACTCTATCCCAGATAATAGAATCCTGCAAGGAAAACTCCATTACTCCTTTGGATTTACATGTATGTAAAGACTACAAGATCAGGCCTAAAATTAGTCCTCTAAATATATTGGATTAAATCCTGGCCCCATTGAAGTCAGCAGAAAAACTCACATTAACTTCAATAAGATCAGGATTTCACCTACTACCATGTAAAGCTGATTGGAATTAGAGATTTACTATTTTTCTCGCTCCAACCCCCAAAACAAAATACAGTTATCTCTGTTGCAAATTGGATATCTAGGTATATTATTATGATGGTATAACACAAAAACACAGATTAAAATTTATTTTTCTGTGGTTCTGTTTGATTCAATCTTATTTTAATCTGAGATTTTAAAAAGCTTCAGTATTACTTCGAGGTCAAAATCCAAACCATAAATTTCATTTGAATCATCTAAACCAGCATCAGAACATTATATCTTCTCTATTAAAAAACCACACACACTTTGGGTGTACATGATGAAATTCTAAAGACTCCATTTTCTGGTCTCTGATGCCCCTCACCTTTAGGTAAAGATCAATTAGTCTCTTCTTTTTAAACCCATCAAAATGGATATTTGAGTCCCCCACAAAGTGGAGTTATAATACTAAAATCCATTTTTGAAGTGATGTAGAAGAGATATGACCGTTGACAAAGGGCTACTATTCAGCAGTCTTTAGTATTGAAATTCTTGCACTGAAAAGGGTTAATTGCCTATTACATAAAGTTTTGAAAGAATGCCAGTCTTCTGTGTCAAATCCTATTTTCATCCCACTCAACCTTATTTTAATGACATAGAACTGGACAAATGGGGAAAAACACCCATGGCACAATTTCTGCCAATGAATATTTCAGCAGGTGCCTCTTGGCTAAAAGTCTAGATAAAAGCCTTGCTCCAGGCAAATTAAGAGTAGAAGAAAAGACTTCTAAGTACTGAGCGCTTATGAGAAAAGAACCAGCATAGAACCCTAGATATGATCCCTTCAATTGAAAACCTAGAGATCACAGCAAAAGGCAATTACAGTGGCTCCTCCCTTGTGTTAGTAGCCTGTATTCTGCTGTCATATACATCTAAAGTTTCCAGCTAAGAGAAATGCTTAGCCTCACATGTCTCATTTTAGTTGCTACGTTATATTTGTTACAAACATTATTTACTCTTTTTCAGAGTGTAGGCAACTCAAAGCATACTGTGCAAATAAATACAGTACAAAGTCTTGTGTTTTTAAAGCAGGCCAGGCCACTTTATGAAGGAGACACAAAACAGGTCTGTGCTGTAACAGCCCGACAGTGAAATCAGTACTGGCCAGGACCTGATCCTGCAAACTCTTACTACTTGATGAATGCCTTTCTTCCATGAGTAATCCCAATTCTGGAAAGCATTCCAACCCTGTTACATTGCTTCCTTCAGCTCAGAGGGATTCCCCAAGTGGTAGAGAGCCAGCAGTATGGTTAAGGTAGAGCTGAGAGCGCACAGGGGAGCTGTGGGGCGGTGCGGGAGTGACAGAACTGGGAGAGTACCAGGGAGCAGGCAGGGGTGCCATTTAGGGGGAACAGGGGAGGGATCTACCCCACCCTGAGTTTTGTAGGGGAGATCTACTCACCCTAGCCCCAGACAGAGCTCTTAACTGCAACAGCTTGAGGAGGGGTGGGCAAACTACGGCCCGTGGACCACATCTGGCCCATCAGCTGATTTAATCTGGCCCTCAATATCCAGCTGGGGAGTGGGGTTGGGGGCAGCTCCGTGCATGCATGCCACTGCTCTGCGCAGCTCCCAGAAGCAGAAGCGTGTACCACCTCCGGCTACTACATGTAAGGGCAGCCAGGGGGATCCACATGCCGCTCCCGTCCCAAGAGCCACCCCCGAAGCTCCCATTGGCTGAGAACTGCGGCCAATGGGAGCTGCAGGGGCAGCACCTAGAGCCGCCTGGCCACGGCTCCGCATAGGAGCCAGAGGGAGGACATGCTGCTGCTTCTGGGAGCTGCTTGAGGAAAGCGCCACCTACACCCCTGAGCCCCTTTCTCACCCCAACCCCCTCAATCCCAGCCCAGAGCACCCTCCTGCACCCCCAATCCCTCATCCCCAGCCCCACCCCAGAGCCTACACCCCCAGCCAGAGCCCTCACCCCTCATGCCCTAATCCCCTGCCTCAGCCTGGGGCCCCCTCCCACAGTCTGAACCCCTCAGTCCCAGCCTGGAGCACCCTTCTACACCCCAAACTCTTCATCCCCAGCCCCACCTCAGACCCCGCACCTCCAGCTGGAGCCCTCCCCCCACCCCAGACCCCTGCCCCATCCTGAATGCCTCATTCTGGCCCCACCCCAGAGCCCTCACCCCCTCCTGCACCCCAACCCCAATTTCATGAACATTCATGGCCCGCCATACAATTTGCATACCTAGATGTGTCCCTCCAGCCAAAAAGTTTGCCCACCCCTGAGCTTGATGGTGATATGTGGTGAGTTCCTAAACTGGGAGCAGCACAGCCTTGTGGCAGGGAGTTTGTTTATAGACAGAGGCAGGGTGATTAAGATAACAAAAGGCTTATCATTAAAGTAAATTAAGGATCATTAGATGATCCTGAAAGCACTGACAGGCACTTCAGTTAAAAGATAGGAAACAAAGGGTAGGAATAAAAGGTGAGAATGGAGAGAGGTAAATAGTGATGTCCTGGCCTCAGGGGTCTGTACTGGGCCCAGTCTTATTCAATGTATTCATAAATGATCTGGAAAAAGGGATACACAGTGAGGTGTTAAAAATTGCAGATGATACAAAAGTACTCAAGATTGTTAAATCCAAAGCAGACTGCGAAGAGTTACAAAGGGATCTCACAAAACTAGGTGACTGGGTAACACAATGGCAGAAGAAATTCATTGTTGATAAATGCAAAGTAATGCACTTGGCAAAATATAATCCCAACCATACATACAAAATGATGGAGTCTAAATTAGCTGAACCCATCCATAAAGAGACCTTGGAGTCATTGTGGATAGTTCTCTGAAATCATCTGCTCAATGTGCAATGGGAATTTAAAAAACTAGCAGAATATTGAAAATCATTGGAAAAGGGATAAATAATAAGTGAAAAATATCATATTTCCTCTATATAAATCCACGGGACACCAACATATTGAATAGTGCGTGCAGATTTGGTCACCACATCTCAAAAAGATACATTGGATTTGGAAAAGGTACAGAGAAGGGCAACAGAAATCATTAGGGGTATGGAACAGCTTCTGTATGAGGAGAGATTAAAAAGACTGGCACTTTTCAGCTTTGCAAAGAGATGACTAAGGGGGAATATGATAGAGGTCTATAAAATCATGAATGGTGTGAAAAAATTGAATAAGGAAGTGTTTATTTACTCCTTCACATAACACAAGAATTAGGGGTCACCAAATGAAATTAACAGGCACCAGATTTAAAACAAACAAACAAAAAAGGTATTTCTTCACAGTCAACACTCTTTTCCAGGGTGAAGGCCAAAACTATAACAGGGTTCCAATAAGAACTAGATAAGTTCATGGAGGATAGGTCCAGCAATGGCTATTAGCCAGTGTGGGCAGGGATCCAACACCATGTTCTGCATGTCCCTCACCTATGTTTGCCACAAGCTGGGAGTGGACAACAGGGCAACTTGATGATTACCTGTTCTGTTCATTCCCCCTGGGGCACCTGGCATTGGCCACTGTTGGAAGACAGGATATGGGACTAGATGGACCATTGGTCTTATCCAGTAGGGGCCATTAGGATGTTCTTATATAGAACTCAGATGTATTTGCTCCCCGCTGTAACCCACTAGACCCCGCTCTCCTCCCAGAGCTGGGATAGAACCCAGGAGTCCTGATGGGGGTCTCTCTCCACAGAGTTAGTAATAAGGTAAGAATATACATTTAAATGTTAAACCTAGCCAGTGTCCCTTAAATGACTTGCCTCAAGATGTCAAAACATGTTGTTATTAGAGCTGAGTGGGTCTAATATTTATTTAATTTTCTGTCTTTTATAAAATAATTAGATACAGGGCTCCTCTCAGCTAATTGCTAAGTTCTCTGCCAAAAACCCTAGCATTTTCAAGTGCCTAAGTAGCCCCAGGAATCATGGTTAAATTCCACCCCCCCCCCGCAACCAAAATCGGAAATGGTGCCCCTGGGAGCAGGAGAAGCTGAAGCTTGGAGAGCACATGGGAGGTGGGGGAACCGGGGGAGGTGGAGGGGTGGAGAGTTGGTGTGCACAGAGAAGCTGTGGGAAGGCTGGAGCTGGGAGATCCCTTGGTAGTGGTGGGGGAAGCCGTGGGAGAGCACAGGGGAGCTGGGGGGAAGAGGATAGCACAGGGAGGACCTTGGAGACTAATAACTTTATTTGAGCATAAGCTTTTGTGAGCTACAGCCCACTTAATCGGCTGCCTAGAATGGAACATATAGTAGGAAGATATATATATATATATATATACATACAGAGAAAATGTGAAAAGGTGGAAGTAGCCATACCAACTCTAAGAGGTTAATTAATTAAGATGAGCTATTATCAGCAGGAGAAAAAAAACTTTTGTAGTGATAATCAAGATGGTCCATATCAGACAGTTGACAAGAAGGTGTGAGGATACTTAACATGGGGAAATAGATTCAATTTGTGTAATGACCCACTCCCAGTCTCTGTTCAAACCTAAGTTGATGGTATCTAATTTGCAAATTAATTCTAGTTCAGCAGCTTCTCATTGGAGTCTGTTTTTGAAGTTTTTCTGTTGCAAAATTGCCACCTTTAAATCTGTTATCAAGTGACCAGAGAGGTTGAAGTGTTCTCCTACTGGTTTTTGAATGTTATGATTCCTGATGTCAGATTTGTGTCCATTTATTCTTTTGTGTAGAGACTATCTAGTTTGGCCAATGTACATGGCAGAGGGGCATTGCTGGCACATGATGGCATATATCCCATTGGTAAATGTGCAGGTGAAAGAACCCCTGATGGCGTGGCTGATGTGATTAGGTCCTATGATGGTGTCACAGAAAGCAGCTCATAGATGGAGCCTCCTCTTTGTTGCCCATTACTTTGGAGTAAAAATAAAAGACTCCTCTTGCATCTCCACTCTCCTCATCATTCTGTGGGGGTGGGGAGACATGATGAATTTCTGACTTGAACTCCCAGGGCCATTGTGCAGGACATGGCCCTCTATTTATGGACGTATATTGAACCCAAGCGGTGCAGCAAGCTGAATGGGCACAATGGCAGTCTTTCCCCTCTTCCCACTTTGCATCTCATTGTTAATGCTTTCTATTGGCTCCAAAGAAAGCCCCAAAGCTTTGCCATTATTCCTCCAGGAGGATGAGCATAACTCAGGTGAACTGATTCCCAAAACCAGAGGAGCAGAGGATCTACAATTTCTTGGCCAGACTATAAACATGTACATTCCTGTGACTTTTGCCATTAGACCAGGCCAAAGAAGCCTTCTTTTCCCCTAAAATGTTTCTTTGTCCCATCCTCTCCCTTCTTCCATTTTCTATTTTTGCCTCCCCATGTTGTTTATTCATCCTTTTTCTTCTCTCAGTCCTTTACTTCTTATCCCTTGCTTTTTTCTTTCACAGTTCTCTTGTCCCTTCCTTTTAGCTTTACTTTCTCTCCTTCCTTTTTTGCCCCTATTCTTTTTTCTCCCCTTCCCTCCCTCATCACTCTTCCCCTTTCTTCTCACATCATAATACTAGAGATCGTCAGGATATTTTATTTTTCCACCCATGAAAAATTTTGACCAATTATTAATTTTTTTTTAAAAATGCGAACACCCTGCAACTGCAAAAAAAAAAAATTTTCCCCAGTTTTCAGCACCAAAGAGTTTTGTTTTTTCTTTTTGTCAATGAAAACCCCCAAATGTTCAAAAATAGAACATTTGTTCTATCAAATGTTCTATCAAAAGCCATTTTACATTCAAAAAATGTTTCATCAACACATTTTTGATCCACTGTCCTAGACACCGTTTCCACTTTTCCCCACCTTACGCCATTTCCTAACCCTGAACCTCATCAACACCATCATTCTCTGCTTCTTGGCACATCCTCCTCCTCCTTTTGCATCTCAATCCTCTCATGCACCTCATTTTTCTATGTTCTGCACTCTGCACTGATCTGCCAATCTGCAGTGGAGTTGGGGTAGGAATGGGGACAAGGGGAAAGGAAGGGTCATCTATTCTTGCTTGATGCTAGGTGATTGTTGTCTATTTTTATCTCTTCTGTGTTAACCATGCAGAATCAACCTCAAGTCTTCTATCAACAATGTCCACTGAGACCTGACAGTGGTTTTGTAGTTCCTGAAGATAAAGCTAGACTATAGAATTGCGTTATGGTAGTTGGAGTATATTTAATTTTTATAGGAGCTAATCAAACTGATTGCATTTAGATGGACTTTTAATGTAGCATATCTTTAAGAGCCAAAACAGTACTCAATATTTTATTTTTAACAAGAGTCAAGATTAAAACATAGTTTCAATGAAACATTATTAGGAGCTAGCCCTCTGGGAAGACATAGTAGAATAGCTGTCCTTAAATTTTAATTTGTTCAAGGCAGTATTGTAACTATTCCTAATACTCCACAAAGGACAGAGAATTTCTGAGGTTCAAGTTAGTCAAACAAAGCTAAAGAGTGTCTACTTTGGATTCTTTATGAACACTCTTCCAATGCCTTTCTGTAAAAGTGACCCACAATCAGTCTCAGACAGCATGGAAGATAATTGATGTTCTTATGTTTGTGTATAATTCAATAATCAATCATTTCTGTGAACAGATCCCTGATAAATTACACCGGTTTATCTGCCTATGTCTACACGGCAGTCAGAGGTGTGATTGCAGTACATGTAGACATACCCAAGATAGCTTTAATCTTGCTAGTGCAAGTACCAACATCAATGAAGATACCACAGCATGGATTTCAGCGTGGGCTAGCCATTTGAGGAAATACCAGCTTCCCTGCTATTAGTACTTATGCTAGCTAGATCAAAGCTAATTCAGGTATATCTACACATGCTGCAATCACACTTCCAATTGCAGTGTAGACATACCCTCAATGTGAGAAGAACATTATATAACAGACATGCTTAGGTATTTTCAGTAATTCACAGAAATGAACATATACATCTATGTTAGTTATATTCTTTTTGAATTTTAAGGAGGGTATTTATGGTCATTTTCTTATCAGAAATACAGAATACAGTATGACCAAACTGGGCGCAAGCAAACAATATGTGTTAATATTGAAAAATGTAGATGTATACATCTAAGAACAAAGAATGGAGGTCAGACATACACAATGGGGAACTATCTTGGAAACAGGGACTCTGAAAAAGATTTGGGGGATCATAGCGGATAATCAGCTAAACATGAACTCCCAGCATGTCACTCTGGCCAAAAGTGCTAGTGTAATCCTTGGATACATAAACAATCAAATCTCATGTAGGAGTAGAGAGGCTATTTTACTTCTCTATTTGGCACTGGTGTGACTGCTGCTGGAATACTGTTTTTAGTTCTGGTATCCACAGTTCAAGAAGGATGTTAATAAATTGGAGAGGGTTCAGAGAAGAACTACAAGAATGACTAAAGGATTAGAAAACATGCCTGATGGTGATAGATTGAAGGAGCTCTGTCTATTTAGTTTAACAACTAGAAGGTTAAGGGATGACTTGATTACAGTCTGTAAGCATCTACACGGGGATCAAATATTTAATAATGGGCTCTTCAATCTATTGGAGAAAAGTGTAACACGATCCAACGGCTGGAAGTTGAAGGTAAGCAAATTCAGACTGGAAATGAGGCGTACATTTTTAACAGTGAAAGTAATTAACCATTAGAACAAATTACCAGGGGTCGTGGTGGATTCTCCATCACTGACAATTTTTAAATCAAGACTGGGTGTTTTTCTAAAAGATCTGCTCTAGGAATTATTTTGGGGAAGTTCTATGGCCTGTGTCATACAGGAGGTCAGATTATTGGATCACATGGTTCCTTTTGGCCTTGGAATCGATGACTCCATAACAATTTATTATGCTTTTAATAAGATCCCAATCCTGCAAAGACTTAGGCACCTGCTTAACTTTAAGCAGAAGAAGAGTTTCACTGGCTTCAATGTGGTTACTCACATCAGAGTAAAGTTAAGCATGTATGTAAATGTTTGCAGGATTGGGACCTATTGTTGTGCTGTGCTAATCACAATGAGAATAGGGGATGGTTTATGTTTTAAATTGCTAGGCACTGACAGTGTGCTTGGCACTGTACAAATCCAGACAGAGACATTCTCCATGCCCCATTTAATCTAAGGATCAGATTTTATGCCACTGAAGTCAATGGAAATTTTGGCACTGACTTCTCTGAGAGCCGGATCAGGCCCTCAATCATAATTAATAATGCATAAAAGTAATAAATACCCAAAATACTGTCTGAAAACAAGAACTAGTTGAAAGTATTTGATTATTTTTTATTCGCAACATTTTGTAATCAGCTCAACATTTAGAACTATCAGAGCAACAAAGAGTCCTGTAGCTCCTTATAGACTAACAGATATATTGGAGCATAAGCTTTCGTGGGCGAAGACCCACGTCATCAGACGCATGTAGAACTATGTTACAGATGGGGAAACTGAGGCACAGAGCTGACAAGTTTTTGCCTATAGTAACACATCCTAATACATTTCCCATGCATTTGGTGTCCATTTTACTCCTAAACTAATTATGGAACACTCACATAGTGAGACAAACCAGCCCAGGCCACCTTCCTTCTCCATGGTTTATTCAACCATGACTTTTTCCTCTAGATTCAGGTCTGTGCTGTTAAGAAATGAAATACCATCCATACTACCATATAGAATTCCATAAACAGACCACCCGGTTTAGCAGTATTGAAAATAACAACAATTAGTGACCCAAATATAAGCAGAGTCTCAGACAAGGGGAATGAAGTGAAACGGGCACAGAGTAATGAATTGACGTATGCAGGCTCACCCAGTGGATGGTTGGATGCAGCAATTGGCTTTGAGATGGTTGCTGCTAGAATTAAGACCTTGGGTATGTAACTCTGCTATAGCTGAGGCAATTAGATGATCTGAAGTAGGATTAGGGCAGGTGATGTATGTAGCTTCAGTATGTAACTGTTACCTTATGTTTGTAATGGGCCTTTAAATGTCCAGGGATCTGCAGTATACAGAGGGAAGTTACCATTTTATGATGCAAAGTGAATGCAGCATGTTATAGAGACAAACTGCGCTGCCCCATGGAGGCTTTATTTTTGCTCTCTCTTACCTTGTTGATTCCCTAAATCTAAAATACAACTCTTTTAAAAACAATATCAAGGGTTAACCATTGGGCACCATTCTTTGGATGTGTGAGGTAAACAGAAAAACAAAACTCCTCTGCATTTCGGTGCATTAGAAACTTTTGAGGTTCATCCATAATTAACATAGTACTTTATACTGCGCTGCACATTTAATCTCTTAACAATTAAATGTAGTTTGTCTTACAAGTGCAAGAGCTACTATTATTTCAGCTTTTACTTACCATTGGACAGTATTCCTGGTAAATTAAGTACCTAGCTATATTGCCTGACATTTGTTCCACATTGGGTCCCTATGGCTTCCACACCCATTCTAAATACTGCTCACATGAGCAGCAGAGACTTAACATAGCTCACTGTCACACAAAGTAGTTAGGGCCGGTTTTTCAAAGGTATTTAGGCACCTAACGTTATAGATCGGTTCCTACTAGGATTTTCACGAGTCCCTTAACTGATTAGGAGTCTGCCTAGATTCTCAAAGGTATTTAGACTCCTAACTTCTGGTAATTTCAATGGATCTGGGCTCTAACTCCCATTGATTGGGATGTTCTGTGGTTTTATGATAGGGTGCATGACACACACACCACCTCTGGCAGCCTCTTCTTCTTCCTGTGACATCTCTGATGTGGAGGCTGTTGATCCCCACCTTCCAACATTCACAGTAGCAACAGAGTTGTAAAATTTCCACTCTCGTCTGGATACTAGTCTGTCTGGCCAGGTAACTGGCTCTCTTTCTTCCTCTTCCTGGTTGGCCTGCAATCTTGCATGAAAGTATGAGCGTTGGAAGTGATTTGTTCTGTAATCCCTAGCAGCCTAGGAGATAAAAACCCTAAACCCTTTACTACTCGGCATCCCTGCAGAGGTTGTTGAGACTGAAGAGGGGAACAGCCACTTTATCCTCTGGCTGCGCGTAATGGGACAACCAGTCTAATTGGACAGCAGGCCTTCTATGAGGGGAACATTAACAAGCTTAATTGTCTGCACAGGTCTAATTAATTAGAGGGTGAAGTGATATAAACTAGAAGCAGGGAAGGAGCAAGGAGACAAACGCTTGCAGAGTGTAGGCTTCCTCCCTAAGTGGCTGAGGGAAAGACTAGCATTAGATTACAAAATGGTTTGAGCATTGGCTTGCTAAACCCAGGGTTGTGAGCTCAATCCTTGAGGGGGCCATTTAGAGATACGGGGCAAAAATCTGTTGGATGATTTAACAGGGGATTGGTCCTGCTTTAAGCAGGATGTTGGACTAGATGATCTCCTGAGGTCCCTTCCAACCCTGATGATCTATGATTTCTTTGTAAGAACTTTGTCTTAGAGAAACCTCACATTCCTGTTGGGAAGCTAAACTTTTGCTTTGAGAAATGGTAGGCTGAGGAAAGTCTGAGCTTTACCTTGCTAGACACTTGAGGGAACACATTTACTTAAGTGCATGACCTGAAACCCCATTATCCCAATTTTGTTCCTAGCAAGATGCAGCAAGAGACTGGCCTGTAACTTGAAACCAATAACTATGATTCAGGAAAAACCTACTGAGAAGCATTGTCATTGATCTGTCAATATCCCATTTCCCTTACGCTCTCTGATTGCCCCAAAGGATACTGTACTCAAGTCTTTCCATGAATGGGAAAATGCATTATACTACTTCTTCCCTGTTTGCTTTAATACATACAGCCTCATCCATAAGAATAGGGTGCTATAGGCTAGCTGTGATAAACAGAAACTGCCTCTCATTAGATAGGCAAACAGGAACTTGTTTAGTTTTATCTATCCAGACTGCTGCCTTCATTACAAAATGGGGTTGAGCCCACAATCCATTTAACCACACATACTCTTGATTGAATGCCTAAACAGCTGGGAAGCTGTGTCACATTATCAGGATATAATAGCACTTTTGAAATAAGCTTTACACTTTCTAGCAGTGGTCTGTTATCATCAGACCACTCCTTCTGATCCAAACTATAGATGCTAGAGAAGTCTACTGAGGTCAGAAGTCCATTCCACTACGGTTTGGTCCAAGCTGTGATTTAAATGGAGACACTGGGCAAGAGATGAGTCAACACGGTTTCATTTGGGCCCCCTTGTGGTGACAACAGGTATCACAGGTTATGCAGCGTTAGTCTGTGAGCTATGTCAGGGAGAGCTCTATCCAGCAATCTCAATAAAGTATCACCTTTTTACGCATGCAATAGAGCTGTGTTCCCTGTGTACCATAAGAGCTAGAACTGCCCATCTTGCATAGGTTACCTGCTGAGAGGAAGGCAGGATGACATGGATCTGTTTACAAAGATCATAGAATCACAGGGTTGGAAGGGACCTTAGGAGGTCATCTAGTCCAACCCCCTGCTCAAAGCAGGACCAATCCCCAATTTTTGCCCTAAATGGCCCCCTCAAGGATTGAACCCACAACCCTGGGTTTAGCAGGCCAATGCTCAAACCACTGAGCTATCCCTCCCTCCATGCGTATAACAAGGAGAGCTTTCCTTTTCAGGGAAGAGACAGGCATTTGTGACTCAAGATATGGTACCATGAGAATAGAGTGACTGACACCTGTAGAGTCTGAACTTCTACTGAATTAGAGTCCTCAGAGAAGAAAGAAATTAGCAAAATCATTGCTAACCGTTAGTTATTAGAGCCGGACAAATTTCTGCTATTAGATAATGTAATTATTCCCCAAACTATATTTAATTATCAGGTACACAGATAAATTGACATTTTTATTCCTTTTTTAAATATTGAAAATTAATTGAAAAAAGCTTTTTAAGAATGATAATTAAATAAATATGCTATGAAACAAGGCCATGTGCAATTTCATTTTATGTGTAAATTATATGTAGGCCCAGAGGGGATGCAGTCTTATTATACAGTTTACTCCTCCATTAGCATTTCAATAGAAAGACTTTTCCTCCTGGTTCTGAGGAAAATAAGGAAAGTATGCAGCATATGCCAGACACTCATTCAAAAAGGGGGCTGAAAAAGTTCATTTATTTCCCATAAAAACTTCGGTTGGTTGGTTGGTTTGGTGGGGGGAGGTGTTGTTTTATTTTGTTCTTGATCTGTCACTGGAAGTTTGGAGCAGAACTTACTTCACTGTGAAGCAAGCTATAGTGTAGGTGGCAGGAGGTCTTAACTTATGCCCCAATACTATAATGATGGATCCCTGATGGAAGTCCATTTGTGTGCGTGCAGTGGCAGAAATGGGGCCCTAGTTTGGAGCAGGAACTCCTTAGTTATCTAGCAGAAGCTCTTATCTTTGGCCTTTCTACTTTCCCAACATGTACAGATAAATAAATGCATACATCAGATAGAGGTCTATAGCAACCCATCTGATAGGTTTGTACATGAGTACAGAACACTCATATTTTTTGAAGAAGCAAAAATATCGCCCAGTGCTGGGGGCATTAGTTTCTTCTCTCATCAGGCGGTTCCTGGAATTTCTCCATCCAACTGTGGTGTATTTAGCAGTGTAACTGATATCCCTTTGTTTTCTGGGTATTGCACCTTTAAACATGTAAGGGCTGTGCTGTCTGCAAGACAGGCTGCCATTTTGTGTTCACTTTAATTTGTCAGAGGAGACAAAAACAAACAAACAAACAAGTTCTAGAGGACATTGTTGTTTCCGGATACCCCGCAAATTTGTAATGGCTAAAGATATAGCTGGCTATTTCCAGAAAGGCCATCAAAAGTATTGTATTTTAAAAAGAAGGTTGGCTAATGGCAAGGTAATTGATGTGCTGTGGGTGCTTACATAATCATCTCATTGATACTTTATACCCTCCTCATGATCCCCACTTTGTACTTACCAGTTGTGTCTCAATGTATGGGGCAGAGGCCATTTTTAGCCAAGTGGGGACTTGATCCCTTATTGGGACCTCTAGGCATTAGTGCAATATACACAAATAATAAGAGTGAAGGAAAAATAGAGAAAATGAGAGGAGAGGGTGTTCACTTTTATCTGCTCCCCTTCACTTTGTTTCCTTCCCAGCACTGCTGACTTATTAAGGTTGGAGTCAGCATGTGAATATTCTGAAAGTACCATTATATTTGTGAACCACTCAAAGTCTTTGATTCTTTACAAGTCTCTAAATTATCCTAATATTATTCACAGTTTGCATGGCACTTTACAGGGATATCTCTGTTCTCCAATTTTGTCATTTATAGCAAATATGTAATAACATACACTGTGATACAGTGGGGTAATAAATCAATCCCCTCCCCCTCGTGCTTATTACAGAGAGCTGCATGGGAAAACAAAACTCACAGAAAAGCTTCCAGCTTCACCAGTGCAGTCGCACTGAATCTTTTCAAAATAAAAATGCAGCATATTTTCCCAGTAACAAGGGATCTGAGTTCTGTTCCTCTAGAGTCAATGCCTGTGTGTGTGCAAACTTTAATCTGATGCATATGACCTTGACCACCTTCAACCATCTCTCTTACCCGTAAGCCCTAAAAGATGAAATGTAACCCTTTCATTCCAGATGTTTTGATAGTTCTAATCTGTGAAATGAAGTTGCAGTGTTGTTTACAAATGGGCGATCAATATATTGTTATAAAACATTAACCCTTAAGATCCCATCAGCTGAGTGGAGCTAATTTTTGGCAACCAAAAGAAGTCATAGACCCCTCGAAATAGGGCATATCTTCCCTTCGTCACTGGCTTTCACAAGAATCCTACCTTGAGACTGGCCTGATAGAGAAGCAGTCTGCAGCTCCACGTACTTTGTGGATTTTCTCTGCATGGGACATATCACTTTGTATTTGGCTTTCTCATCTAGCCACCTCTTCAGGAAAAGGGCCACTTATAAAAGACCTCAGTGAGGCTGAGACCTCCTATACTTCTGCAGACTTCTTTCCTGGCACCCCGCTCCATTTGCTTCTGACACAGGACAATGGGAGTAAAATTTTTCTCTTGATTGTCCAAAGTTATGTTTTCCTCATCTTCCCTTTTAAAGAAAGTCTCATTCAGAAGACTTGGGTTTTGAGTCAGAACCTAAAGTAAGATACAGGTCTCCTCTTACTACTTCTGCTGAGATATCTGCTTTTAGGATATTCTCTGTCTACTGGAAAATCTAAAGGAGCTTTCCTTTCTGACTATTGCTGGCAGCGATACTCCGGTTTTGGAAATAATTTACTGGACTTTGTCTGGCTCCAAGGTTCACAGGAACTGCATTTTGCAAAAGGTGTTTGTCTCAGTAATTGAATATACACAGACATAAGGTCTCTTCTGATTATAGCACATGATATGTTAATATGCATCTAGCATACTGTATTTAGCTATTCTCTGTTGAGAACATTCAAACAAATTGCTATATTCCAAGTGTCCTTGTCTTTCCTAGTATCTGTCTAAATATCAGATAGGAGGGGAAGGTAAGGTCTATTTATAAGGGTCTGTGACTACACCACTTTCTTTTAGGTGTGAAACTTAGTTCTGCCCACTTGTGCCATTTAAAGGGCAAGTTGCAAGTCCATATGTGAAAATTATTGTACTGTCATTCCTTCAAAATGAACAGAATTATCAATTCTTTAAATCAAAGGTAATCTCTTTTGATCTACATTTAATAGGGCATCTATTTTGACTGCTACAGATGTTTGTGATAACGTATAACTAAATCGAGATCCTGACACTTTGGAATTGGACCTTGGTGTTTTCATGAGCATACTCTAAGAGAATGCGAATGTGATTTCGAAACCAATTGTTACCAACAAGAAAAAAAGCAGCTTTTTATTATACAATAAAAGTTCAAAATAAAGTGAAATCCAGTTTCAAAAATCGGAGTTTTATTAGTAAAATAGAGAAGAGGAATGGAACATCCTTTAGCTTTTAAAAAAAGTAAAAATATCAGGTGTCCACGGTCTTTTGTCTATGAACAATCTGCCCATCTGTGCCAAATTATTAATTAAAAATAGGCCTTAATCAAAGGATGCGTGTTGTGTCCACTTATAAAAGTGTGTGATGCAGAAGTTTCCACAGGCTGAATTAGCAGGTGAGAGCACTGTCAATCTGCGACTTGACACTTGCAATATGCTTGTGTCTCAGTTGCACAGTAGCCAGTTTCACAGAGGGGTTGCACGTGCCAAGAAGGAATTTTTATAAGTCAGTACCAGTAAACTTCAAAACTAGTCCCAATGATGGAAGGGAAAACAGTTCATGAGGTACAGTAAGCATGAGCTAACTTTTAAAGCCTAGTAAACCAGAGCCAACATGTGCTAGAAGTTGTAATTCAGAACCAGAGGCTGGTGCAGTGGAAATAATACAAGAGGGATGTACTGTCTATGTGTGTTGCCAAGGTGCTGAACAAAGTGAAGTATGAAGATCTTGATTCTAGGAGATCTGAACAAAGATAGATCAGCAAGTAAAGATATGTATCAAGATCCAAGATGAGATTAACCTGCCAAATGTGAATGGAACTTGAGGTCCATTTTAATTTGAACTCATTCTATGTAAGACTTTAAAGTAATGCAGTTTTGATTCTTCCTATAGAAAATGAACACATGCAAATATCTGTTTGGCTACCTTTGAAGAAAACATGAATGGTGGAAGGTTAGCTGTTTGAGCCCTAGTGAGGACAGGCTAAAGACTGAGTCAAAGAAATGTAATTAGGGAGAATGAAGTCTTAAAAGGAAAGATAGTAATATGCAATATGGGGAGAGCAGTATGTAGAATATTGGGTGACACTCTCAATAGCAAGAGGTCACCAATGGGCAAAGTTTTAATAAAGTTAGAAGTACCCACCTAGGATTTCACCCGTAGATCTTAAAGGAAGGAACCATGAAAACGGATAGACATTTTAGAGTAAAACCACCACAACCCATAGGATACTTTGTATCAGGCATACACAGAAAATGGTAGAATAAAATCATTCTCCATATATGGAGATTTTAAGCTATTTTGCCACTGGTGGGCTTCCTTTCAAGTGAGCTTTGCTGCTGCACAGTACTAGATACTCCACCCATCAAAACCATATAGGGTCATTGTCACAGATATAGTAATTTCTTGCAATATGCTTGGAAACCCTTATTGAATTGAGTGTTCATATCTTTGGGGTTTATTGTAGTAAATGCAAAGTTTATGTATTACTGTGAGCCAGGACTGTATGCAACCGCTCTAGGGAGAGATATAGTGTAAAGCCTGGATGATCAAAGCACTATATTGAACAACAATGTGCTACACAATAATGGACTTTTGGGACAATGCGTATGAGGAGGATTTCCTGGGATATATCTAGAGGGAAGTGAATTCAAATTCCCCACCACCAGTTATGCAAAAACCCTGCCGTTAGAAGCTACCCCCTGAGGCGTGAGCCATTGTCTGCTGATTACCTATTACATGAGGCCAAGATCACAGGCCCAAGCTGTTTAAAGGAAAGATTGAACCATTCATGATTGTTCTAATTCTGAATCTGAGATAGTTATGAACTTGTAACCATGGGGAAAACACAGTTGTGGGTTTAGACCAGAGCCTGAGAGTGACTTTTGATAAGCTTTTCAGCTTGCCTGTAGGTTCTTTCTATTATTTCTAATATGTGTTCCTTGTAATGCATTCAACTTACACATGAATGTGCTTGCTTATTTGGCTGTGAGGGTAAATTATAACTGAGGGCCGTTATATTACTCATAACCTCCGGAGAGAAAGCAATGCACAGACACTGGCCTGTTTGGGCAGTCTGGCTTTCTGGGTATATCACAGTGTAGGAAGGGAACTGTGCAGCCTGGAAAAACCCCGGTCAAGATGGAGAGAGATGTGCATCTCTTTCCAAGAGAGGTGGTGGTTGAGGGGCTAGGAGCCTAGAGTGGGTGCCCTGAAGGGACCACAGAGGGGGAATACAGGTACAGTTGTACCTGAGTTGTGACACTCATATCTTTAATAAGGACACCTACATACAGTAGATGTAGCAAGGTATATACCAGGAATGCCATGCTATGCCATGCAATTTTTAATTAAAAGGTGAAACAATCCTTATGGCATTACTGTTTGTTTTTCTTTATTCTTCATCCACCCTCTTCGGACTGTAATATATCTGTTATCACACTTACCACTTATGTTTTTTATTTGATCACGTGTAAGAGTATGTCTATCCTATGAAATGATGGTTATACTGCATGTGGTTAGGTACTAATCAGCCAGTGTGTGTATAAATATCATACTGCTAGCTATGCTTATGAGTAGTACCATTCAAAAAGTCTACCTTTTAATTAAGTAGATTCATACATAATGCTTCCGACGAAATAGAATCACGTGGCATCCAGCAGAGGACATGTGTTTAGTGTCAGTGAGTCATTGCACAGAAATACAGGTCACTAAAACTGCAGGACCCAATAATTTTTTTCAACTACCCGTTGACAGAACCAAAAAACCAATATTTGGTCCCAACATCTCTCAGGTTTCTTTGTTCTACTCTGCAAAATGATCTTGCAAACTGCACCCGTCAGTCACTCTCCCATGTAGCATGGTGATTTGTTGTAGGAAAATACCATGCCTGCTTTACAGTTTTGAAGAAAGAAAATTGCCATATTTTGCAACTGAGCTGAGAAAAACATACATCTCTATTGGGGAAAGGTGGCATGTTCCTTTCCACTGTATGTATTCAAGCAGCAACTTTAAAAATGCCATATTCTCTGGGCATTCTGAGATGCGATATTATCTGCAATTGTGTGTTAATAAATAACCCATACTGAAAACAGACTGAAGTTGCTAATAGATCCAATTGGAAGGAAGCATTAGACTTGTTGAGACCCAACAGGATTCCATACAATCCATAATAGACAATGCTATAAACTGCACATAGGCAACTGACTCTCCAAAATCTCCATTTGTTTATTTTACTGAGGGCAAATGAAATACACACGTGCTTAAGAACCCAAGAAGGCATTCATTTTTCTTATAATCCAATTTATTCTATTACTAAATAGTGCCAAAGGTAATGCTGAAGTGATCAGGTTAAAATTTATGTAAGCTGAAGCAAAGAGGTGGCTTAATTGAATAAGTGCACTTAACTCATTAACCTTGTGCTGCTAGGACTAATCAGTATGAACCCCGTGTTGCTAATAATCACAAAGGCAGCAAAGTTCTGCTTCTTACTTATGCCCAGAAAAGGAGAAGGGGAAAAACAGGGAGAACGGAGGAGAGAGAGAACGAGAGTATTCTCGATTTAGGAATGAAGAAATGGGCTAAACATGAAGTAAGCACTTCTAACAGAAAATCTTGCATTAATACAAAGCTGCTTTTTCCTCCCACTCTGAACAGAAGTTATTAGTTAAGAAGCAGAGTGGACAGCTGCTGCTTTTGTTGTCATGAGTTATGGGAATGTGGGAAAGATTTGGCAGTTTCAAACAAGAAGGAAGCAATACTGTAGATCAAAGACCCATGACCCTGTTTGAATTGCCTTGATATAATGAGGCATGGCTAAAGAGTGGTGTCACAACTATCTTGGTTCCCAACATTGTTCAGAATGGAGGGACAAGAAGAACAGACCATCCTTAAATGTCTGGGACTCCCTAGAGTGTGATTAGTGATCTACATAACAGGTTTGAAGCACCTAGGATTCCTGGATCCACTCTTTCAAATTCTGGTGGAGCCAATTCAGTTCTTAATCTTTGTGGAGAAGAGAAATTGAGTTCTGTGAACACCTGAAAAATGATGTCATCTCTATTTGGACTGGACAGGACATTAAAGATTCTGTGGCACATTTCATAAGAGGAGAGATTCGCTCTGGTTTCCAAAGCCAAAAAAAGTGGCTGCATTTCAGTGGTGCTATATGTATAAACTTTATAAAGCAGGATGGGATCCTTAGAGATGAAAGGCACTATTAAAATAATACATTTTAAAATATATTACAGCAGGAACAGGAGCATCTGTTGGAGCTAAGTTTGCATAATGCTTGCCATTCTAGTCTCTCAGCTACTCATATAAAATAATAACAGTATTACCTCCCAGCTGTCCCAGGGCCTGAATGACATCAATGTCTGCAGGAAGACTGCAAGCTGAAGCTAAACCTAGGCAAAATGGACAGGATGTTACTGTGAAGACTCATTTGCCAAATCCCATCATGGCTGTAACTCTAGGGGTTCTACCTTCAGAACCTTAAATCTGTAGCCTGCTGGCCATAGTGATCCTGGCATTTGTGACCTCCAGCCTTGCACTCTACCTGGCAGTTGCAACAACAGCCCCTAAAAATCTTGCTTCATCATGATGCACTCAAATGCTAAGCAACACAGAACAATCTTCAAACATCATGCCACTGCTCTGAATAATGTAAAGGCTCCCTATAGAATGCCTTATTAAATTCAAAGTTCTGGTCCTAACCTTCAGTACCCGGCCTAAGCCGGGGAAGCTAATGATCCAACCAGAGGACCAAATTCGGTGATGTGCCACCTGAGGAACGTTGCTCATACGCTACGAAGAAATGGGTTGAACCTAGACAACTTCACAGACACCCAGTCTCTGCATGACTATGACCTTTTATGACAGCTTTGAACCCCAGGTAAAATGGAGTGAGCAATTGCAACGGTGAGACTGAAATCAGGCTATCAGAGCTTTCTTGGTGGCTTGCCTTTGGCATCCCATGACCCAGGAACTCCCTTCCATGAGAGATTAAATTGATCACCATCCTCACTACCTTCATGGTGAAATGAAAAATGTATCTGTTCATCATAGCTTATTAGTAAAAATGATACTATATTAAAAATAAACCTAACTTCACATCTAGGCAAGGAGGAGTCAGACTACAAGATGGACCCATTTGAATTTTGGAAGGTGTAAACAGTAAAATTTTAAAAATGATATAAATGCATATTTTCATGTATAGAGACAATACGTATACAAAAGTCAGTATATCAACCAATGCAGCACAGCATATTTCTAGTCAATGGCTTTCAAGCAACATTTATTATAAACCCAAATGGGGGAGGGGGAATAGCATATACTCTTTTTTTTAGATTTTATACTTAATACGTACTGTACCTTTAATGCACATTAGCAATTGAAAATATGGAATGTGATGATTCCCTATTCATTAGGAGATGCACATTACTGGCAAGTGCTGAGCCAGATTTCCAATTGTGGCATCTAAATAGATGAACGCATGTCTCCAAACTGAGTCCAGATAGATATAGTTGCATTTTAATATTTTAAAGTGAAACATGACATTATTTATTTAGTATTTTAATATTGAAGTATGCCCAGTAAATCCTTCAATAAAACCATTTTTTACTTTAAGACTGGTGTGTTTAAAGACAGTCAGATGTGGCCAATGTCAGTAAATGTGTTAATAGGGTGGTTGACAGCTCCTGTGGAACAGTTTGGGACAGCTGCATTATTGGTTCATGAAGCATTTCTTTAAATATTATGAGTGACAACAAACCTGGAAATGGTGCAAGAAAGGCGTGTCCAATCCATGAAGATAGCTCTTGTTTGAATTCTCCAACACCCAGACTGTTATGCAATTAACCAGCATCCCTTCTGTACTGGAACTGCATGTTACATTATTGAACTGTCTTGCTGGGAACTTAGGTACACTGCTTCTTATTACCAAAACAATCTGACTTGAAATTATTAGATGTTTCCTTTGCACAGTGTCAGGTTTTCGGCCTGGTGGTGGGAGGACAGGGTGGCAAAGGAGATAGATTGAAGGGGGTTAAGAGATTGGGGTATGGAGAAAAGAGTCATAGAGGGATAATTACTGTTTTCTCCCACCCTATGCTTTACTCTAAAGTAACCTAATTTTTCCTAAGATTCTTAGTCACTTTTGCCAGAATGATAGGCACTTACACAGCCTGTTCATTAGGATGGGGATGTTAAAATCAGTAGCCTGTAAGGTCCATGTGTATAGTAGTAGTATGTGACTTAATAATATACTTTAGTATCATATATGTTCTAAAGATAAGGGGAAAAGCACATCCCATTAAATCAAGTGTGATTTACAGCCAAGTTAGGGTCACGTCTCTTGAGGGTACTGCTATACTCAGAGGACGAGTAAGATGCTTTAAAAATTGCCTGGCCCTTTATTTTTTCCTGCAAAGTACCAAAAGGTTCATTTAAGGTTGGAGATAGTTGAATAGAAATTTTCAGCTTTCCAGTTTGCTCTTTTCTTTTGGGACAGCGGAGGGTGGCAATGCCTGGAAGAGGAAGGTTTCCAGGGGCCCAAAATAAGGTGACAAAAGAAAAAGAGAAGAGGTGAATAAATATCATCCAGGGCTGTAGATTATATCAGTTTAAATAAAATAGATAATGTGTGCCCTGAGAGTTGACCTTTACCTTAAAAAGGAAAGTTATATTTCAGACCTTATTGCCTCATATTGCTTCCTTGTGTTTATTTGTACTGAAAGTAATATGGTTAATGCTCTACAACAAACACCGAGCATTTATTCCATTTCTCTGCATGCAACTGCTCTCAAATACCATTGTGATACTTAAAGCAGTTTAACTTGCCATTCCCCTATAAAGTTGCCATTCTGTCACAGAGCTTAAAAGAAGTAGGCACTCAGATCTTGCATTTTGCACTCTCCATTTACCACCCAAACAGGGTATTTGTGGGGGGACGGGGACAGAGCACTGCAGGAAAAAACTGCCTGTGCCATTGTATCTGACTCATGCCTTACCTCAGTGGTTCTCAACTGTGGTCCACCGCTTCTTCAGGGAAAGCCCCTGGCTCGCCGGACCGGTTTGTTGACTTGCCGCGTCCGCAGGTTCAGCCGGTCATGGCTCCCACTGGCTGCGGTTCACCGCTCCAGGCTGTGCTGTCCGCTTCGTCCCACAGCCCCCATTGGCCTGGAGCCACCTTACAGGGCCGTCCCACAACATTTTGACACCTGAGGCGGGGAGCTCAAATGACGCCCCCATGTCCCCTCGCTTGGGCCACAACTTTGAAAGGTCTCAATTCTGCCTTCTTCCTGTTCTACTCCTCTCACGGTACTGCTCTGCTACCTACTCCAATAAAGGAGAACTAAGAACTTAAAATGCCTTGTTCAAACATTTTAAGTAACACTTAACTTTCAAATGCCTGAACAACAAATGTAACTTTTCTTGTCCTGCATAGTAAACACTGGCATTTTTATCTCTTTGAATAATCAAAGTGGTGCTTTCCGTGCCTTTTTGATTGCAAAGATTTGAACAGCTTCCTGAAGGTCCACAGTCTGGGCCAGATCATGCTCTATTGAGATGGTTGCAAGGCTGACCAGCCTCTCCTGTGTCATTGTGGAGCGAAGATGTGTTTTTATTAACTTCAGCTTGGAGAAACTGCATTCTCCACTCAGTAGCATAGCTGGGGGGGAGCAGAAGCGGCGCCTTAAAAAGGAAGTGGCGCCTTTTTTTAGCAGAGCTTTTTTTTTAAGCGCTGCTTCTTGCACTCACCTGGCGGCGCTCCGGGTCTTCAGCGGCATTTCGGTGGCGGGTACCACCAAAGACCCGGAGCGAGTGAGGACCCACCACCGAAGTGCCATCGAAGACCCGGAGCACCACCAGAGGTGCCGCCGGGTGAGTACAGGGGGAGGCACCTTTTTATAGCGCCGCTCCCCCTGTGCTCTGGACCTGCCTACGCTACTGTCTCCACTGGCAACTGATACAGGAAGTGTTAGAAGTATGCGCAGAGCAACAAAAGCATTTGGAAAGAGGGTGGTCATCTTATTTGTGCACATATATTCCAGAACAGCCTTTGGAGTTGATCCTGCTGAAATGTATCTTGAAAGGGCTTTCAGTTCATCACCTAAATCACTTGCATCAATATTGCCCATGTCATCACGTGTCAACACTGTCTCTAGTGCCCTGAATTGCTGGTGTAGGTCTTCTTCAGGTACAGTGAGGAGTTTTGGAATATCATACAACATCCCAAATATACTGCTGTGTTCCTTGAGCCGTAGGAAACGTTCTTCAGCTGACTGTATTGCACAATCTAGCACCTGGTCAAAGAATTCAACTTTGAATTGTTGTTTGGGATCTCTTATGGGATTATCCCGTGCCTCGTAATCAAAATGTCTTCTTCTTCGGTGACTTGTAGGGTGACCAGATGTCCCGATTTTATAGGGACAGTCCCGATTTTTGGGTCTTTTTCTTATATAGGCTCCTATTACCCCCCACCCCCTGTCCCGATTTTTCACATTTGCTGTCTGGTCACCCTTCTTGTATTCTTGAATGGGTGGGAAAATAGCTTTTCCTGGATCATCTAGACTTAAGGAACTAAACTCAGCAGCAGCTGTTTCTTGCGCCTCTGCCATACTCTTCTCTGATCTCCACTTTTCTTCAGGAAAATTTGAGATGGAGATATGGATGCTGCAGTAGCTGCTAGGTCACCTGCACTCTGACTAACTTGAAGATCAGGCATCTCTTCACCAGTCACATCCTCGCTGGGACGAGAAGTCTGACTGTGAACATTTGTGTCTATGTATCTCAGGAGAGCTCCTTCCTACTTAGATAGAAAAGCTTCCGTTGTTTTCTTTCTTTTTCTGAATGCTGCCCCAGAGGGGCGTTTTCTTCTTTCACTCATGACTGCTGTTCTTTGCCAGCTATAGTGGCTCTCAACACTCAATTGAAGGGGACAAATAAGCAGGCTGGTAGCAGGGCCTGAGTGAGGGAAGATATCAACATCTTAAGGGCCTAACTGGCTCCTACTACTTCAGTGGACTGCCTGTTCTCTTCAAGTGGGTTCAAGGAAGCAGCAGGAACCAGGAAGCTCCCTGAGAAGCTGGTGTTAATCAGTCCAGGCTCCTGGGGGTGCTAGAGAGTTACATAAGAGGCTCCTCCTTCTCTCTCCTGCCTGCCTGTTATGTCTCTTGTGCCCTCCTTCCTCCAGCACAGCACTCCACCATCTCTGTGCATCTAGAGCAGAGAGAATACATATGCACCAGCACAGACACAATTTTCTACACTCTGGATCCTAATGGCGCCCCCCACCCCCCTCACAGTCTGACACCTGAGGCATCTGCCTCAGTTTGCTTCATGGTAAGGCCAGCCCTGCCACCTTATAACCCTGTCCCTCCTCCTCCAATGTCCGATCTCCTGGCCATGGCCTTTCCTGATGCTTCAGAGGAAGGAGTTTACCACCCCCACACACACCGAATACATTGGAGGGAAAATAAAAACACATTCCTGACTCCTGCAGGTGCTCTGCTGAAAACCTGAAGCATGAGCTTCAAGTATTACAACAGTTCCCCTTCTTGGGGCTTGGTATGGCCCTGTGCCTCTGTGGTGTACTGTCCAAAAGCGGATCCAGACAAGGAATTAGATGTTCAGGCCCATTTGGTATGCCGTGCACTGCTCTAGCAACTTGAAACAAACCAGCTGTGAATTTACCTTGTGTCTCTGAATCCTCCATCAGTGCAGAGCCAACAGTCACCTCTATGCTACCATCCCTTCCCTCTGCAGCCTCTAATAAGGGAGCATGGCTATGGACAGGTGAGTGAGTGTCTGGAATAGAGTTGGGTAGCAATGTTTTTTCCGTCCCAGGCGAATTTTCAAGATTTTGGAATTTTTTCTTGAATCAAGATGAAAAGTGGAAATCTTGAAAATGTTGCAGACAGATAATCTGAAAAACAATAGGATCAGGTGAATCAAAGTATTCATTTAGATCATTCCTAAGCATTTTTCTTTTATTACAATCTTTAAAAAAAAGTTTAAATATAAATTATCAAAAAATTCAAAATGAAGTCATTTTGAACCACAAAAGAAAACTGATTGTTTTGAAAATGTCAAAGCAGGATATGTTAAACAATTTAAAAACTTCAAAAAAGTTTGGGAATTGGGAGATTTGTCAAAATCATCTCTTTCCTGTGAAGCGTTTCAATCTCAATGAATCAGCATTTCCTTGACATATAAAAATCAAAAATGTTTCATTGGAAAATTCCCCAAAAGCCCTAGCCTGGAGTATCCCTAAACTCTAGTGACCTCTGCCTGCCAGCACGGCATCTTGGCCACCGTTCCAGTTGATGCAACTTAGAGCAGATTTAGAAGTGCTCTTCCAACCACCTGGCAGATAAGGATCATGTACTGCAAAGTTGGCTCATAATATTTCTGGGTGTCAGTTGGACAGTCCCGAGGATCTGTCCCATGGACTTAAAGTTTTCACCTATTCCATCACTTGGCTTTTCTAGTCTATGCAGGTTCTTAATCTGCCCACATCACCGTAGTACCTGAACACCTTGCAGTAGCATGACTAACATCTGTCACATGTGCTTTGTTCCCTTTTTCATCCTCTCCCCAGAGGAGAAATTGTGTGTGCAATGTAGTGTTTTGGTTTGGGACATCATTTTAACACATCCATCATCATATATCATGTTGCCTTTTTACTAGCCAATGCAGCAGTAGCTTTTATCCTGGAAGATGTCAGCTTCCCTCGAAATTGCTGTGGACACCCTTGGTTTCCAAGCACACCCCTCTCAGCAGCATTCCTGTCCCAGTAGGTCCTGAGCTCTGGTTATCCACCTGGCAGTGCATTTTGTTGCTGCAGGCCAGCAGGCCAATCTAACATAAGCTTATGAGAATTCTCTGTGGAGATGACAACATGCAAGATATTCACTAAGTGACTGGGCACCTCTGTTGCTAATTAATTGGCTAAACCATGAAAAGAGCAGAGCTTTTACCACTGAGGCTACTGTGGTGCCCTGTAGACATAGCCCTGTCTCATCGGATGCTTTCAATATTGCATCTGATTTGAGGGAGGCTAATCCCACTGCTGTTCATCTAGGTCACAGGTACACACACCTCTTCCAACATAAACAGCCGCTGAAATGGCCTGTGAAGTAATTACTGACCCTCAAGGGGGGAGAGAGGCCCTGCTGGGTTGTTCATGTTTCTTCATAACATATTATATGTGCCCCACTAACTTCCTTTCTGTGGACAGCAACATAATGAACCTCCTAGTTGAATTTTCAACACTGCAATAACAACAGGTTTAGTGATTTTTTCCCCCCTTTTGAATTTCACACACACAAAAACTAGAGACTAGACTGATGAAAAGAGTTGTTCTTTATTAGGGGCCTGACTCAGAGCAAATAGTACCTGAAGTGAGTATTCCCATTAAAGTCAATGGCATTACTCATGGATTAGGGGATATTATCATTATTTATTATTTCTATTACAGTAGAGCCTAAAGGCTTCAACTAAGACAGGCAAAGGGTGAAAGGGGAAACGGGCATAGAGAGGTGATGAGAGTGGCCCAAAGTTGCAAAGCAGGTCAGTGGCAGAGGAAAGTCTCCTGACTGACACCAACTCTAGTGTCCTATATATTGGTTATGCTGCTATTACACCAGAATAAGGGTATCAGACTCTGGCCATAGATGAATGCAGGAGCTCAGTATGGAAGTATGAGAGAACAGAGCAGAATGCATTGTGTTTTCAAATACATTTCTTTTTGTCAGGATCAACTGAAAGTCTTTAAGAGGTTTGGAGATTTTTAATATAGACTATATTACTATATCTGTGAAAGATCTGTGTTAGTACAGGTAGGGATCAGAGCGAGATAAAATGTCCACAATGAAACCCCAAATCATATGAAACACATCTAATTCATGTTTTGTTCAAAACTTATAGCTCAGATCAATTGGAAGGCTTCTTTAAGGTTCCTGAGGCTTTCTTTAAGGCCTGGGCCCCAGTTTCTAATGAATCGTTGACAAGTTATATTTTTGCAAAGAAATCATGTGAAATTTGTACCATGAAAATATTTGTAAATAGTTTTCTTTGTTTGAAGCAACCAATGGTTAGAAAAGGTGAAGCCAAAAGGAGAAGTAGTTAGTACAGTAAATGCCTGGAGCAGAGTATAAACCAGGTAGCAAAATTGGTACTATGGAGATCAAGCATAACCTCTAAAAATCTGCTACTTTGCTACTTAAGGGACTGCAGCAGCATCATAGATGTTTTGACCATATATCTGATCTGTCCCATGATGAGAGAAGAATGTTGGAATTAGATTTGATAGATTGTATATCAACCTTTATATGCTTGTTACTATTTGTTACTGGGGCTTTGTCAGGGAAAGAAGGAATGAAAATATCATCCCTTGTTCTGGGCACTTCATAGATGAGAGAACCTACCTCTGTGGGTGGTTAGAAGCTGACTTATTATTAGTTGGACTTGCTGAAGGCAAGGTGGGGGGCAAGGAAGATTTCCATTGGCTTCAATAAGCTTTGGATCAGGGCCAGAGAGAGAGAGAGAGAGATCTGAGAAAGTACAGTCAGTAGGGTTAGGTACCTTCTGAATGTGATGGGAGTGGGATGTGATTTTTACCTGCTGCTAAGCGCCAGGCTAAAATTCTGCCCATTCAGTCTACTGCCATTGCAATTATTAATGTTTGTGTGGTGTAAATAAAGTTGCTGCCTTGACTTTCTGGTAATGAGTTGCACACCTGAGGCCTATACAGAAACATCAGCGTGTGCTCCACAGCTATGCAATCCTATAGTCAGAGCTGTCCCTTGGGTAGGATGAATCGGGGCGACCGCTCCAGGCTCTGCGCTTTGGGGGCCCCCATGGGCCGGTGCGATTGGCCGACGCGGTCAGTCTCGGAAGAGACAAATCTATCACTTCCGCCCAAGGCCCCGCACCTCCCTAGGGATGGCTCTGCCTACAGTACACCATGGAGATTGACAACTTCTACAATTACAAAAAAACTCTTCTAACGGGGAAAGGTCCAAGACTTCCTGATACACTTTCTTTTGAACTCAGCTACATTTAATCAGTGGATAGATGTGTGATGAAGGTCAGTGCTCTGACCTCTGAACAAACTAATCCCTCTTCCTAGTGATTGACTCCTCCCTTCTTCACTCTTCTAAACTCAGTTTAAAAAGAAGATGATACAATGGAGAAAGGGTAGAAAAGCTTACACATGAGCTCCCAGTGTGATTCTGTGGCCATAAGAGCTAATGCAATCCTTGGATGTATAAAAAGGGTGGAATTCTGGCCTCATTGAAGTCAGTGGTATACCTCCGATTGACTTTAATAAAGACAGGTTTTCACTCACGCAGACACACAGACACCCAATGTAGTTTCACCTTGGGGGTAGAATGTTGTGGGGTTACTAGTTTAAAAATAGAGGGATTCCCAATTAGACCTAGCCTGCTGAATTAATCCACTGCAGCTCTAATTTATAAGGAAAAAAACCAGGATGTGTTTTCAAAATGAAAACCCTAAAATAAGGGTCCTTCTGGAACGTATGTGCAAGTCATGCTGCATTCAGCCACTTTTGCACAAACTTATTTTAAGTATTTTTTTTCTGAGCACAGGAGGAAAAAAACGCTAATACAATATTTGGCCCTGTGTTTTAAAGGGCTTATCATCAAAGGCTCTTAAGCAAAGAAAGCAGTCATGGAGTAAGAGGGAAGGTCCTCTCATGTATCACTAGCTAGTTAAAAGATAGGAAACAAAGGGTAAGAATCAATGGTCAGTTTTCACAATGGCGAGAGGTAAATAGCAGGGCCTCCCAAAGGATCTGTACTGTAACAAGTGCTGTTCAATATATTAATAATTTATCTGGAAAAAGGGGTAAATGGTGAGGTGGCAAAGTTTGCAGATGATACAAAATTACTCAAGATAGCTAAATCCAAAACTGACTGCGAAGAGTTACAATGAATCTCACAAAACTGGGTGACTGGACAACAAGATGTCAGATGAAGTTCAGTGTTGATAAATGCAAAGTAATGTGCATTGGAAAACATAATCCCAGCTATACATACAAAATGATGGGGTCTAAATTAGCTGTTACCACTCTAGAAAGAGATCTTGGAGTCATCATGGATAATTCTCAGAAAATATCTATCTGCTCAATGTGCAGTAGCAGTCAAAAAAGAGAACAGAATGTTAGGAACCATTAAGAAAGGGACAGATAAGAAAACAGAAAAATATCATTATGCCACTGTATAAATCCATGGTATGCCCAAACCTTGAACACTGCATGCAGTTCTGGTCACCCCATCTCAAAAAATGGTATATTAGAATTAGAAAAGGTAAAGAAAAGTGCAACAAAAATGATTAGGCATATGGAACTGCTTCCATATGAGGAGAGATTAAAAAGACTGGAACTTTTCATCTTAGAAAAGAGATAACTAAGAGGGGATTTGATAGAGGTCTATAAAATCATGAATGGTGTGGAAAACATGAATAAGAAAGTGTTATTTACCCCTTCACATAACCCAAGAACCAGGGGCCACCCAATGAAATTAATAGGCAGCCGGTTTAAAACAAATATAGGAAGTACATCTTCAGACAACACAGGGTCAACCTGTGGAACTTGTTGTCAGGGCATGTTGTGAAGGGCAAAAGTATATCTGGGTTCAAAAAAGAACTAGATAAATTGAGGGAGGATAAGTCCATCAGTGGCTAGTAGCCAGGATGGTCTGGGACACAACACCATGCTCTGGGTGTCCTTAAACCCCTGACTCCTAAAAGCTGGAACTGTATGACAGGGCATGGATCACTCAATAATTGCCCTGTTCTGTTAATTGCCTCTGAAACATCTGGCACTGGCCACTGTCGGATGACAGGATACTGGGCTAGATGGACCTTTGGTCTTACCCAGTATGGCTGTTCTTCTATTCTTATAAGTTAGTAATTAAAAAGAAAGAATTTTTATAAGAAAATGAACAAACTGTAATATTTAAATTATTTTATGTTGACAGGGAAATGCATTGGGATTTTTTTTTTGTCTGTAAGACACCAGGCATCTGTAAAGTCTGACAGTAAAACAGATATCATTTCTAATATATTTTAATTAGATTCAATGCTCTCTATATAAAATAGTGTATTTTTGTGTCTCATTAAAAGATGAGAGAGACTATGAAAGCTGCTTCTTTACTTACTTTAAAATTAATACTTGCTGGACATGACTTGTTTAGGTGGAGCCACTCAGGAAAATAAATACAATTTAGCTCAAATTTTCAAAACTGAAGACTGTTCCTTGGAACCTAGTGTTGTGAGGCAATGGATAGCAACAACTAAGGGAATCTTAGGGTCAAATTTGGGTTATTCTTCTAATTGCATAGTTCACCAAACTCGTAGAACACAAATGTAACCTTCTCCACACTTGATGGACCAAACTGCATGGTGAAATATGATGAAGCAGGTTCTTTATTCCACTCCAGTAATATAAAGGGAGGGTGAAGGGGACTCAGTGTTCCCTGCAGAATGCCTCCATCGCAATGGCTCATGTCATAGTTGTATACAATCTCCCCTCCCAGCCCTGGTGTAGCAGGGTGTATCAAAGGTGGGCCAGGTTAGCGGGGGAATGAGATGCAGGGCAATAGAGCTCGCTGCACTTCAGCTATTTAACATTAGTGTAAAGACCCACAGAGAGGGATGTTACAAGCCAGGGCATCTTTGGCACAAATTTCAGTACATGTAAAAGAGGCTTACGTCCCCTTTTGTCTGCTTTCCCTCCACCCCAACCTCCAGACTTTGGCCCCGGGAATGCAGCTGGTCATTTTCTGAGGCAACATGATGAGATCCCATTTCAGAATGATGCAAAGACTTTGTCACATACAGCAAACACGGTAACTATGGGCTAGATAGTCCCTGTCCGCTGCATGGATGTGATGGTGTGAGGGTTGTGCAGGGGAGACACAAGAACCAGAGACAAACACAGCCCTTGCACTTGAGGGAGCAAAGAGATAACTCCCTTTAGAACTGACCCAAAGCCCACTGAAGTAAATGGAAAGATTCTCATTGGCTTCAATGAACTTTGGATCAGGCCTTTTCGACACTCACAGAGGGGAGGAGACAGGGTCAAATCTGTCCACCCCACCTTCCAGAGAAGGGATTCAGATGCACTAAGGATTGTGCTTCCTTGTGGGTCCACAGTCCCCTCCCAAACAGCACAGTTGAGCCCCATATGTATATAATACTTTAAGGAAGAGAACTGTGCTGGCATAGGAATGGACTAGCTAACCAAATAGGCCTTTTCCATCTCTGATTTCTCTGGTTCCGTTTTACTGTTTGAGTCTATGAATCGAACTTGCAATGGGCCTGGGCCTGGTATGGCAAATACAAGCTATATACAGCTAGAGGGCCAGATTCTGTCCTAAAGCTCTGTAGAGGCCTGATTCCATTTCAAATGAAGTCAGTAATGGAAGGACTCCCATTGAATCATGTCCCATATGTTCAGGGAGAGGAAGGCACTATGAACTCCCTTTGCTATCAGTCCCCTATACTGCAACAGGGCACAGTTGCAATCTCTGCATTTCCTGGAGTGCAGGAATTGCACCCACCTTCCCCTTCACCCCAGGGCATAAGAGGACACAAAGAGCACAGAAGGTAAGGCCAAGAAGCACTCCCCCTGCACATCAAGTAGATAAGGGAGGAATTTTGCCTGGGCTAGTGTGGCTCTGCACAGCCAGAATGCCAGGCTGTGCCTAAAGGACACTTCCCAATTTCCATTTGATGGGAGTCTTTCACACTGTATCAGCCCCTAAAGGCACAACTGAGTCCAGAGCAGGGATCTCAAACTCAGATCATCAGGAGGGCCACATGAGAACTAGTAAATTGGCCCGAGGGCCACATCACTGAAATCTTTTCATACAATGATACAAAAGTTTAGTCAAAAATGAAAAAAATGAAGAGTAATATAGTATTCTATTAAAAGTCAATGTATTAACTTTTTAAAAACTGTAATGCAAAGAGGGGTTTTAATAAAATATAAACACTCAGTAATATTTGGAGCTTGGCTACCAGTGAAGTCGGCGCCTATGGCGGGCCGCAGGAAATAACTCTGTGGGCCGCATGTGGCCCGCGGGCCGCGTGTTTGAGACCCCTGGTCCAGAGTGAGGAAGACATAAGGCTGCTAAGGAATGACCATACAGCAGGTTGCTGTTGATATTCATGTTTTTTGTGTCTGTTGAAATGCATACTCATCCCTTATGTAACTGAATTGGGTCATTTTAGTTTTGGCCATGTTCTCAGCTTATGGCAAAGTACAAACAAGAATGTAGAGAAGTAAGATAGGATCATATTTAATGGACACTGAAAAAAAAATAGTGATGAAAGAGGAAACAAATAATTTTCGAGACGTCCAAAATGGACAGCATTTGGCTTATACATTCAGAGTTAACAGCAATGTGCAGCTAACAGTTCAGAATAGATGGGCAATGTAAAATATACACGACCTGTTGATTTCTCTGTGCAGCAATTTCTTTGATGTTTGTTTTAGTATCTATTTATATCATTTGAGCTCACAGGACACACAATTCCTTTTCTTTCCCTCTGCAGTATTAAAAGTATTTCATTTCCCTGTTAGATTTTGTTTAAAATTAAGAGAAATACAAGAAGAAGCCACTAGCCCATGGGGTCAGTTGCAAACATTCTTTGGACGTGTTTTCATGCCTCAGGTTGATGATACAGCCAGTTTATATTCTGAGTAAAATCTTGAGACTACATAATAATGGAGATGTGAACTATTGCTCCATATGTCAATTGCCTTGGACACTATACATTGGACTGTCCGTTTAGGATGACATCAGTTAGTTATTGATACATTGTATTTCAAACGAGCGTTTACTGTTGTAAACTCACACCAATGTCAAATCAGAAAAACAAGGCGTAAACCAGTCTATTAAAGTACCAAGCTATGGGTGAGATTGTTCTGTTAAAATAGTCTTTAAAAGGGATTAAACAAACCAGCCAACTGTGGTAATTATTCTGAGAACAGGAGCAGAAGAAAGTCAGAAGGTAAAGAAGAATTGAATGAGAAAAGCCTCTTTATGAAGTTAAGAGGGGAGGAGGGGCTTTGAATGTACCAAGGTATTTGGAAAATAGTAACCACAGCACAAGGGAAAGAAAACAAATAGTTTTAACAACAAACATCATAGCAAGATATACACACAAGAATACTTATGGCTTGAACGTATAGCTCTGCTGGGAAATTACATGTTGCAGTTGTTGCCGATAATGCCCTCTCCTGGTGATGCTATTGCAAATAAGTCTGCGTGTCAGTCATCCCTGGGACCTGCGTTTACAGGGTGTGGGGTGAATTTACTGTAGTTAAAGAGAGTCTTTTATCTGAGCTAAATGTCACTATTCCCTTTTCTCCCTCCCCCACCCCCCTCTGTTCCAAAGACTAGCTGTAGGTAAATTATTTTAATAAGGTCAGATATACCACAGTACAGTTTTCTTTTTCTTTTTTTTCTTTTTTTTACCCCAAATAATGCTCTCTATGTCATCTGTATATTTATGATAGCTCAAAGACATGGGTGTGTGGATCTAATTAAAAATGTGAAAGGGTTTAGCAGCCTGCTGCTTCCCTGTGAGTCTCTTGTTGCCAACTCTTGGCAGCTCTGCTGTCACTGAGCCAAATTTTTAGTCTTCAGCTGAACTGCTGCCAGTGTGTTGCGCTGCATGCTGGGACTGTACAGCCAGGAGGTACTGTGTTAAACGCTCTCACATAAGGATGTGCCGTGAGCAGGACTTCATCTTCAATCACCCAAAAGATAAGTGAAGGAGAAAGCCCACTTTTGCCTGGTGAGCCTCAAAGTCTTAGAGGACACAATGACCAATCCCATCAGGATTTTGTTTAAGGAGGAACAAATTAAAAAAAAAGGAAGTGGGTTAACCCATGTATTTGTTTAATGTTGCTGTATAGCAACAGGAACATTCATATTCAGCAATGTAGCTGAAATCAGTCTATTTTAGGTGACAAATTAAAAATGGGGTTTGACCTCTAGGCCACAATTTCTTGCCAAATGAATGCCTTACCATTCAGCTCCACATATTCCTAGCAAGTTTGGGCACTTTGGTCCAATAAGTGTTACAGCCAACAGCAGTAGACATAGGTTGATGGAAGCATGTTTAACGCTATCCCGTCACCTAACAAATTCAGGTATAATGTGGAATAGAGAGGGTTATGGGCTAAGCTGGCTTGCAGACGTTGATCAATGCACAGACTCACTTGGGACTTAGAGTGAAAGAAGCACCGGGTCTCACAAGTCAGTGATAGGTTTTCAGCTGCTCAGAATTAAATTATCCTTTTAGCCATTCTGTGCTACATTCATTTCTTCAGGGGAAATAACATTTGCTTACTGATTTGTTTTTTCTTTCTTTCTATTCTTCCATGTCTCCATTCCTTTTTCTCCTTCCATCTCCCATTTTAATTCTCCTTTTTATTTCCACACTTTTTTATTTTCTCTCCTTTGTGTCCATTGTTTTCTCTCTCCTTCTGCATCTTAACCCATCCTCTCCCTGGGTTCCTCTTCTTTCATCCTTATCTTTTGCCCTTTCCCCCCACAGCCTCCCTGCACTGGCTAGGTCACTCCACCTGGGAGAATGACCCACCTCGGAGGTTGGGCCTGAGACCTATTACATCTCAGACCCCTTTAAACTTTGCATGTGCTTGCATCGTATTTTTGGAGATATTCACTTTACATATCATTGAAATCAGCTGTGATCAGTCTGTCAATGAAACAATAACTTTATGCTCTTGAAAGAAATATTCACTCCAGATTTTAATGCTGGATTTTTAAGAATAAAACAACAAGAAAAAGTTGGCACAATATCAAATACTTGTCCACATTCATTCATAACACTGACTTTAAATGAGACACACAACACTAAAAGGACAGAGATGGGGGAAATAAACATTTACATTGATGATCACGCATTGTTTATAGAAAAGCATTTAAAGGAGTAGAATCACGGCACAAGTGTGCAACACACCTGAACTCCACCTCTTTGATCTTTCCTCTGGGGTCCTTTTTTTTTTTTTGCAGTGGGCCTGCTCTGGTAAAGAGGTAGGCCTCAGAAGCCTTTTGGCACACAGCCCAGGCTTTGTGGGCCACTGGAGAGATGGATAGCTAGGTGGAGAAGTGCCCTGAGGCAGGTGTTAAAATGTTGTTCCTGGTTCCTTGGTGGTAATCATTGCAAAACAATTCTGTCTGCTCTATTCCTATCAACAAGCTGCTTTCCCTGGCTCGTTGCTAAGAGACAGGACTGTTGCTTACAAGTTGTTTGGTGCTTTAGATTTTCATAATTTATAATTTATTATCTTGGTGTCAAAATTTATGTTAGTTTTTTATTTTATTTTGCCACAGACACAATAATTGTTACATAAAACAAAGGTCACATATCTACTGGTGTATTGGTTGCTCTTATAATACACTTTGCCTGCGTAGAGTTTAAGTTCTGTGAAATAAAATGCTTTTATAAACTGAAGATGAATATCATTTTTGTCCATTAACTTCTTGCATTATATGACTGGTTAGGTCAATGGATTCCCTCAAGATTTCATCGCTATTGAAAACATGTTTCTGTCCAACCAAGAAGGAAATGAATTGAAATGATTTCAATTATCACAAGAAAGACGCCGTCTCTTCTTGCTCTACACTTCAGCACCTAATAGTTCAACTCATCAATCCTACTTTCCTGAAGTTCAGTGTTAGAGATGTTTAACCAGTACCAGAAATTACTCTTGTGCATTAATCTAGCTTTGTGGATACACAAACCTTACCTTGCTAAAGTGTTTTACACTTAACACTAGTTAAGTGAGCTCAGTGAGGAGTAATGCCAGAGTGGAAATGAGAATAATTTGCAGAGTTGTTAAGTTGCAAAATAACTCTGTCACAGTTCACCAGTTTAGAGAAAAAAAAATGAAGACCTTATTATTATACTCCCTTGTGGAAATTAAGAATACCAACCTAGGGTTAGGATTTAGTTGGCTGTTTAACAGCATAGTCATACATGAAGCTTATGATGCTGCATTAACTAACACAGATTTTATAATTGTACCACCACCTTAACACTGACTGCATAACTATTAAAAATCTTCTTGAAAATTGACTACAAAAGTAGACATCTCTGCCTGACCAATATTTTTTCTGTAGCAGAGCTCAGAGGATCCAGCCCATATCTCTCTCCCCCGCCCCTTCACTAAATAAAATGGAACATTCAGACTTTTGTTTGTGTAATTTCAGCAAGTGGATGGCAATCCCGGCTGATATTTAATGACTTCTGAATGCTAACGAATAGCTTTAGTGATAGTATTTGATTTTTTTATAAAAATGGGACACTTCATCCACATCGAAATGTGATGCTATGGTACATGCCTGTATTCTATACATACAGAAATTAGCTCATTATTGCCACGGGAACGCTCCATTTAAACTTGAAAGTAGATAAAGAGGAGGAATATTATTTATGAATTAAAATTCTCCAAATAAAAGTTGTCTACTCTTTATTCCTTCCATGAGTCATACATGAGCCTCTAGGGGTGGAATGCCTATTTTCATATCTCTGAGCAAGCATTCAGCTGGTGTGTGGGGTCAGGTCCAACGGGGATGCAGATTGGCATCCCCACTGCAGAAGGAACAGATCTATTGCGAAGAACTCTGACCAGAAATCTCCTTTGAAGCCTATAGATTTTACACTGTTTTATTTGGTGGAAAAAATCATTAGGTGAAAAGAACCATCCATAATTCCTAAAGGAACGTGAGTTGAAAAGTGCATCGGCATTAATATGTCTATAGAACTGCAGTGTGACCTTCTGAAAGCTCAATTTAAAAACTTTTTTGGGGGGATGGTGGAAGTAGGAGGACTTTTCAGCTTTAAAATTCCAACAGCTAATGGGAAACCAACATGTTTATGGTTAGCTGTCAGTGCTTTGGTTCTTGCATGAGCAGAGGGCAGCAAAGATATGGGAGTCATTATAACAGGACTCCAGAAAATATAAAATAAGTTTCTAAAGTGACAAATATACCATGTCTGTATTTTGGGTAAACCAGAAGGGGGAAAGGAATCAGAGACATGATCCCATTACTAATTTAGCTGAAGCCCACCTGTGAAAACATAAGTAAGTTCTCTGGGGGTTGTCATTGTCTGTGCACTCAGGTGTGTCGAGTCCATAGTCTAATCAGGAGTTTCATCTCTGGGCCTCTGCCAGAAATCTGATAAGTTATTCTACCATTCAAAATCAATGTCTGCTCAACAGGCCAGTTCTTGAGGTCCCAAAAACCAAAGGCTGGTGGATCATTATCTAGAATTCATGTCTTAAAAATGCACTTGGGTTTTATCAGAACAGCAATAATAACTGATCAAACAAGCCATGTGAACTGTGATTAGTTTAAATAATCAGAAGAAAGAAGTAAAAACCCCCAACATTTCCAAGAGGCTAGTCTGATACCCCTGAAGCTTTGTTAACGAGTTTAAAAAAACAAACAAATAAAACCAACTAGAGCTATCATTCACTTGGTATCATTCATCTTAGACAGGAAAGGGTAGATTGCTCTAAAGGCCTGCAAATCAGACACACTGCTGTATACAGAAAAGCCTTCCTGGCAATGTGTCCATTTTGGGCAAACAAAGTAGATTGGCCCATGTTGCTGCTACATATTCTACTTTCACAAGCATCTAATATTATTTAGTGAAGCTCAAAAAAACCTTGCTTAAAAATAAAACCCAGTTTATAAAAGGAAGTGTTTTTGTTGAAGCTCTATGTTTAACATTTCTAATTGCTGAGCAGAAAAAAGGCTCATCAAAAATCCTTTGCACAATGCTCTTTAATTTTTCTTCACATAATCAAATTTCCCCTACAAGGAGTTAGACCTATAGGCATTAGGTAGACCAGCGGGAACTCAGCACTTTATATGTTCTGGCCTCTCTGCAGGGAAATACATGGGGAGTACCAGTGAGGACTCTCTGTTGCTCCTTTCTCTCAGGCAAAATGCCCATTGAATTAAATAGGATTTTTTCATGAGTAAGAGAAGCAGGACTTGGCTCTGGGAGGATATTACACAATTGAATGTACTTGATTCCTGGTGCCAGTGTTCCATTGTGCTCTGTTATGGGAGAACATGAAGAGCTGGAGCGCATTCTATCACTGCCTCTGACTTACAGAGGATATTGTAATAACTCATTAGTGTAAACTAAAAAAAAAGGAAGCTGGTAGAATAAGGATTGGAGATTGTTGTCTGGGTTTTCAATAGTACAGAAAAATAAGTACATGCAGTCATTCTATATATGGGTTATTAATATTTTACATTGACATTGTGCATTATCTTTAATCCCAACAAAGTACAGACAGATGACCTCTTTCTCAAAGGTACTTACAGTTCCTACTGACTTCAGTGTGATTTGTGGGTGCTCTGCATGTCTGAAAATCACACCAGTAGAGCCCACGCTGCAAGTTGCTGAATGCGTCCTGTGATGTGTTGGGAGGATTAACGTCCATTGAATTCACTGCAGCAAACAAACTCAGATGCAGAGTAGAATTTTCCAAGGCGTCCCCAATTGTGGCCCCTGAATTAGCTCCCACAGACAACATTTGTGCCTACAAACAGATGGTTTACAGCGCAAGGGCCATTTGCTTACACAAATTCTGCACCAAATCCTCCAGTGTGGTATAGCCATTTTGTCTGAAGAGCCAGTGTGTCTGGCCTTCTGAGGTCACCCCAGTGTAAGCAGGATCCCTTAGCAGCATAGAACCATAGAGTATGTCGCCTTCCACTGCTGCTAGATTAGGGGGTGTTGCTAGACGTGAGGTGCCCAAGACACCCCTAAACTTTGCCGATCCCTACCTCTAGTTTTGATCACGTGAAGCCAGTGACAATGAGCACAGCATAGACCAACCCTGACACGGCAGTAATTTACGCAGCCCTGAACACTATGGCCTGAGGACTGGGGATGTGCAAAGGGGATCTTTATGCCACACCAATGGGATACACACATCCACATTTGACTTGTGCTGGGTTTGCTTCAGATGTACCTGAAAATCTGGCTCACTGACTTTTCTGGTTATAAATAATTTTGTTTGCAAGACTGTTGTCGCAAACTTAGAATTTGCCTCAAAGAATACAAATGCACTACACTGAAGGTAAAAGTAACTTATATATAGTGTATACATGATATATGTTTGTGTGTGTGCATACACATCTATAATACTACAGTAAATTGAAATATAGCAACTACTTCATATGTAATAGATATACAGTAGTACAAAAAAATAACAGAAAAAATACCAAGTGCTAATGTTATTATTTAACAACAGTTTAACAGCTGGTGCTTTGAAAACACTACATTCAAGAGCTGCTGCCTTTTCTTCTATAAGATTATCAATGTATGTATAATGCACAATATTAGCATTTATTTAACATATTCCTATTTCTGATGCTAGTTCCTATCTACATTATAGTGATACTTATAAAGAAGGAGTGAAATGCATTAAGATATGTCTGTATATGGGTACTAATATAGACCCATAAATATATTTGGATAATTTTTTCATAGTTCCTTAATATCCACTTGCTAATGAGAAAGAGAATAATTGATGTTTGATATGAATGGCTGCTATATTTGTGCCTAAACAGAAGAAATACATCTGCCTTCAATGGAACTCTAATTTTAATGTTTCAGCCTGCAAGAAATGCACATTAATAGCAGCTTCTTCCCCGAGGAAGGTTTTGAACTGGAGTACTTGAGAAGAAACTTACAACAGAGCAGCCTAGAGTGCCACCCAGTCTCTTTTAATTAGCCCACGTAAGTCCCCCTGCATCCAAGATATGATTGAGAATTTCTGCCATTTCATTTTAATATCAGTGTTCTATGCTGACGTTTGTCAGACTAAGCTAAAAAGCCACTTCTTTTTATGTTGTTCCCACATGCCGAGCAGACCTCTTACATTTTTGTTGGCTGCTAATGTATTAAGCGTTATTTTGGCAGCGTGCGGTTCTGGATCGAAGCCATTCATGCAACTCTTCCAGAGTAAGTATGGCCCAAAGGATTAGAGATCAATGGATTTAGTTATCTGGTGAAGTTCCCCTGCCTCTCTGGTGCCATTAAAAGGTTTTGCTATTGTAAAAGACACCCGAATTTTTCATTGTAAAATGCCCAGTTGAGTGTAAGTAAGAAGTTAGTGCTGCTGGACTTGCGCAAGCTTTCTGCTTTACTTACACTCATGCCACTGAAATGTGAATTTGTGCAAAGCTCTGAAAAGATTTTGTATTGGTTTAAAAACAAAAATTATGTCTAGAGAAAAACTCTGATGTATTTTTCTCTCACAGGGAAAATTGTTTTCTAATCAGTACAGGATAAAATCCTGAGATGTGGGGCAAAGCCTGTGTAAAAAAGATTTGTTCGGTGGAAAATGCTCTGAAGCACCACAAGCCTGAGGAAAGGAATCCTTGATCCCAAGAGCTCCAAGGCATTCAAAGCCACAAACCTGGCCTCTAGCTAGCTCACCGCAGGGCGCTGAGGGAGGGGTAGTGGACATTGCTCATTACTCTCCATTACTTCTCTGGCACTTCTGCTTTCGTGTTCTTTTCAAAGACATTGGCTATGGCCCCAAAATATCCCTGTCTTACCAACTCCCTCCATGGGGCAATGTGAGCAGCTACCACAGAAGTTTTCTGTGCAGTGCATGTGTGGATGTTCGGGCATTCCATCCTCAGGCAGCAGAAATGTGTCATATGGCCCTTCAAGATTTGGCCTATACTGTGTGTGAATATCTTGACTCTCAAGTCTATGGGACTAAGCAGTTTTTTGTTTTCATTTTTTAACCATGAAACTTCCTGGGGGAAAAAAAATCCCATTGGGTTTAACATAGTGTGTGTTAAGGTCACCAGAATAGACCACTGCAGGCTTTTTCTTCTCAATGGACTCGGAATAGCCAAGTAAACATGAGGCAAGTTTGTGCTTGTCCCTGTGTGTAGAGTGGGGGAGGGCACATGCAGCCTCTTCCTTCCCATTTTCTTACCCATGTAGGGGCCGGGTACAACTGCAGTCTTTGTACTCATGTAGCCACAAATGCTACATGGGGCTAGTCACTCCAAATAGGGACAAGAGAGGAAGGAAGAGCATGGGGAAATCACCTGCCCCTTCACTTTGTACTGGACAGTGTGGCAGCCAGCTAGCTTCAGAGTGGCACATGTTTCACCTTAAGGTTGGATGTCCAGACAAAATAAGAACCATCCCAAATATCAGTCCAGATACTAACCTGGTTCAGTTTAGCCTTATTAACTTCATTATCTTTTGGAACCATTTCACCTTCAGGAATGCAATATGCACTGTACTGTATAGTTATTAAGTTCTTTGCCATAGAAGTGACCAAAACTCAGCAAAATCACCCCTTCCCACTGAAAAAAATTAACTTTAAAAACTCCCACATGCTTGATATTCAGCTTGACTCTGCAGTTTGCATTTCTAATGTTCCAAAGTGAAAGAATATAAAAAGATGGAAAAAGGTTGAAACCACTTTTAAACAGAGTTTTAAAAGATCTGGAACTAGAAAAGAACATGAGTCCTCAATACTTGGATTGACTTTGGTAAAAAGCCCTTTGCTGACTTTGGAGTTTTCTCACTTGTGTAAGAAGTCTTCTGTGCCGAATTGCAAACTATCCTGAAAAGCTTTGTGAGTCGCTATACAAATAGAGACCATCATGCCACCCTGATCCCCAGGGAAGCCCCAGAGTTCTCAGCTGTATAGAATGAATTCTAAGTGCATTCTTCATAAGGGTGGCCAAATAAGCTAAGAACTGGTCCAAATACCAAAATAAACCCAATCCTTTGTTCATAAAGCTCAAGCTTCAAGGTCTCAGCTGGCCACTAGCAGAGGTCAGGGAAAGATTTTTTTTCCTTCTAGTGTATTCTGGGAGGATTTTTTGTTTGTTTGTTTTACCTCCTTCTTCTGAAGCATCAGGGATGGCCATGGTTGGAGATGGCACATTGAGTGGAGTGGAACAAGGCTCAGAGGTAGAACTAAGCATTCTTTCTCAGGTGCTTGGCTGGTTGGTTATTATCTATGTGCTCAGGTCTAGTGGATGGCCATATGTGGAATAGGGAAAGAATATTCCCCAGGTCAGATTGGCGGTGATCTTGTGGGGGTTTCACCTTCCTCTGCATATGTGGGTGCAGGTAACTTGCCAGAATTATCTGGGTATATCTCATTTAATTATTTCTCTGCCATTGTTGGGGCCTTGAGCACTGGTGCACCTGGGCCCCTCCTATTCTCTGCGGGTGGCACACAATAGCTTATTCTTCTGTGGTCAGTAATACTTTGGCCTCATCTCTGTTGTTGAGTTTAGTGTCTGGGCACTGAGTGGTGTTGGTGGCCTGTGATATACAGGAGATCAGACTAGATGATCTAGTGGTCCCTTCTGGCCTTAAACTCTATGACTCTAACTAATATAAACTCCCTTTAACTGATCCAAGCAAAGTCTGGTTTGGCCATAACTAGATTTTCCAACTTTGTTACTGTGCCAGAGTCCCAGCAAGCCTGGAAATCTCTGCCATGCCTGTTTAGTCTTTAAAAATCACACATGCTTTGGAACATCCATTTAGACAAGCTGAAATTTTGGTTTCTTATCTAAACTGAGCTTCCAAAAACTCCAAACTTTAGAAGTTTATCCTTCATCTATTTTTAGAAGGTTTCATATTTGCTTTTTGTTCCTAAGCCTACGTGAAATATTGGCATTCTTTTTATTCATCTTCTCTCTCCCAGAGATGGTTATTCCTTCCATTTAGCTTTTTCTGAGGTTTGTAAATCATAGCAGACATAAAAGATGCTGAAGTAATTACTCTGGCCTTTTCTGTTGCTGTTTTGAAACTAAAAGAAAACACTTTAACTTCTTAAATTCTATGTTTATTACTGGAGATGAAGGTAAATGATGCAATTTGAATTGCGATCTCAAGCTCAAGGGTGCTTGGGTCTGTGATTTTACTTGAGCCTATTGTAGATATAGGAGATAGTCAGATAGATAGAAGCCAGCGATAAAGTTCAGGTCGGTATCTGCATCCAGACTTCCTCAAAGTTTCAGGGAAAGTTCAGATCTGGGTTTTCTGTTTGGACCCATCTCTAATTTCTACCAATAATCTACAACAATGGGCCTATTGATTTTAGGAGATTTTTTTCACCAGTCCATCTGTCCGCTGGTAAATTGCAACTGAAAATCACTATAGGCTGGTGAGAAATGTTTACCAGGATCACGTGGAAAAAACTGTAACAATGTCAATGGGGTAACTAGGTGGAATCAATATGAGCCTTTTCTGTTCATTAATAATACTGAGCACTTCGGGCTTGATCCAAAATCCATTCAAGTCAATGGGAGGACTCCCATTGGATCAGAGCCTTATATAGCACCTTCTATTTTCAAAATGCCATAGAAACACTAAGGGCTCGATTGCATTATGGGCCACAGCTACCCTAGGAAAAAGGAAGGTTGGGTAGAGGTGTCACTGTATCAAGGAAAGTTCCCTGGAGGCATTGTACCTGTGAAGCATACAAGGAGGGTATAATGCTTTCAGTGGAGTGGCAGGAGCATGGACAAAGGTGGGTCCTTCCATCTCTTTTTGGGGGAGTATTGCATGTGCTCTCTTTCTCTATCCCCATGTCAGCAAATGTGGAAAGAAGCAGGCCCACTGCCTCATTGCTGTTTAATCCCTTTGGAGTGTCTGGTGCTCAAACTCTACCTCTTCTTGTGCTCATGGAGTGTAAATGTGATTGTCACCATCTTAATTGACACTTTGGCGATTGAACCAGGGACTTCCCGAGCTAAAGAGTTTAAGCTGCTACAGCGTGAACTAAAGAACCATGCCTCCTTAGCTGTGGCAATTCTTATCCTACGTGGATCAGCACAGGGAAGGGGCACATGTAACAAACACTCACCAGTGGGTTAATAAAGCACCAGGTCCATGGCTACCCCTTACCTGCCACAGATGTGCTAAGAGGAGGAGAGCATCTTACACTCTGTTCCATCCATCTGTGCCTAATTAGAACCTATCCTCACAAACCCCTGTGAGATAGGTATGCAAATTATTATCATCCCAGTTTTACAGATTAAGAGACTGAGACACAACAGGTTTAAGAAATATGCCTGAGGCTATCATGTGAGTCAGTAGCAGAGCCAAACTTAAGCTTCCAGCTCCTTCCCTGGCTCCTGGTCCAGCCTTTTATCAGGCTACATCTCGCATCAGGGTTAAAAACCCACACCCTGTCTTACCTAATGTACACTAATTGAAAATGTCTGCAGGTAAAGCTGACTGTATCCATTTGTTTCTTTTATATTCAAGCTGTGTATGTGTGTGTGTATATGCGTGCATGTGTATATCTATAGATTTAGAGATATAGATATAAAGTCCTCTTTCACATGCTCTCCTACTTAAGTGCTTTCCTTCTGCATGTGCATTTACAGAGTTCACAAACATACATATTCTTCTCATTTATTTTTTCCACTCGTATATTTCATCCTGTTGTTACTGCAGTGATTTTAGAGTGCTAAATCATGCAAGGAGGCCTGAGAATCATGCAGCACTCACCTGGGCCTTAGACAATGACAGAACAGCTGGCTGGTCCACCAGCTCTTTGCCTGCTCCTGCAGCTCTTACTCCAATGGGAATGTTGCTTGAGTAAGGACTGCAGAATCAAGCTCACAGGCTAGTAGTCAAAGTGAAGCTTTGGCCAGAGATAATTGTGTAACCTCAAAAACTGTGAATTACCCATCCCATTTAGTTTTAGCCTCGTGTGAAAAACTTAATTAGATCCATTTCTAAGAACAGACAAAATATGATCTAACTGCAAAGAATTAAATGAACAGGGCTTCTCTGGTCTTTTAATAAGCTACAACAACAGTTTTCTTTTTCTTGTTTTTTTCCCCCCTCTTCCTGACATATGAATAGTATTTAATGTAAAATATCTAGCAACATTTGTCTACGAAGACAAAAAACCTGGAAGCCAATGTCTGGAACTGTTTTCTCCTGGTAAGTGACTCATACTGGTATTATTCTCGGTCCATGTTTATATGTTAATGCAATCATACCTGTGTCCTTCCCTGCATTTCCCAGCATGTCTTCTTTCACTACTCTTCTTGTAGCACTCCCTAAAGGTTTACCCGTTATCAGTCCACAGTGACTGATTTATACACTATAAAGACTCTGAAAGCATAAAGATACATCATACATAGCACTACCTCAGTTTAGAACAGGGACACGCACAAATTAATTCCCATGATATTTATGGGAACTTAAACGTAGAGGGGCAGAGAATTAAAAACAGGAATGTTCCTTAGCAGGCAGGGAGACTGCTGGCAAATATGCGCCCTTGGATGAAAACACACCAGGAAAATGTTTGGAGCCTAGACCTAGTCGACCACAGGCCAAGTCCTTCATTCTGGTGCAAAGCTATATGTACCAGTCCAAACTGTGGCAGTGCGTGACTCAGCCAGACCTCACACAGCTGAACCAAGCTGGAAGACTCTGCCTATGAATTCCTGGTTTAGTCTTCACTTTCTCTGCCTGGTTTCTATTAGTTCTGTGGGTTTTCAGGCTTTTATGGCAGTCCTCTGACTGAAAATTATTGCTGCCCAAGACAGCCCGACTGCCAACAAGGTTGCAAACACAGAAGATCTTTTTCAGTAATTCTGTGGGGCATGAAAGGTTGGTTCTTTTCAAACTCTTCATTAAATGTCAATTTGTGAAAGCTGAAACATTGATTTCCATACACTTCTCTCTCTCTCGCTCTCTCTCACTCACTCTTTAAAGCTAACAGCAAGAATTCCGGCAAAGGGAGACTGAGACAAATATATTTTTCGTATAAGCCTGCTGAAGTCAGGAGAGTTGCTCCAATCAAAATTTGGGGCCTCTGTTTATTTTCTCATTCTGCTTTACTTAATTTCATGCCATTTAAAATTATATTTAATTGCAGCAGTTCTCTCTTTGGTTTGCAGTTTCACTTCTTTCCCAGCATGTTACTGAAGACACTGGAAAAAAGAGAAGGGCTGAATCAGTTTGGAAAACTGTGGGTTCTTCTAAACACTTGGACACTGCTAGCTTCCCATGTGTGGGAGGAATATTTTACTGCCCATCAACCCACTGCTTGAACAGTTTAATCAGGTTGTCAAAACAATTTAACCCCAGAGAAGATTAGCTCAGAAGAAGATACCTTTTCTGCCTCAAAAACTACACCCATTGTCCCATGATCTCATTCTCTCTCAGTCTCATAGACAAAGGTGTAATAAAATGGATCCTTGCTCACGTGAAAGAGCCTCCAGGGCATAGGAGCAATTGCCCCAAACCACCCTTGAGACTGCACCAATATGAATTTAGAGCAACTCCCTTCACTCCTACTGGTTTCAAAAGTACCAGTGAAAGCTCATGGTCAGTGGTATCAAAGGTTGCTGACAGCTCTGTTAAAATTAGCATGGACTCTCTATTTTCATCTATTCATTAGCCAATGCAGTTTCTACCCCAAACTCACATCTAAAGCCCAAATGACTGGAATTGATCCAAATAGCTGTTGGCAATGGTTGGAAGTCACATGACTGAGGATGTGGCAACAGGGAGTCTTTTGTTAATGGATGATGACATTAAAATACAAATTAAAGTACCCATGCTACACATAGATATTTGAGAGGACAGGCAGAGCAGAGCATAGTTCTAGTGCCCAGGAACTCCTACATTCTAATCCCAGCTCTGATGCTTACTCCTCCCTCAGTAGCCTTACAAAGCTCTTCTGCCTCAGTTTCCCCATCTCCAAAATGGGGATAATACCAAAAAAAAAAAAGAATTTAAAAAAATGGAGATATGCCAATCTCCTAGAACTGGAAGGACCTTTCAAGGTCATTACGTCTAGTCTCCTGCCTTCACTAGCAGGACCAAGTACTGTCCCCTGACAGATTTTTGCCCCAGATCCCTAAATGGCCTCCTCAAGGATTGAACTCATAAGCCTGGGTTTAGTAGGTCAATGCTCAAACCACTGAGCTCAAACCACCCTCCCCCCTAAAAATTATGGTACATCACATAAGGTTTCTAAAGTGCTTTGAAAATGAAAATGCAATGAATTATTATTATTTACTTTGTGGTTTTCTGAACTCTTTTGGTCCACCTCTAACTCTGAGGTGTCAAATTTTAAAACAGTGGGTGTTACTAAAAGTTACGAAAAAATTGACCCATTTACATTCTAAAGCTGGAGGCTCTAAGGCTTGGCCTATATAAGGCATATCTTTAATGCTGGGTGAATATTTTGAAAAAATGCTCACATATATTCACTGACATTCTTCAGTGCAATCTCTTTGGCTATGCTCACACCCACTCTTGTGTTCAGGGTCTGCAAACATTCACGCATTTGAGCATTACTAGCATGAATGTGGGAAATGAATTTCAAAGTCACGTGCATCTATTTGCATGCATGAGTATGCATGACTAGGAAATGCTTGCCTGCTCATTGAGAAACAATACCAGGTGACTTATCTAAGCAATCATAACTAAGTCGTACATCTTGAATCGTTAATTGTGTCTTTGGGGAAAATTGTTCATAATCAACCCAGAGAGAGCTAAAGAATGTTTACCTTCTCCATTTTGGCCTTGATTCAGCCAGGTATTTAGGCTCAGACATAACTTCGAACGTGTGATTGTTTCCACTGAGTTCAGTGGGATCACTGACATGCTGCAAACTGTGCATGTGCTTGCTTGTTGTACGTTGTGCATTCTCTGAAGATCTTATACTCTAAGAAAGCAGGTATATAATAGGCAGGACAAAGTGGGAAGCCCATGGTAAGGGATAATTACAGTGCTTTAGCTGTATCTTGGACTCAATTCTTTTGGCCAATAGGAAAGAAAAAGAGTCTGAAGAAGGGATGTGACTGAGAAGAGACTAGTGGCTCATGGGTAGGACTTAGGAGGCCCTTCCATGCATGGAGCTGGGGGCTTGTCAAAGGATGCAGTTGTGGAAGAGAACAAGGCATTGAGGCTGGCATTATTGGAGAAGTGGAGGGCATGATGGGGGATATGATAAGAAGTCTGAGATGAATAATTTTAATAACAAAAATCTTTGTGAAAATTGAGTTTTGCTTGTTGATATTTCATGAGTCAACAAAGAGAATAAGTTCTTTGGATGATTTATTTGTTGCAAATGATTTGCTCCACTCTCTACAAAATGAAATGATACACTGCAGAAATGCAGATTGCATCTATTTTACCTTCATGTAGCTTTGAGGATACATGCAAAAATTACTTTGCTTAATGCTATATTCATGTGTCCTATGGGGGAAAAGTCTATTTTTTGTCCTTTTTTTGCATCTGTATGTTCATTAAACATCTAGAGAAAAAGTGTTGAACTATGAAGAGATCCCCAAAAGCAAAGCAAGCTGAGTTTGAATGTGCTTGTGAGTTTGTTTACAAACCCATGACAATGAACAAGCCTTAAAAATGATGCAGTTGGGTGAGACTACAAAGTTTTTGGAAAGTTCTTTGAACACATGTAAACATGATGTGCGTAGGCAAATGTTTAACTTGCTTTTTTTTTACTTCCACAAATTATATTATGAAATCAGATGTTTGTGACTTCTTAGGAATGTCAAATCAATGTATTCCTTCCAAACAGATAATTGCAGGGAACTGCTCTGCCTCTCAGCTTCTATAGTTTTGATTGTTCCATTTTCAGACTGAAAATGATCAGACGCTTCAGTTGTTTTAGCAGGTCATTTGCATAATACAGGTAGTTTTGGAAACATCACCTGCAGTCCCAAACATGGTATGTTAAACAGTGCACTCCGAGAAAAGAAAGACGCAAACACATTGAGTTTATGCAGCTAGAGGACACAGACAAGTCTATTGCTTTCATTCCCTGCCCTTTGATCACAGGGCCCTACGTTTTAATCCATCCCAGGAAGAATCACAGAAAGTGTATTTGATCTGATAGCTGTATCAGCGCTACTTTAATACTCTTCTCTCTGAGACCCAGGATTGCAGCATCTAGATTTAAAATGTCCTTCTGGTGCCAACAGAGATTGAATTTGCCAGATTAGGATTTATGAGTACTGCTAACATGAAGCAGAGGTCATCTGATATGGTCACTGCTATATTGTTCCTATGAGAGTGCATGATAGTGGTTTGGAAGCAGAGATATGTAAGATATAGTGTATGCCTCAATATCACACACAGAATTAGGATCTTATTATGAGACTGTTTCTATTAACATCATATTAGGGCCAGCAACCTAAGTGATACAAAGTCAATGGAACCATTAGAATGTGTGGCATACTGTACAAACTCCCTCTGAAACTCACAAAACATTGCAGGGCCATCCATATGATGCCCTAAGGGTCTATTCTCCCTTTGATGCATATGCATAACTCTCATTAATGTTAATAGCAGTTACATGTGAATAGTTAGGGGAGAATAAACCCTCTGTTTAATATGAAAGCATGCTCTCAGATGATTCCACGGGAGCTTTGGGATCCAATACAATGTCAAAGAAGCTAGTACAATCCATGCATTAGTGTTCAAGTGGCCAATGAAGTCACAGGGATATTGTGTACTATACATACTGTATGTAAGAAATGTACTGCTCTAAGAAATGTAACGTACACTTTAAGAATTTGAATCCATCAAGGGCACTTTTATACAACCTCCTGCCTTGTGGTAGTATCTGACCAGCTCACATTTTTAAATGTATTTATACCCACAGCACACTGTGAGGCAGGGAATTCTATTATCCCCATTCTGTAGATGGGGAACTGACTCACCAAGAGACAAAGTGACTTGCCCGAGGTCACAGAGGCCTATTTGGCAGAGCAGAGAATTGAACCCACAAATTCTAAGCTCTAACCCAGTTTGCTAGCCACTGAATCCCCAAAACTTTGTGCCATAAATCACTACTGATAATGTCAACACCAAATCAGCCATTTTGTGCTGAGTACTGTATCGTCATTACACACAGGACCTAGGCACAAAGACCTAAGCTAGTTTTGAACTTACATGAGAGGTAAAAGGTACTTTATTGTCAATCCTCTGTGCTATCCAACCCCATTTCTGAGGGATTTCAGTTCACTGGAATATCTCCCCGGCCTCCAGGAAGACCAATGTATGATCAATTATCCTTCCTCAGTCCAATCTCTGACTCACTCTGCTCCATGAACTGCACGCAGAATGCAATACTGCTTGTGAAGTGTGGAGCAGTACTCAGCCCATGTATACTTTTGTTCTGAAGGTAAAATGTACCACCTATGGGCCAGATCCTCTTATTGTCAAATATTGTGCTTACTGCTGGGTGCAGTCATAATGGGATAGTAGTAAGCACTATACTTGCTGGTGTTTGTGGGGTTGACTCCTTCATCATTACAATAGCCATTAGAATCTCTAATGTGACTGTAGATACTATGTAAATTTTACCCTATTTTTACCTCTCTGCCACTTTTCCTTTGCACTCTGTCATTCAAATACGTATTTACACATCTATTAAAACACAGTCTATTTACCCGACAGACTGTAGTGACTGGGATGGAGAATTAATACTCTAGACACAAACGTTCCCACTGCAGTTAAAAAAAGAAAGCTGTGGTTTGTTGTTTCTCAATACTTAATGTCATCATATTCCTTGTGCCTGTATTAAAATCATGTGCAAGACTAAATTCCCTCTGAACAAGAACAAGTTGCTGAAGGAAGACAAAGGAATAGCTATGTGTGTGTGTGTTATGTATATTTTATATATGTATGTGTATTCATCTGCATAGAATCATCTACAAAATGTTTGTATGGTGTGCATTTATATACATGTGTGTACATATAACTCTCTGCGTGTAACTATATGTGTATATGTGGATATACACAGTGTATGCATTTGTGTATAATATATTTGATTAAAAAATAAAGCCTTCTATTCATTTCTGCCTTGATAAATGCATAAACGTACAGACAGTTTCTTGGCCACAACTACTGCATGCTTGACAGTTATGGTCACCTCATACCAGACCTCACCTAGACCTGGGGCAAAGACAAATCCAGTTTGATTGATTGGGATATTGTGTATTCATTCATTAGTCCAGGTTTTGGCAGACAAGACCTGGCAGGTATCTTCTTGTAAGCAGACGGCTTTCCTGGTGTGGTCTTGGCTTTTCTGGCAGCTTAGCTGTGAAATTTTATACACTTATGTGGTGGGGATTAAGGATATCAGGGCTTCAAGATTTCTCATATATTAGACAGCATATGCCGACTCAACCCTCCCTGCAGTGTTCTCTTTCCCCAAGAAAAAGGAGTTTACATTGTTGTTGTTGGGCTTTTCTAGAATGGGTGGGCCCTCGGCCTACTTATCAGTGTTTTGTTTTATGCAGAAAGCAGCTGGAATAAGTAGTAACTTTAGTATAACGTTCATCCTGCAGTTGCTGCCAGCACAGCCCCCAAAACCCAAACTGGGTTTTAATCTTCTCTCCAGGGAGAAAGGTAAAGTGAAAAAGGGAACAGAAAAGATAACCAGAAACCAAACTAGCATTTTCAGTGGTAATGCATTGTTGACCAGCCAATTATGTGTAGGAAGTTTGGGTTCCCAGGCCTGGAGATACCTCACCTCTAATGTTGGTATTAATATATGTGTAAGCAGAAGGATTTTGGCTACTGAAGCAGACAGCAGAGGGAAAGTACTGCTCTTATGATTTCTTTTTCATTCATCATTTTCCCTGTGTCATAAATCCACCACTTTGTTTTTAAACTCACCAAGAAAAATATAGAGCAGATCACATTAAAATAAGTGGGCCTGATCTTCATTTACACTAAGGCCACCTGATACCACCTTATAAATAAACAGAGTTAAACAGAAATCAAAGATCCACCTCTCCTTATTCTCTATTAAGCACAGAATCTCTCATTATAGCAATGATAGTCTTTTATCTTCAATGATTTTATAAACATTAATCTCTTATGTGCAAAGGAGCAATATAAGTCTTCCTCGCTCTGTGAATGCATGAAGGGGCCAGACAAAACAACAGTTACTATGGCATACAAGGACTGCTACATATCTGTGCTGTTGCCAATGCTACAGTGTTCTGGGAGTTGGGGACAGGGCCAGGACATTGATCAGCATAGCAGCTACATACACAACACGCTCTCCAAGGGTTGCACAGCAACTTGCCCTCCCAGAGCGCCCAGAAGCACAATGCCCCCAGGCGCTCCTCTGAACTCTCTGTTCAACAGACTGTGGCTTAATGCCACAATTGACCCCTAACTAATTAATCCTCACAACGCCCCTGTGCTGTAGGTAAGTATTATTAACCCTATTTTACAGATGGTGAAAAAGAGATAGAGAGATCAAGTGATTTGTCCAGAGCCACAGAGGAAGCCAGTATCTGAGCTGGGATTAGAATTGAGTAGCTCCTGATTCTCATTCATTCAGGACACCTTTCCCTCAAACAGCTTTTTAATTCTGGATAGCTTTTGAATCTTGGATAGTTTAAGTTCACCCCTTTTACAAGACTATGACAAATTTTGTACAAAATATGCATTGTGAGATATCTTTTGAAAACTCATAATTTGCTGATCATTATTGTCTTGGTAAAATATATGTGGCAACATTGTATATGAAATTATAAGATTCTACTGTATAACATTACTGAGACATGTTCCAAGTTTATAAAAGCAGTCACAAACCAATTCCTCAGAGAAAAAAGGCAAACTGATGCCTTAGCCAGGTATCAACAAAATCAAATGGACTATCACCTGGTTAAGAGGCCATTCTTTGGCAGGAAAAAGGCTGTGAGCAAGAAATCTACATTTTGGCAAGGGAACATCTGGAGTTTCCTGTCCCCCTGTACTGGCTGTCTCCTCAGCTGGAGATGATTTTCAAAGAAAAGAGAACTATAAGAAAGGGGGAAAGATGCCCTGAAATACTCCTTCCTTACTCTCTACCCATGGCACCAACAACACCTGAAGGACAAGGAAATTAACATTGAACTGGGGGACGGGTCCTGGCTGAAAGGATTTCAGCCAGTAAGTCTACTAAAGCATGTGATGAGAGAAACCTCTGCTTTGAATTCATTTAGCTTGTTTAGTTAGATATTAATTGTGTTTTACCTTTTATTTTCTTATAAGCAATTCTGAGTTTTATGCCTTATTATTTGTAATCACTTAAAATCCATATATCTGTGGTAAATAAACTTGTTTTATTGTTCTATTTACACTTGTGTGTGTTTGGATTGAAGTGTTTGGGAAACTCCATTTGAGAAAACAGGATCTGTGCTCATCATTGTTTCTTAATAAAATGACAGACTTTATATAAGCTTGTATTGTCCAGGAGAGGGCTGGGCAGTACAAGACACGTTTCTGGGGGAAAGTCTGGGACTGGGAATTTGCTGGTGTTTCTCTGCAATGTGGTTCAAGGATGGCTGATTGTAACACTCTTGCAGTATAGCTGGGAAAAAATTTAGATGCTGGAGGCTTTGTGTGAGCAGGCCAGAAGTGATTGTTCTCACAGTGAAGCAGTGTAAAAGGCACCCCAGGTTGGAGAACTGAGGGGAAAAAGCTGTTCAACAGTCCAGATTGTACCCTGGAGAATGCCATAATAGCGCTCTGCTGTTTTAGTTTCATTCTGACCTGGTGCTTTTTTGCATTTCACTTTCTGTTGATATTTTCCATTCAGACGGAAAACAAAGCTTTGGAAAGCTGAATGAAGGAAACTTCATATAGCAACATGGTGTTACTGACATCAGTAAAACTGAGGGACCATGGTAGGATTCCCAAAGCATCGTGACCACAAAGAGATTTTAACTTCCAACATCAAAACGCAATTCTGGATGCATAGACCCTAAGGTCAGAAGGGACCACTGTGATCATTTAGTCTCACCTCCTGTATATCACAGGCCATAGGACTTCCCTGAATTATTTCCTGTTTGAACTGAAGCAATAGGAACTGTGTAGTTTTGCACAAATGAGATGCACTGTGGCATACACACTACCCCATTACATTCCCTCGGGGATTGTTTTCCTGTACAGAAGTTTGGGATTTTAAGGAAATCCACTCATTTGTGAGGATATAGGGGTAAAGTTGTTCCCCAGGGATTCCAGATGGAGAGGAATCTATTTTAGAGAATTATAGTTCACATTTTATTTTGACAAAAAGATATTTTTACAGGACTAGGAGTGCAGCGAGCTATTTTTAGGAAACAGCAGCGTACACTAAATATTTGCCTGAGTGCTTTGTATCATTATGGGGCCTCCTAAAGGGATTCAGCATAACTACAGGATGGTGCAGGACTCTGGGGATTAGGTGTAAAAGATATATGTGAATGATTATTGTGTTAATAAAGCACAAGTCAACATTCTTCACACCGCACACAGTCAACCTGTGGAACTCCTTGCCTGAGGAGGTTGTGCTATGACTATAACAGGGTGGAGGTGGAGGGGATAGCTCAGTGGTTTGAGCATTGGCCTATTAAACCCAGGATTGTGAGTTCAATCCTTGAGGGGGCCATTTAGGGATCTGGGGAAAAAATCTGTCAGGGGACAGTACTTGGTCCTGCTAGTGAAGGCAGGGGACTGGACTCAATGACCTTTCAAGGTCCTTCCAGTTCTAGGAGATAGACATATCTCCATTTATAAGGGTTTAAAAGAGAACTGGATAAATTCATGGAGGTTAAGTCCATTAAGGCTATTAGACAGGATGGGTAAGGAATGGTGTCCCTAGCCTCTGTTTGTCAGAGAGGGGTGATGGGGGTGATGGATGGCAGGAGAGAGATCACTTGATCATTACCTGTTAGGTTCGCTTCCTCTGGGGCACCTGGCATTGGCCACTGTCAGGAGACAGGATACTGGGCTGGATGGACCTTTGGTCTGACCCAGTATGGCCATTCTCATGACTTTTAATGAGCCCAGTACTTCTGGAGAAAAGTATGAGGAAGTTCAATGATTTTCCTCTAATATACTTCACTGGAGGGCTCACCCTTGCAGAAGACTTTCTAAATTCAGAGTCTCATGCAGTGCTCTTTTCTCTTTCAACAGATTAGAACACTTCAGCCCCGATTCAGTCCAATCCTTCAGCACTTTTAATACGTGAGTAGTCCCATTGTTTAAGAATCTTGCTTAATCGGGTTCTGGGAACCAAAGATGAAGAGACTAGTCAGCAAAAACAAAACAAAAAGATGATAGCCAAAAAGAAGGAAGACAACAAAGGAAGTCCAGCACTAGCATACCACTTTAAAACTGGTTGAAATTTTACATTCGAGACCTTTTTATTTCCTGGACAAAAAAAATGTCCTTTTGGGAGATGTTATTCATTTCTGAGTTGAACCTAAATCAAAAATCTCGCCAGGGTCCAGGTACAATTGGTTTGTCCAAAACATTCTGCAGCCTTAAGGCTTATCTTCTTGGGAAACAGGGTTGGGGAATAGGAACCTTTACTTGAAATTTAATGTGATTTTTTAAAAAGAACAAATTACCTTTGCCTATGTTCATATGTGCATTATATTTTCCACTATCACTTGTGTGCACAAATGACAGAATTTGCCTATGCAACCCACTTGCACAAGTCAAGGGCAAACTGAACAACAATGTGGGTTCTGTGTGTGAATCTAGAGCAGTATGTGACAATGCCCAACAAAAATCTATGGCAGAACAAATTACTCCAGGGAAAATCTCAATTTTAGAACGGTTTCCGCTTCCCAGGCTTGTGTTCCCAGACATAAATTGGTAGAGAATAGGTCTCCAATAATGTCACCTGAGATGTTTTCAAAAATAAAATATGAGGAACCCTATGAAAGAGCTAACTAAAACAAAAAAGTTCAGGGGGAAAATATTCATTAATTGTACACTAGGTACAGAGGACCTGATTCAACAACATCCTTAAGCACATGCCTAACTTTAAGCATGAGTATTTCCATTAAATTCAATATTCTTTGCTGACTAAGGGTGAATGTATTTCTACAATTTCATTTTTGAGGCAGCCTAAGAAGGAAACATATTGAAATTCATGTTTGTCTGCACACAAGGCTGTCATTAATTTCACATTGGAAGACCACAGTGTATTTAATTAATAGAAGATTGTATTACCAAAGGTAAGAATGAAAATTATAGCCCTTCGTTTAACTTTCACATTCACACCTGACCATCACCACAGGGAATACATAACTGCACATCACTTTACATGATATTCACAGATGCAGAAGATAAAACAAATATTTGATCAGATGAGTATGAAATGTGCTTACTAAAACATATTTGCAAGATTTTTAATAGCATTAAGATTTTAGGAACAACCAATGGACATTAAAGACACCAGTACAGAGTCTCTACCTTCTAATTTTACAGAGCACTCTAATCGGGTGGTTAGAGGCAAATGAATTTGCACCAGTGCTTTGTGTAGAAAATTGTAATTGCCATAACTTTTAGGCAATTTAACAGTTTTGCATTGGTAGCACTTGTGAGTAAAGCATGCTCTGTGTATATGAATACCAGGCTGACCAAAATCTGCCAGGGGAAGGGGGGACAGGACAGATCTGACTCCTTTCTTAATATAAGACCAACTGTACTTCTCCTATGAAGCTGTTAAATTAAAAATGTGGTATTGTTTATGTCAAATCTGATTTATTGATTGCAGACTTAAGCCTTGTCTAAACACAAGCTTGTAGAAGTTGAATTAAACCAGTTTAGTCAAACTGGTGCAACCCCCCATCTAGATACTTCAGTTTTATTCAGTTTATCTTAAACTGTTCTTAATAGACTTAAATTAATCCAAAATAAGCCTGATTTAAACCAAAAATATGAGAGTCCACACACAGCCTTTTGCTCCTGTTTACCCAAATGGGTTTAAAATCACACTCTAAATTACATCAGTGGAACTCTGCATGTCGATCTTAGATACAGGAGGGAATTTCAGAGAAAGTCCAAAGAATGAAGATCCACCAGGTGTCTATAATTAACAGCAAGTACAGGGTATTATGATCCTTACAGAAGGACAAACATTTTCCCCCTATAGAACACAAAATCAAATTAACAGTGATAGTAGTATTGAAATGTTAAAGAAATAATTTCAAAAGGAGTGCAATAAAATGTCAATGGTAGATAGGGTTTGAGGGTAATAAATGAGTAAATTAAATATATAATGACTAAAAGCAAAATTAGGTGTAATTGGACTTCTTGTTGCCATATGTGTCTCCCTCTAACATCCACTTTTAGCCAGATCCCAGGCAATGATGAGTGGGAATGTGGGGATGCCAGTCCCTGACTTAGTTTCTTGTCTTCTCTATTGATATAATAGGACTCACAAGGCAGGGGAATCTGAAATGGAAGCAGCAGGTGCCAGGCTGAGTATTTCCTATACTTCCACCCTTTACTGCTAGTGTGTAGTAGAGCAACAACAGCACCTGATCAGGGAGGAAGATAGAGTCCCCTATGGACTTCCTATCCTCTGAAGGAAGATTTCGCCCTGTGCTAGCTCCCACTCCCCCAAGGCACGGGGGGAAGAGAGATATAAAACATGTAATACAAATTATGCATAAAGTCTGTCTGGAAGATCCTAAAATCTTCTAATATGAAGGAGATTACATCAAGTATTTGAAAATTATCTGAGAGAGGACTCCCTGGCCTCCCTCATTACATCAGGGGGAGAGATAGCTCAGTGGTTTGAGCATTGACCTGCTAAACCCAGGGTTGTGAGTTCAGTCCTTGAGGGGGCCATTTAGGGGATCTGGGGCAAAAATCTATTAGGGGACAGTACTTGGCCCTGCTAGTGAAGGCATGGAATAGGACTTCCAAGGTCCTTCCAGCTCTGTGAGATAGGCATATATATACATTCTCTCTACTGATAGAAATTGGAATGAGAGCACTAAAAATGTGTCTCTAAGTGGCTGTGCAAGTATCTGCCTAAAGGCATCCCTGGAGATATGCCCACTTTCAGATACATTTTCTCACTTGTTTTCATTCTCCTCCCCTACCTGCATCCCATCATTGCAAACTGCTGTAATGCTGCATCAATGTGTGACGTCAAAACTGGTGATAAATAAAAGGATTGGTACACTTCCTCATCTATCTCCATTCACTTTATCCACTGTTGCCAAGCACCTTATGTGAGATCCCAAGTGCTCTCACTCCCATAGCCTTCAGTGGGAGTTGAGGAGACTTTGAACCTTGCACAATCAAGCCATAAAAGAGAAACAAGTGCATACATTGCTTCAAGAAGGCTCATGCCATAGAGCAGGATTATCTCTAGGCTGAACAGTGCTGTGATAAGATCTTTCCAAGCCATTGTAAAGCAGAATTCAACCAGTTGGGTACTCCTGATAGTTATCAACAGTTATCTCACCTAGTTTTCATGGAATCTTTTCCACGTGTACATACATTTTATTTTAACCCATAACCGTTGTTAAATTGAAAATCCATGTGCCTAGTGCTTGAAATCATCCTTGTTTCCTCAATTTACCTCACTACAGAAATGTCAGTCAAATTGCAAAAGCATTAGGGACCGATTCAGGAAAGCACATAAGCATGTGATTAACTCCATCCCTATTCAGGATACTATTTAAGTGTTTGCTAAAAGTAAAACTAGTGCTTAACTATTGTCCCTAAATATAGATGCTTTCCTGAATTGGAGCCTAGAACAGAAATGCCAATACTACCCATGGACATGTTTCTGTAGTTACTAACAATATCCCATAGGTAGCTGCTGTACAATGACTGAAAAGACATATTGGTTAATTAGAGTTGAGAGTTGTCTGTCAGACAAGCAATACTGTAGTGGATTTTTTTTTAATGTGGTTGATTAGCTTTACAAATTGAAAAACACGTTGAGATCCACATGAAACCAGACCTTGATACTCTATTCCTTGCCCTAACATAATTTATTTATTTGATGGCTTAGTCCACTAGGGAATAGATACTAAAATACATATCCTGCTGGAGTCAGAAGCAAAGAGAAAAAATTAACCCAACCTTTGCAAGTATTTGGCTTTCTTTTCTTAAGCAACAAGGAAAGCATAATCAAATCCTATCATTGTATTGACCTTAACAATAAATGTGCCAGTGTATTCGTGTATTGCTCGCATATAATGAATAGCAGAGTATCCTGCTTTAAATAGATAAACAGGTAATGGTTAGTATTGTCTCCAGAAAGCCATATGTTATACAAACACTCTCATAAAACAATGCTGTATGCTTTATTTTAATGAAGTATAACACTGGGACATATGCCCTCCTCCTATATCAAGACTCTGTTTCTTTCTGTTTTAGACAACAGAGATTTTTGTGCTTGGAAGAAAAGGAGAAAGAACATAATGAATTGGGGGAAAATGTCGGCGCTCACCATACAGGTTAAGGTATATTAACTACTAGAAATCTGAGTGCCAACTTATGGGGCTTAAAGTGCTACATAGAACAGTGATACAGTTCATACCTGTACCAGGGCCTGAACCAAAACCCTGGATCCAAACACCCCAAACCCTGGGAAAGTTCAGATCCAAATCACTAGTACCAACTTGTTTATTGTTAATACAACCCATCTGTAAACATCCAGATTTGAAAGGGGCCTTTTAATGCACTGGCCAGGGAGAAGGATACATGCATTTTGTGCCTGGTTTAGAAAGACATACAAGATGCACATACCAAACCTGCAAGTCAGCCATAGGGAAAATGATGCACTGGCACACATCTTTTTGACCATAGGGATGTATGGCCACAGCCAACATTTCCTTTGGCTCAAAGTGCTGCACCTCTTCAGCCAGAATGGCAGTAAGGCTGCAGAACCCGTCCAGGGCTGACACCAGGATTGTGTGAGCCTTAGAGGAACAGGCAAGGAAATGCAAGGTGAGATTTTTGTTGTTTTGGTGGAATATTTGAAGATGACTGGAAATAATTTTACCACTCGAGACTTGGGTTCTGAGCTTCGCCTGAAGCAACTGGTAACTTTCCAAAACTACAAGATCAAGGACAGTCTATCCTGCTAACGAATATTATCTCATTATTTCCTTGCAGTCCTTTGTCTGTAACCATCTGTTCTCTCGTCTTGTATTTAGAGTGATACTCTTTGGGTCAGAGACTGTCCTTTTGCCTGTGTTTGTACAGCACCTAGCACACCAGGGGCCCTGATCTATGGCTAGGGCTCCTATGTGCTATGGTAATACAAATAATAATGTTAACTGTGCTCGAGAGTGATATGGTGAGATCCAGTGCTGTGAGGAGCTGAGTGGTTTGTGCAAGGTGCTGACTTCAGAGGGAATTGAGGGTTCTTAAAACTTGGCAGGAGGCCCTGAGCTCCTTGCAGGAAGGGGCCCAGAGGGAGGAAACCATTTTTAGCTATTTCACTTTAAAAGTGAGTCATTTGCCTATTTCAGGCATGATTCTGCTCCCACTGATGTCAAGGGGAGTTTTGCCACTTAAGTTGCAGGGAGCAGGGTCTAGCCCATGTAGCACAATGTATCTTTTAAACCTTTTTGGTTGGCTTTTCTTTCTACATATAGCTCTAGGAAACCTTTTAGTGGTGGTGAAAGCACTAGAAGACACGTCTGTTGATAGATTTTTATCACTTCAGTAATTTGGGGCCATTAAGGCACTGGGGTAGTGTGAAATCCAGCACAAAGCTCCAGTGCTTTAATGACCCCAAATTACTAAAGGTGGAGTTATATTCACTATTATTCCCCTAAGAGGAACCTCCATAGCTAGCTGGCTCTTCTTGGTAGTGCAATGGTGGCAGTGCACTACTGCCTCCCTGCCCTTTTGTGGGTGGTTAGAGCTATAGGCCAGGAGCAGTCTTGCCACTCAAGGGACTGGGGAGTATACACTGTGGTTGGACCTTGGGCAAGTTGGGGTGAGTATATGTGAGAGGAGAGTTCCTTGCCCTCCAAAGCAGAGCAGGGGCCCCTTGAATAGTGCTTTGGGATCCTTTGGAATTAAAGGTGCTGTAGAAATGTAAGTATTATTAACATTTCCACTCTCCCTTTTCCAAAGGGGGTGCAGAGAATGCTATGGATCATTAGTGGAACAGAGGGAGGGGGAATGGTAGAGCCAGTGGGGAAGCTAGTAGAAAAGACTGTGCCTGACGTAACACAAATGTTGCCACAATGATCATTTTATCCCAATGTGGGTCCTTATCCACTCAGTTTTACAATATGTACGTGGTGTCACTGAAAGACAAGCTTCCCCCACGGTCAAATGAGGTCCTTGATTTTAGTGGGAGTTTGCCAGAGGAAGGCTACAGTAAAAACTAAATTCAAAGTAAGGACCTCAGAATGTTACCCACAACTAACAGAGCCTTCTCCTTTGGTGAGAACAGAGCTCTCACTTCTCAAGGTGCTGGGAGGGATGCTAAGAGCAGTGACAGTTGTTTCCCAGGCAGAAAGGTTCGGCAGGAAGCCAGTATTTAATCACGTAGCCACAACACATCATTTCAGAGCGTCACTCAGTGCAACCACTTGATGCACTGCACTGCACCTCTGTAGCATAATGCTGGCTTCCTGCCAGTAATTTAGAGAAAGCTGCTATCAGTATATATAATTGCTTCCCTTGATGAAATCACCCAGCGAAATGGCAGGGCTAGACCAGGGAGGAAAGGGAGAGTTATGAGACCACAAAGTTCTCAGACTTCCAAGTTGTACCTATTAACCAGCAATTAAATTACTGGCCAGCTTCAAAAGTCCACCACAATTGGCACTAATTGTCAGCCCTGCTGGCAGTCTCAGCAGGATTAAATGTACGGGAAGATCGAGCTACTCTCTGCATCCTAGAGATGATGCCTCCAGGTCAGGTTTGAGGCACATCGGCAGGGCACTGTGAGGAAGCTTACACTGCTGCTGCCTGGGCTGTACCTGTTCTGCATATAGGCTGAGGACTTTGCACATCAGGGTTGTCAAGCCAGCACCTGAGGCATGTTGTGTATGTGGCAAGGGGGCGTGCCTGTTGCCAAGTAAGCACAAAATAAGTGACTGTACAGTGCATCAGTTAGGGCACATTGACTTATATACGCCATTTTCTGTTCTATATACTGATGTTCTTTTCAAAGGAAATATAGATTTCCAGTTACCTCTGCCCTGTTGCTCAGCCATTCAGCACTCCTGAGCATGGAGAGGTGGTTACATGCAAACAGAAAGAAAGGGTGTGGGGGAGGATGGTTTTATGATTAAGGCATTGAATCGGCGTTCAGGAGATCTAGGTTCAATTTTAGGCTCTGCCAAAGACTACATTTGTGACCTTGGGAAAGTCACTTAGTCCCTCTGTGACAGATCCTGATTTGTAGAAGGGTAATAATTAGAGCTGGATGGAAAACAATGGTTCTGTTTTGTGAAAACTTTTGAGGTTTCAACATTTATTTTTGTTCCATATGGGACAAAACAAAATCCTTAGAAAGTTTTTGTGAAATAATATTAATGATGAAAAGTCCATTTGCCGATCAAAAAGATCTCTTTTTCTGTTTCTCATCCACACTGAACCTAAGAAACTGTCTCATCAAAAGTTTATAGAATCATAGAATATCAGGGTTGGAAGGGACCTTACGAGGTCATCTAGTCCAACCCCCTGCTCAAAGCAGGACCAATCCCCAATTTTTTCCCCAGATCCCTAAATGGCCCCCTCAAAGATTGAACTCACAACCCTGGGTTTAGCAGGCCAATGCTCAAACCACTGAGCTGTCCCTCCCCCCAAAATCCATTTTTTCCACAATACATTCTGGTTTCAAAGAAAAAGAACAATGGCATATTTGGATAACAGGGCCTCAATCTGATTTGAGGGATCTAGGTTTCACTGAAACAGAAATAATAATAATGAGAGGGCTGAAGCCCCATTTTGCTGTAACTTATTTTGTAGTTTGTGATTGTTTCATAACTTCAATAGGAATTCCAAGAACGTGCTATCTTCCTCTCTGGGTAGCGGTGCCCACTTCAGACTATGCTACATTTACAGAAGGTTGCTGTGATTCCCAGAAGAAGGGAGAGGATCGTCCCAAATAGATTTTGGAGGGTAGGAAAGGCTAAAAACTAGCATTGTGCAGAGGTACATTTCTTGGGGAAGGTGAGTTAATGCCAAATAAAACTGATGCTGATCTGCTCTATATGATGTCTTAAACTTTATGTAGAAATATTACAAGAGGGAGAGTCTTCTTATTTGCTCACAATCCATCTGCAGTCACATATCCTTTGTTATATACTGCAGGTACTACAGTGTCCAGTTCTTTCTTAGGATATTAATAACAATAAGAAAAACTGAGATCTGTTGATCATAGATTGTTTCTTAACTCATCTCTGTTGACATGTTAACCTGAGGGGACATTGCAGCTACTCTGGCCTCCAAAGACATAATGCAGGTCACAGTCTCACACTATCCTGAACACCCAGTATGCTGAGCAGACGTAACTCAGAAAAACAGAGAGGAAGAGATAGTGCCTCCTCCCTTATACAACTAACACCATCTAGTGGCAACAACTAAAGAGACCTCCAGGAAGATATAACATGATTTACATGTACAGCAGTTATTAACAGTCTTCTGAGCACATTAATAGCACCACGTAAAATTCAGTAATTTATGTAAACAATGAAGTGCCTAAACATTCTGTCTCCCCCCTATCTTTTTGCAGGTTGCAGAACGAGATATAACATCAATTATGTAAGCAAGGGCTTTATGTCTATGCCTTCTACAATCATAAGCAAGAGAGACATATCTGAGGTTCCGGTGTGATCGCTGAAAGCCTTCCTACAAATGCTGTGTTGCCATGCATTTTCAATATTGGCAGTAGGTCAGAATTACAGTACACACTACTCACATACTGAGCTGTGCAACCGATCCTCAAGGCACTGGAGGGTATGTGTAAATGTACCGTAAAAGTAAAAGATATGAACGGAGCCCTTAGAAAATCTCAGAGGCATGCACCCTATTGAGTAAGAATGTGCCTTCTGCACTGCTCTACTAAGGTGCACAAAATAGTACTCATCAATGGGCCATAACTGTGTCTTTTTAGGATATTGGACTCTCCAAGATCAGTTAAAAAGTAGATTTATATGGACAAACATGAATTCTGATCCGCAATGAAGACTATCTCTTGTATCTAGGGGCAATTGTGAGACGTGATGGTACATAACAATCTATGTAGGGTCATATTACTCACTGTTGCCTTTGAAAATTACAGGTACAATAGATGCTGAGCTAATGTTTTTCTTAGTGAATTCTTTGTTTTCTCCTTACACTGAACTGTCTGAATGAAAACTGCCAGGGTAGCAATAAGAGGGGAGGTTTATGCTTTCTCATACACTAAAACTGACATTACGACTTTCCTAAAGCTTGCTTCATGCATACGACTATCTTCTCCTCTCAGCTACATGGATGTGACTCCATTGAAATTATCGGCGTTTGGTCCAAAAACTCTACTTTTATATCGTTTTAGAATTATTTTTTCTTATCTCAGACTAGCACAGGAATTAAAAGGCACAGCATCCTATTTTCCATACACTTTAAGGAGCTGCAGTACATTTTGAGCATTTTCCTCGAATTTACTGCTTGAATAAATGATATATATCTTTTGCTGCTATGAGCTCCACATTCACAATCACTGAAAGAACTTGTTTCCATATAAAATTTTAATACACAGCAAATGTGTACCTTGCATAATCTGGATTTCACTTCCCCCTCTGATTCTATCACCTTTCAGACACATTATTTATTTAGAGGAGGTAAACCAAGGAAATCACCCACTTTTAAACTGGGCCAGATCTTGAAAGGGGGGAAATCATTTTACACCAGCTGAGGCTCTGGCTTTATGTTCCTTGGATCAAATATTCAATAAATTCTCAAGTAGGGATTTTAGCCTGCTCCATCCATATATATATATATATATATATATATATATATATATATATATATAATTTACTGTGGTTTGCTAAATAAACTACAACATGATAGATATACCTTGATCCACAACTTGGAGACTTTTGTGTGCCTTCCCTCTAGGAAAATTACAGTACATAATATAATTTGAATGGTAGACTGCTCTAGCACAGCTCAGAGCAGAAGAAGTACACCGAAGAGCCCCAGGCTTAGGACAATGCAAGTGAGAGCTTTAAAGCCAACTTTGCCTCCCACCACTGATCTGGCCCATACCTCTCAAGTGTAGCTCAGTTTGAGTCACCCATTCACTTATTTCCATCCCAAAGTTCCCTACATTCTGCACAAATTTGGCATCCCCTCATTTTTACTGTTGAAACAGTATTTACATCTGAAATAAAGAACCGGGAAACACAGGTCACAGAAAGAGTCATTTGTGCAAAAGGAAAGAATCTTGCATCATTTTAAGTTTGCTGCATGAATAAAAAAATGTTGTGTGTCTCCTTCATTTTGCATATTTATCACACCTTGTAATCCCATGTTTGGTCTTTGCCAAGTTGAGAGGCATGATCTGGCCTAGGATCTTCACCAGAATTGATGGGAGAAATTTTCAAAGGCATAAAGGGGAGTTAGGCATCTTGTTCCCATTGACATTCATACCCTTTAATGCCAGGTTTTCTTCCTTTTATAAATTTGTATCATTCTGTCTATTGTGTATAATCAGGATTTTTTTTTTAAAAGAAAACCTAGAAGAGACACCCGAGGGCTCCAAGGCTTGAAACCAGGTGTGAAAAATAGATATCCTTCTTGACATTGGACCAGAATAAATTCATTCTCTATTGATTTCTGGATTCAGAGGCCTGATCTTCCTCATTCAGTTCTCCCACATAAATGGGAGCTAATATTCCTCTTCTGCATAAAAATGAAATTAAAGTATTAATCAAAATCATATAAATGAGGCAAAAACTCAACCCTGCCCTTGTGCCTAACTAATTATTTTGAACAGTGCTGGTCTGTTCACCTCTGTGCTGAGTTGGTAATGTATCCCCCTTCGGTCGATTCAAGATCTCTAGCAACACCTATGGGAGAATCTTTAATTAATCCTCTGTTACTGTTGTAATTGCACTATCCTGAGGGAAAGGCTGAGTAGCCAGGAATATTATTTTAAACATATACTGTAAACAACATTTGTCCTCGGGAGAGTTCAGTTAATACAACAGTTTTGACCCTTTCACTGCTGGGTGCTTAACAGTTTCTTTTTCTAAACCAATAAAAAGGGCTTATTTCCTTTCATGTGGGCTTATTTAGACTTCATGCTAAAAAAACACAACTGAGTGCAATTACATATGAACCCACCCAATAAAATAATTGCTTACAGGCTGCTTAAAATATTTCCATGTAAATGAAGAAAGCCCTGACTTTTCACTCCCTTCCACCCTACTGTCTCATTATTAAATGCAGGTCTCTGTAAAAACAGATTTCTCTGACAGTGGCATAATCTCTAACTCTGCAGTATCCATATTTGCGGTAAACAGGATCTGCTAATTTTCCTTATTTCTCTTAGACAGTCTATATGAAGGCAGCATTATCCAGTGGTAGGAGCAAGGGAACAAGGATTCCTGTATCCTGTATCCTGTTTCCGCTTCTGGCCAGAGTGAGGTGAATTTTTCTAATTGTAAAACGTTAATAAAATTTCTAATTTTGAATTTTTTTTTAAATGCGACCAACTGTAGAGCTGGTGTGAAATTTTCAAATTGGCAAAAAGATTCCTAAAGGAATTTTAAAATTCACAATTTTCCTCCCTTTTTTTTTGAGCAGCTGTACTATGCCATGGTGGGGAGAGGGATAGCTCAGTGGTTTGAGCATTGGCCTGCTAAACCCAGGGTTGTGAGTTCAATCCCTGAGAGGGCCATTTAGGGATCTGGGGCCAAAATTGGGGATTGGTCCTGCTTTGAGCAGGGGGTTGGACTAGATGACCTCCTAAGGTCCCTTCCAACCCTGAGATTCTATGGTCCCACTATGTGTTCCTGGGTAAGTTATGTGAAACTTTTTATGCCATCTGCCCATCTGCATTATGGGTAGGATAAAGCATATCGATTCCACCAGGTTGCTCTCATGGTAAGCTAATATGACAGCTGTTATATAAGTGCAATGCATTTTTATAGTGAATACAAATAAGAAAGCAAAAGTAACACTATCGGTTTTTAAAAAGTTGACTATATACAAAAATTAAAATCTCTTTGATCACATTCAGAGATGCTCAGATACCAGGGTGATGAGCACAGTAGAAAAAATATAAACATTACATTAGATGCATCTTGATTATGCTAGGTCTGAGCTTGGCCCTGTTACTACATCTTCCTCTTGTTTTAGACATTATCCAGAGCTAAAGCTGTTTGCCCAGACAATAATCACCCTTACTCGCTCTCTGATTTCCCAGGATGATTCTAACAACCACATCTGGTTGCTGGCTTATGCATACCCCCGTTCTTTACATTTTTCTTTCTTTCCTCCCCAAGTGGCTATGCCTATGGAGAAGGAAGCTCCCTAGTACAATAGTTGTGCCAGTTTTTTGAATCCACTGCTACTTCTACACTTTAGAATCTCAGCCCGTCCCAGGATCTGAAGAGCTTTTTAACGTGCATATTGGGATAAGCCTTCAGGCAAAGCAACAATCCCTTCAGATTCCTCCTCTCTTTTCTTTCTCTCTCTCTTTTCCCGCCAGAACGTTCCAATATCTTGCTCTTTAGCACAAACTTCAGAATGAATATTGTCTGCAGGACAAATACAATGAAGTAAATCTTCTCACAGGGCCAGTCTGGGAAATTAAACATTGATTGGATTGCGCCGAGAAAAGCATGAGGAAAAAATACAAATAGAAACAAACAAAACAGCCAGGGCACAAACTCATTTACCTGCAATGGATGGATTAAAGGTTCTGAGACTCAACAGGCCTAAGCTGAGCCTTCTTCATGACATTCATCACACTAGTATTATCAGGCCAAGAAAGGGAAAAACAATAATAAAATGTAAACACTTTTGGAGACTTGTATATTGCCAGAGAGACACAGACTATAGGGGGCGGGCTGGGGGATAGAAGGAGGAGAGGAGGAAGAAAAGCCATTTTGTAGTGAAATCATGTTTTCCACAGTGTGAAAAAGGATCATGACCACAGTTAAATCACATAGGATTAGGCCGTAATGTACAAAGAACCTTTCTACAAACAGAACTTTATTCTCTGAATTTAGTAGAAGGTTCAACTGTAATTAATTTGTAAAAGGAAAAAGCAAGCAATACATTTCTTAAACTAACAGTCCTGAGAATATAATACGTGTATCTCTCTTCTGGAAAATTTATTAAGCATTAGTTAAAAAAAAAAAGACAGAGAGAGAGACCAAACTGAATCTCTCTGTTCTTGCCAGTTTCTGCGGCTGTGGTGAATTATCGCAAACTTCATAAATGTAAGTAAAAATGGAACCCTTGAAGTCTCAGTCACTTTATTTCAACAGAATGTAACCATATTCCAATTTGCACTTGAATTAATGGGAGACTACATAGCTTTGAAAGTCTTAAAGAGCATGTCACACCTATTATAACACATTTTATTAATCAGTGCCTTACATTAAGAGAGACCATCCAGCCAAGCTTTCTGCAACTCTTTCAAAAGAAGGAAAAAAAGAAAGAAAAAATGCATTTGTTCGTTGCATGCAGTAGTTCAACGATATCACAAACCAATTCTGTTAAGCAGACACATTAGGAGATTCATCATAGCTGTGCAGAACATTCAGCTTCACTTAAAATACCTTCACTGATAGTTAATACTAATGCTATATATTTTTAATGAACACTAAATGTTAATACTTTGATATCAAGGGTTTATTTCCTTCCATTTCCTCCCCCATATCATTTTGCATGTCCGAGCTCCATCAGAGCAAACACTTACTATCTCCCTTTGATGTTGTCAGATATTAGGATTGGCTTTTGGCAATGTTGATACAGCACTGTTAGTCAGTATTCATAGGTCAAACCTGAAATGCTCAAGAAGAATTCATAGTGATTCATAGTGGGAAGAATGGTGATGTACAGTGTGTAAAAAAAGAAAAAATGCTAGATTTTCATATACAGTGAGCTCAGTTCAGCGCAGACATCCACAGTTCAGGTTCTATGATACTGGTAGATTTTGATAATAAAGAGAAACAAAAACTATTATTTCCTTTTTTCTTCCTGTTGAAAAAATGGTACAGGTAGGGGAAGAGGAAAAAGTGGTAACTACTTTGCAAATAATAATAACAACAACAACAACTATTATTATTATTATTAATAAATAATGAATTAATAATACACAATTAATGAATACGTAATAATTAATAAAAGTAAGCTTCAGATATATTTTATTTATAATATATTAACTGTAAGATTAAATGAATGTTCATTATAATAAATTTATAATTCATAAATAAACTTTAGTCAGAAAACTTTGTTTTTTCTGGCTTTCGGTAGGAGTATTTGACCTTCCAGAAGGAAAACAGTAGTAGAAAATGCTTTGCATTGGTAATGGAGCCACGTCTGGGGATATTTATGCATGTGAGACATACCTAATAATGTTACCAGTCTATAAAGTTATTCAGAACCATTTTACATGCCTTCCAAATGAAAAAATATATATATACCTTCCATTATTGAATATTAGGTTTAGTTGGAACAATGTAAAGTACTACACAATACCCTTTTTGATTATTCTTTCTAAAATGCTTCAGCATTGTCAATGTATGTGTTCACCTGTTATTTCATCATGCAATCACAGGGTCAAGTTCTACCCTCACAAGTACATGTGAGTGGCCTGGATCTGGGGACAGACTGTGGCCTGCAGAAATTAGAGGTGGAAAGGGTTTATTTGCCTATTTACCCTAGCATCCTGTCAGTGCAGGATTTTTCCCTATATTATAAGTTGGAGTGCTTTGTCCAGTTCAGTTTTGAATGAAGGAAGCAACGAGACTTCGACCTTTTAATTTTGGGGCTTTTTTAAACCATAGTTGCATAGATCTCACTATTAGGCAAGATTTCCTAAATGTTCCAATTTTCAATTTCATCTCACACACCCCCCCCTTGTGCAGTGCCAATAAACAAATAACGTGCAAAGAACCTGACCTCCCAAAATTGTAATTTATAGCACTTTCCAGAACACAACACGCCAAACAAACAGGCAGGCTATAAAGACAGCAATAGATGTTTTTAATTTTGTTTATTATTCATTTGTTAGTTCTAAGAGATCTCACATAATCTGTGTGGCTGACCTCAAATTAAATTACTTTGCCACTCTATTTATGTTTTCGTGATAAACAGAAAAATACAGAGCATGACATTTTCAGCATCTTTGCTACCTCTGTATGTAACATAAAATTGAACTATTTCTTATTGCTTTTTATGCAACATTGATATGCTGTTGAAGTCTCTTATATCAGACAAATGGACTTCATTATACAACAGAACACTTCATAAGTGCAAACCTTTTGGGCTGTCAAAAATCCACGGAATTCTCTACTTTACTTTCCACCAAAGCTGCCAAAATTGCCTGGGTTTGGCAGTCTTACTAACAAAATTCTGTTAGTGGAGGCAGAAAATCTAAGCCCGAGTCCAGTCACTGCCAGTCTGCCACACACACATAATAGATCTCAACTTTCCACATCTGATCATTGTTTGAAGGGCCAGTTAAAAGCTTAAATACATGGGACTTTCTGTCTATAACCGGAGCATTTAATCCCATTGATATCCAACCCATTCTGAAAGAGAAATATGTCATGTGTATGGCAAAGTCACTTCCAGTTATGCTGATATGCTGTTTCTTGTCACATGGTTGAAAAGTAGGGGGCCCAATCCTACAAGGTGCCAGGCATCCTCAAGTTTGAGGGCTGTGCACACTCTACAAGAGACATTTACCACCTTAAAGTGCTATTAAAAATGTTTGACATGCTAAACATACAGAATCCTATGCACTTTAAACACTCTCTCATTTTCCAGCAAAATATTCAACACAGATTCACAGTGGTTTATAGCAAATAAGTTGTATTGTTTAACTTCAATTGCACATTTGAAGTCAGTGGGATTAGAGATGTGTACTGGTATAACCAAGATCATGCAACAGTTCTACACAAGATATTGAAACCCCTGCTGCTCACTCCTTGGCCGTGACATATGGGCAGTGATTAGCCTCCATCATCATGTCCCTGGCAAGGTCAGATGCTATGCATGTATGCACAAGCATCAGTAGATAGTTTTATAAGTGATAAAGTGATGCATGTCAGATGACAGTAAGGCAATTTTAGTGTATATCAGGAATATAGACTTATAAAGAGAAAAGACATCTTTTATTTGTTATTATATAGACCACTTAATAGTGATTTGCTTTTTGATGGTGCCTTAGAAAAGCTGATATATTGATGAAAATGTTATCTTTTGCTTTGTAGGGAATGGATGTCTCACATACGTGTCTCAGAGAGGAGTCAATAGATGTAGCTGTCCAGAGAACTGAACTGCTAGCTAAGGACCTGTCTTCACTATTTTTGTATTTGGTTCATGATAGTCTCCTCTGAAAGAGTTACACAAAACATGGCTCAGTTGTACCCATATACCAGCCTTTTTCACAACACAATCATCTGTCAGGTATGTATCTCTGTCCACACTTACCATGCTGCTAGCAACCATGTTGTATGTGAATACAAACCATGTTTTGAGTCAATCATGCCATTAACGAGGTTCAAGCTCATTTACATATTGTAGTCTAGGTAGGGCCTATAAAGATTGATAGTTGGAGATGAAGGTGGACAGGAGGAATTCCAGAATAAAAAATAAATCCTGAGGTGTCTGCAGGCTAAACAGACACAGAGTCTCAAAACAGGAATTGACTGGAATAAAAATTCAAAACAATGTTTAAGATAAATATTTATAATATCACAGAAAACACTCTGTAGCAGATTCAAGTTTAGATTTTAAAGTCTCTGATCAAGGTCCATTGGTCCTTCCTTTTTCACCTTCCTGCATTCAAAAATCTCTGAGCAGATAATTAAGCAGAGAAAGACGCAGAAAGATCTAGTTCTTTAAACACCTGAAAGGTATAAGTAACAAAGATAAGGAGTTTAAACATAAAGAGACTAATGTATTAACCTAGCTTCTCTCAGTCTGTTTATGTACAGATAAAGAAGAGGACAGTTTCCAATTGTTTAAGGCTCAAGTGAATGGGGTCTTCTGGAACTTTCATCATCTATGTGTCTGATGGATCACAGAGGCTCATTTTAGTTGGGTTTTTGGTTTGAGAAAGGATTAATGTATTTTTCAATCTTTATAACATGCTGGAATTTTTGTAGGATTCTTCCTTATCTAAGACTGTACAAAAACTCACCCTCTCTTTCCCTACCCAGAGCACACACACAAAAATAGGATACACATAAATTCTCAGGTTTTAAACTTCGTAAAATACTTCTATCTAAATGCAGATTTCTGGGAAAATGTCCTAGAAAATTTACACCCAGCATGCAAATCTGTGCTACATGGAGAATTTCCAGTAGGAGCTCTTTTAAAAAGAATGAGACATGCATTATGTTTTGATTTGAGTGCCCAAGAGAAGTGAGAAATATCCTGTTCTCTAGTTATCCAGGTCTCAGGTTCATTGCAATTATGCTTTTCTATGCTAACTTTGGTTTAGATATAAATTAGTCCCATTCTTATCACGAGGATAATTCAGCTTCCATACTTACCACCATAGTAAAAAAGAACCCCCAGAGCTATCAGTCATAAAAATGTTCTAGTAAAAGATCATCCGGGATGTAACTCTATTGACTTCAACTGAGTTACACTAGGTTTACAGTTGAGCCAGTATACTTTAATATTTAATGTTAACCGGTCTTGACATACTCTTTAGTTCTTTAAAAAGCTACTTTTTTGGTGACAGTACAAGATATGGAAATTTTTAAAACCATTGGGCTGCATGGTGTGCTTATTTGCATAGTATTACCCAGAATGCCTTTCCTGATGATAGCTGTTTCGTAGGTCTGCAGCTTTGAGTTGCCAGTATGTGAATACAGCACTCTCTTCGGTTTGAGTGCTTTGAATTGAAAGCATGATTTGTGGGAAGCTTACATTACTTTGTAACTTCTCACTAATGTATTTAGACGTTGTCTATTGGTCTGAACATCAGCGTGGGAACAAGAAATGTCTTGGATTCTTTGTCCAGCTCTCAGAGCTATGATTTATTTATTTAGAAAATCCAAAACCCATAAACAGCCACCCTTCACAACCTCTCGGCTTGCTGACAGCTTAATTTCAAGGGGCTGCTCTTGCCAATGTAAAATGCACATATGCAAGGAGATAGCATAATCCACCTCTGCAAAACAGCATAACCTGGTCTCCATGCTGAAATCCTCCTCCATGCCCCCCCACCAAATGTCTGGGAGAAACCGATGGGCCTTGAAGCATTCTCAGAAGTTAACAAGCACAGCTTCTGGATGGAGAACATATTCCAAAAATGAGGCGTCCCCATGAAGAAAGTTCTCAAAGCTATCTTTGATGTTCTTCAGTGAATGGCCGTATGGGCCTGTTTACTCTGAATAAATATTTTGAACCAATTTTAAAATTGGTTCAGCTAAACTGACTTTAAGGAACCATAGTTTAGAGATGGTTTAAGATGGCCCGACCCATTTTAACTTAGCTGATCTCAATGTCACCTTAAATTTAGGTCAAGAGAACACACTAAGCAGTTTTAAAATCAGTTTGCCTGAACCAGTTTTGTAATGATTAGGAAATGTCTGTAGCGTACGCAGGCCCATCAAGATTAGCAGCCAGCACCGACATCGTGCTATTCTTAATGAAATATACCATAGGTACAGCACACAGCTGTATTAGCCAGATCAGCTGCAACTGCAATAGCTGGTACAGAGGCATATTTTTTTAACTACGTTTTGGATAATGGACCAAAAAGAATTTGTAAATTCTATAAGAGTGGGGATCCATAACAGTGTTTGTTGTTTGTAACCGCTAGCTCTCTCTTTTATGATCTTCCTATAATATTCTTCTTCAAGTTGAAACATGCTTGAACTTTCTTACAGAACTATTACTTGTAGATACTAGTTGAATATAGAACACATGGCAGAGCTGGGATGACTATGGACATGGTGACTTGGCGTCCAACAAGCCAGGGTGTGAATCTACACCAGCACACCAGCATGCCACACACCAACTCACCATGTAGACAAGTTTTAGTGATGTCTCTGAGATATGGTGAACATTCACACAAAATAAAATGCGCAAAACTGAAAGCATACAGAAGTGTCTTTGGTTTGGGTTGCTGAGCATTAAGGTTCCAATTCAGCGAGCTTAAGCATGACTTCAATGGCGCTTAAGTAATTTTGATGAATTGAGGCATAAAATACGTGTCTAATGTTGTTCTACAAAGCTCTCCAACAATAACACAATTTACATTTCTTTTTTTTCCTTTCTCCTCTTTCCCTTTAATTTAGGGTTTTGCGACTTTATAGCCAGTCCAGCTTGTGGCATTACAAACTCGTGATATATCTTGGTTTTAGTAAAGCTTTTGATACTGGCCTGCATGACCTTCTAATAAATAAACTAAGGAAATGCAAACTAGATGGAGCTACTATTAGGTGGGTGTAAAACTGGTTGGAAAACCGTTCCCAGAGAGTAGTTATCAGGGTTCAGAGTCATGCTGGAAGGGCATAATGAGAGGGGTCCTTCAGGGATCAGTTCTGGGTCCAGTTCTGTTCAATATCTTCATCAATGATTTAGATAATGGCATACAGAGTACACTTATAAAGTTTATGGATGATACCAAGCTGTGAGGGGTTGCAAGGGCTTTGAGGGATAGGATTAAAATTCCAAATGATCTGGATAAACTGGAGAAATGGTCTGAAGTAAATAGGATGAAATTCCATAAGGACAAATGCAAAGCACTACATTTAGAAAGGAACAAAGTTGCACACATACAAAATGGGAAATCATTGCCTAGGAAGGAGTACTGTGGAAAGGGATCTGGGGGTCATAGTGGACCACAAGCTAAATATGAGTCAACAGTGTAACGCTGTTACAAAAAAAGCTAACATCATTCTGGGATGTATTATCAGGAGCATTGTAAGAAGACACGAGAAGTAATTCTTCCACTCTACTCCACTCTGATTAGGCCTCATCTGGAGTACTGTGTCCAGTTCTGTGCACCACATTTCAGGAAGGATGTGGACAAATTGGAGAGAGTCCAGAGAAAAGCAACACAAACGATTAAAGGTCTAGAAAACATGACCTATGAGGGAAGATTGAAAAACTTGGGTTTGTTTAGTATGGAAAAGAGAAGACTGAGAGGGGACATGATAACAGTTTTCAAGTATCTGAAAAGTTGTTACAAGGAGGAGGAAGAAAAATATTGTTTCTTAACTTCTGAGACTAGGACAAGAAGCAATGGGCTTAAATTGCAGCAAAGGAGGTTTAGGTTGGACATTAGGAAAAACTTCCTAACTGTTAGGGAGGTTAAGCACTGGAATAAATTGCCTAGGGAGGTTATGGAATCTCCGTCATTGGAGATTTTTAAGAGCAGGTTAGACAAATACCTGTCAGGAATGGTCTAGAAATTAGTCCTGCCATGAGTGCAGGGGACTGGACTAGATGACCTCTCGAAGTCCCTTCCAGTTCTATGATTCTATGATTACAGTGATACAAATATGCCCAATGGGACACAATAACTTGACAATTTTGCTTTGAGCATGGAACTGTTCAAACAACTCTACCATCTACTGCCACAACTCTTGCCTGTTCAATCTCCCCATTGCAGCTGTTTGCATGCTGTTTCTTCCCAGCTTCACTGCTGTTCTCTATACATTCTGACTACTAAATGGAGCTGGATCCAGCTGCCATTCCAATGCTCTTCCCTTTCCTCAGTCAGACACAAAACAGACACAACCCAAAGATTCGGCTTCAAATTTAGAATCCATCCAATTTGAGAAGATGCCAAAGTTCCAGAGCTGAAATTATCAATCACTGACTGAAAGTGAAAGGCTGGACTCTTCCATCTGGCTTTCCTTGATCTCAACAGGATACATGCATCCAAGGACCAAATTTGTCTCTTACAGTCAAATACATTTATCTAATCAGACAATTTCCCAACTCTGAGGGGCTTTCACTGTGGCACTGTCGATAGATGGATACCTCAGATGAAAACACAGATGGGCTGAATGGGTTCACTAAACACTGACCATTTGCTTCTTGCAGTGGCATAAATATTTCCTATTCTAAATATAGGCAATTGCTGCACAAATACTTAGGATGGTAAATTAGAGCAACAAGGTGGGACATTTACCACTATGATGGTAAATTATGACTTTGTAATGGCAGCTACAGTAAATTTTATATTATCTATCCATTCTGAGGGCATCTCCTTTTTAACACTACTAATACAGATAATACATTTTATTTCCATTAGTTCTTATAAGTTCTACAATACACAGTTAGTGCTACTTTTTAAAATGATGCTCACATACAATCCTATTAGTACCTCCCCTTCAGCCCTTTCTTCTCACAATTCACATACACATTCATACACACACACACTCATGCTCTACAGCCTTTAGCATCCACAGCGCGGTTTGTTTTTACTTACAAAGGATACTCTGCCATGACTGTCACCAAAGTTACATAATTGGAAGGAAACAATAAAATGACAGATTGCTTGTTCTAAATAATTGGATAGACAGGGTAGCAAACAGTGGGTTATGAAAAATATTCCTCAAAGGATGTCAAACTTCAATAACTCATGCAACAAAAAGGCACTGAGATCTGTCCTCCTGTCACAATGGAATATTTTTAAGATCCAGTTATAATTTTCTACATCAATTTTTAAACCTTTTTAAAAAATAGAGAAGGGAAAGGCTGAGGATCATTGCTGAGCTGTGTTTTAATGCAGCACCAAAATGCTTAAATATAGGTTTGGGAAAAGGCATACTAATCCTTTAAATGATGCAGTGATGTCATGCTCACTATTATTGTTTATATCACAATTGTACACTGAGGGCCTAACTGAAATCACTGCCCAATTGTGTTAGGTGCTGTCCATATAGCAAGAGACAGTCCTTTCCCTGAAGAGTTTAGTCTAAACTGACTGGAAAGTCAAAGAAACAGAGCTAACATGTCTTACCCAAGGTCACACATCAGGCCAGTGGAAAAACTGGGATTAGAACCCTAGGAAGTGGGATTCCAGATTTCTAGTCTAGTACCCTATTCACTTACCATGCTTACTAGCAGCTAATTTTTGTATATAATATGCAGCAGAAATATGGATTTGTACAGTTCCCAGCACAATGGAGCCTCTACTGTAATCAGAATAGTAATAATAAGAAGAATAATATCCTGGCATTACTGAGTTTTGCTGTCCTCATTTTATATGCAGACCTAGGTGCTATTGGAAATGTCATATCTACACTGGAATCCTTCTGACTAATTATCAAAAGTAACTCCACTGAAATCAATGGAGTTGCACTAGTGTAAAACCAGTGTGAGACCTGAATCAGGTCCTATATGTGGTAAATTAGGGCCTGTTCTTAAATCTACTGGAGGCAATGGGAGTGCCTCCATTGTCTTCAATGGGGTTTGGATCAGGACCTAATCCATTGTCCACACTGGGACCAAATGTTTAACTAATGGATCTTATGTATTCATTGGAAAAAATGTGTGTAATTTTAGTGATCAAAGGGTTCTAACAATGTGCCTCTATTATCCTTTGGCCCATGATCAGAACCCATATCAGACTCTAAGGCTAGGTCTACACTAACCCCCCCTGTCGAACTAAGATACGCAACTTCAGCTACGTTAATAACGTAGCTGAAGTCGAAGTATCTTAGTTTGAACTTACCTGTGGTCCACACGCGGCGCGCAGGCTCCCCCGTCGACTCCGCCTGCTCCGTTCGCAGAGCAGGATTACCAGCGTCGACGGGGGAGCACTTCCTGGTTCGATTTATCGCGTCTAGACAAGACGCAATAAATCGAACCCAGAACATTGATCCCGCGCCTCCGACTGGATGCGTAAGTATAGACGTACCCTAAGACTATGTTCTTTCTATTTACCCCCCCATCACTATCACACTGCTGTAATCTCTTGCTGTCCCACACAGTGACTTTCTTAGTGAGTCTAAGACTCTAATGGCTACTTTAAATGTTTGTGGTGGATGAAAATTTATACATGATATCTATTGGAAACCTCACTATTATTAGTTACAGTATACTTGTGCTATACAAAGGACTATAAAACTGTTCAGGCCATACCAGTTACGTTATATTTAGTATGTTTATATTTATATTATACTAGTTATATTTATTATATTTTCTTAAGAAACCAGAGAACCCAAGAGGCAAAGAAAAGGCAAACAAAAATGGTAGCAAAAGCTATTGACCACTGGTTCTGAGCCTGGTGATCACAAGTCAAAGGAGGATCACAAATCAAAGGAGGGGGAGGGATAGCTCAGTGGTTTGAGCATTGTCCTGCTAAACCCAGGGTTGTGAGTTTAATCCTTGAGGGGGCCATTTAGGGATCTGGGGCAAAAATTGGGGATTGGTCCTGCTTTGAGCAAGGGGTTGGACTAGATGACCTCCTAAGGTCCCTTCCAACCCTGATATTCTATGAACAAGTTTCAGGGGATCATTATGACCACCTTCTTTTCTCTTTTAAGCTTAAATTGGAAAGTAGGTTCCAAAATTTTCTCTTTTGTAAATATTTGCATATAAAATTATCATGAAGGAGGTGGAGGATAGAAATATCCAATTTTTTCATTTTCTAACAAAGAACCCTTTTGTTATTGTCGAGTTGGTCTCATACAAAGCCTGACAGACCCAACCTTACCTTGCATACCACACAATTTACATAGGGATATGACAGATTCTCCATGACTTGAAATCTTGACATCGAGACAGGATTTTTTTTTAAAGACATAGTATATTTCAAACAGAAGTTATGGGCTTACTGCAGAAATTATTGGAAGAGGTTCTTTGGCTTGTCTTATGCAGGAAGACAGACTAGATGGTCATAATGGTCTCTTCTGGCTTTAAAATCTATGAAGCTATGAACCTTTACTTATCTAACACTTAGGGTTTGCTGTTCCTAGGTATGGGACGTAATTCAGGGAAATCAGTAGTTGCAAGGTTTCCTATTCCTTTTTATGTGCGACTGTTATCATTGAAGAGCAACCTCTTAAACTTATTTGGAATCAAGAATAAAAGAGGTTCCTCTCCAGCTATCCAGGCAGAAAATGACATCTGAACTAGCTATATATTTAGATGGCAGCATAAATTATATATGGTGGCCTACATGAATTGCTCACCATCCTCAAAATAAGGTGCAATTTCTGCCAAGCTATCATAGCTGTTTTCATTAAGTGCAAATGACAGTTGTCTCCAGTAGGTTACCAAAGTAGGTTACGTTTAAGATATATTAATGGCTCTGAATTATCTCGTGAAATGTGTGTCACCACTGAACACCCACATGGCACCCCATTTTGGGGCATATGGTATGGTATGCATTCACGAGGCAACAGTGGACTAATTAGACTGTGTCTTTAATAGAAATTCTTTTGCCAGGGCTTCATGGTATTTAATATACATTTGGTTTTGTGAGGAGAGAATATATTTTCCTAACTAGGTTCCACACTAGTACGTTCATGTTTCTGACCATGCATTTTGGTAGGCTTCTCAGAAAAATGAGGTGTTAGTTTTTAGAAACAATTATCATGATGACCTTGATGATTAAGTATGATAATTAAAAGACGTTGTGAGTAATATGTTTTATATCATAAACATTCCTTTCTGATTTACTTACTGAGAAAAAATGCCATTTTAGAAAAGAAATGAGTATTTTTTAATGTGATTAGCAAGCCATCTGTTGACATTTCAGTACAATCTCTTATGAAAGTCCCCAGCTTACTGCTTCAGTGTTAGCAGAGGAAGAACCCAAAATAGTAATGCCTTTTACAGTTACATCAGCATAAGGTGATTCAGAAAGGGCAGACTTTAGAGAACAATAAAATACATATTTACTAGAGCTGTGCAAAACTTTCATAATGAAGCCTGAAGGCAAGGGAAAATCACCTGGTTTTGTGTTTTATTATTAACCCAAAACTTAGGCCAAGTTCGCAAAATGTTTAGCTGAAGCTTGAGGACATGCTGACAAATCTCTTCTCCATTTTGAGCCAAGCTCGATCAGTTTCAAAAGAACTAGGGCAGATTGGTGTGAAAGCCATGGACAATTAGGTCACTAAAAATATACAAAATTGGTGGGCCTGATTCATCCCACAGTTACACACCAGCATAATTCCAATGAAATCAAGCCAGATTCACCACTGGGTTACCCCAGTTATACACCAATTATAGCTCCATTGAAGATCATGCAGCCTAGAGGATTCATCTGAATTTTGCTTTAAGAGTTGGGGTTTGTTTGAACCTGGAACTCAAAACTAAAGTCAGTGGTGTGGTGATAATGGTGCATGTGGCACAGTTGTGCAAGGGCACATGAGGTTCTGGGGACCCAATCAGTCCTGAAGTTGAGCCATGCTGCAGCATAGAGAGGCCACTGGGAAAGAATGAAACCCATTGCACCCCCCCTCCCCAGAGGATGAGAGGGTCCCTGACCAAGGTGACGCAGGGCCCCAGCTGTAAGCAGACAGCAACAATGTGTGGAGAAGACATGAGAGGGTCACAGTGCCTGGGGAGTGGGGGTGGGAGTGGAGGGACACTGGAGACAGGGAATTGGGGCAGAGCTGGAGGGGACTGCAGAGGGAAGCTGGGGGAAGCCTTGTGGGGGCCTCAAATGTGGCTGGGGTGGATCAAGGAAATGGGGGGCAGGAGAGGAGATAAAAGGGCCTGGAGAGTTGATTGGATGAGGGATGGAGAAGCTGAGGGCTAGAACAAATGAGGCTGGAAGGGGTTTGAGTGAGAGCTGGGGGTTGACTCAGAACTGGAGGGGAGTGAAAGGGCTGTAGGGAGAGCTAGAGAGTCTGTAGAGGAGCCCTTAGGAAGCCTGAGGAAAGCTAGCAAGGAGATGTTGAATGGGAGGGATGGATTGGGGCTATGGGGGATCTGAGGGAGCGGGGGGGGGGCGGGGGAGCTAGGCATGAGCTAGGGGAGGGGGCAGCTAGATTGGCTCTGTTAGAGGGGCCCGAGGGCTGGACTGGGGCTGAGGGGTTGATTTCAGAATCAGAAAGGAGAACCCTAGCCCATTATTGCACTAGGACCCTTTGTGGCCTTGTTATGCCACTGACTAGACTCTGAAGGGGTGTGTGTAACACAAACTAAGTTTACACAAACCTCTGCAAATGTAGTTTCACACAGTTCCAGTATTTGCCATTTAAGAACAGACTGAAGAGTGTTGGCAGAGTTGATGAACATGAAACAAATCCATGTAATGGACCCCCCTGTGCTATATTACTAGTGACAAACATTCTTAGCTCTTGTAAAGAGCGATGTTGTTTCATCCGTAGATTTCAGTTTGGTACACAAAGATGGGTAAGTATAATTGCCCCCATTTCAGAGATGAGAGAACTGAGGTGCAAAGAAGCATTTTTAACAAGATCCAACTGCTAGCCTGTGGCAGAGATGAGCATAGAACCATCATCTCATGAAGTCCATACTTCAGTCTCGGCTACTAGACCATATCACCTCCACTCTATGGCTTCCAAAAACTTAAAATAACGCACCTCAGTGATACTGCCTCTATTCTTGAAATAGTCAGTAGCTTGCATTATGCATACATTTTCAATTCCCTGTCAGTTTGCATACTATTTGTTTCCTTCCTGTTTATGGGAAGTTATGCAGGAAGCTAAAGGAAAAGGAAGAAAACAGCAAGCTAACAACTGGGACAAGAAAGCAAAAGGAGGGATTAGGAAGGGGGGTTAGTTTTCTTTTTAGTTACTCATTCTAATTTTCCTCATAAGTGTCAGTTGAGGCAAGCTTCTCAAAGACACTGTTGACTTCTGTTATTGTCTGAGAGACTTTTGCAGCTAGAGAATAGCTCCAGGACTACTCTAATCTCCTCAAGCCACCCAATTAGCATTCGACCCATTGTGAGAAGCACTGTGCTTTGAATTTTCAGTCACCTGGGCCTGGCGGACATCTGCGAATGATGAATGTTTGCTTGTTCTCAAGATACAGGGGTCCTGAACAAGTGGACAGCATATGTACCGTAATTTTCAGACTAAACACTGCAACTCCTTACTAATTACTAAAGATGCATATGCTTACTTTGTTTCTCTCTCTCTCTCTCTCTCCCTCTCTTTCTTTGTTCTGAGTAACAGCTCGAGCAATGGAAGAATGGCAGTTTAGACGCCAGAGTGTCTTCTTTGCTTGAAGTGGGTTGAGTACAATATCCTTTCATTCTGTTATATTTACAAACCAGAACAGCTGAACTCTACATCAAAAAGCAGCCAAAGCATTTCTCCTGTCACTTCTCAGGCAACATATCTCACCAATATCTGCTTGTGTAACGTAAGCAATTAAGATTTTGTTGAACTCCCCTAAAATACAGATACCCCCACATGTGCATGAACCTCACTAAGATCCCATCATCTTAATCTAACCATTTTTAAAATCTTAAACTAATTAAATTTGATTTATTCCTGGTCACATTAGTAATTGAATGTACCTGGGTTAAATGAGATTTTGAAAAATGCTAGACATACCAGAGCAAAAGGGTGAAAGGACTTTGACCCAATGAGTCATTTCAGTCATGTCCTGCTTTTAACCCTTTCGTCTATGCTTCTTTTACAAACAAGTAATACATCCCAAGATGCAATTTGAGCTAGACATTAAGAGCTCACTTGGGAGCCTTAATGCACAGCAATACATGGGAACAAGAGGGGGTGAGATACCCTCTTGTGGCCTACCTGCATCATAGGGGGCTGCAGGATGAGAGGGGGTAAGACTGAGAGCAGCCGTTGCTGGGCAGCTACATCCTGCCCCATGTGAGTGTGCAGGTAGTGGAAGGAGCCTTGATTCAGTCCCCAAAGGAACCTTGCTCCCCCAACCCCAATACCAGGGTTGGAGGGAGGGGGCGAGGTTCCTTTGGGGACTGAATACCGGGGTCAATTATCTCTACCCTTGAAATAGCTGGCACATATTACCTCCCGCTGGAGAAAGGGGAAAATAGCCATAGGATGTCACTCTGAGTCACAATCTGGTTCCTGCCCTTCTCTTGGGACAATGCAGTGAACTCAGACTAGATTGCCAGCTAACAGGCTTATTCTATACATTCCTGGGGTGGGAGATACATTTGCATCAAATCTCTTTTTTAGAAACAACGTATTCCCCTGACCAAATCTGAGCTCTCTTATTTAAAAAAAAAAAAAACCAAAAACTAGCTCATTGCTTAAACCTGGTATCTAGACAGATCCATCCCTTAGCATATGCCACATGGGCACCAATGCTTTAGAACTCAGAAGATTTTGAGAGAGTGAATTCCATTCCTGATCATTTACTCCTTTTAATGTGGTCTTAAATCTGGGATCAGAAGTAATGCACTCCATCTAGAAAATATTTTAAATGCTTTCCATGTTCATTGTGAAATAACAATGCCCTCTGATTAAAAAGCCATATCAAAGCTGAAGGGGTGGATAGAATGGCTTTCTCTAAAGGATGTTTCAATTAAATTTGAAATGGTATCAATAAGCAAAAAGGCTGCATTCAGAATTTTTTCTCTTTGCCTGATCGTTTACTGATCCTTATGCTTTTGGAGTTACACACACCGAAGAAACTTTTTTCTAAGTATCATGTAAGACTGTTCTTTTTTTATGCAAGATTGTGCCATATAACAACTTAGCCAAAGACTGATCTTCATTGTGGTATTTAAAAGATTGAACTTTTCTATTTAAATGAGTGTCTAAAATTATACACAGAACTTTTAGGAGATCTGACAGCACATTCTGCTGTTGAAACAATAACTTTCTAAAGAAAATGTTCAAGTGCCTTTCCCCATAACTGTAGCAGAATGCTACTCGATCTGAAGCCAGCAGGATTGATGCTGGTGAGTAAGGGCACAATTATCATTGCTACTACAAAAACTCATTGAGATGTCTTTCACCTTAAAACTGGACTATAGAAGCATTGGATCAATAATGAAGCAGATCTGTTTACATGTCTATCTAGTTACTTGTATGGCCCTCATCACCACAATGGCATGAAACAGGACTGGCCAGGAAAAAAAAATCAATTTTTTGCAAAATGTTGAGGTTCCACATTAAGACCTTTCAAAATGTTCTGAGAGAGAACGAGCTCCATCCCAGAGTAATTAATAGCCAGTGGTTAGCACACTCATCTGGGAAGGCGGGGTGACCTAGCTTTGTGTGCCTGCTTTTCCTCATTTGGAACAGGGGCTTGAACTTGGCTTGCCGGCCTCCCGTGATATAAATACACTAACACGCAGGGTATTGACTATTCTGAACTGTTGGAGCTTTGTATAACTAGTTTCATATTCATTGGGCCAGAGACTGATGCCATAGCCCGCAGGTAGGGTACAACGAGGCAGAGCAGGGACTTGCACCTGAGTTGCCCACATCCCACATGAATGGCCGAGCTGCAGAGATAATCGCTATTCTGGGGTTGCTGCTCTGGTTTGACCAGCGATTCCATACTTCCTGGCAAATGTTTAATTGAAATTGATACGTTTCTGTGAAGAGTTGCAGTTCTGGTGGATTGGCATTTACCGGTGGAAAAAACGTTTCTTCAGAAAATTCCCAACCTTTTAAATTCCATCCAGCATCCTTCCTCTGTTCTCCCATTCATTTTAGCAGTGGGAACTGCTTGAGCCTTTCCTGCCATCATTTGCCCTTGAATCGGTGGAGGAGTGAGGACACCTTTCAGAGGCCTGGCCTGTTGTCAGTGCCAGACCGTGGCAAGAAAATGGATAGGAACAACATACAGAAAGGTCTGTCCTGGGGCTCTACTGTACAGTTAATTCATTCAGTCTGCCTAAAATTAACAACCTAGACTCCATCTATGAGCATAATACTCTCTGAAAAAACACATGATATTAAATTGGCTTTAAAAAACGTCTCCAGGAACCAACCATCAAACTATGGATTCTGTTTGTCTGGGGATTATTACAGCTTATTAAAATATTTTGCTTTGCTGTATATCAGACACTCCCATAAGTCCACCTTTGTTTAGAATCTTTGCCTTTTTTTTTAAGATGACATTGCAGGTTATTGCTGTTTGATGCAGTTGGAGTTGGCGTTTTAAAATATTCATTTCAGATCAGAAGTGATGTATTTGCTTGAGACGTGAGTGGTTTATAACTGCCAGCATTGACTTTAAATTTAATGACACAAAGAATGTCACGTACATGTGACACAGTCATCATTCCCTTCATTGTAATGCAACTTTGTGGCACAGCCGACATCATTTGTATGCGAGTTTCCATGCAAATAATGTCATTTGAATCCTTTTAACAGAAGATAATGATACAAAATTCCAGGAGTACAGGGAACAGGCCATGAAATAAGGACTTTAAAGTGACAAATGGCAAGTTACCTTCCTTATTTACATTTCTCTAATTTTTCTCTTTTTTCTTAATGCTCGAGGCCTGTGGCACCCAAAGGAATGGTCAGGTGGGGAAGTAGGGCTACAAACACCTATATGTCCCCACTAATACACAGTCTGAATGGAAGGGCACTCCCACTGGGTGGCACTCAAAAGTTGCTCTGTGGTTTTTTATTCCATCCTAGGTAAAAAAGAAAGAGAAAAAACTTCATGCCTTTAACAACAGAATTCCCCTTAACCAGTACAATCAAATCTATCTATACCTATATAAAAACTAATTGCATAACACACTTGGACCATGCACGAGTCACCCAACCTACTGCATGATCTTATAATCCTCATCCTTCCTGGCCTCTCCCTGTCTTTGTTATCTCATCTTTTATACAGGGGGCCAAAGTCCAATATGCACATGGAACACCATCTCATTCCATGGGTGATTCCTGTGATTTCACTGTGAATAAGGGTGACTTTAAGAGCCTCATCACGGTTTCATTTCAGTTTTAGGTAATGGAAGACAGAAGGTGAATCAGGCCCTCAGTTCTTCAGCACAAAGACTCCGGCCCAAATAAATAAATAAATAACTATAATCTCCTGGACTCTCCACCCCCGGTATTCAAAAGAAAGGTGCTCAGTGCTGCATAGCTATCATGCTTAGGTTTGATGCACAGACACTGCCTTTTAGATAGACTGCATTCAGTTAGTCCTTGTTTATTGATTCAAGCTGGCCTCTTTATTTCTGAGTGAACTGAAGTGCATCATTAAGTGAATGAAAAAATAACACATAAAAGCACAGCTTTTCCCCCCTCCTGTGTAATTTTACAAGCTTTAAGCAGGGTGGCTTGCAACAAACACTACTAAATAGAAGCCCCATTCTGGATCCCTCACCCCATTAATTTATCCATCCCCATCTTTCTTTCCTTGGCTGTCTTTGAGAAGAAGGCCAGGTGTATTGGCTGTCCCATATTTTATATTGGAAGCTGGAATTTGCCATACAGAATCAGACTGTTCATCTATTAAGCCCAGTATCCTGTTTCTAGCAGTGGCTGATGTTCCAGTGGCTGCTATCTGACAAGAAGGTGAGGATGTTTGCTCTCCCTGGTTTTGTCCAACGTTTCCTAATTTTAATACAAATCTCCTAGGTAGATATATAAATGACCCCAATAAGGGGCCAAATAGGGCAAGTCTCAGCACACTATGCACAGTTTGCAGAGTTTTCTGGCATAAAAAAGTAGCACCCTCAATGGATAGGTCACGGGGACTACACGGGAAAAGAATGTTGCTTACTAGCTGGCAGAGGCTGACGCTGCTGTTTCTGGTGCCGTTGAAAGCTTTGGACACCACACCTTCAGATATGATCAGCAGTGCACCCTCCCACTGTGAATGACAAGGAGCAATGCTGGATCTTCACATGACAAAGGGAGAATGAATCATTTCCAACTGAGGATTTTTTGCAGGCCCGTCTCTGCTTTTAAAATTACGCAAAGTTGAAACTATTACACATGTTTACACATTATTTGTGGTGATTTTTAAAAATATTTCTGATTTTAAAGAAGCATTTAATATACACCATTTAAATACACATTGTTACATGTAGTTCCCCAGGGTGCTTGGCATAATAATGACTGGGCAAGTTCTCAGTCCCACTCCACTCAGGAAGTGCAAATGGTACAGAAACTGCACCTGGAGTGTAGAGGCAGCATAGCCAACTCCTATGCTACCTCCCCTGCAGCTTAGGTGGGGTGATGGGGAAGAGAGGAGTGTGGCCAGAATGCAGGGTGCTCCATTTATTGCTTGTTGGCAGTGTCTCAGCTGGTGTAGGCTAGAGCAAGAGCCAGTGCTGGGGCAGAGAATCCAGGAGCTGTAACCAGCTTCCTAATGTCACCTGTCTCTGCTGTGCTCAGAGGATCTCAGGCCCTGCAGAGGGCCTAGCCCAATGAGCACAAATCAACTTTAAATTAGAGAAGCATGAAATATGTAGGATTCAATACAATGCATTATATTTCAATAGTTGATTTGTAGCACTGGGGTAACTGTTTACTGTTACAAAGCTAAGTCGCCTATGAAACGGATGCCTCTTCTCTGAGGCCAAGACAGCACTGCAGGGCAGAGTGTATATGACAAATTATGGTAGCACAAGGCAAGCTGATCCTTAACCTGTAAGATTCTAGGAGTTCCCCCAGCTGCTGGCTGCACTAGCCTACAAGCAGAGGTTTCTCACCAAACTGCGATCAAAAGTGCCCTTTTTGAGGTCTGTATGGAACAAAGATATATGCTGCCTCTCAATTTTTTCCAGACGTTGGGGTCAGACGGTGACCAGACAGGCAAATAACAGTTAAATTTATACAGGAAGTTGTCAAAAGAGTCCTAGCACAGGCAGAAATGACTTTTGACCTTTGTAGGTGTCAAAGGTCTGGTTCAAGTTTCTTTATAGTAATCTGTAGCCATGGCAACGAAAACAGGCCCTTTGAATGAATCAGTTTGTAGATTTTGCTTTGAAAGTTTTCTTTAACTTTCATATTGGAACTGAATTTTAATTACAAAAAATTGCTTAAAGCTATAACCTTAGAAAGACTTTATTTACAATATAAAAAGAACAAAGGTGGTAGCTTTAGTGCTGGGCTCGGGGAAAAAAAAAGATTATTCCTCCTCCCACTAAAATTAGTCTCAGGTGGATTTTTTTCCCCCTTTTCTTTCTTACTTTTCAATATCAGTTAAAGAAGTGGTTACCTTCCCCACACTTACAGCAAGCCTAAAAATATTTTGAGAGCCAAAAGTAGCCTGTGAGAAAATCAGGGGGATGTGCAGACAGTGTCTTCATAGACAGTCAGAGAGAAAGCCAAAGGCAAATTAAAATGATTTGCAAGGACCAAAACAAAACAAAACAAAAACACACAACCAAACAAAAAGCCTATTTTTTCTCATTTGCACAGTATCTTCCATTGCCACTCGTCATAACAAGAGCCACCCTTGGTGGGTTTTTTTGCAGACTCATTAATGCAAGCCCAGGAAAAGATTAAAAGTGTTTAGATTATGGCACAACTATCGATAGTGGTCCCTGACAGCAATATTATCGCCTCATTGATATAAATGCTGAGCTTCGGTGATTTTAAAAGTGTGACTGATTAAAGCAACATAAATAGTGGCCCTGGCACTAATGCTGTCAAGCATAAATCTGAGGCCTTGACAGTATCATGTGAACCCAGCCTCTGAGTGGCCTGAAACCTTCCATTTATCCCTGCTTGGGAACATGCCTATTGCTGTTCTTTACTGTAGACTGCAAAAATATTTTTGTCTGTTTAATGTGGATCGTATCATTGTTTTGATACACCTGTATGTAGTTCTTTGCATTTTACCTACCTATTTTATTTTTAAGGGAAAAGCCCCTTAAGTGCCTTCCTCTTGTAGTAGTTACATTGTCCTGAAACTGATGTATTATGGAGAGCTCTTAGAGAGGATAAGATATGCCATATTTTGTAACAATCATGGTAACATATAGAGAGACCCACAATTGCATCCACAAAGTGTGAGTTTGGAGGAGAGGAGTAAAGATAGGGAGGCTGGTTTTCTATGATATCATCCAAACTACACAAAAATATATTAAAGCAAGGTCTGTTCTGTATTTCCCATTCCTTATAAGATTGGGTTAAGGTCCCACAGCTTATCACATTCACCATCCAAAGATAGTCAAATAATTGAATCACACAGACAGATTACAACAAATACTGGAACAGTAATATAGTGTACCATGTGACACAGAAGAAATGCCATTCCAGAGTGTGCTCATGCTAATAAGAGGGGAAATGTTCTCTTAAAGATGCATATACATAAGGTAGGTTCCTCTCAGTGGGCAAATGCCAACAGATACCTGAGCAGGCAAAATATGCATTTGTGGATGCAAAGTGTTCAGGTCCACATGAAACAGGGAGCAGTTGCTTTGCATTTACGCTGTATAGCACCTTCTGTCTCAAGCTCTCAAAGTGCCTTTCCCACATGAATTAATTAGATTCACAACACCCCTCTGAGATAGGTGTTGTTATCCCCATTTTGCATCAGGGACCATATTCAGCTCTCCATTACACTAGCATAACTCCACTGATTTCAAGGGAGTGAGTAAGCCAGGCAGCATGTCTTGAAGATCTCTAGATCTGTGTCAAAGCAGGAAGGAAGTTCCAGGACCCCCCAGTAGACCTCACAAGAATGTCCTTGCTTTTGCTCCCTCCCAATTAAAGATGATAGCTCATGTACCTCAGATGGTCACTGAATAACATATAGGGAGAGAGGCGGTCTCTGAAGTGGAGGGAATCTAAGTTATATGGGCTTTGGAGGTCAAAATGATCACCTCATGCTTCTAGAAATCAGCTGGTAATGAATGTACATCATAGGGCATAGATATAGCATGGGAGAGACAGCATAACAATCAGGCTGCCTGAGTTTTAGTGCTAGTTTTGTGTGTTGAACGGGTACTTTTTGTGATTTTGCATTTTCTAAAAACAATATTTGAGCAGGAAGGGTTGACATTTTACAGGTGAGCAATTTTTGGAGTACCCAGCTATCGTTGTAAAGATTTCAGTCAATGAGACAATTTCTGCTTTTATTTAGAAGTTACTCCATATTATTTTTGCACACTTGCCTTGTGGGTTTTATTCTGCTCTCACTTTCATGAGTGTGTATCTTGAGCTAGCTGCATTAAAGTCAACTGAGCTGCATCTGTATGAAACTTATGTGGGAGGAGAATCAGGACCCTCGTATTCATTCATTCATGTTATTTTTGATATCTCCAGATTGGGGAATAACATAAATATTGCACAGTGTGATTTTAACAATTGAGAACAATCCTTCCTCGTAATTAAATTACTATAGTTATATTTTCTTTGTGGTTCTCTGTTCTAGTCATCAAGTCCTGGCCCTTTTGCAATTGCAATGTGTTATCTATCCTCCTCAGGTTGGGACCATTAAACTCGCGCGTGTTTGAGAGAATGGAGAGAGATAGACGTGGAAAGCAAATGTTGTTGTTGTTTTTCATGTACAGTGGTTAATTGCAGTTTTGGCAAGCATTGTGTGATGGGACAGACCTTGTATAAAGTGCCCCAAACAGGCTGGCACTAAGCAAACAGCAATTGGGCTGCAAGGAAACATTTTTGTTCCCTCTGCCAAAATAGAGACCTGATCTTGTGCAACTAATCAGAGGTACTAAACAGTGTGTGGCCTGGATTTGTCTGGTGCTGTTTTCTGAGGGAGAGCTGTCAAGTTCAACCTAGACTGCAACAACTGCAAGAATCATCCTTTGAAAGGCTGGTTAAACCCAAACATAGACTGATTGAGGTCAGGCAGAAAGCCCAGTTCCCCAAAGTACTGATTTTATAGCTTGTGGTGTAGAGGTGGTGCTATGCGTAGAGGAGGATAAAAGGAAGCCCTTTAATTTCAAACTTAAATAAAACTTAGCATCAGAAATGTCTAATTCTCCTTTAGCCCTTTTAAGAATCTGCCATTTGCATTAAGAATCTGCCATTTGCAGGCACTGCTTGCAGGTTTCAAACTGTTCAGACCTAAGTGAATAATATCAGGAGAAGCGTACCCTAAACTATTCACCCAAATCAAGTAAACCACAGTCGTTTCTTTTTGTTCTGGGACTCACAGAGCCCGGCAAATCAAATGCCAATGAAATTATGGAAGAGAATAAAAAATCAATTAGAAATGAAATCTCAATTCTGTATATTTCCATTTGAATCTGGGAGAATCTTTCAATTTTCTTGGTCTGCCTGATATCACAAATATGTTAGGGAAACAAATTGCATTTGAAAGAGGTGACATATAAAGAGCAATGATAGATAGATAGATAGATAGATAGATAGATAGATAGATAGATAGATAAAGCATAGGGATTTCTGGTTTTCTTGCAACTCCATTTGCAGCTATCTGTATCCTTCCCCTTTCTCTATTACCAGGGAGTATAGATATAGCCCATATAGCATATAGATATATGAAGTGAACCTCATCTTCCTCTGTGATAGCAAAATGCTCATTTGAGTCCTGATCTTGCATCACTGAAGCCAACAGCAGTTTTGCCAATGACTTCCATGTGAGCAAGAATAGGGAACTTTGGAGCTGATCCAAAGACCATTGAAGCTAGTTGAAGTATTTGCAGTGAACTTTGATGGGAGCAGGATCGGGCCCTAAGAGAGCCAAGCTTGAATGACTTGTTTTGTTCCCAGACAGTGGGTACAAATGGGTGAAATGAGGACATAACTTCAGAAGGGTGTCTGTTTTCACACAGCTCCAGTGTCTGATTTTCTCTGTTTTTTTCCAAGCAAATATGCAAATTCTACACATGGGAGCTACCAGCACTCCTCTGTCAGCACATCATGTTTTCAAGGGCCCTCAACGTGGTTGATCATATAGGGCCAGATTATAATAATAATAATAATTTATAATTATTATGTTCCATCCTCATGCCTATACCAGCAGCAGCACACCTGTGTGTGGCCCATCCAGCACACCATACGGTGGGGAGCAGCACAGAGTGGACAGCAACCTCTGAGAGGTCACCATGTGTGTAATTTCCCACCAACCCCATGGATTTGGATGGCAAGTGGGTCGAATAAGATGAGTAATGGGCGGAGCTCAATGGGCCAGTCAGCACAGCTGCACTGGTCTGCTGGGGCATGTATGTTGTGTCAGGCATTGGGCACCAGAACTGTGGAGACCAGCTTCTTCTTCTTCTCCATCTTTTTCCAAGCAAGAAACCATCACAGAGTAACTTCCACCGCAGATTTCTTACTATAAAAATTACCATATCAATAACACGTCATACCAGAGCAAGGCTGTCTGTCTCTGAAGGTTTCAAACCACTGTCAGACCAGATCACATGCATGATTCAGTCTAAATGTTTTTCTTTTCTGCACCATGGCTTTACCACTATGGTCTATATTATCATTGTATATTTTACTGACCTTTACTATGCCGCTGTTTTTGCTAAGGTCTTACTAATCCAAGTTCCAGTCCAGGGTATAATATCTGAATGTGTTATATTATTACACAGAGGGAAGCAGAGGAATTGATTTTCAAGTGGCACAGGACTTGAGAGAAATAACCGAGCTCAAAAGATAAAGCCCTGAGGCCCCGAAGTAGGTGCATAAATGGAACCGCAAGACAGGATGACCCACTGTGACACAAAAAGGTGCTTACTGTAAAGTTCTTCCACTCCAGCCTTTCTATTAGCATGAAACAATACTCATAAACTTACTAATAAATATCCAGGGCCAAAAACAACCAGGTGTAAGCCAGCATTACTCCACTCAACTGTGCTGAGTAGCACCCACTCAAAACAGGGTTTTGCATTCTGAATTTGGTCCAGAATGCTTATAAACAGGTGGGTGTCCCTGACAGGAAGACATGAGTTAATTAGGAGCAGTCAAAGCACTGGGTAAATTGGATATGATCCAAGGTAAGGACTAGCAAATCTCAAAACCTTCGGAGGCTGAATCTTAGCTATATTATGCAACCCACTCTGATATGTGAAACTTGATTAGAAATCTCGTGAGAGACTAGATTTTATCATGAGGTTCCCAGTGTTTCATTTTTCCATACATCAAAAACCCCCAGATACTTTCAGTCATAATGGCCTTTGTTTTAGATGAAGAGAACAACAGATACAAAAAAGTAACCATGAGAGACAACACAGTGTGTCTGCTCTGGGATGGTCTGCACTCAACTGCTCACAAAATGGCTGCCTGGCTTCTCAGAGGCCTTAGCATTTTAAAGGTGTAATACAGAGAAAACAAATCCCATTACATCTACAGGATTTAATACCCCACATCCCATACTTCCTGTTCCAAACAGGCCAGGAATACTCACTGGAAGCTAATCCTGACTTTTAAAACAGAGTAGGCAAAACAGACATATACAATATGTGCACTTGGAGCCAATTTACTGCTGCAGGTATAGATCATTAAAATGCATATAATTCAAAACATGGCAGGCTCTTGCCTACCCTGCCTGCACTGAGAAGCCTCCTCTGAAAATACAACAAGAACTGGCTATTTTGCAACATTTCAGTATTTTTACTTCCGCTCCCAGCCAGAAATAGCAAGTACAGGGGTTCACAACAATGTTGTGATGGTGGAGGGGAAATTTTGATCAACCTTCCAAAAAGTCTGGTTTGAGAGGATAAGCAAAATTTTTCATCTTGCTTTATCTGGACTACCCAGCACACAATTAAGGGGGGCAGGGGAGAGGGATTGGTGGGGGTCTATGTGTGTGAATCCTATTCTGCAAAAGAGCCAGCTGCATAAAGAGATCCCTGGATTAAAGGTTAAGTATACACTGTATATTATCTTTTTAAAACAAAAAGAAGAAAGGAAAAATTTAAAAAATGGTATTAAAGTTTAAAAGTGTGACCTCTGGAACCAGACACACTGAGACTGGGCAATATTGAAGCCAGAAACAGAAGGGGCTGGATAAAAGGCTTTGTGATATGAATCTCTGTCTCTCCTGCCCTCAGCAGAAAGGCTTAAATATCTCCTTCTTGGACAAACAGATCAATACAAGCTTTTTAACATCTTCAATGAGAGCTCATTAATGCTCTCCTGGTGTCCTCTTTTGTGCCCTGATGACCTGGTGGGAGCAGAGGAGGCTGAACTGCAGCTTGGTAATTATCACAGGAATAACACTTCATATCATCTCCTACTGAAATGTGAATTGTTTTCCTAATTATTCAGGACAGCAGCTAGTGAAAGTGCAAACTAATTGAAAATACATTATGATGTATTTGAGTATGTGCAATTGGGCCTATTAGTTTGGGTTAAATGTTAACCAATATGAATATTTGGTTTTGTCTGTTTGAAAAGCTGGATATCACACTACTGAAGTGCAGGAGCAGATCATTCCATTTTCCCCACATGTCTCTTTCATTACATGTAGTTCATGGCTTTTCTCATGCCAGTGGAGTCATCTGGCCAGTACCCATTTAAATGCCGATGTCTTACTTTGGGTGCAGCCTTTGAGAACATTTAAGGATCCGATGAATGGGGGTGGGATGTAGGGTGTTGAATCCTGTTGTGAGAAATTTTGTAACAGGTGAGAGAGGCACTTATTAAAAGATCAATGTACTGAATAATTGAATAAATAACATTTAACATGATTCAACAGTCTATGTGGGATTTTGTAAGACGACTACCCCATTTGCTTTTCACAAACTGATCTCATTGTTTATATAAAAGACTAAAACCACTCTTTAAATCAGATGTAGACTACTAGGCATTTATAAATTGCAGTATAATAATTGTGAAGCTCCAGTAAAGAAAAAATAAACATATGATTTTAGTCTAAAATATTTGTACTTAGGTTAATGAAAGCACAGCAAAAAGAAAGAACAAATAGGAAGTTTCCATGAGAAAGCAGTGTGCCTTTCTTCTCTGATTTACAGGTTGAGCAAAAAAACACATATTGAAAACCAGCCTGCAGAGTTATTTGCCAAATAGAAGACAAGTTTAGGACTACATTTCAAAAGTATCATTGTTTTGGCTGGCCCAATTTTGGAGAGTCCAACTTGAAATACTTTAAGTGGCCAGGTTTTTAGCAAGCACTAGGATTGTCACCTCTGAGATACAAAAACCAGGGCCATCCAGGATGATCTGGAGCCCATAAAACTGGACAGCTGGCAATGTGTACTGAGCACCCTTACAGATTTCCCATGACAGCTACTACAACAACAACAACAGCCGAAGGACAATCCTGGGAAAACCTGGAGCGGTGGCAACCCTAGAAAGCACAGAGCATCTACCTCAGAAAATCAAGCCTTTTTCAAGTGTCTTGAGCTGAGCATCTGGAAAATTGAAGAACCTGGAACCATGCATCCCTTTTGAAAATTTAGGCCACATCATATAAAATATATATTTAATTTATGCAAGACGTGTGTTCTTTGAAACACCTGTCTGGAGCAGCTTCGTCTTATTGCCTATACAGGTTACCAGGGTGCCAAGCTGTCACTACAGCACATTAGTCTGAAAATAATGCAAGAGTCACAAAATTGGGAGATTTCTTTTCATCTTGACAATTGGTGTCTAATTTGTTGGGTGACCTATCTGTCAGACAGCTACCCAATAGCGAAGTGTGATGCAGCACAAAGCCAGTAGAAACAGTGACAATTTAAAAAAAAATGCTGCACTGCTCTATTTTAGTCACATTTTATAATCCTGTTTTTAGTGCAAGAATTTAATTATACATATTTTCATCATTTCTTATATTCTGACATATTAATTAAGGATGCTCTAATTCAATTCCTGTGGCACTATTGGCCTAGCCTGTAAAAACATTTTACTGTTTTTGTACAAATACAAAAACGAAGAGGTAGGTAAAGGCAGCACCTCAGGTTGCTGCCTACACGCTGCCGTTCCTTCTTGTCATTGAAATAGCAGGCTAATTATTTTATAAATAATGTGATAGATTCCCCCATCTGTACAGTGCATGGTGGCACTATTGCTTAATAAAATATACATGGGAGAACTGCATTCTCCGGGAGGTTCTTGGGCTGAAAAGTATGTCTGTCTCTGATGGTAGATGTAGGAGGATTGGAAAAGGCTAGTTTCTAGGACCCCTGAAAATAAAGTGACTGGTGTGATGCTTCTAAGTTTTTACTATTACATGAGCTTCACCCTCTCCTCCCCGCCCCCAATTTGCTACTCTTTGCAAATGTTATGAAGCAGTGAACAGTAACCTAAATGTGGCTAGTTGCTAGAATCCTGCAGTAATTGCTGAGAGGAAGCACTGTCTAGTGTTTAGAGTAGATGACTGAAAGTCCAGGCTTCTGTGCTAATCACCTAGCTCTATTATTGACATCCTATGATGGGGCAGATTCCCCATACTGGCCCTGAGAGGGCAGAATTAGGCCAGGTGGGCCCAATCAACAATTAAGCAGTGAGCTGGGGAGAGATTTAGGCTGTTAGGGGCCACTAATTGGAAGCAGGCTCAGCTGGACAGGAACAGGAGGGGCATGTTTAAAACACAGGAGCTGGGAGCAGAAGGGGGCTAACAGGGAGGTAGGCTGCAGTGACTCTCTGGATGAAGGGAGGTGTGTTGGGACTATAGGGAGTAATCTATAGTATTCTCTGGGAGTTGGAAGGATGACAACCCAGAGGGGAGGAAGCCAGAAAACTAGGAGAAGGCTTAGGAAAAGCAGCAAGGAATAGTAGTGCAGACCTTGGCTGCTGACTAGAGGGCCCCTGAGCTGGAACCTGGAGTTAGATGTCTGTCCCCCTACCAGCCACTGGAGGAGTGGCAAGGTCAGAGCATTGAAGTGAAGACTGCCATTTTGTATAGCAGGACTGTGATATCCCCCTGGAAGGGGGAACCATATAGTGACCTGGTTGGAGGACTGAGTCATGATGAGGAGGCTGTGGTTCCTGGAGTGAGATGATCTGTAGGGCAAGAGGATGACAGGAGAGACACTGCCAGAGGAGGATGCAATGCCTGGCTCAAGCTAATTACCAGCGTGACCAGGAGGAAGTTCCACTAGAAGTGAGTGGACCCTGTGATACTTCCCATGAGACCTTAAGCAAGTCCCTTAATCTCAGTGCCTCTGTTTATTCAGCCTTCTGTGAAATGGTTTTAATAATGTAAGGCTTAATTAACAAGTGATTACAAAGTGCTCTGAGACCCTTGAACAAGAGTTACTCTAGAAGTACCCAGTATTTTGATGGTCAGAATTTTGTCCTTGAGTTCCAATTCCAACTCAATATTTCAGACCCCCAGATTCAAGTTCAAGGCTGAACTATTCTAACTGCCTTATTGAACACTGTTATATAGACATGTTTGTCTAGATTTTCAGAAAGAGGCACATGCAGTTGCATGTATGCAATTGTACAGTCCAATACAATACAACCAGAAATAGCTGACTGGTGTGTACAAACTGCAGATTTGAACATGAACGTGTGCTAATACTGTGTGGGTCTTTGCCCCCCTCTTGTGGCTGGACCATAAGAGGTTTACAAGTCTGCTACTAGGATAATGGATTTAGTCCTCATGCTTTTAGGTCAGAATGTTCCAGGTTCAATATCCATAGGTGAATGTTAGCAATTACTAATACGATAAGGTGACAGTATATGGTGCATGAACAGAAGAGAAGGCATGGTTTGGCTTTTGTGCTTGGACCTCTTGTCCTGCTTTGACAATTGTGCAGTTTTTTTCTGTTCCTTTAAGCATGATGAGCAAAATGGATATTGGTTACATGTCCAATAAAGCCAGTGAAGTTATATCAGGAACCAGGGGGATATCACCAAGCAGTGGGAAGCTCAGAACTAGAGCTACTCAGAAAATTTTCATGTAAGCAGTTTTCAGTTGGAAAAAATCAATTTTAATTGAATCATTTTTTTTCATGAAATCAGCAATTTTCATGAAATTTTCCACGACAGGAAAATCCTGAGTTTCAACCAGCAATACAAAGGACAGGGTGAACATTAAAAATAAAAATACTCTGCCAAATGTTGAAAAAACAAGGAAGGGAAAGTGAACAAAGATTCTGTGGCATGTTCAGATTGGATTGTTCTGTACTGGCGGCTGATCCAACAGCTGTAGAAGTTACTCAAACTATTTTTACACCAGCAATACCATACACCTGACAAGTATGGCAATGGGGGTGTTAAGGCTTCTGCTGCAATCCCTCATTCTCCTTTTAATTCTGAGCAGAGTACTGCACCTAAGAATGACACACACAAATAACAACCATTTAGCTGTTCCCATTGGAATGTCATGTACTAGTTCTGAATTATTCCCTCAAGAAATCGTAGTAATCTTGACTATTTTTGAACTTCTTAACATACTTTGATTTAAAGCCTAAATTAGGTTTAAGCCAGTGATAGTATGTCTTGAACCACTTTTGAAAATAAATGAGATGTGCTGATGCCGAAATGTTGGTAAAAGGGGATTAAGAAGACTAGGCTGCTTTCCACCCCAGTGGCTTTGTGTTACTATTAAGAGGGACGGATTAATATCAGATTTCTGGTATCTGGTTCCTCACTGATATTGCTTAATTATCCAGATAAGTGATCAGAGTCCAAGCATGAGTGACAACATAAATATAAAGAACATCATATTTTTTTCTGGGGCGGGGAGAGAAGTGTTTATTAGTTTAAGCATCATAAAGATACAATTTTAAAGTGCTCATTAAAGTTTAAATGTAAAGTAGTTTTTAGCTGCTTGGTTTTGGTTAGTCGCCCTCTGAAAAGAAAAGTAGTGGTTTATTTATTCATTAACAGGCAGTGCCAAATGGCTTATACTCCATGGCTTTCAATGACACTGGACTGCATGTTCCAGTTTTAAATGATTTTCCCACCCAGTCCCCCTCTCCAATTATTCCATATTCCTCTTTTTCATTCTCAATACCCCCTGTCTCAGACCCTAAGCCTCAGGATAAGAGGGTGGGCCACTGAGATTCCCCTGGCTCACATCAGAGGCTGAAAACATCTGGCCTCCCAGCTCAAGCTGTGGAGAGGAGGACCATAAATTCCCAAATGGCGTTTAAGCCCAGATCTTCTGCATAGATGCTTTCTGTGCTTGCCTGTAATTCTATCCAGTGATACATCATGTGTGTGTGCGCATGTGTTGTGTGTGTTTTCATAGCCTCTTGATTCTAAGTCTAGACAGGTGCTTGGGGCTGATGGGAGCGCTGACTATGAGTCGGTGATTCGGTATCAAAAGCTGGTTCAAGTGGAGTCTTTGGGGTTGCCCCACCATCTTTCCATCCTTGGCTGGTTTTATTCACTACTAAATCTCTGTCTCAAAGTCCCACTAGTTGCCGCTAGAACAAATCTAAAAAGCCCCTAAAAATAGGGCTAGCAAATAACTTCCTACTGGAAACTCTGACTTTTGCATTCTTGAACTTCCTAGCCTGCCATTGGATCAGAGGATTATGCCAGAGGGGACAAACCTTTTGAGTTGTAAGATGGAGTATGGAACTTTTCTGTGTGGGTCAAGAGAGAAGAATTTGCTTTCCTCAGTTTCTTAAAAGGGTTAGAGGATGGAAGACTCCTGGGGCTGTCCCTCCACTGTATGAGGAGGGAAGAAGAGAGAATAATCTGCACCCAGCCACCAGGATAAAAAGAAATAGCTGGTAGGAGGAAGGAGAGAGAAGGACCCGTGCATTTAATAGGTAGCCAAATTAGGGTGACCAGATGTCCCGATTTTATAGGGACAGTCCCGATTTTGGGGTCTTTTTCTTATATAGGCTCCTATTACCCCCCACCCCGTCCCGATTTTTCACATTTGCTGTCTGGTCACCCTAAAACAAATCTGAATATAATCTGCAACATATCAAGTCCCAGAACTGCTCTGCTCCCTGGCCTGCTCAAACTATGTGTAAACCAAATTTAAATATCAGCGCCCATGCACATTCCTAGTGGGTATATGATTAAAAAGTTGTAGTTATTTGCTTTGCTTAGTTTAATATTCATTGTACCAGACACCAGCCAGAGTGCAGCAAACATGCATAATGTTGTTCAGCACAATCTGCATTCTTTGTACACAGGGAACACACTCATCTCTCACAGGCTGTATATTTCCTTTTCCTGTGTTTTGAATTTCAGCTGATATGCCCATCCACTGCCATAGCTTGCTAGCCCTGCCTTACCAAATAGGTCATGCCGGTTCTAAACCAGCAGCCTAACTTTTAATTAGAGCTGTAAGACATAGCTGATGCAGGGGAGGGGCAATGGACGTAGTGCAGGAAGAAGTAAGAGCTCCTCCAGAAGAACAATATGGCCAGGGATGACTCCAAACCTGAAAGGAACTGGTGACACTAACAACCCTCTCTCTTCGTTCTCCCCCTCCACTAAGCAAACTGCTGAAAGCCTCAGATCAGTTGTAAAGATAAACGAGAACTGAAAGATGTGCAGCAGGTCTTGTACTTGAAAGCGCCATACATTATGATTCTACACATGCCTCCCTAGCTCTAACCAAAACAGTTTCTCACATATTTCTGTGGGAGGGGAGATTATCTGACAATGACTCAGAGTTGAGGTGAGAGTCATAATCTTTGTTCAACCACTGAACCTGCCATGGGAGGAGGACTAGCACCAGAGGTCTCCCGCCTCTCTCAGTGCAACAGTGGGGGACTCCAACCCAGTAAACCAGTTATTTACTCTTTTCCATGGTGACAACACTAGCAGTCCTCATGCGCAGCACAATAATGATTGACAGCATACATACAGACTAATGGCAAGGCAATAGGAAAAATCATACCATAGTGTTAGGTATAAACTTAAGTAGATGTGTTATTGTTGAACTTCGGTATCCCCTGACAATACTAATTATTTTACTTAGGGTACGTTAGGCAGGGTGAATCCTCTATGCCCTTCTCTTTATCATATATTCCTTTCTTACACTTGTACCACCCGCAGCTGAGTTCGTGCCAGAAAAGCATGACCTATGTATGATCAACTTGATCGGTTCTTGAATAACAAACATCCAAGAGAAACCTTGCAGCTGTTGTTAATCAGTGACATTCTATCCACTCAGTTAATATGTTCTTAGCATGGTGTTAGGGACTTTTCTGTGGTGGGAGGGGATCTCTTTTGGAGGAGACATGGAGTAAAAGTGAGGTCCTTTGCCCACTGGTGGTCATTTAAAGATTTTTACATCACATTGTTTTTACAAGAATAAGTGTGTTAGTCCTGGCTAAATTGCAATTTGGATAACTATCTATTGCTTATCTCAATGCCCATTTACAGGTTTAAGTTTGCATGATATTCTTCACTTCCTTCCGATCATAAACTGTTGTGCAGTATCTCAATCTACTATTATAGACCTACTGTGTTCCACCCAGGGGAGACTGCATTTCAGTGCTAACAAAGTATTTCCTGTGAAGAGCTCAGTCCTACCCTTAACATGCAAGGGCAAGAGTGAAACAGTGCTGGCCACGTGGCTGAGACATCTTGCTTGGGTGGGACAGCTGTCCCATGCTGCTATGTGCTCTGCAATTCATCTTCCTAATTCTCTGCAAGAGAGCAGCATGTCTTCCCTTAAGTACCCTGCTATCCATGTCTGCATAAACACAAAAAGTAATAATACAATTCTGATGACAAAGAAGTATTGCCTCCTGTAGGGGTTCTTGTACCTTCCTATGAACTGGCTGGTGCTGGCCACCGTCGGAGATGGGCTAGAAGCCTTGATGAATCACTGGTCTCCTTCAGTATTTCAATTCCTATTACTTTAATTGTAAATAGGGTCACAGTTGTTTCCTTGGCAGTCAGTCTAGTTCACCAGCTCCCCTATTTTGGCACCTCAGATAGAGGAAGGCTGGAATTCTCCCCTTGTGATATTGGGGTGTGCTGTGTGGGCAGGAGAAATATGCTGTTTGCACCCACTTTCTCCTATTTCACTTGGGCTCTTCAGGTCAGCATTTTTCTCATAGCTTATGCAATTCTTTAGGTTCCTTTGGGATGGAAGGCACCACAGAAATATGAAAGATCATTATAGTTTCTTTCCCTTGTACTGCTAGCTTTTCCTACCTGAAATAAATCCAGCTGAGATATTAAGTGCTCTCTGGGGGCTCTGCAAGGTAAGGAACTTTAACAAAAATCAGGTAAGATTTGCCAAGTTGTGAAAGTCATTGTTCCGGAAAGCAGCTTTTGTTTCCAAAGCATCCATGGTCCTAAATTCCTACTGGACCTTCATTGCGCTCTAAAAAGAAAGATGGTCCAGGGGTTAGGAAATTAGGCCGGGAATGAGAGAACATGGGTTTAATTCCTTGCTCTGCCACCAGCTTCTCAAGTGATCTTTGATACGTTACTTAAGGCTGGCCTACACTACAAAGTTAGGTTGACTTCACTAACCTTGCATTAACCTAGTTGTGCATGTGTCTACATTCAGATTTTTCTCCCATTAAAGTAAGCTCCATGTTATCATTGTATAGTTACACCACCTCTCCAAACAGTGTTGAGCCCTGGTAGACATAGTGCAAGTGTATTCAGCAGCTGTCCCACAGTGCCCAAAACAGACTGCTCTCATCACGATTGTGAACTCCACTGCCCAAGAGCCATGAAGACTGGAAGCTGCCCCCATTTAAATCCCCTGTGTGTTTTTAAAATGCCTGTTCTTGATTGTCCAGCTTGTCAAGTACACCTTGCAGCTCTCCCTTGCCATGTGCATCTGCCCCACCAACCATGCTGGCTACATGGTCCAGATGTGCTCCTGCCTGGAATAGACCGGAGGTATTGGATCCTTTGGGCCTCTGGGGAGAAGAAACTGCACAGACACAGTTACAGAGCAGTTGCAGAAACATGGACATTTATGAGCAGGATTGAACAGGAGATGCAGGCGAATGGGTATGACAGGGATCAGCATAAATACCGCATGAAAGCGAAGGAACTATGGCAGGTATACCAGAGGGCTCGGGAGGCCAAGAGTCAATTTGGTTCCAAGCCACAAAACTGCCGCTTTTACAGCGAGCTGCTTCCCGCACTGGGTGAACACTTCATCAGCACCCCACAGACCACTGTGGATACCTCCGAGGAGCCTGAGACACAGACACCTGCCGTGAATAGGGAGGAGGATGCGGGAGGTGTAACCGGGGGACGAGGGGTGGTCCAGCTGTGCCATGAGCCAGAAGCTGTTTTGGACTCCACTGCAATCTAGTCAGTCCTGGCAGCCCAGCATGGAACCTCAGATAGGACTGCATTTTCTATTACAATGGTGAAATGTACAGCTAGCCCCCAGCCCTAGTGGAGCAGGAAATGGACGTTGACTTTTCATTAATGTACTCCTACTAGAAGAGATAGTGGTACAACAAAGAGAGCTGGAGTTAGCTGGAGGGGGAGGGGCATGCAAAGCAGTCTATGTAGAAAGAGATGTCCTTGAATCCTCTTGAGAGACCTCAATGAAGCTTTCATGGAGGTGCTCTGCAACCCTCTCATGAAGATTTCTAAGGAAGACGACCTTATTTTTTCCTCCACGGTAGGACACTCTCCCCCACCATTCCATGATGGTTTTGGTAGGCATCATTGCAGTAAACAGGCTAGTAGCATATGGGCCCAGGCAGCTTTGGGATGCCACCATCAGCTGTGCTCTCTGTACCTTTGTTACCCTCCGGAGCGAGATATCCGCTAAAATCACCATCCCATATAGAAAACAATGCCACTGCTGAGTGCCATTGCCCTGCACTCATACCCCTGGAAACAGGGGCTGACTTGTTGTTGTTTCATGCAACTGAAAAATTCCCTCCTCATTTCTTCCCTCTCCCCACCCCTGCTAGGTCATGCTCACCATGGTTGCGGCTGGAGAGCAGTGCTGTTCACAGGCACTCCAAGGCATCATAGGAAGGGAGTTCTGAAACGTAACTTTTGCTTTCCATCATTACTATAAATACAATGATACCTCTGTGTGGTGTTTTATCTGCAGCTATTGCCACTGCAGCCTTGACGTGCCCTCTCTCCTGCAGAGCGCCTAACCATAATAGGGAGGAGATTCTGCAAGCCAGTGCTGCATCAGACCATGAACAGAGGGCCTGGAGAGTGAATATTGCAGTTAGTATGGAGAGGGAAAGATCATAAAGAGGCCCAGGACACAGAGAAGGGGGTGCACTGGGACATAATGGGGCGTCTCTGGCAGTGAACACAGATGCTGCAGACTCTTGTTGACCTACAGGTTCCACAATCATGGGCTTGTCTCCTTTTGAAGTCAGTGGAGACCTCCTTTTCAGTGCCTCCCCATTCCATCCCCCCCACCACACAGACACATCGCTGCACTTGGCATCAGGAGTTGCAACCCTACCCATTCCCTTCTATATCAGGGAACAACCATAGCTACACATACACTGATCTGTGCGATCCATGACTGGTGTGTTCATAGCCAAAATAAACTCAAATGGACATGAATGTTCTTCCCTCTTGTTAATGTTCTTCCCCCTTCCCCATCCATTCATTTATCTGAAATGTTTTTATTGTATTTGTTTTTAATGGCACAGTGGGTTTTTTTGCACTGGTTTTGGCATGCAATAAAAATCTATTTTTTGGTAAATAATCTTTAATAATTCACATATGCTGCGGAATGCATTGAAAGTACCCACTACTTGTTATTGTATGGGGCAACAGAACTCATAGGATCAGTGACATTGTGTAATAATTATAAATATACAGCAAGCACTGAAAAATTAATAGGTGCATTAATGGACCGAGTTATATTAATAAATGTGCACCAAACATCGCACAATTCCTAATAGCCCCCAAAATCTTTAATCTCTTTCTTGGGACAGAATGTTCCTTCTCATTGCTTTCTGGACAGGCCTGTGCTCTTAAAAATGTGAGCACTGTGCACCTTCCCTAAGCGGCTAATATTGATGTCGGTAAAGTGTCCCTAGTGATTCACCAACGCGTGTGTAACCATAGCAAAGTAGCCCTTTCTATTGATGTACTCTGTGGAAAGGTGGGTTGATGCCAAAATAGGGATATGCGTGCCTTCTATAGCCCCTCTGCAGTTCAGGAACCCCATTTCTGCAAATTCATCCACTATGTTCTGCACGTTGCTGAGAGTCACAGTCCTGTGTGGCCTTACACAGCTGCATGACAATGCCCCCCCACTGTGAATTTTCCCACTCTAGAATGATTTCCCACTGACCAGTAGCAATGTGGTGCTGCAAACTTCCACAGAGGGATTGCCGCTGGCTTCTCAACTGTCAGTACAGCTCATATTCTGGTGTCCCTGCGCTGGAGGGCTGGGGAGAGCTTGGTACACAGATCCCGGAATGTGGTCTTTCACATCCACAAGTTCTGCAGCCACTGCTCACTGTCTCAAACATGCATTACAAGGCGATCTCACCGGTCAGGGGTCAGTTCTCAGGCCCAGAAGGGGCACTCCACTATCTGCAGCTGCTCTGTGAATGCCACCAACAACCTTGAATTGGTTTTCACTATGTCCCACAGTAATCTAGCCCCCACTAAATCATCATGTCCCCCGCTGCTGCAGTTCTTCCTGCTGCTTTGCAAATACCAGAGGATGATTCATGGCAAAGGTGCAGAGCTGTGCAAGTGCCATGCTTCTGTCAGAGATGGCAGACAACATGAAGTGTCACGGAGGTTTGTGGGATTCTTAAAAAGGCAAAAATTGGGGTATGTGGATGGCATTATGAAATGGAGAATGGTGCATGATGAGAGTTTGACCCCTTGCTCACAGTTACTCCTGTACAACTTGTTTCTGCCCCACCATGCATTGACAACATTTCCCAAAAGACAGTGCGCTGGACAACATAACTTGTGTTGCCAAAGTTTGTAGTGTATTCATGGCCGTAGAGTCAGTTTTGCATCTGCAAAATTGGCTAATAGTACTGCCCTATGTCACGGGGTCGAGGACAAACAAAAAAATGTGAGGCACTCACATCATGTGATAATAAGGGCCATATAAGTATCTAGTATAGATTGAAAGTCAATGGGACTTGACTTAAATCCTACTTAAAACAAGTAAATATAAAAATAATACATACAAATTTAGACATAACTTTTTAACCCTTTGGGAAGAGTAGATACATCCTGTGCATCATCTGACCCATTGAGCAGCCTATCTGAAATGTAAGTACCAAAAGGCTGCCAGAGGAGGACGTAACATATTTGTGAAAGTTCTGGGCCTGATTTTGCTTTCATTTATATGGTGTAAGTCAGAAGTAACTCCATGGAGGTCACTGGAATAAAACCAGTGCAAAACAATACAAGAGACATGCAAATGCAGCTATATTTGTAGTGTTTCACGAAGAATCTTGTAATGAAAACTGCAAAAAAAATCTGAATGTTCGTCATTGTGGAAAAAAAGATTAAATGCATTAGTTCCCCTTCTGAGCAACCTCAGATTAAAAAAAAGAGCACTTTCCCCACAGTTTATACAGTAATTTACTTATTTGTTAATTTTTGATGAGGCCAGGAGTTAGAGTGAAAGTTTCCAAGAAATGTCACAAAGTTATTTTCAGTTTGTTTTGGGCAATTTTCAAATAATCAGAATGTCACTTTTTGAAAACTTTCGAGGGCCACAAAAGATTCAGAGCTCAGTTTGGAATGCTGGACCAGTAATGTTGATTTTCAATAAGGCATGGAGCACTGGGGAAGTTCCAGAAGACCAGAAGAAAGATAATGTGCCTATAGTTAAAAAGGGTAAATGGCATGACCCAGGTAATTATAGGCTTTTCAGACTGATATTAATCCCAGGCAAGATAATGGAGCAGCTGATACAGGACTCAATTAATAAAGAATAAAAGGAGAGAAATGTAATTAATGCAAATGAAGCTACATTTATGGAAAATAGATCCTGTCAAACGAACTTGATATTTTTATGAAATTACAAGTTTGGTTGATAAAGGTTTTCGTGTTGGCATAATATTCCTAGACTTCTGTAAGGTGTTTGACGTGGTACCACACAACATTTTGATTAAACAAGTAGAATAATATAAAATTAATATGGCACAAATTAAATGGATTAAAAACTGGCTAACTGATAGGTTTCAAAATGTAATTGTACATGGGAACCATCATCAAACAGGTATGTTTCTAATGGGGTCCCACAGGAATCAGTTCTTGTCCCTGTCCTATTTAATATTTGTATAGATGACCTGGAAGGAAACATAAAATCATTACTGATCAAGTTTGCAGATGACACAAAAAGATGACACAAAAATTGGGAGAGCAAATAATGAAGCGCCCAAGTAACTGATTCAGAGTGATCTGGATCACTTGGTAAACTGGGTGCATCAAACAATATGCATTTTAATATGGCTAAATGTAAATGTATACACCTAGGAACAAGGAACATAGGGCATACTTACCGAATGGGGGACTCTATCCTGTGAAGCAGTGACTCTGTACGAAGATTTGGTAGTTATGGTGGGTAATGAACCGAACATGAGCTCCCAATGTGACACTATAGCCAAAAGAGTTAATATGATGCTGGGATGTATACATAGGATAAGCTCAAGTAGGAGTAGAGAGGTTATTTTACCTCTGTAGTTGGCACTGGTGTGAACACTGATGGAATATTGTGTCCAGTTCTGGTGCCCACAATTCAAGAAGCATGCTGATAAATTGTAGAGAGAGCAGAGAAGAGCCACGAGAATGATTAAAGGATTAGAAAACACACCTTATAGTGATAGACTCTAGGAGCATGATCTATTGAGCTTAACATTGAGAAGGCTAAGGAGTGACTTGATTACAGTCTATAAGTTCCTACATGGAGAACAAGTATGTAATAATGGGCTCTTCAATCTAACAGAGAAAGGTGTAACATGATCCAGTGGCTGGAAGTTGAAGCTAGACAAATTCAAACTGGCAAATAAGCATAATTTTTTAACACTGAGAGTAATTAACCATTGGAACAATTTACCAAAGGTCATGGCAGATTCTCTGTCACTGACCACTTTTAAATCAAGACTGGAAGATTTTTCTAAGCGAGCTGCTCTAGGAATTATTTTGGGGAAATTCGATGTCCTCTGTTATACAGAAGATCAGGATCAATGGTCCCATCTGTCCTTGGAATCTATGAATACACTTCTAACGTCACAAGTCTGAGGCTTTTTTTATATTTGACACTGAAGTACTATGGTAGCCATTTTAGACAATTTTGGTATGTGGCGAGAAGACCAGGTAGCATAGAATAACCCCTGGCCAGTCCCACATTTACATTTATAAAACAGTATATAGAGACATACCAAGTCAAGTGATTAAAAGAAATATAGAGCGAGAGCCTCAGCTGGCAAAATGGAGTTGTGCCAAGTTAAACCAGCTAAAGATCTGGTTCATCCACTCTAGTTCCATCACTAGATGTCGCATAGGGATCTGCACTGGGCCTGAAGCTAGTGCGTCTGATCAGGGGTGAAAGACAGTCTGCAGCAGAGATGTCTTGCAGGCGAAAGTGAAGCATCAAGCTCTAGACACTCCTACTCCAGCAAGCTGTAATCCAGAAAAAGAGTGGTCTCCCATCATTTTGCGATTGTAGGCTTCAGGCACAGCATTGAGGGGACATAAGGAAGCTTGCACAGCTACTGCCCGTGTTTAATTGTAGATAAACACAAGGCTTTGGTCTCCAGGACTATTAACCTAGCAACTTTCATAAGCATTAAATTAACTGTAAAACAAACTAAAAACAGTGAGGAGGGGGGAAAAAGCAGAAATGTATTTCTGTCCCCCAGCCGAGTTCAGATGCAACTCTAAACGTATCAGGAAAATTTCAGTAAAAGGCAAAGTTATTCCACAGAAAAGCAGTGAGACCTGTGTAAAAGCAGCAGCAAGAAATCTGGCAAATCTAATCTCTAAGTGTGTTTCCTCACCTTTTATTTCATTGCCACACAAAGGGGCCAGAGGCTTCACTGGTGTAAAATCAGTGTAAAAATTGGCCTATGATGATTTACTCCAGCTGAGGATCTGACTTTGTGTGTGATTAGTTATGGTGTTGTTTCTTTTTATTAGTATACCCATTGAGGTGGGGCTTTGTGGCGCTACAAGCTTTTTTAATCAATAAGGGTGGGGTTTATATAGAATTACACCCCCCTGAGTATGCTGAATCCTATAAAAGGCTCTCCCCAAACCTGCTTTCCATGGAGATGGAAGGAGGGTTGTGCGGTGTAAAAAGCAGACACATTTTTCACTGACCCTGGTTCTAAATAAATGAATCACCACTTAGTCATCCTTCTTGAAAAACAGGAGAGAGTCTGCAAAATGAGTACATCTTTCACCCCTTCTTAAGGGCTTACTTGGGAGTGGGGAAATGTTAAGGGAAAAGAATAATATATCATGCAGACCATATTTTTTTAAAATAATTCCACTTTATAAATAAATGCAAAGCAGCAGAAGAAAAGCAGCATATTATGAATAGACACCCTTGAAAATAAATTTCAGAAGTCTCCAGAGAGCTTGAGAAAATAACTAGCATGCACTGCATTAAGTGGAAGGAGTTTCCCTAAGGGAATCAAGGGATCAGAGATATCCTGTCTTGGCTAGTCTTTGATAAGTTTGCATCTGTGTCTTTTTCACATTGCTGGTAAAAAGTTGAGAGCTGCACAGTTACGCCAGGTGATGGGGGAGGGATGGCAACATTGTTTCTCGGGCTTTGAATGGCAAAAATGATTGATTGTATTGGGATTACATTAGCACAGTTTCACAGCTCCATTTGAGTTACATTGGGGAAAATGGAACTGGGGGGTTCTCTTTCTCCTCTTCTGTCTGACCTCATCATGTACACCCTAGTAGAAACTCTCAGAACTACTTCGTGGATAAAAGGAATCCATGCCGATGAAGCTAAATATAAAACATGCCTTTTTGCAGATGTCCTATTAATGTTTTTGATAGACCAGGAAACATCACCCAGTTTCTCAAATATATTAAAAACATCTGGAGATATGTCAGGTTATGTTCATAAATCAAAACAAATCAGAAGTCTTGGGAGTAGACAGGGGAAAAGCTGGAAATTAAAGAGTTCCTCTTTAAGTGTATTGCAAGTTCTATTAACTGGCTAGTTACAAAGGTACAGCCAAGTCTGCATCGTCATTTATAAAAATGTAATATGGCGCCACTTATTTATTTATTATGCTATTATAAAAATCTAGAACTATCCGGAAAGTACCAAGTCTCTCTTTTAGAGTTAACTGAAATTATTAAAATGAACATGCTTCCTAAAAACATGTACCAAGTGCAGATATTCTTCCATTTATTTTAATTTTAAGAAGGAGACTATAGCCACTGGGTTAATTCCCTTCTTTCCCCCTTCCTCCCAGAAATTTAATTCAGAGAAACAAAAAGTTTCTTCTCTCAAAAATAAAATATTTGAAAAGCAAACAAACAACCAAGTTGTGACTGGGCTATAGAACCATGTCCAAAATAGAGATTGTAATTTAAAATAAAATCATTTAAATTTAAAACCTCCTGCAAATGCCCATTGTAAAGAATGGGAGTCAGCGAAGAAGTGAAAGACCAAGACTACAGGGCCTAACTCCATAAATTTGTATACAGATGAACACAGTGGAGTTACTCACCTGAGTACGTTCTTACCCCCAGCTCTTTACTCTTAACATACGTGTCTATGAGTGTGTGGGCAGGGTCCAGGAAGAACTAGCACTCACTGCCTTATCCTCCCCACATTGAAGTCCATGTGTGTTTTGCCACTGACTTTCCTGGGAGCAGGATGAGGCCTTTAGCTGGAGAAACACAAAAGAACATATGGCCAAAAAGTAATGCCACCAGTTAACCCTATGCAAATGCAAAATGAGTCTAGTGACTTCTATGGATTTACACTAGTTTAAATTATAGCAGAATTTGAGCCTTCTTTTCTAGACTAACTAATAAAATTCTAAAATCCTAAAAACAAAATCCTCTGGAGTTATACTGAAAACAGGGAAGGAGACAGAAAAACATGGTAAATTCAACTGAGCCATCTTGCTACTTACCATAATTCTTTCCAGCATATCCATGTTTTTCCTCAAACCAATTATTGTAGCTTCAATTTCCCCTCACTTGCACTGAGATAAAAGGCTCAGTTTGCAGGTTGAAACATTCTGTTTTGCTCTTTTTGGAATAGAATATTTCAATTTTTCATTTCAAAGTGAGTTATTGCTTCAGCTTTCACATTTTATAATATGAAATAACAAAAGTCAAAATCAGAATGAAAAATTTCAGTTCTATCAAACAAAAATGTGCACATTGACCACAAACAATTTTTTCGCCAGATTTTCATTTCACAGGAAATTTCAATTTTTGTTTTGTTCTGTTTTAGTTTTCATTCCATTTTGGAATGGAAAAAGATTCAAAATTGTGAAATTTTCTGTGTAATGAAAATTCTGGTTCCCTCAAAGCTCTATTCATAGTGTAAACCTAGTGTAAATAAGAGGTCAATCAGGATATATGTCTCTTCAAATGAAATACCGAGAGAGCAAGGAAGCCATTTAAACCCAACCCTTAGAAAGCCCACTTATTTATATGAATCCAAAACCATACAAATAATTTCAATATGTTATAATTTACTTAGAAGCCTGAAGCTATATAAATCGCGGAGACATGAAAAATGAAACCTCTACCGAATTCTAAGCAGATTAATAACATACTCATATAATAACTGGAGACAGACAATATGTCGTTGTGTATGAATTATTTATTTAACCTTATATATAAAATACCACACACAAAAATATTCCCAAGTATTGTATATAGTAAATATGAGAGAATATATCATATGTTTCAGCTATGTCTTGCAAACACTTATTCACATTGAGCATCTTTATATATGTAAGCAATCCTATTGAACTCAATGGGAGTAAACTGGAGAGGGAAAATACTTACTTTCAGAAGGTCCTGTAACTAGCCCTGTACTATACAAACATATTTGAAGTGTTATCAGGCATACACTGATTCAAAAGCTACATGTATATCTCCCTTTTTCTTTGGTGTACCTACTCTCAGGGTTAAATTCTAGCACTACTGAAGTCAATAGGAAGTTTCGCCATTGACTTAAGAGGGTCAAGATTTCACCCGGGTGTATCTATCAGACCCAAAACAAATACTAATAATATACCAGAATATAATACTGTACTATCATGTCCACACCACCATATTTCAAATTTACAACATGCACCTTCATGCTTTCTCCCATGCCACCTCTTGTGGAAGGAAGAAGCTCTTCAAAGCTACTACGTTATCGTCCTTTAGGCCTTTCTTAAAATACACCTGTTTCACCATGCTTACAGAACACGTAACAATGGTTAGGCAGCTGGTGTGCTATGACCGCTGCTTATTACATGAATAATAACTATCTCACTGCTCCCTTGAGGTCTGTTTGTTGTATTCACCTGTTGTTTCTTGTCTTATACTTAATTTGTAGACTCTTAAGGGCAAGGAACCATCTTTTAATTGCACACACTAGCACAACGTGGCCCTGACCCTGGCTTTGAGATGCTGCTGCAACAGAACAACCACCACAACAGCAACAATAACCATGACAATAATAATAGCAAATGTCACTGGACCATTATCACAGAATATTGTAATATTTTTATAGGCTACCTAAAGGTGTAAATGGCTTGTAGCAAGTGCTGTGTGTATATATTCCTATGTGTAAATGTGATCAATAATAATAAAAAGACAATTATGTGGGAAAACATCTCAGAAAGTTTTATCTCCTAGGCCATTCTTATCAAACAAAAGGAGCTAAAATAACCTAGTTACAAGAATCTTCTCCTTCTGCATCATGACAACACTCATTCTGTACCTACAGGCCTTAAAGGAACCTGGATCTTTGAACACAGAAACCTTTTGATTGGTGCAACTGAGCTCTGTTACCTCACTATTCTCTGTCTATCACAGCATCCTATGGCAACATAATGCATCTGAATTCATGAGGTTCATAGCGCAAGGGTCAGAGTATTAATGTTAGTAGTGTGCCAATTTGCCAATTAGGCTTTTTTTATAGAATCTCAATTAGTTACGCTGGAATGTTTTTATGCCAGACTGGATATTATTACTGTATATCTGCAGTGCCAGATGTTCATAAGTAGACAAAAATGATAGACTTTAATGGCATTTTGGTTAAAATATTTGGGTTTGATTTTCACAAATGGCCTCTGGTTTCATAGACACCAAATTGCAAGTGCCAATACTTGCATTTACCTGATTGCATCTGTAAAATGAGTAGTTAGACTGCCAGGGCCAGATACTGTGCTGAGGGTGAGAACTAGAAGGTCAGGGTGCCAAGAGGGGCTTAAATGATTCTTTCGCTTTCCTGGTCCTACGCCAATCTGTGACAAGCCAGTCCACCCGATGCAATTTAGGGCAGCCTGAGGGATGACTATGGGCCATTTCAGAAGCCAGGAATCAGTGGGGCATAGAAATTATGGGTCTCTTCACTTGGCCATGTCACCTGCATGGACCAGAAGGGTGGAGTGGTGTAGGAGTTGCTACAGCAATTCTACACCAACATGAGGATCCCCTGAAGAAGGCTGGATCCTTCTGCAGCCAAATAACCATCTTTAGGGCATCTTTATTTCAGGAAAGTGGTGTAGGAAGGAGAGGCTCTGAGACTGGGGGGCAGGGTGTGAAGAAAGCTCTGAGTACCTTCTTACTGAAGGAAACACAGGTGGGGAGGAGTTTTGAGCTGGGAAGGTGATCTCTCGGGTTGGCAGCTTTGTGAAGGAAAGTTGATACGTGAGAGGAATGGGGCGTGGGTGTGAGTGAATGATAATGGTGTGCAGGAAAGAAAGTACTAGGAGATATGAGAGTAAAAGCTAGGGGTGAAGCTGGGATTAGGAGAAAACTGTGAAGGGACGACAGAGAAATAAATGTTGTTTTCCGTCACTCTGTCCTTTTACTGTAATGGGTCCCCGGTTTTTGTTCTGAAACAGAGAGGTAGAAAGGAGAGGGAAGAGTCAGGCACACTTTTCTTCCGTCTAGCCCTCCAGCCTCTGTCACCCCCGTCCCCACCACCAAAACCACTTTAATCACACTCATACACCTCCCTCGAGGTCCCAATGTTTCACTTAGAGTATATCCACACAGCAGTCAGAGGTGTGATTACAGCATATGTAGATATAACCAAGCGAGCTTTAATCTAGCTAGCATGAGTATCAATAGCAGCAAAGCCACAGAAGCAAAGGCTAGCTGCCTAAGTCCAAACCCTCTAGGAAGCCTGAGTACATACTCAATGGCTAGTCTATGCTACAGTCTGTGATTTACTACTGTTGGTTCCTAACATAACTATATTAAAGCTAGTTCAGCAGTGTGTACATGTGCTGCAATTACAACTCCAATTACAGTGTCGGCATAGCCTTATAAAAACAGGGAAGACTTGAAGGCAAGGGGGCATGGGGCCCTGGTGCTTGTAGACCTCACCACTAGTTTTAGGTTGCCTGGTAAGGTTAGTGGAGAGTTAAGTGGAGGACTTTGAATGACAGGTTAATTACTTCACCTGCCTAGTGTAATTACATTAAAGCAGATTTTCTGAAGAGTGAAAGTAGGGAGGAAGCAAGATGGGAATGTTAATAATTAGTAACATGGCTGAGCAGGGTAGTCAATAATAGGGGACCTAAACCAGAGCCCACTGAAGTCAATGGAAAGACTGCCATTGACTTCAACTGACTTTGGATCAAGCCTATAATGAACAGGAACTAGATGAAGTGGAGGAGAGGCAGAAACTAGAGCAGGGTAAGGGAGGGCTAAAAGAAGGACGATTGGCTGTATGAACATAAGAGACACCTAGACACTGGAGGGAAGGGAGAAGGTCTGCAGAACAGAAAATGGAGGAGACAAGAACTCTTGGAGGTAGGGTGTGAGAGCCTGGGCTATGGGGTGAAAATGGGTGGGTGAGTGGGGGTTTCCCACTAATCTAATCTGAAATGACAAAAACTTTAAAAAATAAAATAAAAGAGGAAGCCAAGACTCTGAGTCACACATTAAAGGAAAATGAAACCATCTATACGTAGAATCTATCTCCTCACTTTGCAGAAGCAACCGTGGGACAGACAGAAACTGAATGGGAGTCCAGGGAACTATTTTTATGCATTGTAGGGTGTTTTCCCCCTCAATGTTCTATTGTTGTTGCTGTTGTTTCAGTAAGCACCAGGAAAGGGGTAAGCTTGGACAATTTCCAGTCTATGTCTGCTGTGGTTGGAACAGGGTGGAATCTACACATATATGGAAATGATAAATTAGGACATGAAATTAATGTCTAAAAACCAAAACATCTGATTGTAGCGTGAGCCCTTTCTTTTAGTTACAGTGTATATACAATTAACAGTCTAGAAAAACAGAATGGGTGGTCTTCTCATTAAGACACTGGACTGAGCTTCGCAGATCTGGATTCAGTCATCTGGTCTACAACAGACCTTTTGTGTGACATCAGACATTTCATTTACTCTCTCTGGGCCTCCATTTCCCAACTATTAAAGGGGGATAATAACACCTATTTTCTCCCAGGTTTGTTTTTCACCCCAGTCAGATGCAGCTTACCTATTTAAAGTCATTAGCTGGCTGTGTTTTAGCCTGGGGCAGAAGTCAAATGTGTTAGCTGCCTCTTGATAATGCTTTTCAACCATTAAAAGCTTGATTGAGGTAAAAATATTTGAAAGCATATCTTTTTTTTTCCCCATCGAGGCAGGGTCCAAGGACTGTCTCTCAAAATGTTTACCTACAACACCTAGCACAAAAGGCACCCAGTCTTGGTTGGTGCCTCTAGGTCCTTAATTAATTATTTTTAATATTATTATTAATATGGGATGACATGATAGGGGATCTGAAATATTAAACAAATCTCACCATGCTGTCTTTAAAGTAATAGAGGCGTCACTGGCATCATTTTAGAAAGCACACATACTTCGGTTCTGATGTGCCTCCATTACAATGGTGTTCTGAAAAAAGAAGAAAAAGTTCTTGAGGTGTACTTTTGAGATGTAGTATATTGTCCACTGGGATGTGACATGATGGGACCAAACATACAGGTGTACTTATAAAGCTAGAGTAAACTGAATCTTGAGAGGTGGCATGGTACAGTAGATAGGCTGTTGCTCTAGGACTCAGAAGACCTGAATTCTATTCCTAGCTCTGCCCAGGGCCTACGCCCATGAATGTCTCTTTGTTTTTATTTCCCCTCCCACTCTTTGTTCTGTAAGCGCTTCAGGGCAGAGATTGTCACTTCCTCAGTGTTTGTACAGTGTCAAGCACAATGGGGGCTCAGCCTCATTTGGAATCTCTGTGAACTACTGTCATAATGAATGATAATTAGGGTTGCCAATTCTGGTTGGATGAATTCCTGACATCCATTTCATCACATGACATAATCTTTAATTAAAGATTAATCTTTAATTCCTGGAGACTCCAGGATAATCCTGGAGGGTTGGTAACCCTAGTAATAATAAATCATTCAATCAATTTATCAAAGTAACTCCAATTTACACTTTGGTGTAATACAAACACGTATCAAACAACAAGTTACTGTGCATCTTGTGCATATTAATAAAAGGATTGTAAACAATTAGGCCAGAATTGTTGGGGTATAAAATGCAGTGTTACCAAGCAGTAAACATTAATGACTCATTTACTGTGACAACAAAGGAAGTTCATTTACATGTAATACCCATTATAATAGAGAAAAGCTATGCTATGCTTATCATTAAAAAAAATACAACCAGGCCAATAGCCAATGACTTTTTATCAGGTCTTGATCTAAATTGGTGGTTTTAGTGGTCTTAGAGTTTTGCAGTGTCAGCCAACTGATAAACAGAAGGTATACCTGATAAGTTTACCTTATATACACCCGTATTAAACTGCTAGAGAAGACACTAAATCTTTGTTAAGGGACAATATGCTGAGGCATGTTCAGATGCTACATGACTCCAACCTGAGCATACTAGTGAAAGGTTTAGGTCCTAGTAAGATGGTGTGTGCATGCGCGCACACACAGATGGATGAAATGGGCCCAACCTGGATCTAGTTCTAAATTTTCTCAACATTTGCAGGGAGTTCAGATATGGGATTTTTGGTCAGGCCCATCTTTAGTATATAAGCAAATGCTACTGCTGCTATTTTCATGTGGCTTTCTGGCAGAAATGCCTGATGAGGCAAAGAGATGCAGTCATGAAGCCTCGAGTGTTGCTTGAGTCCAAGGAAATTATGCAATCTTAAAGGAACCAGTAGTTTCTGAATTGGGTGTTTAGGCTGAAAACAAATATGGGTTCAATTCTGCAAATCCTTGTTCAGGTGAGTAGTTCTTCCGCACCTGAGTAGTCACAATGCTACAGTAGGACTACTTGTGTTACATGAGTAAAGTTTACAGAATCCATTTAGTTACCTAGGTGATTTTAATGTTGTCCATCACTGTGGTATCAGTACCTTCAATGTATCATATGCCAGAATTTCTGATTATTTATTTAAACACAACATTTTGAACCGCATTAGTATTTTACTGTATCGTTTTTACGCAGTTATCTACTCTGCTAATTCCACTTTGGATGGTTCTCAGATTGGTACTCTGAGGTACGTCCAACAGCTACAATAGATCTTGTGTGAGTAGGTGCAGAGCAAAACTGTGGGGAATCTAAAATGATGAATTTTGCATAATCATGGTGCATGCTACACTTAGGTCCCAATCCTTCAATCCTGCCTAATGCCAGACTTCCTATGAACTCAGTGTGAGTTTTTGCTGGATCTAACAGACTACAGGATCAGTCCCTTAATGAATACTTGAATGTAAGCGCAGATTTACTGAAATAGCTTGGTACTTAGGGATTTCCTGCGAGCACCAATATGACTTATACATAATTCTATGAAAAGCCAGGGCTTTTAGGAACAGAATTTCTTCAGTTTTGTAGTCAATGGTGGATTTTCATAGGTTCATAGAAAACAGGGCTGAAATAGTTTCCTGTGCCTTCGACTCCATCCAGTTACAAAAATGCTTATGCTTCCCCCTCTATACTAGCAAGGGTAGAATTACAGGTAGATAGAGGTCAGTCCTAAGATTTAAGTTTCCACAGGACTCTGTTATCCTTCTTTCAAAAATTGGCTGTGAAGTGCCACAGAAACACAGGGGTCTTTGTCCCTGCCACTGTTCAACAGGCTCCAAGGAGAGAACACCACATCCTCTTAACTCAAGATCTCAGGGTGGATTTGAACTGCAGTTGCTGAGGTGAAAGGGCTTGATAAAGGGCTCGGCTGCCTTCCCCCAAACAGCTGGAGTAACATGGAAATCGTTTATTCTGTGCAGCTCTGCCATACTTTATTCTGGAGGGAAAAAATATGTTGTCTGGTGAGCTGCATTTTTTTAAGATAATAGCAAACTATCTCTAATTCAAACCAACTGAGCTAATTGGACAAAAAAGGATGTTAACAGCCCAGCCTACCAGACTGTATTTAAAACAATTGTTAGCAATCAATAAATGCTGCTGGATTGTTTGATTTCATTAAAGATGTATTTGTAACTAAGCAGCTGGCACCCAAACAGCTGCTTTAAATGGAGAGAGATTTTTCTTACTCTGTTTTATCATGTTCTGGGTTATTTTATTTGCACATTTTCAGCGACAATGAAGACTGAATAGCACTGAAATGCAGATAAGCCCATCACGCTTCTCCAGCATGTGAGTTCGAGCCATATGCTGGGTCAGTGAAAGGAATGACAGAGATGACAGCCTGCTTTTCTCCCCCCTTCTCCCTCCCGACCCCACCATCTCCTCTTGGGGTGGCCACATGGGGCCAAATGCAGCCCTGATGTTAATCCATTAAAGTCAATGGAGTGAAACCAAGGAGGAGTTTGGTCCATTGATTAAAAATGAAAACAGTCGCTCCCTCCCCAGCTCTACATTCTGGAGCTACTGACCATGACTTCAACCTTTCATGTTCATCAAATAGAATGATTGTCTGGACGCTGCACAAAAAACAAGGAAATATAGTAAACATCATTGGTATGCAAGTGCAAAATGACAGAGAGTTAGTTAGTTTCATTAAACTACAGCGTTAGTGTCCTTAGATTTCACTCCATCCAGATAATGCCTCTGGCCCAGGAAATGTTTTAAAAATGAAATAATCCTTTACAAAATATTATAAAATGCATTTTCCATGGTTAGGTTTTGGTTTTATTTGACAATAGGAAGTTCTTGGGAATGGCTGGGCTTTCACTGAGCAAAGCTACTATGAGCTAGAGTTGCGAGCAGAATTAAACACAAAATGCAAAACCAGGTGAAAAAACAGCTGCAAACCTGAAGCTCATACCAGGTTCACCCAGGTTTGTGAAGCTGGACCATGTTTCCAGGGAACAATGGCTGATGAAGCATGAGACACTTGGTGGTTCAGCTTGGTTTCCACACAAAACCTGACCAAACTGTTCTGGAGTGGCATTACCTAATGGCAGGAGAGCTGAAGTGAGGATTTCCTGCCAGCTCTCGAGCCAGCCAAGCCTGTGGCAGGGAGAGAGGGTGAAAAGGTGAATTGCTCATCTCTTTCCAACCCCAAATAAACCAGGGCTGTGGTGCTGCAGGATATGACTACACATCTGGACTTCACGGCAGTGCTGCTGACATGTGAAGTTAGGTGGAGGTGCCCATTATTATTATTAGCAGTAATATTAAGCGTGCACAGCTCTATTCCAGGTCTGAAGACTGATACACACAAGGCTCCGGCTCTTTCCCAGACTCTCATTGGCGTCATGTTTACCCCAGCTTTCCCCTTATCCACATGTGGCTGCCACATGTGACTGTCATTTTCAAATGGGAGTCTCAGGGCTTAGGTTCCACCTCTTCTGCAACTGGCTAACAATAAGTGTCATTTAGGCTTCTTCCTTTGGAGCCCAAATAGATCTCTTACCTAGCATCCCCATATCCCACTAGCCTGATGAACAACTAGGAGCTTCAAAGTCACACCAAAACTGTCAAAATCAGCTTTCAAGTTACAGCACATAGAGTTGTTTGTCTGTTTTTAAATAAACCATTTTGTGCACGTCAAGCACTATAGGTAAGGATAGACAAATTGGTTTGGATAAAAGTAGCAACTGACTAATCATAGGACAAAATGTCATAATTTACTCCTGTATTCAAACTTTCCCAGAGTCTGGGTGTTCAGATGGAGGGTTTTGCTTCAGTCTATGGTACATACACAGTCCAGCTACTAAGTACTGATCTAGATATGTTCTTTCTCAAAGTTCTTAGGTACATGGATCCAGTGGTTTGTTTCAGGCTTATTTCTATTACTGGCCAAATCTCAAACAGAACCCAAATTAAGCCTTCCTTGAAGTTCAAAACAAAAGTTTGAGTCATATTGTTGTTCATTTTGTTTTGCTTACATCTGAATTTTATGGGTCAGATCCTTGGATGACTTCAGTAGATCTATGCCAAGGTACACAAGCTAAATCCAAATAAAACCAGAAGCTTAATTATGGAAACATCACACAAAGAGTTTATTCTTACAGCATTTCAAGCCACTTGGCAAACAGGAAGCATCAGAAATTGTATAACAAAGCCTGTCTGTCAGCCCCATTTTTGCCCAATGAAGTTAGGATAAGCATGTAAACTTGGATCTATACCTCAGCTCAACCTCAAAATGTTTTGAAGTTTGCCCATCACTAATTATCTGTACATCTGAACCCACGGCCATTGCCAGTTCTTTGCAACTAGCCACAATACAAGGGAAAGCCCATCTATCCCTCTGAGTTTAAACAAAATCCGATGTTAGGCAGGCAGAATGTTTCAATGGAACTTTAGATTCATCTTAACATCGTAGATTCCGCTGTGTTGACCCCTCCCCTCTCCCTTTGCATTCTTCAGAATTTGTGTGTGATGCCCACAAAAAGATTTTGGCGCAGACCATCCAGGCTAAATCTTTTGACAAGGAACCGGGACTACTGAAAAGAAAAGGTCTTCTGAAGCTGCTTTTTGCTGAATTCATGTACTTCTGAATGACGCCATTGGTACTTTAGCCTGTGTGGGCTTTCGGCCAGCACAATAAATGAAAGTATGTGACCCCTCTGTGTTTAATATGCTGCTAGAAGGCAGTGTCTATGTGTGCCAAAAAAAGGAACCTGGCTGACCTAGCAGGAATGTGCTGAATATGTGCAGTGGTAATCAGTTCCCACTTGAATGGGTGGGTATGAAGGACAATATATATTAATAGTAATACCTACCCCCTATATGGTGCTTTTTATCCATAGAGCTCCCAGCAGGGAAGTTAAGCGTTTGCCTGAGTGAGGTTTCTGGGAAAACTGAGCAAGGACATCAGGATTTGGGCCAATCTCTCTTCTACTGTGTAAGTAGCTTAGCGCATGATACCAAGAAAAAAAATGGGCAACTACAAATATGAATTTGGAACAATCATGCTGCATGCTACTCTTGCAGCCTGGTTCTTCAGTCCCCTATGAGTTATAAACAATCCCCTGTCTTAAACAATAGGGACTAGGTCATGGGGGTTGGTGAGGCCAGGATGCACTACTTCACTAGCAGATTCTGCCCAGGAAGCCAGCTCAGTGAGCCAGTGGAGGTTTCCCCTATTTAGGAGGATTCTCTAGTGGCACAGAACAAGTGTACTGACTCCTTTACCACCTTCCCCTCCTTGCTGCTGGCTTAGGGGTGTGCAGGAAGTTCCCTACACCCTACCAAATTGCTCGTGCTGTAGTACACCCATGGGACCACTGGCAGTTAGTATAAGTTAGAGCTACTTTCACACAAATCTAACTTCCACCAAGGGACTGGCCCTGCACAGAGCAGCCCCAGTGTTAGGGAAACACAAAGGTGAGTTTTAAGCTACTTTCATGCACACACCTGATACCAAGTTTCACTCGAGGCAGTTTGGCTAGACCCCAGGATAAGTCCCAACCTTTGTAGTATTGTCTGCTAAACTTCCTATCAAAGGCACCTATTATTGTCCCTGAAGTGTTCACTGATTAGTGGTACTCAGTGGCTTGGGAGTAGTTAACTCTTTTGAACAGAAAATTTCTGCCCATCTCAGATGTCACATGGGCCTTGTCTACACACAAAAGTTTAACTTAATGCATTGGTTTAATTTAAATTAGTTTTTAAATCTAATGAGTTAAACTGGTGCAAAGCCCTGAGTATGGACTCTTATTTCAGTTTAATTTAAACCAGTTCTTAATTGGCTTAAGCTAAATTGGCAGAGGTCAGGTTTATATCAGTTTAAGAGTGTCCACACAACTTTTTGCATGGTTTAACTAAATCAGTTTTAAATCAAACAGACATAACTTTGCATGTATAGACCAGCCCATAGTAATACCTTTGTGGGATTCCTTCCTTTGTCACTTTTGCTACAATATTCAAGAGCAGCCTTACACAGGTCAGGGATGCAGGTTCTGAGGGCAGAACAGAACCAGGATTAATATGTGCACTTGCCAACAGGTAACCTCCAAACATCTATTATCTGGCAACGGCTATGTCTCATAGACTCCTAGACTTTAAGGCCAGAAGGGACCATCGTGATCATTTAGTCTGACCTCCTGCACATTGCAGGCCACAGAACCTCAGCCATCCACTCCTGGAATAGACCCATAACCTCTGGCTGAGTTACTGAAGTCCTCAAATCATTATTTAAAGACATCAAGTTACAGAGAATTCACCATTTACTCCACACGGCCCACTCTATGCAGTTCCAAAGGGGAGCCCATTACTAATTAGTCTCACATGCCCCAGAATGCTTTGCATCAAACTGCTGTGGCCTTTCCTTGTCAAGACATCTGAACCTGATGGTTCTGGGGTGTGTTTGGGAGCTAACGTTGTCCACCATACCCAGCTGAGAAGAAAGAGGGGGATACTTTTTGGTGACAGAAAGGTAAAAGACTGGGTTGGCTGATAAGAAGAAAGGAACAGTGAACAAAGATGTAGGAAGAGGGCACCAAATCACAACTTTTTCTTGCAACTCAGTCCACTCCCAAATACAGTTAGTTAATTTGTAAAAATGCTATATTGTGAGGATGAAATAGATCTAAATTATTGCCCCCACCTTCACACCGGGCACACACGGTTTTAATTAAAACTCCAATTTTTCCTGTGAATGATTCACAAAGGGCTCGCCAATCTCACAGTCTTTAGCAGCCAAATAGAGAACAATTAAGACAAATCTTTAAAAGCATCCTTTTAATTATACTTTGGGGAAACTGTATTTTTTTTCTAATTTCCTGGATGATGTGTTGCATTGTGCTGTCACCTTGGGGTTTGTCAGTCATGTCTGCTAATGTAATACAGTATGACTGACACAACATGTGACATGTCACTGTGAGATGCATCACTGAGAAACTTTGGAAAACACGATTAAGATAAGAAACTGCAGGTAAATATCCGATCATTTATTTGGGAAGGGAAATCTGAGATTTTCTTTCTCTCTTTTTTCCATGTATATCCCAATAAATGAAAACAAAAACATTTAATTCAAGGGTGAAATGTAACACACCCAAAATAGTGCATATAATTATCGCAAAGTGCAAATACTTATCACTTATTTATCATCTACAACAGTGGTTTTCAAACTTTTTTTCTGGAGACCCAATTGAAGAAAATTGTTGACACCAAATTGGGAGGATAGATGATGCCATAGTTGCCATTATGGAGGATAATGCTATGACAGGAACTGTTTGTGGGAGAACAGTGGCAGAGGGAAATGGAATCACCAGAAACATACATAACTTCAAATTTCTGTGTGGCCTAATGTGGCATGACATACTGTTTGAAATAAATGTTATAAGCAAGAGACTCCAAGATGTTGACGACATTTTGATTATGAGGCATGGGATAATTCCATAAGAGATCCCACACAACAATACAAAGTTGAATTCTTTAACCAGGTGCTAGATTGTGCAATACAGTCAGCTGAAGAACGTTTCATATGGCTCAAGGAACACAGCAGTATATTTGGGATGTTGTATAATGTTTCAAAACTCCTCACTATACCTGAAGAAGACCTACACCAGGAATGCAGGGCACTAGAGACAGTGTTGACATGATGACATGAGCGATATTGATGCGAGTGATTTAGGTGATGAACTAAAAGACCTTTCAAGATACATTTCAGCAGGATCAACTCCAAAGGCTGTTCTGGAATACATGTCCACAAATAAGATGACCACCCTCTTTCCAAATGTTTTTGTTGCTCTGCGCATACTTCTAACACTTTTTGTAACAGTTGCCAGTGGAGAACGCAGCTTCTCCAAGCTAAAGTTAATAAAAACACATCTACACTCCACAATGACACAGGAGAGGCTGGTCGGCCTTTCAACCATCTCAATAGAGCATGAGTTGGCCCAGACTGTGGACCTTCAGGAAGCAGAAGCAGTTCAAATCTTTGCAACCAAGAAGGCACGGAAAACACCACTTTGATTATTCAAACAGATAAAAATGCCAGTGTTTACTATGCAGATAAGAAAAGTTACATTTGCTGTTAAGGCATTTTAAAGTTAAGTGTTACTTACAAATTTTGAACAAGGCATTTTAAGTTGTTAGTTCTCCTTTATTAGGGTAGGTAGCAGAGCAGCACCATGAGAGGTGTAGAACAGGAAGAAGGCAGAATTGAGACCTTTCGAAGTTTTGGCCCAAGAGAGGAGACATGGGGGCGTCATTTGAGCTCTCTGCCTCAGGTGCCAAAATGTTGTGGACTGGCCCTGCCAGCTCCTAGGCGGAGGCGCGCTCTTGCCCACAGGCATGCCCTCCCTCACGCTCCCATTGGCCGGTTCCTGGCCAATGGGAGTGCGGAGCCGGTGCTCAGGCAGCGCATGGAGCCCCGTGGCCCCCCTGCCTACGGGTCGGACCTGCTGCTGGCCGCTTCCGGGGTGCAGCGCGGTGTCAGAACAGGTAGGAACGACTAGTTTTTACTGGCCAGCCGCCAGGGTCCCTGGGCATAGGTGCCGACTCCGTGGGTGCTCCGGGGCTGGAGCACCCACGGGGAAAAATTGGTGGGTGCAGAGCACCCACCGGCAGCTCCCTGCCATTCCTGGGGCCCGCGCACAGCTCCCCGCCAGTCCCGGGACCTTACCTCAGCACCAGGAGATGTTGCGGGGCCCCGCCCCCGACGCCGGGTGACGTTGCGGGGCCCCGCCCCCGACGCTGGGCGACGTTGCGTCAGGGGCGGGGCCCCACAACGTCACCCAGCGTCGGGGGCGGGGGCCCGCCACGTTGCCCTGCGTCGGGGGCGGGGCCCGGTGTCGGGGGTGGGGCCCCGCCCTCGACGCCGGGCATCAGCCCCCACCGGCACCACAGGAAGTCGGCGCTTATGTCCCTGGGTGCTGAGCAAGGCGACCCAGTGCCTTGCATTCCGCAACTCAGTACTGGGTCACGACCCGAACTTTGAAAACCACTGATCTAGAACAAGCAAATCAATGGCAGAGAGCTAGTTGTTCTCATAAAGCGGGAGTTTCCATCAGCAATCTGAACCCAGGAGTTTTTTTAGCTCTGATAGCATGTGATGAAGCCCGTGCAAAAAAAAAAAAAAAGCTCCAGCCCTAGTGAAACCAACAGAGAGAATATGAGTATATTGCAGCAATGCCAACCTGGTGGCCTAGTGGCAGCACCATGTCCAGAAGGGAAATCCAGGTGGGTGAGTAACCTCATCTTCCCTTGTCCTGTGGAAATCCGAAGAGTTTCTCTTTGTTTCTTTTTCAGATGTTTTATTTAACTTCTGGAAAGTCCTTGATGAGTGTGATCTTGGTGGTTGTCTGGCAGATGGTTTTGTGTGTGTGTGTCACTCTCTGGCATTAAAGATAGTTTATTGTCCATTAAAGTTCTAGCACTATAGTATCCATATGATAGGCATTTATAAGTTGTCTTCACTCTAAGATAACAGGCAGGCAGTTTAGATAGAAGTCAATAGGTCTACTCATATGAACGCTTTGCAAGATTGGGCTCATCATACTGGAAGGATAGCAGTGTTTCACAGTTCTACAATATAATATACTATTCCACAAAACTTGCTATTGGCTTGATTTGGGCTTAAGAACTATCAGTAATGCAACACCATTTACTGAATTCCTCATATTTGCCTGTGCATTTTGGAAAGTGTTATGGATTTCTTTAGTGAATACATGTGAACTCTTTGTGCATGGAACACATTTTAAGGCCTGCTCCATACTTTTTACTTAACTGCCAGGACTATGACGACAGCAGGTTCAGATAAATGTGGTGCTGTGAACATAAATAATTGTACAGAAATGAAGCATTAATGTTTTATAAATTGGGCTTTTAAATATCTGATCAGTGAAGTATACAATATAAGCACGTAGGACTGGAAGCGACCTCTTGCTATCGCAGGCAACCATGTCATAGATATTTAGACCTGAAAGTGTGACTGTAGTAACAATGACTGTTAGTAGAAGCAGATTAAGGTGATGTCATCTGAAAAATAACTTTCTTATGTGTGTGTGCATCTCTGTCTCTCTGTATATACATAAATATAATGTGTTTTTCTTTTGTTTATATTTTATACAATAAAATATCTCTGTACTAAGGAAAAAAAATGGATATCTGTTCAATTTTTGTGTGTAAACAACTGCAAAATTTGCAGTTACCTGCTCACACTCACACATGCACATATTTAGCATACACAACTTTGGAGCTTAGTTTTTAAAATGTGGCCCTTAATTTTCAAGCGGTACATATGTACCCTCCAGGGACTTGATTTCTGCAAACCTAATTCTCATTATACTCATCTTTTTTTTTTTCTTTCACCAAAGTTCTGAGCTAAAGACCGACATGTCAGTCAAGCACTGGTAAGCTGTTAGATATCTATCCTAGGAAAAAAGGCCTTTCAATGTCCTTTTCCACGGGAAATGTTGCCAGTTTATTTAAAGTACCACTTCCAGCCTAGGAGCTTTTGTCTCTCATAGCACTGAAGGTAAAAACTTTAAACTGCTTTTTATTTCTCTTCTGTCTTTGAATCTGCTATTTTTATCTCGAAGGCACAACACGAGAAGGTTTGCATCGTAACTAACTGTAAGAGCAGGAGACATATCTCAGGTTTAACTGTCTCCATCCTTTACCGTGTGAACCGCATTGTGCAGGTTTGCATAACAAACTCTTCTCAAGGGGGGGGATGGGGGAGGTAAGAGGGGGAGTAGTACACAGTCTGGTAAAGGAAGGATATTCAGGGCTGCTGCTCTTACCTACTTGTACTCTTATCACTTCCTATCATCTCACTGGTCGTTAACCTCAAAAGTAGGACAAACTGCTAGAAGTCTTATTATGAAGCACTTATAGACTATTACACAATCAGTTAGAACCAGAAACCCGTGCAACAGTTAATAGCTGTATTACCAAACTCTGCAATTATAAAACCCCAGCAATCCTTACTGCTGAAAGCTCCTATGAGCTAAGGAGCTCTAAGTTGGGAAAATACACAAAGTATAGGGAGGCCTTTCTACAAGTAGAATAAAAAAGGCTTTTAAAGACTTAGCCTGAGCTTTGCTTAGTGGTTTAGTGTAGCTGCTATAACAGCCCTTTTGTTGTTTGTATGGTCAGAGGTTCTGAGCACCTGCATCTCTCCTCAATCCAGTGGGAGTGGAGGCTGCTCAGCACCTCTGCAAATCAGCCCACTTATTTTAGTGCCTATGAATTGATTTGGGTCTCTAACTTTAGGCTTTTAAGTTTGAAAAAATTTGCCTTATTGAATTTGAATAAAGAACAGGAGTAAGCATTGTGCGTGGCAGAGAACAACAATAGGGCATGGCAACTTCCCACAATCGTCAAGAAACACAGATCATGGATAAAGTGTCAGGTTCTATACACTGCTCCAGCAGAATATAGGAGTCAGAAAGGATATGTCTACACTGCAGCGGGGAGTGAGCCTCTCAGCCTGGCGTAGACAGACTCGAGCCAGTGGGGCTTGAGCGAGGGCGCTAAGAATAGCAATGTGGACATTGTGGCTCCAGCCGAGACTCGGGCTAAACACCTGAGGCCGCACACAGTGGATCAGGTAGGATCGAGCATCCAAGCCACAAGGTCCACCCTGCTATTTTTAGCATGCTAGCTCAAGCACTGCTAGTGTGAGTCTGTCTACCCTCCCTGAGAGGCTCACTTGTAGCTGCAGTATAGACATACCCAAAAGGGACATACCAACCCAGGGGAGAATTCCACCAGATCAGGAGCTGCATAGGCCCATTAGGGAAGTACATGGGAGGAGAGGGAACAGAATCCTGCCCACGACAGTCATGGAGTGTTTCCTGCTATTCAGCCCTGAGGCTGTGTTAGCCCGTAAAGCTCTAAAACAGCGGTTCTCAACTGGGGAGACCATGGCTCCCTGGGTGTCCGCGAGCCCTTTCGGGGGCCGCACGTCCGAAACCCGGTGCCCCAAGCCCCGGTGCCCCCCCCCCCCCCACATGGGGCTGAATCCCCAGGACATTCACTCCCCACAGGCAGAAGCCCTGAGCCCACAGGCAAAAGTGGGGAGGGGGGCACAAGGGTGTTGCCTCCAAAACTGCAGAGCCTTACTCAGAGTGGGGCAGTCCTGGGGAAGCTCCACCCCACCCCACACCTCCTCCTCTCCCCCACCCCCCTCAGGCCCCACCCTCTGGCCAGGTTGTAGGTGGGAAGCCAGGGCCAGGCAGTGCGGGCAGCTGCTCCTCCGGCTGGTGGTGTCATGGAGCGGGCAGCTGTGGCATTCCCCCATCTGTTGTTGGTGCCCGGGGTTGGTGCTTCTCCTCAGCTCCCAGCACCACTTGACCGCTCACGCAGCCGGTAAGAGCTGCCTAGGTGCGGGAACCCGGCTCTGGGGCCGACAGAGCCCTCAGGGAGCAGCCACCACAGGGGTTGGCACACAGCCCCCAGCTATCCTTTCCCTGCAACCTGAGCTATCCCCCTGCCTGCACACAGCCCCTAGCTACCCCCAGCCTGCACCCCTCACTAAAACAGCCCCTAGCTACCCCCTCCCTGCACCCTGAGCGGTTTTCAAACTTTTTGAGCAGAGTCTCCCCTTTGAGTTAGTTTTTGTTTGCAGCCCCCCACAACCCAGACAGGCAGGTGGCCTGCTGAGGTGAGTCAGGGGGTGGAGGTGGTGCTCCCTCCCTGGACCCTGCTGTGCAGAACTGGTCCAAGCCCCGCCAGCCCTTGCCCCCCCGCCCCAAATAGAAGTCAAGCTATGCCTATGCCCAAGGGTCCCCTCCCTTTCTGGTCCGAAGCCCCGATTCCCCCTCTCCCCGCACCCTGCCGGGCCCCGGAGTTTTTATAGTATGTTGAGGAGGGCCTCAGCAAGAAAAAGGTTGAGAACCCCTGCTGTAAAATATGCCTTTTGTGAGGCAGGAGGGAAGATTGGCAGCTCCTCATAGAAGCACATCTTTGGTCCATGTCCCAGAACATGCCCTACCCTCTGTGTGCAGAGCTACAGAGCTGAGCTCCATGCCATACAAGGGGCGCACACCTTCTTTTGCAGCGGTCTCACTGGTGCAATCTCCATGGCTGCATGGGCAAGATTTGTCCCTCTGCCCAACTATATGGCACAAGCTGTCAGAGAACGTAATGCTTTGCTATTGCCCATGAAGATCATAGGAATTTCCAGCTCCTAGGCTTGTAAGAGGGAAGAAGAATGAGGGGCAGGGGAGTGATGCTTCAGTGTTATTTGCACACTTGCAAATGAGTAAGGTGCACGTGTATGTGTATGAAAAAAACAAAGTTTAGATGAAAGAATGATGAGTGCATTAACCGAACACAGATAGTAAAAGATGACTCATAAAATATTCCATTGTCATTAATGCACATTGTGGTTAGCTCGAGACATAAAGAATTAAAAGGTTGGACCTCTCATTAATACTAATCTTATTGTCTGTATATTGCTATATTTTACAGCCATCTGAGATACGTGCTTATATTTTGCGATGGGGGTGCTCAACGGTGCCCACCACAGCTAATATTGCTAAGCCGTTTTCTTTATTAACCCCCCCTCTTTTTGACAAGATCCTAACTTCCCAAAACATTCATCTTTTGGGGCTGAAATGCTCTGTCATTGCTCTTCAATCTAAAGTGAATTTATTTTGCAGTGAGATTGAGGCCAGTGCTAGAAGGTGCTTGGTTCTAGTTCAAACAGGAATTAATACAGGGAAATCCTACGGCCAACGTTATGCATTAGGGGGCGGGATAGCTCAGTGGTTTGAGCATTGGCCTGCTAAACCCAGGGTTGTGAGTTCAATCTTTGAGGGGGCCATTTAGGGATCTGGGGCAAAAATTGGGGATTGGTCCTGCTTTGAGCAGGGGGTTGGACTAGATGACCTCCTAAGGTCCCTTCCAACCCTGATATTCTATGCAGATGGTCAGACTGGATGATCATAATGGTCTGTTCTGGCCTTGTAATATATGAATGAATCTACTAGTTTATGCAATATGATGAATGTCCTCAACTGTTGTTGACTTCAGTGGGAGTTGTAGTTGCTCAGCCACTACTAGAAAGTGGTAATAGACTCAGACATTAGATCCACAGATCGAGATGCACCAGAGGTGTAGCTTTATTAGGGAGGCAGCATGGTCCAGGGGATAGGGACCTAGGCTAGGTTTCAGGAGACGTGGATTTGTGGGTCCCAAACCTGGTGTGTCACTGTGGGAAAGGCACTTTGCCTTCTTATGCCTGTGGTTCCCCTTCCACTCTTTGTCTGCCTCATTCATTCCTATTGCAAGCTGCTTGTGGCAGGAATTGTCTCTTATTTACAGTGTTTAACACAACAGGGCTGCAATCTCAGTTGAGTCCTCTAGGCACTCCTGTAATGCTAACAACAACAACAATTCTCTACTATCCCAGTGGACACCAACTGAAGACCCGGCCCACAGATTTTTAAAGCCAGAAGGAACCACTATAATCATCTCACTTGACCTTGTGCATAAGAAAGGCTATAGAATTTCAATCAGTAACTAAAGCAGTGGAGGGAATTATTGTTCCGCTCAGTTCCTTTAAGGACTAGCCCTTGAAATGAAATCCCTTCAACTTTTTTCAGGTGAGCTTTTTTTTTTTTTTAAAAAAAAAAGTCCAATTTTCCCATTTTAGAAAATTCTCACGACTGGTTAATAAAGGCTTTAAGCAATGTCAGCAGAAGATTGACACTTGGCATGTACCCACCCCTCACTGAGAGCTAGTGCATTTGTGTGCAATGAAAAAAAATGGTTTGGATTGAACAAAGATCTGACCACTGGACAGGGCCAATGGATTCTTCCTAAATGTGGGGCAGGCGGAGGGTCCATGCCTCCCCACAGATGCCTGGCTCCAGTTTCTGATCTGGCTAGCGGTCGGAGCCTCAGGGGAAGTGGAGGGTCAGAGGTCCAGGCCTGTAGGGAAAAATGGATGGGCCAGGCAAGTCCACGTTCAAAATTGGGAGGGCTATGGCCCCTTGATTCCCCCCCCCCTCCTCCGGCCACTGGAACAATTTACCAAGCTTGTGGTGGATTCTCCATCATGGGCAATTTTAAAATCAAGATGGGATGTTTTTCTAAAATACAGTCTGGTTCAAAGAGGAATTAATTGGGGAAAGTTCTCTGGCCTCTGCTATACAGAAGGTCAGACTAAATGATCACAGTGGTCCCTTCTGGCCTTAGAATCTATTAATCTCTGACCATTTGAAGATGATTGCTAAGAGGGCCCAATAGGAAATCTACTTACATCTGTACAAGACAAACATAGACATGCACACAAAAAGTCCACTGGGTGTGCACATGGAGGCGAATCCTGATCCTGCCTCCACAGCTGTGGAGACTTCCTTGGCAGCAAATCTGGTGAAACTCCAGCATGCAAAGGAGAGGAGAAATGAAGGGGGCCCACCCAGAGGTACATGCAGGGTCCAAAAGCCTTGTGTTTGGCAGCAGACAAGGACACAGCATGAAAGGGGCAGGAGAAAGATGAGCCCTACTACATCACTGCTCAGATCCTCTTGCCCACACTCCCTCTGAAAGGGGGCACTTAAAGAGCCACATATCCCTCGCCAAACACAGGATGAGAGAAGGCTGCATGGCATGGTCCTGCATCTGCTCTACAATGTCAAAGAGAAGATAAATCCTCTCCTACATGTGTGCCCAGCCCAGCAACTCAAGGCAAGTGCTGGATAGAGGATTTGACCCTTAGGGGTTCAAAGAATTGGCAGGTTCTGCTGCGGGAGGCAGTGTTGCCTAGTGGATATAGTACAGGACTTGGGAGACCTGGTTTCTATTCCCAGCTCTGCCACTGGCCTGCTGGGTGACCTTGAGCAAGTAATTTCCCTGTTCTGTGCCTCAGTTTCTCCATCTGCAAAATGGGAATAATGATACTGACAGGCTCTCCTGGCAAAGCTTGTAAACTTAATCCTGCAATCCCTTGCTCAAGTGAGCAGTGTATTCACCTGGTGAACTGACCTCAGTGGGGTAAGACTCTGCATTAGTGCCCCCTTCCCAAAATCATGTAGGTAAAGCCTCTGGACCATACCACGATGCATGGGTACACCACGGGCATGTTGGGGGCAGAAAGGGGTGTGTTGGCTGTGGGAAAGGGCAGTGGCCAGCGCATGATGCGCTCTATCCATCATTCCTAGGTGTTGAGTGTTCCCTTGTGGACCATTGCAAGAAGATGCATGTGAGAGCACTCCCCAGGCTGCTCTACCTTGCCTGAGGCCAGTGATGGGGCTGAGAATTATGAAGACATAAACACTGCACCTAATGTCTCCTTGTTCTGCACAGTGGAAACAGAGACTTTAGCCCATAATGTTCAAGTTAATATTTGACAAAGGAAAGAGAGAACATCGCATATAGGCAAGTAATTGAGTTAATGTTGCTGGTTATGGATGTGTATATCACACGTAAATTGTATACCATCTAAATATTTCATTTAAATGCTGTATTTTAGAAGCTATAGCTCAAATTTCTGAGTACACATACTACTCAAACAATGTAGCAAAACTTCCCAAGTTGCTTTGCTGTAGCTTATATTCCTGACTCAGCTTAAAGTGCTTTCCAAGCAAGATTTAAAATAATGTCCAGAAACTTTTTGATATCACTCTTACCTGCTCTTTCACTAATTTAATTACACCGGTTTCTGATGGCACAGACCATGAAAATGTTAAGAGAGAGCGAGAGGCTGGCCAAAGGTAAAAGGAAAAGGGAGGGGTAAGCAAAGTTAAAATTCATCCAAGGAATTAGTCTCAATATTAAAGTAATATTCATAGACCATTTAGAATGTCATTGTGCTTCTTAAAAACTGTGATTGATGGTATCTGTTGGCAGGATAATGTAACATGAAAAAATATCAGAGTGTGTTAGATTATATTTCCCTTTCCTTCCCCCCACCTCCAAATTTGTGGGTGAATTTTAATGCTTATGAATGTGCGGGGCTAACAGCCCTGCTATGAGCCAAGCATACTTTAGTCTGGAGTTGCACAAGCTTCCCTAGAAAGCTCTACCAGCAGCTCTTATCCCAGACCTACAAATACTGCTCTTCCCCGCTTCCCCTCCATTCCTGGCACTCTCCTCATGAAGAATGGCCTGGTTTGCTGCAAGATGCCAAGCCATGTGGCGGTTTTGTGATGTGGGCCAAGGAGAATAGGACTGACTTCATTTGAACAACAACTTAAAAGTTTATTTTAAGCTTTGTGCATAAAAACAAAAATCCAATAACTTTGTTCTACAGCTAAACAACTGCGTATCCTTTTGTCTTCTGGTGCTGTAATCTGACTGTTATTAACAGAGTTTCAATGCAATTTAGAGGCATTTCTCATTTTCTTGCAGCCTTAACAGTGACCTCTCCATCTCAAACACTGGAGATTGGCGGTTAAGAGCAAAGGCCTAATGATATTTAGAAGTGGGTGCCCCAATATGCAACTCCTCCTGCCTTTCCATTTTATGCTACTCTGGCAAAATTTCCCTCCTAGCCTATGAAACCCTCTCCTTGTCCTCCCCCACCCCTGTCACTGTCACTCTACTCCTCTTCTCATCTTCACCTCCACCACCATCCCCAGGTAGCTCTCCCCTTTTCCTTACCTTGTATCATGATTCCCTTTCCTTTGTGACAGCAGCAGTGTCTGGTTTCCTGGGCACTCAAGTTCTGCTGGAGTTGCTGGGGCAGAACTTGTGCCCATGAAAAAGAGGACAGCACTCTGCCAGAATCAGACCAGGGGTTTGTAGGGCCCTGCAGCAAGTGTGTTTTACAGGAACCCCAGATTGACAGCTGTAAGCCTTGAATACAGCATGCAGTTCTGGTCGCCCCATCTCAAAAAAGATGTATTAGAAATGGAAAAAGTACAGAGAAGGGCAACAGAAATGATTAGGGGTATGGAACACCTTCCATATGAAGAGAGATTAAAAAAGACTGGGACTGTTCAGCTTGAAAAAGAGAAAACTAAGAGGGAATATGATAGAAGTCTATAAAATCACATATGGTGTGGAGAAAGTGTTAGTTACCCCTTCGCGTAACACATGAACCAGGGGTCACCCAATGAAATTAATAGGGAGCAAGTTTAAAACAAACATGAGGAAGTACTTCTTCACACAGCACACAGTCAACCTGTGAAGCTCATTGCCAGAGCAAGTTGTATACAGGCCAAAAATATGACTGTATTTAAAAATATTAGGTAAGTTAATGGAGGATAGGCCCATCAATGGCTATTAGCCAAGATGTCCAGGGACGCAACCCCATGCTCTGAGTGTCCCTAAACATCTGACTGCCAGAAGCAGGGCAGGCTCCAGGCACCAGCTTGCCAAGCTGATGCTTGGGGCGGCAGGTGAGAAGGGGGCGGCAGTCCGAGTCCCGCGGCGGCAATTCGGCGGCAGGTCCGCTCTTCCCGCCGCCGAATTGCCGCCGCGGGACTCGGACTGCAGCCCCAGTCTCACCTGCCGCGGCGGCAAAGGGGCGGCAGGTCCGCCGCTGTCCCCTTGCCGCTCCGGAATGGGACTGCCTGCGTCGGGGGCGGGGCCCCGCTACGTCTGCCTGCGTCGGGGGCGGGGCCCCGCTACGTCTGCCTGCGTCGGGGGCGGGGCGCTGCCACCCCTGCTTGGGGCGGCAGAATTGTAAGAGCCGCCCCTGGCCAGAAGCTTGGACTGGATGGCAGGGGATGCATCACTTGATAATCTGCCCTTTTCTGTTCATTCCCTCTGAAGCACTCAGCACTGACCACTGTCAGACGACAGGGTCCTGGTCTAGATGGACCATTGGTCTGACATGGTATAGCCATTGTTATGTTCTTATGTTAGCCATATAGTAAGCTGGGGAAGGTGTATCAGCTGGAGGGACAGGGTACTAATCATTACCCCGGGGCATTTAAACCCACAGTTGTGAGTTCAATCCTTGAGGGGGCCATTTAGGGATCTGGGGCAAAAATTGGGGATTGGTCCTGCTTTAAGCAGGGGGTTAGACTAGATGACCTCCTAAGGTCTCTTCCAACCCTGATATTCTGTGATTTGGGGATAATATTGACCTCTGAGGGGATCTCTATTGGCAGAGGGTCATGAAGGGTGGATCACTGAGTTCATTTTTTCAAAGTGAAGATGGAAGAGACATGGTGGCCACACATGGGGAAATCATAGGTGAAGGATATACAAATGTTACAATAAAGTGAAACCTTCCCCAAAACAATGTGTTGATCCTGTGTAGCTGCACCCTTGACACCGGCTTAGACACATCACGACATGGTGCTTTCAGGCAGACACAGAGGGACATCTACAGTGCTCCCAGACACAGAATTTCATAGCATGAGCCTTTTCAAGAGGATTAAAGCAATATTGTTTGTCAGGGCTGATTTAAGGCACAGATGATACAGGCAGTTAACTCCTAGGGTGCTACCTGTGGGATGTTGTGATAGACGCTCTCTTGTTTTCCGTGCTTTGGCAAGGGGATTCAGGATTCTATACCAGTATCTCACAGAGACCTTGCTCTCGCAAATCGAAACTGAAACAAAGGTTAGTACAAACCTCTGTGAATTACTGTTAATGCCAGAGATTCAGAGGGCTCTGATTGTGCATCTTGGTATATTGCGAACTGTTTTGACTTTTGCAAAACTAATCGGACAATTACTGGGTCCAGGACCTGGAGGATCAAAAATCTTTCATCTTCCCCTGCACTGTCGACTGAAACTCTGTGCTATGAAAATAGTCAAATCCAGTCCTGCAGGGGGTTAGTGATTGAAATTCTGTGTTTGTGTGCCAATTTTCCAGTTGATAACTCTTACACTTGTCAGGACATAAAGACCTGAAAATGAGCACATTCCTAGATGACCATCAGTGTATAATTAGCCTATTAAAATTGTCAAGATGTTACTTTTGGTTAGTTAAAAGATATATCAAAATCATTCTGTTTAAAACTAGAAGTTTTTCCCACTGAAGGAGAAAGCTAACCTATTCCTTGTTCTTCTGTAATTTATGACAAGGGATGTTTTGATATTATAATATTCTGTTGACATGCTCGAACAGGTTAACTGGCCACTCTGAATGTTTGATATTACAATAACCAGGGGCAACAGGAACTGGAGATGAAGTCTTTCCTTCACACTTGCTCTGACAATATGGGGCTGGGGTAGCCTAGGGCCTGATTTTGCAGCCTTTATTCGAGTAGTGAAACTAAACAAAAGCAAGACTTGCATAAGTGAGGGATGAAGACTTAGGCCCTTGCACGAATGGAGAGTTTTTAAATTTATATATACAGTTCCAGCAACTCATTCTAACTCTGAGATAGGGGTGCATAGCATGGGATCTGTTCCTTTTTTTAAATCAAAGCTCAAATAGAGGTGACCTCTGTCTTAAAATACAGTTCAGAGATTCAGAGAGATGCCATTCTTGTGAAAATTCATCCAAATTTGGCCAAATATGAGCCTTTGAAAAATCTCAGTTCACTCATTCTCAGAGGAGACTTGTTAAAGAGTTTGGCAGCTAAATTTTCTGAAGATTCCATTTGTACTGAGCATGCTCCTCACAAGTCCTACATGCTGACTGGACTGCACACATGCCATCCCAAGGAAGTGACTGCTTGATCCCAGGATTGCAGGATCTGAATTGGATTTTCCCTGCAATTGCTTCTGGTGGGATGCCAAGCACCAGAACTGAGAGCAGGGAGACTCTCTCTCCTGTGCTCTCAATGCTCTTGCTAATGATGTACAGGCAGCATGGAGCAGAAAGAGGAACCCACCTGAATGGAATATAGAAGGGTGAGAGGAAGAGACGCAGTCTGGGAGGACAAAGGCAGGAGTTTGGGCAGAGGGGTTGATAGGAGCAGGAGCCAGGAAGTGGGGGACAGAGGCAGGAGCAGAGAGGGACAGAAGACTGGGAGGTAGAGGATAGGAACAAGAATGGGGGAAAGAGGATAGGACAAGAGGAAGTGGGGAGGATAGGCAGAAGCCATGGAAGGGAGGATAGAAGCAGATGGGAGGGAAAATATGGGCAGGGGCTGGAGTTGGGGTGACTGAGGAAAGGGGGAATAGAAGCAGTGATGTCAGTGGCAGGAATTTGGCTGGATAGGGATGGACAGAAGCCATTGGGGCTAACAGCGGGGGGTTCCAGGGAGGGGTTGAGGGAATAGGATAGAGGCAGAGGGATCTAACCATTATAAAACACTCCCCTCCAGAATCTGGAACAGAATCTATTAATCCTGTGAAACCCACCGGCAAAGTATGTGTCTCTATCCCCATCACAGTATTGTTTTGGATACTCAATTTGAGACACTTGGGTTGTGATTTGCAGAAGTCCTGAGCGCTCATAACTGCAGCTGAGGTCAACAGATGTGCTCAGCATTATGTAGCCATTTATATATTCTAAGAACTCTGAAAAATCAGGTCATAGGCTTCTCATATTGGACACCCAAAATAGTAGATACTTTTGACAACTGTGTGGCTGTAATCTTTGTGCCTCAGTTCCCAAAGTGTAAAATGGGGATAACAATACCACCTCACCTCACAGCAGTGTTGTGAAGATCAGTTCAGTCATGTGTGTAAAACACTAAGATAGTACGATAAGAGTGCCATAAAAAAGCCCACAAGGAAATGAATATTTCTGTATGCAGTGCAGGGTTTGTATGGTGCGCAGTGAATATTGCATGGTGCCCACATTGAATGATGAGGATAAAAAAGAAATACTAAATAGCTCCTCACTGAATACTCAATACTCTGCAAAAGAGGGAGGTCCTGTGGAAAAAATAGTATGTGATCAATGTAATTAAAGACTGCATCATAATGTGTACGCACAAAGGGGGCTCAACTAGGGTTGTTGCACAGTCAACTTGAATTTTGGCATTTCCTAATACCTAACATTGTAATCTTAACATTCTCTTTCACTGTAGCCCATAGCTGTATAGGTCAGTGTTATGAAAATAAATAGAAAAGAGAAAGCTTTACCAAACAACAACGGTTAAAATAACTAAAAACTGAAAATAGCCACATTTTAAAATAGAACTAACAAAGGCTAAGTAGAGGGAGATCTGGGGATGATTTGTACGTGTAAAAAAAAAGATTGTAGCTAACAAGGCATAGGCCCGTCCTCACCCCAATCACTTGGCTGGGAATTAGTAACAGCTCATCCCAGCACCTTGTCTGTTTTTGGTCTTTTTCAGTTGTAAGTACCTTGGGGGTAGGGACTGTGTTTTTCCATATGTCTGTACAAGACCTAGCACATTATATCAATAATAAATAAATAATAACAACAATTTTAAACCCTCTACTTCTCTATGTTTTATGCATTGAAGGTGTTAAGTATCATCCCTAGGCATGCTATGAACTGTGCCTTTAGGGTTAGTTTTTTTCTCAAAGATTCATGAAGGGTTCAAGATTGCAGAGCAATGAGCACAATTTCCTTTGCAAAAGAAGAGGAAGATTAAACCTTTCCTGGTTTAATCAAAACAGAAGAGAAGGATAGAAGGGGAGGATTCTTTTGGTTTTTGTAATTCATCTTTGATTTAAATGTCACACTCAAGCAAGTTATACAGCATAACAGTAATCTACAGGATGGGACAGATCTTCTGCTGGTGTACATCAACATAGTCCCACTGAATTCTATCTACATGTGTTATGGCCCTTGTTACCAGAGTATCCGAGCATCTCATCTTCTTTAACATATTTATCCTCAGAGCATCCTTGTAATTCCTATTTTACAAATGGGGAACTGAGTCACAGAGATGCAGAGTAATTTACCCACAGACAAGTCCTGTGTCTAAGCCAGGACTTGAATCCAAGTCTCCAAAGTCCTAGCGTAGTGCACTAATCATCCCCTCCATCTATTCAGTGAAGCTATACAGATTCACATCAGCTGATGATCTGACACTACATGTCAGATGTTAGCCTCAAGCAGAATGCTCATTCAGAGCAACCAAAAAGGGATCAGTGGGTTTTGAGTAGCCTGTAGTATCTCTTTGGATATTCTAAATAATACCTTTAGGGAGTGCTTATGTACTATCTGTGCTGAACCTGTTCTATATAAATGAGAGGAATGGGTAATTCTATAAAAAAATCACACCCAGAACTCTTTTTAATTGATGGCTATATAATGGTCAACATAACAAGCTAGTTGCAATGAACGTGGTGCAAAAGATCTTGAGACATGTACATTTTCACCAGTGAAAAACTGACACGTTTCAGTAGGCTTTTACATCAACCACAACATTTTCCAAAGAAACCTTTAAAATCTAAATTTCAATTTTGCAAGCACAATTTTTCACAAGAAATTGTTGGCAGTCAAGTTCTTCTGAACACAAAGCTTGGGATAAGCACACACAGAACTGGTAGCTAGATGGGAAAACTACCCAACTTGCATGCATAAGTTCCTTTATTTTTTTTGTTGCACTTACTACTACAGTGGCACCTAGAGAATATGATCAGGAATCTGGATCCAATTAAACTTGGAACTATACATATGGATAATCTATGTTGCACATGAAAATATTAGCTTTGCATGAAAAAGTCTAAATGTGAAAAATTACATACATAACATTTCTGGCTTATTTTCAGAAACTGGATTGTGAGGCACCCTTTGAAAAATTTGCCCCCGAAACCCCAAATCTGCAACGCTTGTCTGGACAAGTTTGTTTTATTTTTGTCAAACATTTTTTCTACCCAATTTGAACAAACTTTTTGCATATTTTTTAATACACATGAATAAAAGATATTCCTGTGGACTGATGTAGTACACAGGCTTTCCAGATCAAATGGTTTCTTTCTCCAGGTGAAATGTGGAAATGAGAGATAGCGTTGTCATTATACTATATTTTTGTTTGTTTGAACAAATATGGCCACGGCAATCATTTTCATCAATTTTTTAAAGAATAACGGCGGGTTCTTTTGTTTGTTTGTTTTTTACAAAAATTAATAAACAAAGAATTTTCCCTAAAGCCTTCGGTGAAAAATATTCCTCCCTCAACCTCATGTATATTAAAGTGCAAAGAATATGCTGACTAGCATAAAGCAATAAAAGTGATTACTGCATGGCAGTGGAGATGATTAAATATCACACAGTCGTTGGAGTTACCTAAAAATATTATGCATCCAACACTCCAGAAAGAAAAATATCACAATGGATAAGTTCTTTGGAATTTTGTAGCTCCAAACCAGCCATCGCACTCTATGCACTGTGGCTCAGTGTACCAGGTAGGGTTTTTTGAGTGTGTTTCTGACAATGACAATCATTGTCTTTTACAATGCTAAAAAGTTCATCATTAGAAGGGAAGCAGCTGACTGTCTGTTGTACATGTACATATTTTGACAGGGAAGGTGTAAGGTCTCCTGAGAAAATAAAATAGGCAAAGAGATTGCTTGTTTATAGTTGATGTTGTTAAATATTGAGGAGCTTGCTCAACTGGTTGTTGAATGAACTGGAGAATTTCCTGTTGGCACTAGGGAGACTAATTCCCCACTTGATGACTAGCTGACTGAGCCATACTTTTCGAAGTCCGAAGTACAGTAATGATTTCAAGCAGGGAAAAACCATCAATTAGTAATTTTCAAACTCCCCCAAGGTATTGAAAACATGGAAACTATTATTTGCTGTGGGCAAAACTAACTTAAGACCTAGTTCAGAATATGTTGATGATGGCATGAAACTTTAACAAGTACAAGAGATTCAGAGGGCTTATTATTAAATGTATTGTCAAAATGGATGAAGAGAGAATATGAGTAATGAACCACAGATCAGATAAATCCCTATAGATATCCACCTATTCATTAGAACACACATTCACTGTTGAAATTGTGCACCTTGGAGTTGCCTCTCTTTCCTGAACCTTCTCGTCATATCTTCCCTTTCCCTGTAGCTTCAGCCTCCTGCCTTTTGTCGGAAACCAAGCCCCCTCCTTCAATATAAAATCAGCTTCCCTATCTGTTCAAACCCCCTGTGCCTTAGTTTACTCCAGATCCTCCCCAAATCAGCCATGAAGTAGTAGAAGGATAACAAACAATGGCCTGAATCCAAGGAACTGATCCGCAACTCACATTGACTTCAGTGGGAATTGTGAGTTCTTGGCAAATGCTCAACCATTTTAGGATCTGACCTCTGATTATTCCATGAATCTTTGTTGACTCCAGACCATTGAACTCAGTCTGTTCTATTCCCTTGCCAGAAATGAACTACAAGATATTCATATTTGACTAGAGTAGCCTGCAGTTCACCTCTTGATAATCTTTTTGTTTTCCCTGGAAGACAAATTTGTCCGGTGTTCCCATAATTGATATTGTTTTCAAATCAATACTTGATAACATTTCTGCTCCCCAAAATCCTAATTGTGTGATCTGGATTCAAAATTGATCTTGTAACAATCTGGGCCAGAGTCCACATAGGCACTTAAGCACATGGCTAATTGAAGTCAATGTGCCTGTTGTTAAGTGGCCTTCCATTCTACACAGATTTGCATAAGCAATCACAGTCCCTAGAATAATGGACCAGCAGAAGCTTATAAACAAAAGAATCACATCTATTTATTACTGGGAAAGGAGTGCCCCTCTGGCTTCTGGAGTGACTGTAACAAAGCAGTCTGTCTCTCTTTCTCTGTCTCCCCAAGAGGTCGGAATAAAGTGGCTACCCAAAACTTCCTCCCAGAATTACTTCTTGAGAAGTACTTCCCATTCGAAAGAGACACACCCCATCTGCTCTAACAAAGTCAAAGCAACTAAGGTAAGTATCCCTAAAAGGATGTGCTCGAATATCATTGTAAATGAGAGTAGAATGGTCTCTCTGTTATGCTGTGTCTGAAAAGTTAAACCAGACTGAAAAGTGAGCATTACATAAAATGGGCTTTTGAGCTGAGTACCTCTACCTTCTCAAGCAACCTACCCAGAAGCAGGTTGTGAATGATCCAGCCATAAACTAAAAGGATCATGTAACAGTGAGGACAGAAATCCAATGAGAGACGGTAATGTAGGGGTTGATCCAAAGCCCATCCAAGGTAGTGGAAACATTCCCATTGAGTATAATAGATTTTGGATCATGTACTTACTTCATAGCTGAGGGGGTCATCACTGTAGATGATAAAAAATATCTCATAAGACTAGCCTGTATGTTTAGCACATATAAAAATGAACAGAATAAACGAATAAATGTGATTGATACTAAACCCTTTTATCAATTCAAAAGGGTTGCTTTTGATATTATATAGGATTTTGAGGAATGCTTGAACAATATAATTGTATATGTTCAATGGTAGATGAGAACAATGGTCAATGATATCTTACTCAAAACACTATAGGTTTTCGAGAAAAAAAAGGATCCCTTTCAGGGAAAAAAATTAATAAGGTAAATTGACAAAATGGCTTTATGGTAATACCATCTAAGGAGTAGCTATCACTGCTGGACCAGCAGTGCCCTACTTCCTTTGTACATGCCACTATAATAATACAATAGTTTCTGCAGAAATGCACTTACTAAAGGGATTAGTCATTTACTATAGAATTTTTCCCCCTAGGCTATTACTCAGTCTCAGAATCTTTTAGTGTTACCAGACCAAAAAAAACCCACAAAAAACCCAAACCAAAAAAAACCAAAAAAACCAACACCCCACTACAACAAACTTTTGTTACCTGTGCTTAGAGACTGCAATCATTAAATTAGTGTGTAGACGGCGCTTCACACAAGGAGATCAGCATAACAGGCAGGCAATGTTTACAGGGGAAAGAGCAGATGTTATTGTGTTTGATAGATGTTGCATGTTTTGTGTGTGGTTTTGGTATAAAAATTCTCTCAAAGCATGCAGACTACACAAAGTTGTACAGTAATTCCATCAAATTACTCTGGTGCTATACAGGGCCCTCAAGATCTTTTCTTTCATGGGTCTTGTCATCAGCAGTCTTTCATGCCACCTTCTTATATATGGGTGCGGTGGGGACTACTTGAGACCTCATATTGTTTAAATGGCAGTGACATCTATTATGCTTTGAAATTAGCAAGCATTATTATTGTAGTGTTCTACACTGAGTTGTGTGTGAGGAAAATTCACTGCTGGTGAAAGCAATGGGAGAAATAAAATCACAGGCCTGAGTCTCTTCTCACTTATACCTGTTTTACTCCAGTTTGTCTCCATTGGTCTCCAGGGAGTTACCTCTGATTTACATTAGAGAGAATGAAGGAGCCACGGGTGCATGCAAACCTTTACGTCAGTCCCTTTCCCAGTGCTCGAAACGTCCATACAAACTTCATACAATCCATAACATATTGAAATTCAAATTAACCCTTGACATGGTGTGCCTTTAAAGGAATGTCAAAGGTTCTAAGCTCCTCACTAGTAGTTATCTAATAAAAAAGCTAAAGGACTACATATATCAAAAGCCTGTTGAGCAGAGTGATAATAACTAAGGGGGAATTACCTTCATGACTCACTTGAGGCCCTGCCTCTTATGACTTATAAGCCATTTTATCACTAATGGAAATTATTTGTAGTAATGATATACAATACATTGGCCTGCTGCCATCACATGTTCTTTCTTTTGTTAAAGAATAAAAGTGTGTGTGTGTGTGTGTGTGTACACACATGCACACCCACATCTATACCGACAGCCATACATGTGTAACGTTCACCCAGCTGCAATATGCACCCACCTCTAATATGTTAAACACACACACACACACAAGTATTTATAGATAGATATAGATATAAATAAAACAATTAGAGCTGGGTGAACACTGCATATACTTTGGGAAGTTAAAGTTAAGACCAAAATAATGTGGGCAAGAAAAATGATGAGTTCAGGTTACCGTGGCATTCTTTAATTTCTTTGACTGCTCATTTGGTCTCAGCAGTACAGCACATATGAAGCCAGACCCTGCAGTCCTAATGCAGCTAAGACTCAAGATCATGGGGAGTCTTGGCTGTGTAACTACTGCAGTAAATGGCTAATGGTAAATGAAATCTTACATTCCACTGAAATGCCACAGTGCAGCATACAGAAGGCACAAGATGCCAATGGAGGGTTTCATGACAACTTATATTCAGATGAATTTTTTTTCTATATTAATTTTCATTAGAAATGCAGCCTTGAGTTTATAGATGAGGGCAGCCTCCTTGGTCTGGATTTCTGACTTTTTGACTCATGAAAGATGTAGTTCGTTCCTTGCATAATAGCTACCTCTTATATAGAGCTTTTCATCTTTTGATTTCAAGCACTTTACAAAGGAAGCCACTATCCTGGTACTAAAAGGGGAAGCAACATGCCCAACATCATCCACTGTCAGCAGCTGGGACTAGAACGCCGCTATGTTGAGTCCTAGGCCAGTGCCTGTTCTACTAGGCCACAGCATATCTAGAAATAAGCAAAAGCTAATTACTACATGTAATTCTTCCCACCTCTAGGGCTCTGCACGCAGGTGCAGCAAAACTTACATAGCAGACTTCTGCAGAGTTCTAACCCTGCTAACAGCATGAGTCAACTGAAAAGCTCAGTTATTTGTTCCCACTGATTTCACTAAATATTGTGTATGAACATCCAAGGGAGGAGTTTGTTTTATATTTAAAATAAAAATGGTTTGTGTTTAAATGGTACAGATTAAAATACCTGAGCCTAGTCTCTTCCAGTCTCTACTCCTGTCAAAAACCAGGTCATTTTTCAGCAAAATGCTGGCAGGATAGCCAGAAGCTCAGAAGGGTCCAAAATAATACAAATCAAATCATTTCTCTCAAATGCCTCCTGTTCCTACCTTCTGATGTGACCCTGGACAAGTCTTACTTAAAGTCTTTGGGCCTCTACTTCCCCATCTGTCAAACAGAGAAAATAATAATGCAGTGTCTTGCTAACGCATTTTGAGAAAGTCAGCATAAAAGGGTATTTTAATAAAAAAAGGTTATTAGTATATAAAATTGTTTTTCTCTGTATATGAGCATCCAGAGTTCAAAGTGATATGTACAACTTCCCTTAAGCTTTGCCCCAGGATATACCTGTCATTAGCAGGGCAGGTCCCACAATAGGTATGTAAAACTGGTGCAATGGCACTGTCAAGCTCATACCTGTGTGTGTAAGAGACACAGGGTTTTCTTAACCAGAATACACATCTGGAGCTCGTTCCCTGAAGAGATGAGGATGTGGGCATGAACCTGTAAACCCCTATGGCTTCAGCATAGCCTTCCAACAAAAATACCAATTATGTTTGCGGCTGTTGCTGTGTTAAGCTGCAATGTGAAGCGTAAAGTTGCTCTAAGTAGAAAACACCACCCTTCCCAGGATTACCCAGAACAGTTTTAGCTTTGTGAACCTCCAAAACTATTACAAGCAAAAGGGGCATTGAGACAGAAGCATACACTACGTTTGCCACTCAGAGTGCTTGTGTTACAGTTTAGAAAAATGCATGTTTAACACTCAGCACGAGATCCTTGGCTGGGCTTTTTCCATGTTGCTGGCTGGCCTGTAGAATCATGGGGTCCTGCATGGAGTCAGCCTGTATGGGGAAAAGTAACAGAGGCATATGCATTTTATCATCACTAAACAAACTGCGGCTGTAAACATTCCATCCGCAGTTAAATTGCAGGCTTCTTTGAAGATCAATGTCTGTTTTAAAAATGTATCTATATATAAAAAAAAAAACAATAGGCAGAATTTCCAGCTGGCCAGCAAAGGGCTGAGGGTGGGGGGAGAGTCACTGGGGCCTGCAGCATGGGGGAAAAAAAACAGTCAGGCAGGAACAAGATGCCGTATGTCATCGATTATCACATTGATTAAAAGCGAGTTTCTTCCCTCACCCCACCCCCAGTCAACAAGCCACTAACCGCAGCTAGTTCATAGGGTCTCTCTTTGCCCTACTTATTTCATATACACAAAGTTAACTGTTGTGGTTCAGACAATTTATGTTTGGGGTTGAAGCACAAGAGAGAAAACGTCCCACACTTTCTTACAATAGACTATTGGTGTACAGAAAAGTGCTCCTGAATTTTACTGCCTAAATGTAAGAGCTCTGTCACCAACAGGGGTGAATACCTACCGTACAGCTTGGCATGAACATGCGGGGATCTGATTGCTTCCATACTTGCTTAATCATGCATAGGATAATGGGCAAGTACAGAAGAAAGACCTGTACACATGCTACAGGTGTACAGTGAGGTATAAGCATGTTAACATGCTGTAATAGAAATTACAGCTGTAGGGATGTGTCTACAACCCATCGAGGGGGATGCAACATGAGGCACAAATAACCTTGAGCTTTGGGGACCTTCAGCACTGGGTTGTATTCTGATTTGAATTTTGCAACTCATTCCCATTTCCAGCCTAAAGGAGCTATCGAGGGGCAGCTGAGAAGCATGGCCAGTGTCAGTTTTGCTAGAGAAACTTTTAAAAAGTCCATTAACACTGTGTGTTCTGTAAAGTTAATTAAACATGGCCTTCCTGGCATCTTTTATAGGAATTAAGTGCCTTTAGGGACAGATTTTCAAGGTTTTTAGACATCATAACATGTCAATAGATCCCTAGTGGGATTTTCAGTTAGTTAGATTAGGCACCTAACTGCCTGGGTTGAATCTCACTAGGCACCTACCTACACCTTCAGAGGCCTACATAATTTTAAAATTCTGCTCTTTGTCTTTTAGATCCTTGTAGTCCTTAGATATTTAAGTGACTTCTACATCTGAAAATTAGATGGAACACATACAGCAATTGGGTTCCATTTTCAGTCAAAGGTCTAATTGCAGGATTTAGGCACAGCCTTGAGTAGGGTGTGCTGCAGAGCTACACCATCCCAGTGAGAGTTCCAGGAGAAACAATCCCTCCCACAGTTCCAGGCAGCTTTAAGAGGAGGATACATCCCATCGGTTGGTGCAACATGCTCCCTCCCCTAGTGTGAAGGATGATAATGGGAAAGGGAGGGTGGACAAGGGAGCACACTGCACCATGCAATGAGATGGTGTAGCAAGTGTCCCCATATGGTGCCATCTGGAGCTTTGGATGGTGAAGTTCCACAATGTATCCTACTCAGGATACTAGGCGGGAGTCCAAGTGCAGGGATGCCAGTTATGCCCGCACATTATGCAAAACTCCTTGTGCCTTCCCCCACTCAACACCCATGTAAAACCTAGGCATAATCTAAGTCCTACCATGTATGATCAGTGTTAGTGGATCTCAGAAAGGGGTTGAAATGTATGTGCTTTAATACCAGTAACAATGATTTCCTTCCAAAATATTGGACAATGGGAGGCCCTGATTTGAAGAACTAAGTTTGGTTTGGGATGCTGATAGAAAAAGAGTGCTAAGATTGAAAAGGTCCAGAGAAGGGCACTGAAGATAGAGATATGGTAGGATTTCTGCAGGAGGAGAGACTGCAAGAACTAGGATTACTTAGTGTTGTAATGAGAAGCATTGGAGAGGATTGAATTAATGTATTTAAGATTATGAACGATATGGTCAAAAACTAGCCAGTCCATCTTTTTAGGCTGTCTCATAACACCAGAACAACAGGAGGGTCACTTGAAGTTAATGGCAGGTAAATGTAAAACAAAGGAGAGAGAATAATTCTTCACACTGCATGTTGTCAGTCTGTGTGATTCATTGCCACAGAATGTCATAGAGTCAAATACTTCAGCTGAATTTTAAAAAGGGGTAGGTAACTTTATGAGCAATATGATAATGTTATGAATAATTGTATTTATGTTTGCTAAAATAGGGATCATTAAAAGTCATATTGCAAGGCATACAATGATTACCATAGGAGTCAGGAAGGAATTTTTTCTACCGCCCCAAATGGCAATGTCCATTTGTCCAGATATCATTTTCTAATGTAATCACTATTCTCTTAGGCATTAATTAGAGGGCATTACTGAAAGCAGATACTGGACTTGAAGGACTAGTGATCATCCAGCATGGCCTATCCTACTGAACCTCAAAGTCCACTATGGGCCACATCTCAACTAGTGGAATTCTACATCAAGAGAGAAAATTTGCCACTCAGCCTCACCTTACTCCGCCTTACTCTTTGAAGGCAATGGGGCTTTTCACAGAGTAAGGTTCTATTCCCAGTCTTTGTAATGGATGTGTGTCTTTCAAATATATATATTTCAGTTCAGTCACAAGCTATTGGGTTTAATACTGTTGATGTGCAGAGTAGGAAATAGTAATCACCTCCATTTTAAGAATAACAGAGTAAAATTATTTGTCTTGGGTGATGAAAGTGGTCAGATTAAATGACCATACTAGTCCTTTCTGGAATTTAAATCTATTCATCTATTAATATGGACAATAATTTCTCTCTCTCTCTCTCTCTCTGTGTGTCTCTCCCTTTGTCTATTGATCATTTGACACTCTCACTGCCCAACTTCCTTAAAATTCATTTGTCACTTTTGAAAAATTATTTTAATGTTTTTTGGAACATCCTAGGCAAATTTGACTCTAAATTATGTTGCTCTAAATTCAGGGTCATTCCATTAGAGTCAATTCAGAGCAGGATTTGGCCCTTTTATTTATTAAAGTTATCTTTGTTTTCTTTATCTGTTTTCTAGATGAAGGTCCACATTTGAGTATTTTCTGGATAGTTCTTTGAGAATTTTTAAGCCATTCATTATGAACTCTTAAACCTCTCAAAAGTCCATGAACTTGCTTCAAGAAATCCACAGGCTACTCCTTAAGGGCTTCTTAAAGACTGGAGATGAACTATCTGGAGTAAAGGACATTGAAAAATCTATAGGTGTAGCTTTGAAGAAACTTTGGTACAATTATAGCAAGCAGGAGAGGAGATCAAGATATGTTCATTAATACAGTTGTCATCTTGAGTATAACATTATTTACACAGTTGGTGGAAAATAATTAGTTCTACATAGGAGAAGTGCCAATATTTTTCCTTGGACAACTTTATTATAGAAACTAAAGTATGGTAATTCCCATAATTTAAACTTCATTAAACTTGAGTTAAGGTTGCAAATATATAACAATTATGTATAGGAGAAAAATAGCTTATTAAAATATTGTCATGCAAGAAAGAAAGAAAAAGAAAGAGCCTGAAAATGCACAGCTTCACAAACAATCTGGATTCTGATCCCACAAGAACAATAATATTCATATAATTGTATAATAATAATAATGAACACCCATCCTATATCTGTCTCTCAACAGGGCCAGCTTTAGTGGGTGCAGGGCCCCACACGAAGAACGATGGCGGGGCCCTGCACCCTTCCAGCCAAGCAATAAATCCAAAACACCTCCCACCGGAAGTGGAGCCCCCTGGGGGCACAGGGCCTGATTCCGGGGAATCGGTGGAATCGGCTTAAAGCCGGCCCTGTCTGCCAACATCTCTTTTTGGCGAATAGTCTAGCAAATGCATTTAAGAACAGGATGTTTGAATGAAGCTTGCAAGTTTTAAGTGAATATTGAAGAATATGGTTCCACTCCAACCCCAACCAAAGTGAATGGCTTTTCATTGGCTTCAGTGGGAGTTAACTTGGCTCCCACTGTAATTTGCCACAAGTGAATTTTAATTCATAATTGTGTGTTCACACTGGAAACCAGATTCTGAGAATTACATGCATCCAATCAGATAAAAACACACTATGTAAACTATATTTCCAATAAACACAGCTGAAAAACTTGCTACATCCCAAGAATTATTCACAGAACATTGTCAATGAAGCAATAAGAACACATGAATTTGAGAAAATCACAACCTAATCCCAGACAATTCACAAACAAAAAGGGAGTCAAAATTCAGCAAATGAATGATTTCTTGTAATGTATTCAGCTCTGCATTTACTGCCTATGTGAAATCTTTTGTATATATGAGAAACATACCATTTTTACTGCTCCCTGTTTGTACTTAGAGCAAATTAAGATTTTTTTTTCATTTCCACTTCAACTATTATTGTAGCTTCAGTTGTATTCTGTAATTTACCGCAACAAGACTCAACCTTTGGAAGAAAAACTTGGTTAGGAACTTTTTTTTTAAAAAAAGAAGTGACCTTGCAGAGATCTGTGAAGGCTTATACAACATTTTCTTCTCTTAAGGGCATGGTCCTATTAACGATGATGCACATTGTTCCATTCATATCAAAAGATTTTTGAGCACACCTTAATTTGATAAGATTTTGTTGCTATGATTGTTTTAAAGCTGCTATTTATTCTTACAATATAAAAATGGTTTGCCATGCTTCAGTCTAGTGAAACATGATAAGTTTCACACAACAGCGAGTAAAAAATATCTCTTTGGTTATCAGTGAGGTAATACTACTGCTCCTAACCTTGCACTTAATCCACTAGACCACAACTATCCCACTAATAAAAGTTACATGAGCAAGAGTTTAGCTTATATCATTACGTTGAGGGCTGGATGCTGATAATATTCTAGGACCTGATCAAATGCTCATTGAATTCATTAGGAATCAGGCCTGTAAAACATTAAGCATTCATCTCTGGCAACATTTAGGTCTATAATCTGCTCTGGGATGTGTGTGTGTGTGTGTGTGTGTTGCTGCTTTTCAATTTGAGGGATCTTCATGTGCATATCTAACAGCAGAATGTGTAGGTCACTTAAGTACCAACCCTGGAAATACATATGTATATGCTTAATGTTAAATACATGAATAGTCCCATTCAATGGGATTACATGAGTGCTTGATGTTAAGCATATGCATACAAGTTTGAAGGATCAGATCCTTAGGTAACAAATAAAATGAATGTCGTGGCCTCAGTTCCATCCCAAGTAGACTGCTATCTACCTCACCAAACCACTATGCATTCTGAAGCAATTCAGTATCTTTGGCATGTGCAAGGCATAGGACTGGAACAGTGGGAATGTGTGCTCATAGCTGAAGTGGATTGGCAAAGCTGTGTGGTGAAGCTTGCACCGTGCCTATAGAACCACGAGGCAGACTGGGCCTCCATGCTTCACTCCTTGCTGACACAGACTAACACGGCTACTACACTGAAACCAGTAATCAGGGAGTTATTCTTAGTGCTGGCTCTCTGGAAACAGAACAAACAAATCAAACATAAACAGCCCCTCGATTCTTTTACACGCTTACCATTTTTTGAATGTTTATCATAGAATCTAGAGATACCAAATCCCTGCTAGGTCTAGACCATCACTCTGCCAGTGAAGGATTATTCCCTACAGTTCTTTTACTAGTGTTTTGTCCAGTCTGCTTTTAGATGTGACATGTGATAGGATCTTTCCCATTTCCCTTGGAAGACTATTCCACAGGTGAGAAGAATTATCTCTCAAATAAGTTTCTCCCCTGATATTCAGCCTAAATTTTCCGTGTGTTAATTTTATTCCACATCTCAAAATTATACCGTCTTTAAAGACTCTAAATAATCCCTCTCCTTCCCTGTCATTTCCTCCCTTCAGAAACTCTCTTATCATGCCCTCCATGCTTAGTCAAGGTATGCATATTTAATTTTGCTAATCTTTCACTGTAAATCAATTTCTCCAGCCTTCTCACCATTGTTGTTGATTTTCTCTGAGGTCCTTCCAATTTGTCAATATCCTCCTGATAATGAAGTGGCCATAATGAGCTCCATGGTCCAGGTGTGGTCTGCTAGAATTATGTAGGTAGAACATATTATCTCTTAGTCTTCTGCTTATTATTCTGTTATCATGATCTCATGTTTTCTCTTTCTCTTTGTTATAATTGTCTGTTGTTTAAAAATATAAGAGATGTCTCTGCTTACTTGTTTTGTGTATGTGTGTGAAATATATATGTATTTCTTTTAATGTTTCCCCATGTCAAATCCAATTGGGCAAAGGCCTAAAGAAAGAATTGCCTATGATACTGATTATGCAGCATAGCTCCAAAGTAGCAAATCATAGTATCAGGCCACACTGATGCATGGTGTTCACTCACTGAGGTGAATATGATAGCTATATAGTGTAGTATGTTCTGTTGGATCTGCATTCCTGTGGGGATATTAGCATTTGGAATTGCATTGAAAAGTCATTCTTTAGCTCTCAAGGGCATGTGTCTGAACTTGTATGGAAGATCTCATCCTTGCATTTCCCAGTGATAAATGAGTATGGTGTAATGAAAATCACAATATTTTTTTATTGGCAGCCGTTATGCTGGCAAAATTTTATACTGCAAGCTCCCGCCACAAGGTAAAATGCATTCCATGCTCATTTCAATGTGGTCAGAATGTTATGGAGGTTAAAGCTGTCATAATGGAAATGTTTTAATAGTGTTTACTTTAATTAAGAACCAGAGCTTAGCAGCTCCTCGGCAATGCTTGAACTTTCAGTTTGGGGGGCTGGAGATGGATGTTAAAGTTATCCACTCTGTGCTATGGCTCAACAGAGATTGGGAAATGATAATATGCTAAATGCAGGCTTTTTTATTTTTAACCTTTCTGTGTTAGGAGTCCAGGAGAACATACAGGTGGGGAGGAGAGTTTCAAAGAGATATTCAATTTTTACAGGAAAATAAAATAATACTTTGCATCATCATCAATCATCAGAAGCACACGTTGGTTCTTCACAAAACATGTTGCCCTAGACGTGAAGATCCTAAAGGACCTAACAGCTGTTAATTAATTCAATCTCACAACACCCTTGTGAATTAAATAGTAGTATACCCTCAATTTTTAGGGCTATATTCTGCCATCCTTAGTAATGATAAATTCTGGTGAACAGTCCCACCGGAGTCAATGCAACTACTCATAGGTATTACTAATTAGTAATAGTGGTGGAATTTTGCCTCTGATGAGCAAAACTGAGATACGCAAGAGCTACACTCACAAAATGGAACAATTTTTTCACAATCATTTTGGTAAAATATTTATCCCTTTTCTCATCAAAATTCAATTTTGAATGACAAATTTTGACACCCCCCCCCCCTCCTGCTAATGGCTTGATTTTCAGAAGCTCCCTCACAAGCCCAGCTGAAGTCAATGGCATCTGTGACTGCTCGGCACTTTGGAAAATCAGGCTGTTAATTAGTTGCCTAGGGCCACATACTGAGTCAGTGGCACAGAACAGGAACAGAACTCACTGTTGTTACTAATGTAATGCTAAATGCAGTGGGTTTAAGTGTTGTCTGGGATTGCTGAAATACTTTATGAACTATCGATCCCACTGCTTCAGAATGGATATTTTTCAGGTAGATTGTAGAGAGAATCTATGTCCATGAGACCAAATTTTTTAAGGATGCTGAATATGCATAAGTGAGACAAAGATGCCTTATCACAGGTTAAAGGAAGAAGATGAGGCTAGTTACTGCATTCATCTGTGATTAGACAGTTGTAAAAAGTGGTAAGAATTCTCTTTCTCTCTTCCAGGCTTGGAAGTATAGAAGCAGACAGTAGATTAAATTATTGCCATCAATAAGAAATTCTCTTTTTGGCTCATAGGTAGCATCTTAATATTTCACTACCAACACATCTTTTTTAACAATACTTGCAAAGCCTTTCGCCTCTAGTTCATCAATTTAAACCTGGTACAGCTTGGTAGTAACTGAAAGTCATTGCTTCTGGGTAGTTCATGTGAAATGGTGGATTTAGTCTTATTTCTAATAAACATCCCAAACAACTGGGATTCTTATTGGTAAATTCAACAGAATCATCAATGAGTAAATGGAGATGGAGGCTGGAATACACTTTCATCCTCAGACTCAAGGCATATCCATAGAGCAGTGCAGGGAAAGATGGCTTTTGTACCTGTTTTCTGGATAAACAGAGGACACCAGTTTCCAATCAGTAAATCTGGTGCCTTTCACAGGCACTAATCATATTAAAATAATGTAAAGCAATGCTTTCTACTGAAGTTGTATTATTCAATATATCTGGGGAATGCATTTTCTTTTCATGATTTTGGTTTATACCCTGGCAGCAGAGAAAATGTGATTTCTTTGACTGATGGCTTGTTGCATTTGTGTGCATATTTAATCAACAATAGACTCAATATTTAAACAGCATATATATCTGTGGAGTCACACACAGCCAAACTTTGCTATTTGCTACACCAGTATAAATATGGAATAGCTTCACTGAAGTAAGCGGAGTTGCTTACTCTGGATTTACATTGGTGTAACAAGGAGCAGAATCTGTCCTTAGTATATAACATAATTGCTCCCTTATTCAATGTATATACTAGAAAAGGCACAAGATAAAATATCAGAATCTACTGTAGATCTGGATCTCAATTTTGGGTCTAAGACAATTTAAAGAGAGGAAAGAAGGACTAAATTCCAGCTAAGTTAAAGCAAAGTATCAAAATGTTTTTATTAAATTCATTTAATTGCTTAGAGGACAGATTGTACCTGAAGCTTATGTGGGTTTTGAGTGGGGTGAAAAGCACAGGGAACCTTGCACGGCCTGTGTGAGTGCCCAACCATTGCATTCCTTGTGCTCAGGGGACAATAGAGCCTGCTACCTTCCTACTCCCCATTCCCAAGACAAAAGGGAGCAAGGAGGAGGTAGTTGAAGGCCCTGCCACCTAACCACTTGTGCAGAACTGACACAGCGGGGCAGCAAGCTACTAGTGGGCTTCTCCCCTCTGTATCCACAAGGCACAATTCTTCCCCGAGGCACCTAATTTGGACAACTGAGCCCTTCGTTTATTGGTTGATTTTGGAAGGGAACTGAAGCTGCATCTTGTAACATTTTCCCACATCCAAGCGCATCAAGCGTTTTATAGTTCTGCTGCTCTACCATGCTTTCGTAGTTTCAGCTCCGGCTGATTCAATAAATGAATTTTATTCACTCCCAGGATTCACACTCAGCTATTCAATAACAGCTTTAATGAAATGTTTTCATTGTGACAAATAAAAAAAATATGGTAATAGGCACTGAGATATAAAACCCAGTTTCTATAATAAGGTCATTGAAACAAATCTAGCATGAAAGAAAGCAAGTACTCTGAAGTCCCAGCAGGAACTTAAGTGGAGGGTTTGAATTTTGAGAACTGGTTTGCATTTCTGACTAAAGTGAAACTTCTGCTCTCGACTTACCTAATCAGAGAATGTTTTGTACAGTTTCTAGTATCTGTGGATTCATGAGATACCATTTCTGGGTCCAGATGTAGCAGGAGTTGAGTCTATTGATGTGGCTTCCATACACCAGGACGATGCATGTTTAAGCGTGGACTAAGCAGTATTGCAAAAGTCTTAAAGTTAACCCTTTCCAGTAATGTGTGACTGTCCTTGAAACCAGAGCTCAGATCTGGCACTGTTCCTTATTGGTAACCAAACAAACCTACCTCCAAACACACTCCCCTTTGGAACAGAAACTTTTGGACATACAAATGTGTGATAAAGTTTAGTTCAAGGACAGCATATCTGCATGTACACTTAGTAATAAAGGTTGTAGTGTGGTGTTCACTAGTACATTTCTAAAATGTCTTCAAGGCAAATCAAGATGAAAAAAATAGCACCCCTTCTATCTGACTCTGAAGGGTGACAACACAAAGAAGAAGGAAGAAGGAAGGTGAGTATAATCAGGAATAATGGGTAGAAATTAAGCAAAAGAACATTTGGATGAATACCAGGAAAAATGTCTCTACAGTGAAGTCAATGAGACAGTGAAAAAGCCTTACAAGGCAAGGATTGGAAGTCCCCCCATTATCTGAGTTATTTAAAGCTAGAATGAGCGCTGAAGCACTCAAGAATGTACTATAGGAAACAATCCTGCATTGACAGGTGGACGAATAAATAACTCCAACAGGTCTTTTCCATTTGTGATTTTTATTATTCTAAGCCTGAAATCCTGCCATTTCCTGTGACCCTGTGTGCACAAGCAGGGTAAAGTTTCAAATGCAAAGTCTAGGTATAATGGACCTAACTGATCAGAGTTTGTGTAGCAGTTTTTCCCTTGTGTATCTGTGTTCTGTGCATGTCCTTGGTTCAAGGTTCCTTGAACAGAAAATCAGAACAGGAAGCACTTTATGTCCCCCACCCAGAACAAGATCAATTCAATGAGTTTTTCTAACACTTTCTCCTCTCCCACTTCATTCTTAACCTAGTAGTCCTGAGACGTGTTATAATAATTGGGCCTACAAATTTACCTGAAGTGTAAGCGCCATGGTAGAAAGTAAGTAAAAGTTCATAAATTGTCATAATAACCTGTTATATAAAATTGTGGGGGTTTTAACGTTAAAAAAACAAAAACAAAGATAGTAAATTAGTCCAAAGATAAAGGCCTACTAATATAATTCATATACGGTGTTAAAAACATGCCTGGTAAACATAAACAATGCAAAACCAAATTTCCATCAACCAAAATTGCTGCGTCAAAAAGGTGATTGAATTGGTAAACAAAGGAATAAAAGAATAAACTATTTCACCCAACACTCCCCACTGGGATTCTTAGAAATAAAAACAACTTTGGGGAAAAAATTGGCAAAAAACCCAGCTGTCTGCCAACAACCGCTGTAGCAAGTTTTATCATCATGGCTGCAACATCCACCACCTCCTAGGACCCAGGACCTTCTCTATCCTAATCCTAAAAAATATCCTGATCAAAGCAGAATGGATAGTTCATAAAGTATTTCAGCAATCTCAGATAACACTTAAACCCACTGTTATTACTAATGCAATGTTGACAATAGCTGCATCCTGGGTGTCATCTTCAACCCCTCCCTCCCTCCCTTTTGCCCCATAGCACCCAGATCCTGTCCAAATCCTGCCACTGCTTCCAAGAGTATCTTTTGTTTCAGCACAAACTCTTGTTCAAGTTCCTCATCCTCTCCCATCTTGATGAGTGCCACTTCCTTCTCACTGGCCTCCATGGAACCCTAATTGTTCCCCTTCACACCCTAAAAATGTCGCCTCGTGTTCTGTGCCTCCATGCAGTCACTGAATCACACATCCGGCATTGTGGGCTTGTGTCTCATTAGATGTGCTCATATTGGATAATGTTCATGAGAGCCATCTTTTCATCTTCAAAACTCCGTGCAAATCTTAACTAATTAATTCTAACATACTTATGAAGTTGCTCTATTGAGGAAGAGGGATTAATATAAAGCCACACACAGGGTCAGTGGTAGGTCCAGAATTAGACCTCAGGACCTGGCCCCATTTCCTGTACTCAGGTCTATAGACCAGGCCTCTCTTAATGTGTGGTGTGAACCAGGCAGAGTAAACCCATTAATATGTGAACAGTATTGTTACAAGGATGTCTTATTTGTTATCATGTTGCCCTGATTTATATTGGCTTGTGGTAATTTGGGACAATGGAGGCAGTGATCATTATTAACATTCTGCCATGTACCTTACAGAGCAGGGCTCTGCATCGAGGTATCAGCTACTAGGATACTGCTGTCACCTGTGAACTGAGGGTCAGGGGCATCTTCAGTTGGGTGCTCATCCTGTTGATAACTGAACCACCATCCTGCTATTAATTGTATTTTGTGAAAAAACAGAAGTGAAAAGTCCACCACCCTGTCATTCCAATACACATCTCTCAAATGCCTACTGAGTGTCTGGAACGCATGTGAGAAGGTGTGCATAAGGCAACTGTTCAGCTAAACAGTTGTCTGATGCATGTGTTATTAATATGTGTCCCATCTTTGCTTGTTTATAATCTAGCCAAAGAATTGTACTGACATGGATGAGTAAGCAACTGTGTAAGAAACTGCAGCAAAAACAATAGTTTGTTGTATTTATTTGTATTTATTTAGATAGGCCCAGCTTCTGATATTCTTACCTGTGTTGAGTAGCACTTTAATCCATGAGTAGTCCCATTGACTTCACTGGGACTATCTGTAGAGTAAGGGTAGCAGAATCCGGTCCTGACATATATGTAGATTTTGGTCCTGAGCTGCCAATCTGCTGCACAATCAGTTCTACCTAAACTGCAGGGAGACCCCTTGAAACCAGATGATGCTGGAATGTGGGGAAAAGTTCCCAGGATATATAGTGAGATTATATCTGCCTTTGTGATTGAAGGCATATGTCCACCACATGTTACTCATATTCACAACTTGGGAGTCTGTTTAGATTTACAATTATCGCTGCATTGCTAAATATCAGAAAGATAGGAAGAAGTCCAATATGGCTCCATCAGGATCTGTTTAATGACCTGAAAGTAAAAAAGAAAAGAAAAAAGGAATCCTACAAAAAGTGGAAACATGGATGAATTGCTAAGGAGGAGTACAAAAGAATACCACATGCATATAGGGACAAAATCAGAAGGGCTCAGACACAAAATGAGTTACACCTAGCAAGACACACAAAAGGCCATAAGAAGAGGTTATTTAAATACATTAGGAGCAAGAAGAAAGGTCCTCTACTTAGTGAGGAAGGAGAGCTAATAACTGATGACATCACAAATGCCTATTTTGCTAAACTAAAAAGTTTAACGGCCAGATGCTCCAAACAATCAATATTAACCAGAAGAAGGGAAGGAACACAAGCCAAAATAGGGAAAGACCAGGTTAAAGAATATTTAGATAAGTTGGAGGTGTCTTAAGGAACTAGTTGGCACAATTTTGGAACCATTAGTAGTTATCTTTAAGAACTCAAGGAGCATAAGTGAGAAGACTAGGGAAGGGCAAACATCGTACCTATCTTTTAAAAGGGGAACAAAGAGGACCAGGGGAATTATAGACCAATCAGCCTAATTTCGATACCTGGATAGATAGTGGAACAAATTATTATACTATCAGTTTGTAAATACCAAGCGGATAATAGGGTTATAAGTAATAGTCAACATGAATTTTTTAAGAACAAATCATGCCAAACCAACCCAATTTCCTTCTTTGTCAGCGTTATTGGCCTAGTGAATGGCGGGGAGGGCAGTAGTGGATGCGATATATCTTGATTTTAGTAAGGCTTTTGACATAGTCCCACATGACATTCTGATAAACAAACTAGGGAAATGTGGTCTAGATTAAATTACTATAAGGTGAGTGCACAGCCGGTTGAAAGACCAGACTCAGAGTACTTATCAATGGTTTGCTGTCAAACTGAGAGGCTGTATCTATGGGAATTCTTCAGGGGTCAGTCCTGAGTCTGGTCCTATTCAATATTTTCATTAATGACTTGCATAATGAAGTGGAGAGTGTGCTTATGAAATCTGTTGATGACACGAAGACGGGAGGGGTTCCAAGCACTTTGGAGGATAGGATATGAATTCAAAACTACCTTGACATATTAGAGAATTGATCTGAAATCAACAAGATGCAATTCAATAAAGATAAGTACACAGTACTATACTTAGGAAGGAGAAAACGAAATGCACAATTACAAAATGGGGAATATCTGGCTAGGTGGCAATACTGCTAAAAACAACTTGGGGGTTATAGTGAATCACAAACTGAATATGAATCAACAATGTGATGCAGTTGTGAAAAAGACTAATATCCTGGGGTGTACTAACAGGAATGCTGTACGTAAGATACAGAAATTAACGTCCTACTCTACTCAGAGGCCTCAGCCAGAGTACTGTGTCCAATAATGGGCACCACAGTTTAGGAAGATGTAAATAAATTGGAGAGAATCCAGAGGAGAGCAACAAAAATGATAAAAGGTTTTGAAAACCTGACCTATGAGGAAAGGTTAAAACACTGGATATATTTAGTCTTGAGCAAAGAAAATAGAGGGGGACCTGATAACAGTCTTCAAATATGGTAAGAGCTGTTATTAAATAAGACTTTGATCAATTGTTCTCCATGTACACTAAAGGTAGGAAAAGAAGTAATGGGCTTAATCTTCAACAAGGGAGAATTAGGTTAGATATTAGGAAAAACTTTCTAACTATAAAGATAGTTAAGCTCTGGAATAGGCTTCCAAGGGAGGTTGTGGAATCCTTATCATTGGAGGTTTTTAAGAACAGGTTGGACAAATAGCTGTCAGGGATGGTCTAAGTTTACTTGGTCCTGCCTCAGCACATGGAGGCTGGACTTGATGATCTCTCAAGATCCCTTCCAGCCCTATATTTCTATGATTATATGATGCTTTCATCATCAGTAGCCAGGTTGGCTCTTTTTCATTTACATCTGGTCAGGAGGTTGCAACTTCATCTCCTGGATGCAGACTTCACCATGCCTTTGTCACCTCAAGATGAGATTAATGCAATGTACTCCACTTGAGGCTACAGTTTAGATCTATTTGGATGCTTAAACAGGTGCAGAATGCAGCAGCTCATTTATTATGGGGTATGTCTCCCTCCTAGCATATTACACCCACTGTTGTGTGACCTGCAGCAGCTGCTTGTTTTATTGTAGGTAGAGTCTAATGTGTTGGCTTTGACCTATAAAACTCCAACTGGCTTGGAACATATTTACTTGAAAGACTGTCTCACTCCCTGCACCATACTGCAGCAGCTGAGATCAGTGGAGGCACTCAACCTGGAGAGTCCTCAACATAAGAGAGGGAGCTATGGCAGGGTGTCCTCAGCAAATGCCCCTGAAGTTTGGAACTTGCTTCCACCCTGGTCCAAAATAACTCTCATGTGCTAATTTCAGAGCACACGTAAAATGTTAACCTTCTTATTGGGGGCATTTGCAACAGAGGTTTGCTTGAGGGGCAATATTTAGAGAGGGTTGCTGTAAGATAGTTTAGTTAGTACTGTATATGATGGAGGCTGCTGCTGTATTTGTCTGCATGTCTGGATTTGTCTATATCCGTCATTAATGCAAGGCGAAGTGGGCAGATTTGTTCATGGAAATAATGTGCCCAAAAAATGTGGTAGGCACTTATCTGCAAATGTCTTTCATTGCTTATGAAGAAATGCTACTACTCAGCTCATCTGTCTTATTCAGACAGAGAGCCAGTGATTCAGAAGCATGGAAAACAAGTGTAGCTGCTCAGGTGTGTGAAACATCATTTCCTGACTATTAAAGTATTTTGTCCTGATGCATAATGAATTCCACTAATTACCCCTTTTGCTACTGAACCATAATCACCTTTCAATATTCTAATGGGACATTCCGCTGACATGTTCTTCTGGGTTGCCAAGTGTTTCTTCATACAGATTTTGCATTTGTAGCAGAAGCAATCCTGACACTTATGACCACGCTGCAGTTTTCACTCAGTCTAGCACATTGTCAGCTTGGTTGTGTGCTCCAACCACCCTCAACATGTGGCTTGTCTGCTACGCTACATATCATATGCTGAGGTGGCCAAACTTACTGACCCTCTCAGCTGCATACAACAATCTTCAGAAGTTCGAGAGCCAGGGCATGCCTGCTGGAGCTTGGTGCTTCAGCCCCATGGGAGATGCCTGCCAGGGCTCAGCCCCACTCCTGCTCAGCCCCACTCCTGCTGAATCCCCAAGCCCCAGCAGCACACCTCGCAGGACTGAAGCCCTGAGACCCTCCTCTCCACTGGGCAGAAGCCACTACCCCACCAGCCCACTGCAAGGCAGAGGTCCCAAGCTCAACCCCCAGTCTGGAAGGTGGAGAAGCGAGCGGGGCTCCATGAGCCACCCTTTAACTGTAAAAGAGCTGCATACGGCTTGCAAGCCACGGTTTGGCCACCTCTGTCATATGCTAATGTCTCCTTCAGAAAATACCTCCAAAGCCCCAGTGAGTAGTATGGTAGTTCAACACCTACTCAGAATTACTGTAGATGGGGACATAACCCTTACTTTAATAAAAGAATTTGCAGTAGTACTTGTGATCAATCTGTTTATTGCATTGGAACAGCTAAACAAAACCAGGAACAAAATATAAAGTGTGTACCATCAGAACTTCCTGGATTCCTAACTAACAATATGGTTTGCTATGACTTATCCCCAACAGGCTCCCTCCCACTATCACTGCCTTCTGGTTTGCTATTCTTCCCCCCACCCTCCAAAAAGTTTTAGCTGACTGTTGCTCTTCTCACTCCTGGCCTCTACAGAGGCACTCTGCTGACTGACTCCTCTTGTTCTGATTCCACAGACAAGGCCTGGACCCAGCCACTCCTCATGCTCCATCTCCCGCTTCCAGTTGTGTTAGTGAAATTGGGCTGCCGCAGGCCCCACAGTGTTCATAGATTCAGGGTCTCCAAAGCCAGAAGAAACCATCGTGATCGTCTAGTCTGACCTCCTGTATGACACAGGTCATAGAACTTCCCCAAAAGAAGTCCCAAAGCAGATCTTTTAGAAAAAATATCCAACCTTGATTTAAAAATTGTCAGTGATAGATACTCCACCCTGATCAAATGGTTAATTACTCTCACTGTCAAAAATGTACACATTATTTCTGGTCTGAATTTGTCTAGCTTTAACTTCCAGCCATTGGACTGTGTTATACCTTTCTCTGCTAGACTGAAGAGACCATTTTTAAATATTTGCTCCCAAGGTAGATACTGACAGACTGTAATCAAGTCACCCATGAACCTTTTTGTTAAGCTAAATAGATTGAGCTCCTGGAGTCTATCACTGTAAGGCTTGTTTTCTAATCCTTTAATTGTTCTTCTGGCATTTCTCTGCTTTCTCTGCAATTTATCAGCATGCTTCTTGAATTGTGGGCACCAAAACTGGACACAGTATTCCATCACCATTCACACTAGTACCAAATACAGAGGTAAAATAATCTCTCTATGCCTACTCGAGATTCTCCTGTTTATGCATCTAAGGATTGCACTGGCTTTTTCGGGCACAGTGTCACACTGAGAGCTTATGTTCAGCTGATTATCCATCATGACTCCCAAATGTTTTTCAGGCCACTGTTTCCCAGGAGAGAGTCACCCATTGTGTTCATATGGCCTACATTATTTGTTCTTATATGTATAAATTTACATTTAGCCATATTAAAATACATATTTATTGCTTTTTCCCAGATCACCAACTATTGCAAATCGCTCTGTATCAGTGACATGTCCTCTTCATTATTTGCTACACCCCTATGCTGGGATGGTGTCCATAGCCTCTGTTTGCCAGAAACTGGGAATGGACGACAGAGGATGGATCACTTAATGATTATCTGTTCATTCCCTCTGGGGCACCTGGCATTGGCCACTGTAGGAAGAATACTGGGCTAGATGGACCTTTGGTCTCACCAAGTAAGGCCACTCTTATGTTCTTTTGTATGCTAAATTCAGCCTGCTGCCCAATGACTGGTAGCTCACTCCCAGGAAGAACCTTGGATTTGCTGACACCCCTCAGATGCTCCAGGTGGAGCTGTTAATGAGCCAGTCATACCCAAAGAGCCAGAAGAGAATCAGCCAGGTTGCTCCTGAAAACTTTTGGAAGGAAGAGCAGGGAAAGAAGAGCTTCCTGAGAAGGGTTCGAGTCTGCTGGAGGGTCAGGGTTCTTGAGTGTGGGGAATCCCATGGTCTGTTGCCTGGAGGCGTCCAAGAGTGGAAAGGGAGCATCTGTGGGGTGGAAAGGAGCCTGCAGGCTGCTGAAGAACTGGTTGTGCAATGGAACTCTAAGCCATGTGACTTTTGCCTGGTTTTGCTTTGAATGGGAATGTCTTGCACAGCCCTGCTCATTGCATCTGCCTGTCTGTGTGTCCGTGTCAGCTTCTAAAGTGCCCAGCAAAGTACTCTATTCATTCATAGATTTTTTAAGGCTGGAATGGACCATTAGATCAACTAATCTGACCTCTGGTCTATCACAGGCCGTACAATTTCACCCATTTAATCTGAAAGCATAGTGCATGGTCACTAGTTCATCCCATGCACACCAGGGAGTGCTGCATAATTTAATAAATAAAAATAAATGGCACCTCCGTATAAAGCGAGGCTGAATTCACATTGATATATTATTGTTCCACTGAGAATTTCAGACATTTGCTGGAAAGTTTAATGCAAGCTTTGAAATTTGGAGAGTGCGCTTCTTTGAGTTCGAAATCCTCCATTTCTCATCATGAGCTTCTCAGAAACCATTAACATTTTTTATTTAAAGTAATAAGCTCTGAAGAAGGGGATGTAGCCATGAAATAATGGCCTTTGTAAAATCACTAGATGTACTGAGGTGAATCCATGGGTACTCAACATAATGACAGGATCATCAGCTAATGCCTACTTTTATAGCATTTTAATATTCTAATCACTTTTCCAAGAAAGAATCTTTATATTTAAAGTGTTAGAGCCAAAAATGTTAAAATAATATTATTTTACTCTACAAGTCTTGTCGACAATTAGTCTTAATAGAAATTAATGCTCCAGTCTGATTCACTGAAATACTTTCTACTAAAAGAATTACAACCCCTGGACCTTGCTCGTTATATGTCCAATCGGACATCTCTTTGTCAAAGTCCTCAGGTTCACCTGCTTATTCTAATCAGATTGGCAAAGGAGCACTCAGCAGCCATCCGCCCTTGCAGATGGGAACTCATTGGCCAAGAGGACTAGTTCAAAGGAGACCATGGGAGAGTGTTCTTTTTCCCATGTATATCCTGTGCATGTAGCCAAGCTACTCAGCCTGTGCTCCAGTCGCAGGCTACGTCCCTACAAGATGCTATATCTAATATATGACATATTAGTACATTCTAAAGAAGTAACCCATGAAAGCTTATGCTGAAATAAATTTGTTAGTCTCTAAGGTGCTACAAGTTTTTCTTTCTTATTTTCGTTTTGCTGACACAGACTAACACGGCTACTACACTGTTCCCTGGCACTGTTTCTCCAGACTGTCTCACAAGCCTTCAAGCACACATATAGCACACATGAAGTAGTGACCTGCCTCTGGTTAAAAAGAGCCCCTTGGGACTCTCTTTAGAAATGTTTCCAGATTGGCTAGATGGGTCACTCTCTGCAAAGAAACATGAGGAGGCATCAAGCTAAACTCATGCAAATACCAGGTCCCCAATCAGATGCCATTCATCCCTTCCCCCTTTAGGTCAACTGACAACTGAGTGAATTTATCATGTCATCATTTTGGAGCTCATACGGACATAGAAGATTGATAAAAGAGAAAGTTCATTGCATCCCTGCAGAGCCTTTGTTCCACAGCTCAAAGAAAAGGGCCATATGTGGGTGTATGTATACATGTATACTGTACTAAAGATACATGGTTATTGTGGCCATATACACTCAAATATAATCATATAGTGGATGTGGGGATCTTTGCTGGTTGTTATTTCGGACTGGATACAATATACAGACATGCTTGGTATGGTAGTAAGGGTTTTACTCCTGTACTTGTAATGCTATCAAGATCTGAGAGTCAGTGTATTAAAGTAAGCAAGAAACATAATGATATTCAAGTTATATTTTCCACTTGAACCAGCAATGAGATTGTGCATTTCTATAAGCCATAACACACATAAAATCCTTGGAAAGTAAAAGCAACCAACAGTGCATACTGGGATGTCAGTGATCCTTAAACCTAGGTATAGATTTACAGAGAAGATAAATATTGTACTATTATTAGAGAGCATGTAACAGCCCGACGCATGGATCCTATGTCAGATTTCTGCAGAGCTTTCCCTCTGAAAAAGAGTATGAAAACTTCTTGAGAGACAAAGAATCAGAAGGAGACAGTGTTCTGAATGGAAAGGCAGCCAAGCCAACCACATGACTCAATAGTAACCTCACAATTAGAGCTAGACAAATAACTGATTTTTTGGGTCGCTGACAGTTCTGAAAAACTTTATAAAAAAAATCAGTTTGAATTGACCCAAATCTGATTTTTTGGGGAATTTTTGCTCAAACCAAAACAATTTGTTTCTAGGCATTTTTTAAGGGCTAGGTTCACAAAACAGCCAGAGGAGGAGGATGACACCTGTCTTTATAAGTTATAACCGAGTGATTAGCGCACTCGCCCAGGATGTGGTCGACTTGGATTCAGTCCCCTTTGTGCCTCATTTGGAGCAGAGATTTGAACTTGTGTCTTCCTCCTCCCCCCGCCACCAATTTTGTGGGGCCAAAACTATTCAGCAAATATGCGTCAAACTTGCGAATAATTTTTGGCTGACCAAAAGTACATTTTTTGCCATATAAAACCATTCATCCAAAAAAAAAATTCACTCCGCTCTACCCACAATGGACACCAATTAGGAACTCTGGAAATATTAGGGACCCAAAAAAATTCACAAGGTCCAACCAGGCCTTTCCTGGTAGACTTAGGTGAGAGAAATACTGTCAGCTTGTACTGTAGTCTGCCCTGCATTTCGAATTCACCCATTAATACTACGAAAGCCTATCTCAACTGCTTAAACATTTGTTTTGTCCCCTATTCAGCTTCAGTCCATTATGACTTCCTGTTTTTGAATTAGCAACTGTCTTGAACAAGACATCCGTTTTCTTTTCCACAATTTGTGATGGGATTTCCCAGCTTTCCTTATGACCAGAACTAGGGAGGTGCAGAGAGACTCTGGTGACATGCTAAGTGCATTCTTTTCCATCCAGTAGGCATTAAGAAAACTCAGCACCTTGCAGAATCAGTCCCTTATTCTCCTCCCTTACTACAATACAGAGCCCAAATCAGACTAATATTTCTTTCAAGTTAGTAATCCTCCCCGAGTCAATTTGTCTAACCCTTATCCATGACTCAATCCAATGCCTAATGGCTTCATTGACTATCGGAGCAGGCCCACATACCGTTTAAATCTCAAGAAAGTTCTTTCTTTATAATATGATGACTAAAACTGCACAGTGTATTGAAAATGCGTTTTTACTAGTGCCTAACAATATGGCCGAACAATGTCTGCCTACATATTGCCTACGCATCCCGCTAGTTACCTATTATTATTTAAATTATTATTTATTTGAGAACTACTGCTGAAAAACACTATATAAGAGGTAGGTATTGTTTTCACTGCATATATCATTCATCTAAAGATTTTGTGTGCTTTATACTTTACAACTGACCAAACATTGTACAGATAATGTCAGTGTAATCTCTGTAGTCATCTATCGATCTATCTATATGGCCTGCTCTTAAATCAAAGAACCAGTTTTCATTTATTTCCAAAAAAAGCTAATCATTTCACTATCGTTATACACTACTTCTGTATTATACATTGTGCTTCATTTTAGTCTATAGTCTCTATCTTCAGCATGTTTCATTGTATTGTTTTTATGCATTGACTTCAATAAGTCATTTATCCACCCATAAACTTAATTTGCCTATTGTGATCCTCTGGATTTTCTGCTTCTTCCCAATTTTATTTGATCAATAGGTACTGTTTCTTTAAATCATTTTTCCTAATAATTTATATTCATTTTATAATCTCTCCAAATATACTCATGACCTTTTATTCTTTTTTTCCTTGTTTTTTTTTTCAATCTTACCATGTGGATTCAATCATGCAAACTTTTTATGTTGCTGAGCACTTGCACGAAGACATAAACGTTGCTGGGTGTAGTAGTGTGTGAGAATAGTGTTCAGCAAAGTGAGCACAGGTTCCACAATCTGGCTCTGTGTGCCATGATCTCCCTATAGTCTTTTAACTACCTTTTTACAAAACACAGCAGGCCAGATTCTGGCACCCTTATTCATTCTGAGTAGCATCTTACTCAAAGCAAGGTTTCACTGACTCCAGCGGGTGCAGTAAGATACCCTTCCTCCTGCTGAATTGTATGTGAAGCTGGCCTTTAGTAAGAATTTTGAATGTACAAATGATCAACTCCTACAAATTATTCATAAAGGGCCAGATTGGCGAGAGGCTCATCTGACATGCAGTATGATTGACTTGATTGTGAAGTGTAAAGGGTTTGCAGTCTGGCCCATACAGTTACATTCACATTTGTGAAGAAAGCCAATACAAGCCCTCTGCCCTACTTAGGGCCCATTTAAGTCCTCCAGCTAGTGTCTATCTGCTGCATAGACCTTTTCTCCAACACTGTACCATGTGCTAAAATCATCCTACTACGGTAGCTGCAGGACCCTATATCTTACCTCTCTCCACTGTGTGTTGCAATCTTATCCCTTATCGATGTTTCCCATAACTGAAGTTAGAATGATGTCGTTATTCATTATGTCATTTCTTGGAACCACTAACGAACCACAAACCTGGACAAAATATATTTCACAGTTCGGTTCTGAGGACTGTGGTGGTCAGCCAGGCCTCACACATAGTCAGAGCTGCAGATCCCACAATTTGAAAGTGGTTTAAAAGGTGGAGAGAGATAAAGAGAAGGAATACTTTGATGTTTTGTTATTTGCAGTTGCCAGATGCTTGTTTGCAGGGACCTAATCTGACAAGGTACTGAGCATCTCCTGTGAGGTGCTGAATTCCCCCTTCTCACATTCTCTCACAGACGGCACTCAGCCCATTGAAGGATTGGGCCTACTATTTGATATATTCAGGATTTACAAACTGCATAATGTTATAGAGTAAATACATTTTATATTTGTCTTTGGTTGAAAGTGTCTGTTTTGTTGGGCTATGTAAATCTTACTCATGATGAGTACCAGTACCTTACTGTGCAAATAATCCCTCTGACTAGTAAGTGGTGCTATAAGCTTCAATATACGTAGTATCAATAAGACAGTGTTGCAAACAGATTATTACTAGTGCTTCAATTAGAAATGTTTGGGGGCAAAAAATCCCCTGTAGAAAATTCGGGCTTTTCGTCAACAAACATCGACCTTTTTCAATCAACAACTATTTTTGTTTTTTCAATGAAAAGTCAACATTGCCTATGGAAAGCAAAGACATGTCATGACAAAATTCATTTAGTAAAAAAACTTACAAATTTCTGTTGAAAAACATTTTAATAAAAACAGGAAGTCTTGACTATATGAAATAAGACAAATGGATCTATGAATTAAGTAATATGAACACATTACTTCTCAAATTGATCCTTCATTTTTTGGTGTGAAAAGAGATGAACTCTGAGCAGGCCTGGGAAGACTAGTTCATCTCACTCTCTCGCTCTAGCAAAAGTTCTGACCACCACTGAGAAATCTAGAAAAAAATCCAAAAATTGTCCTCTTCAGTCAGTTAGAGGACAAATGGCCTACGAGTAGATGACTTTGAGGGTGGGGAAGTCAATGATAGTTGAGAGTTCTCAGCAAGCTACAGGATCGGGATCAGGCTATGACCAAGCCCCAGCTGATGTCAATGAGCATCATATCAGGCCAATAGGAATCACATAAGAGGCAAATTAGAGTCAAAGTAATTAAAAACATCTCAGGGCTCTGTTGATGTCGCCACATATTCAGTCCTTGTTCTCACGGGTCTTGATGCTATCAGAGCTTCCTGAAATAACAATTTCCTTATTATAATTTTCATTATTACCCTATAAAGATACTGGGCCAAATTCTACTCTAATTTATCCCAAAGAACTCCACTGACGTCAACAAGCATAGAATTTGGCTATGTCTATTCTTATCTTTCTATCTCTATACACTAATGAATAATGGTTTTATTATTACTATTTATTGCTGTGATGGTCAGGTTAGGAGAGCTCATTCTTTTAATTAGCTAGCTGCATGATTTTTAAGAATGTGACTGCACAGTTGTTTAAAAAAGTATCAGGGCATCTGAGATTTGATGGGCAGAAGGAACCATTGTGATCATCTAATCTGCATAACACAGGCCAATTGGACTTCCCTGAATTAAGTCCAATAGCTGTGTTGAAGTAAAGCAGATCTTTTAGAAAAACATAACTCTTTGTTTGAAGATTTCTAGTGATGGAGAATCCACCAATGTTTGATTATCCTTACAAATTGCATCATATTTCTAGTCTGAATTTGTCTAGCTTCACCTTCCAGCCACTGGCTCTTGTTATATCCTTTTTCTGCTAGATTGAAGAGTCCTCATCAGATTTCTGTTCTCCATATAGGTATGCATAAACTGTGATCAAGTCACCCCTTAACTTTCTCTTTGATAAGCTAAATAGATTGAGCTCCTTGAGATCTCTCACTAAAAGGTATGTTTTGCAATCTTTTAATCATTCTTGTGTTTCTTCTCTGAACCCTCTCCACTTTTTCAGCATCCTTCTTGAAGTGTGGACAGCAGCACTTACACCAGTGTCATATACAAAGGCTATATAACCTCTCTTCTATTCAAGATTCCTATTTATACATTCAAGGACCACATTAGCCCTTTTGGGCGCAGTGTCGTATTGGGGGCTCATGTTAATCTGATTATCCACCATGACCCCCAAATCTTTTTCAGAGTCACTGCTTTCCAGGATAGTCCCCCATCTTCTAAATATGGCCAGCATTCTAGATGACCTTACATTTGGCCATGTTAAACCTCATATTGTTATCTTGTGTCCAGTTTACCAACCAATCCAAATCAGTGACCTGTCCTCTTCATTATTTACCACTTCCCCAATCTTTTGTCAGCTGCAAACTTTATCAGTAATGATTTTGTGTGTTTTTTTCCAGGTTATTGATAAAAATGTTAAACAGCATAGCACCAAGAACCAATCCCTTCAGGACCTCACTAGAAACATGCCCTCCTGATGAATTTCCATTTACAATTACATATTGAGAACTATCCATTAACTAGTTTTTAATCCATTTGTGCTATGTTGATTTTATTCAATCTGAATAATAAAAGAATAAAAAAGAAAAATGTATGATGACCCCATGTTTTTCTAATAAGCATACAAAGGCAAATTTATTACTAATTATGATTATTTTGTTATTAAATGTATTTGCACTCAGAGGTGCCAGTCAGGATTGTGCCACATGCTGTACAAATACAAGCATCTTTCAGACTGAAAAAATGTCTGCTGATTAGAGAACCCAGGCCTAAGTATAGCTCCTGTGCTCCACAGGTTCCTCTTTGAATCACCTGACTTGTACATCTCTATATAAATCTGAACGGAGCCCGTCTGCAAAATGATGTACCCTATAACTTTTTAGCACCACCATGTCTAATTGGAGTCTTAAATAAAAGCATTATAAATGATGCTTTAGTTTCCATTTCATGGGGAGAATGGGGAAGGACAGAAAAGAAAGAAAGAAAAAACACACATACTATCCTCTTGGGTCCCGCTCAATTAAAAACTGATATTTGTTTGAAGTACTTCTTTGAGAAATCCCAGTGTGACTGAGGCTATTACAAAAGCTTTTGTTTACATGCGTTAAATTACAACAGTTTTCCAAGAAATGTGTTTTCATTCAGTTATTTACTCTCAAAAACAGGTTTCTTGAGACCAGGAAAAAAAATGTTGCCCACAACCATATGGAATCTTCTGACCACCACAGCTTCCCCTCAGAAGTTTCCTCTATCCATCATTTGCAAATGCAAATCACACTGACTGTGTAACACTTTCCAATGAATAGAATGTATGCGGAGGCCAGTGTACAAGAGAAATGAATACTTTCCCCTCTCCCCCAGGAAAATGAACTATACATGGCACTTGGAGGGCAGTTAGCTGAACTAAAATAGTATCAGTGGTTAGATGAGACTGGAAAAGATTGAGTCCTGGGGATGGAGCTGACTCCAAACATTTAGTGGTCACAACTATTAAACAATGCCAGTAAATTAAAGAGAGTGTACAGCTCATAATTTTTTTTAATTGAAGCCAAATTCAGCTTTCAAATGGCAAAACTCTTGTTCCCTATTGCTGGAAGTTACTCGAAGGGCCAGATGTTGGTTACAATAATTCAGTACTTAAAGAGTCTGCAACAGCTACTGCCCTCTCGAGGAGCACAGAGCAACTCAAATTTAGATTTAACTGGAAACATTTTGCCAGTCGCCATTGTGGGTGGCAACCTATTGCTGGCCTAGGCAAGACAACAGCAGAGCGAAAAATTCAGATTAACACTGGAAATTACTTAATGGTGCATTTAATACAGTCCCCAGAGGCTTGGAAATTTAAATCTGAGTTGAGTTTCTACTCTATGATGTGCTGTGCAATGTCATGTCCTATTACGAAAAACTTCCCTATTATTTAAAAAAAATATTCTGCCAAAGTTGTGTAATGTCTTCATTTGATTTAATTACATAGGGCAATCCTGCAAATACTTAGGTAAACCTTACTCCCAAGCTTAGGAATTTTCGGGATCAGGTCCTGCCGGAAAATTTGGTCATTCACTCAAAAGATTTCCACAGAATTCCAGGGGAATTAGGAAAGATAACAAATGCTGAGCAATAAATGGAGGATATGAAGAAAAATGTAGTGTGAGGGGCTCTTATGTTTTGAAGAGATGTCAGATAAAAAATAGGCCACAAATTTAGGTTTAGTAAAGATCATTTTACTATCACCAATAAAAATGTTTCCGTGATTTCTTTTTAAATTCCAATACAAATAAAGATAAACTTTCCTACCACAGTTGCAACTCAGACATTACAGTACAAGTGCATGAAAGCTTAAAAGAGAAACTGACTATAAATGATACTGAAAATGACTAGTCTCATTTCATTATGGTAGATGCTCAAAATAAACAACTGACATAAATAGTAGAAAGTAAATTTGATTTACTTTTTTGCAAAGTTAGGAATTTTTTTAATTATGATTATTTTATCTTAAACGTGTCTCTTTAAAATCAAAGCCCTTTGCATGGTGACAGACAAAATAGTCTGATGGACAAGATCTAATGAAAGGCATAAAGTCCTCTACTCCATCCAACTTTTAACTCATCCATCATGGTCCTAATCCAAAATAATAATAGAAAGAGATTTATTCTGGAAGAGTCTAATATTTAAAACAGATGATTTGTATTGAAACTTTCCAAGAGATTCAGACTTTCAACAATCTTTCCCATCTCTTGGAAAAGAAAAGTCATACACTGAGAACATTTGACTCCATGAACAGGCCTTCTTGAGTCCTGTTTTAAATGATTTATACAAATAAGCCTTAAAGGGGCATCTAGACAACCCAAGAACACTGCAATATTCAAGGAATTGTATAATTCAGTGAAGAACAAGAACTAAAAGGCCACTAAGACATTGTGAGAATCATTTATTCAGGAGACAGCAATAGACATGTTGCAGAAAATCAAATGAATACCAGATAACAAACAGCGGCCCAAGCCTGCAAACCCTTATGTATATGCTTGACTTTATGCACATGAGCACTGTCACTGACTAGTGGGAGTACTCATAAGCATAAAGTTAAGTATGTGTGTGGTTGCTGGATCGAGGTCAACACTGAGCCCTTAATCAAGGATAACATGTATGCAGACCATACTTCTCAACTCCCTAATCTAGAAATGTGACAATATGAAGGAAGAATGATGAAAACGTGACAATTTTTTTCAATGCATGTAAAATGACACCTCTTTTCTCAATCTTATATTAAGGAAAATATTTGATTAATTTATAAAATAACTTTACAAATTGGAATGTAAAACAGACACATTTATATACAAGTGTATAATGTATTTACCACTGAAAGCATCTCTCTCTGACACTGAACATGGCAGCTGTTTAAGAACAAGCAGGTACACATTTTAGCCCAGGAAGTGGTGAAGAATAATCTCCATTTGGAAATATAATGCAGAGGCTAGGAAGATGCAGTGTACTCGCCCAATTTACAATCTGTCCTCTAGAGTTAGTGGTACTGCTCTTGCTAAAATTAGCATTGTATCTTTAGTGACTATAAGGAGTCAATACTGCAGTTTTATGGCTCATCTGGAAATATATTGTCATACCACAGTGCATGTTGCACACTGCCAGCTGAAATTTTGATTTGTTATCTTTTCACAGGTTTTTGGGGGGGATTTTTTTTTCAACTCTCTGAAAACACTGGACGTAAAATGTTTAATGAAACACGTACATTGGTTTCTCTTAGAATACTTCTCGTGAGGTTGTTCAATTGAACAACAAAAGTGATTAGATGGTGAATAGAGATTGGTAAATTAATGCTGAATAGTTTGATGAGTTTATGTTTAATTACCATGTAGTGCTGTTGCAATTGATTTACCGGAGATTAACATGGAAAACATGATACATGGCCTTCAGTCTAAATGTCTGACTGATACTCTTTTCAAATATGGTGGCCATTCTTGTCTTTTACCATTTTGACTGAGACTATACGGTTTTTAAAGGATGCTGGATTGACCCGATTGGATACTCTATTCCATTCCATTGCATAACAGGGAGAGCAGGGATAGAGGTCAGGCATGCTTCCCCACACCATCCCATCATGTATGTCGCTCAAACTTGACCTGGAAGAACCAACACCAAAGGTGAAAAGGTGGATGAGTGAACATGCACATTCAGATCTTGCCTTCTCAGATGACATTGCTAACCATCTGTATTGCTCATGGCCAGCAGCATCATGAGCACTGCAAAACACTGTGTTAGGGGCAGCACTGATGGGCTCTGGATGGGGACACCTCTATACCTCCTTATCTGGAAGAAGGTTTATTATTTGCTGGGTCACTGTGGTTAGAAGAGCAAAGTGAAACAAGGGAGAGGGAAACCACCAGCCTGCTAGAGACCAGTGCCTCAATTCTGGGAATGGTCTATACCACAACCCAATGCCTTTTATTGTGAAGTCTGACACTACTGGGAATCTTTGGGGTTGTGTTAATAAACTTGTGTGCAGCTCTAAATTAGGGCCCCACTGAAAGCATGTAAAGAGCTGACCCTCTCTTATATCTCTATGCCCACCCTGGATGCTTTGTAGGCAGTAAATTGAGGACTAGAGTGCGTCCTAAGGACATAGCTTTTAGTAAGGGGCAGCATGTTGCAGTGCAGCCTCAGGAATATGGTAGGGAAGGAGCCATGGCCACAGTTCTTTGTGGAAAGAGTTCTTGCCTTGCTCTCACTTTGGGAGTAATTTCCAGTGGTCAATACCAGCAGCAAAATACTACCTTCTCCACCTGTACCAACTCCACTAGACAACAAGTAAGGGGGTGGAGCCAAGGCTCCAGCTATTCCCCACCTCTCCCTGCCCACTCCATGGCCATGTGCTGTGGTCTGAAGTGCCTGCTTACCCTTGCATACCTGGGTAGTTAATGCAGAGATCTTATGGGTGCAGGGTAGTCTTACTTCTCCTGTAAGCCTCAGTGTGAGTGTGTCATCCAAGAGATGATCTAGCCCCTAGAAATGGGTCTTCCATATAGTCTAGGTAAGCAAATTCCACTCTGGTCTACAAAGATCTTGAGAGCTGGATGGACTCTGTCACCTTCCTCTGTAGTGTGCCTTTTTGAGGTCAATTCCCAGGATATTTTATTTGATTTAACAGCAACATAACTGGTCAATGCAGACAGTTTACCACATTTAATTCCAATCTGCTTAGCACTTAATGCAAGATCCAAGTCACAAACTGTGTTAGAAAGTCTCATGGAAGTCAAAAATTATTAAAGAAGAGAGATAGAGAGACAGAGACAGACAGGAAAGATGGGAGTGCTGGTTCTTTGTGTAAAAAAAGGCAATTTTAATAAAACATTTATGTCTCTATACCCAGTGCAAAATTGTGGTTCTTTTATCCTGAGGTTACACTTTAATGTAATGTTCTTTGGCCCAGCCCTGCAGTCTGTATTGTGTCCATACTCAGGAAAAACTTTCAATACAACTTCCAGAGTGCTGCCTTGGGAAAAGATCAAGTAATTTTGGAGCATGTTTTCAGAGAAGTTATGCATACAGAGCCAGATCCTCTGCTGTTGAAAGTCAGCATGGCTCCATTGAAGTAAATGGAGCTATGCCAAAATATACCAGTTGTGTATCTGACCCTCATTTGCCCATAGAAATACCACCATTGTGCACACAGATCAGGCCATTGTATGAACAGAACAGTTACCTGATTTGTCTATTCAAATAGGGTAATTTCGCATGTAAAGAAATCATAAATTTACATGCTCATTATGTCCCTACAATTTTGTACTTAAAAATCTGTCCGTATGTCAATGAACATGAGGTCGTATATGAAAGCAAAGCAAGTAGTCCCATTAGAAGCACAAGGCAACCCCCTACCCTTATTCTATATGTGAAGCTTCCACTGACATCAGTTGGAGTTGTGTCTGGAGATCAAGGGCATAACCTGGCTCAAAAGTTAACAGATCCTGAGCAAAGTCTGTCACAGGTAGAATCAAAGTCCTCTTTTGAGCAAGAACGTTCTTACCTCAGACGCATGCACACCCCCATTAACAGCAGTGAGAGTGCATGTGTACATTGGAGGACCAAATTTGTCCCTTATGAGACCTATGTTCAAAAGAGCTCAGGACCAGATTTTCAAGTGTTCAGCACCTCCAGTTGAGGTCAGTTTTCAAAAAAACTCGGCTCTCATTTAGGCAGCTACACAAATACCAGATTTGTAAAAGTACTTAGCACCCAACCACTCCTATTGTGGCCCCCACATATGGCCAGATTTTCCAAAGGGTTCTTTGGAAAATCTGATCCTCGTTGCTGGGGATGAACACATTTACAATTGTGACCCCATGTTTTCAGCTAGCTCAGGGCTTGTCTACATGAACATTTCGTTTGCAGCAAGCTGGGTTGTGAATTTACCCCGTACATGTGTGCTAGTGAGCTTTGATCCACACTGCTTTGAAATGGGAATAGATTAAAGTGATGTGTTAGTGCAGATTGTGAGGGTCCATACAGACAGTTAGTACTCAGCTGGCTAGTGTGGGGTAGATTCACACCTCAGCTCACTGCAACCTAAAAGTTCGTGTAGATAAGCCCTAGATAATCATTGAGACATTGTCCCATTTCTGTAGGTAAATAATAGTCACATCATAAATTTCAATGGGTCAGATATTTACTTTCACCTTAAAAATTAATATCATTGCAGACACTGGGTCATGAAGTAGTTAAAAAATACTAAAAGATTGCAGAAAGACCGGAAGAGCATCCGAATTAAAAGAGAGAGAGAAAATGGAAGGAGGGGGTTGGTAAGACACTTTGCAAGCTCAGCAGTTGTTAGATGTGGTCTGGCATGTAGTTCATAAAGTCAAGCGAATCTGCTCATTGTAGTCATACATATAGACATATACACATGTATAATAAGCTATAGTTATATACATATATTTTAAAAATCTCAAAGCAGCAAAAGTAATGCACTATGGTGCACAACTGAGGGAGATCAGCATAAATATATAAGTAGAGGCCAAATTTAATCACTGCTTTGAAGGATTTAAACAACAAATCTCCTTTAGTTCAGGGTTTCCAGAGTATGTTGTGAGACAGCTGGAATGATGATGGCATTTAACCTTAGACTTATCCTAATGTAGGTTTATAATTATTATCATGATTTTTACTGGCATTCATCATTGAAGCCAAAGCATTTCATCTACACATATTGATTTTGACTAAGTATTTGTTTGAAAAGTTTGAGGTATAGGGGTCTCTGGTCACTTCTCACAAGACAGAAGGGGGGGGAGAGAGAGAACAAGACCAGAATTGAAAACCTGATCTTTTCCGTTCAAAAAATGGATGTTTCAACACAATTCCACTTTGCAGAATGAAAATGTGTTTCAGAACTTCAAAAGTTGCTGTGAAATGAAATTGTCAGACTCAGGCCAGCTCAAATTGTTACTATTAAAATGATGTTTAAAACAAAAATTTATGGGAGGGGGTGTCAAAGTGCTGCTTTGCTTACTGGACAAAGTGATATCTGAAGAACAAGCACAGGGATTGAGGTAAGGGGATATTGTTTTAAAGCAGCATGAGAAAAGGAATGTCTCACCTCAACAGTTCGAGATTTAGTAGCACAGGCTTCAAGGCAAATGAGTAAATCTCTGTTCTTCGAGAAGACAGTTTACTCTATCAGCGTAAACAGTAGGTCTGGTTCTCTCAGTGCTTTGTCAAATAAATAATAGCATTGACATTTTTTTAATACAAAGAGAAACAAGATGTTTGATAGATCCCTCTCCAGACTGAAACACTTCTGAAAGATTTAGACAAAGTGAAAAAGTGTGCTACTTTCTCACCCTGCATGATGTGGCACATGTTTTTTCATACTGTGTCGTATCAGCTAATCATAATCAGAAACTATTGTTTCCATAGAAAATAATAATCTCTCACTATGACACACATGCATTTTCTGCTGACGTTGCCCATTGCTAAGGTCTAAAGTCATTTACACCACTGAGACAGCAGTATGTCTTAAGGACCAGGCTGTGGACAGTTTTGCCTAACGGTCAGGGCGGGAGGCTGGCCTAGTGGTTGGAGCAGAGGTGACCAGGCCTAGTGCCAAAAGCCCAACTCAGGAGCTGAGTTACCAAGTCCAAGGAGTGAGCAAGAGACAGGTATCAGGAGCTAACAGTCAGAGTAGTGGTCAGAAGTGAAGTACCAAGTCCAGGGGGTGATCTGGAGCTGAGAGCCAGGAAGCCTTTCAAAAAGTTTTGGGTGGTTATCTTGTTAGAGCTTGATAATCAATACCTCAGTGACGGGAACTGTCCTTCTTTGTGACAAAGAAAACTGGAGCCTTGGCTGGGGAATTGGAGGGGTGGATGAACCCCTTGCCCAGCCTCTCTTGTCAGTAGTCTCTAAGGGTGTAGATGTAAGGATGCCCAGGCTCTGGTACTCTGTGAGGTGTCCCTAGCCTCTGTTTGTCAGAGGGTGGAGATGGATGGCAGGAGAGACATCACTTGATCCTTACCTGTTAGGTTCACTCCCTCTGGGGCACCTGGCATTGGCCATTGTCGGTAGACAGGATACTGGGCTGGATGGACCTTTGGTCTGACCCAGTATGGCCATTCTTATGTTCTTGTGTTCTTATGAGGGGGGAAGGGTCCCAAAGCCCAGACTCCAGTCCAAGCATCTACACAGCAATTTTTAGTGGTGCAGCCTGAGCCCCACAAGCCTGAGTCACCTGACCTGGGTCAGCCACAGCCATGCCAGGAATCTTTTATTCCAGTGTGGACAGACCCTAAGGGCCTACAGATTGGGTTCCACTAGAGAATCAGTATGACCAAAGGCAATTTCCTCTCTGGTCTGGACATCTATAAGTCAGTCACAGGGCCAATGAAGAGGCAAGATATTGGCCTTCACTTTGTCAAAAAATAGTTGGGCAATGCTGGTATTTTTCAGGTATAGCCATAATAATCAGGGGGCAGGATGAGATAGCAAGGCCCCTCCTGACCTGCCTTGATCTGGCTTTGGGAGAGAAGACTTCAAAGGGTAGAAGAAGAGGGGTAGCCTCTTTCCCGGACTGAGGTTGAGGTGACAACTGATGGCAGTGCAGTGAGGTGAACTTGATCATGCTAGAGCTTCACCAGATGTGGGGGTCACAGGTGGTTAGCCACGTGATGCCAAGAATAATCACGAAATGGGGTAATGGACTAAGCCAAACTGTAAGGTCTCCTGGTGTTCCTGAGTGATGGTGATTTCTAGAGGAGCTGTTTCTTATGTGATCAGGCTAGACGATAAGAAGAAACCATTGACCGTCTCAATGAGATCCGGGATGGGCTTGACCCTCATCAGAATCTGATATCGCCATGCAAATTCTAGGTCCATAAAGCTACCAGATGCTCCCAAGTCCACGAGGGCTTCCAGGTGGACATCCACCATCGCTGGATGTCTTAAGCAGAGCAGGAGCCAAAGGTGAACAGGGTGAAGTGCATCCACAGTAAAGTGGTGCCATGGTTACAAGCTAGAATGAGGGAAATTACACTGTACCCAGGCAGTACCCTCATTCAGGGTGGGGGCTTGGCATTTCCCAGCTGGGAGACAGCTGGACCTTTTGCTGGGCAGCCAGAGGCATAGAGACACACTCTGCCACAGTAAAGGCATAGGCCTGCTAGGCAGTGTTGGTGTTTTCAGCATTAGAAAGACAGGGCTGGACAGGGATGAGTTGCACGGGCTTTGGCTGTTGCACGGGGTCAGTGGGGTGCTGGGTCCAGGCAGGTATGACTGAGACTGGGTAAGATTGGCATTCCCATAGTCAGGTGTAGATTCTTATGCTAAGGTCGATCAGGGCACCCAGACCAGCGAGGTTTTCTGTCTGGGCCACTTCCTCCTTCACTTCATCACTCAGAACAAGCCAGAAATGGTAGTGCTGTGTTGCATCTTTCCATTCTGAGTCAGCTGCGAGGCTCCAGAATTCTGTTGCATAGCTGGTGATTGGCTGGTGGCCTTGTCTCAGGGCCTAAAGTCCTGACTCAACCGTGCATGTCCAGTTCGGGTCATCAGAGATGGTTGACATGGCTTGGCTAAAGTTCTTGAACTCCCCAAAGAGATTGCTAGATTGCACCACCGAGGAGGATGCCCAGCCAGGACCTGTCCCATCAGGAGGCTGATGACTTGCCCCATCTTGACTCTGTTGGTGGGATAGGCTTGTGGCCTCATCTGAAGCAAGAGGCAGTATTGGCTCAGGAACCCACATCGAGTGCTGTGATCCCCATTGAACCTGTCTGGGAAGGGAATCTTCATTTCCTTTACTGCTTGAGAGAAGGATGTTGAAGCTGGGTTCTGAAGAGTGGCACACTGAGCCTGCAGAGGGCCAACCTGCACTTGCAGGCTCTGCATAGTACCCAACAGCTCAGCTAGGGAAGGACCACTCTGGGACAGATTCATCCCTGTGACTGGCTCTGCCTCTCTCTCTCTCTCTCTCTCTCTCTCTCTCTCTCTCAGTCATCTTCTCTTCAGCTTTGACTGGCTTCTCAAACTATTAAGGGCCAGGCCATAGGCAATCTTGCCTAATAGTCAGGGTAGGAGGCTTGCCTAGTGGTTGGAGTGGAAGTGACCAGGCCTAGAGGCCAGAGGCCAGCTGAGTTACCAAGTTCAGGGAGTGAGCTAGAGCCAAGAGCCAAGACTAGCTACTTATTCTCTCTGTATCTCAGTTTCAACAGCTGCAAAATGGGGGTCACAAAGTATCTCAGTTATCGTGTGGATTTAGTAGTTCACATTTGTAAAGAATTAGGAAGTATTCAGTACATTGGAGAGGTTGCAAATGCAAAATAGATTAAAAGAAATACTCCCTCACAAATTAGCCTGTGGAACTCATTGCCACAAGATATTATTGATGCCAAGAGTTTAGCAAGATTGTAGAAAAAAAGTGTTAATATTTATAGAGAGAACAAATATACCAAGAGTTATAATAGTAAATATAAAGACATAAATGAGGGGGTTGGCAGAGATATAAACATTCTTGTTTCAGGGTTTCAGCCAACCTCTAACTAGGGGTTAGGAGGAGATATCTCTGGGGAAAATTATCCCATAACTGCTTGTTTCAGGAACTTGCCTCTAAAGCAGCTGGCACTGGCCATTATGGGAGACAGGATCACTGGTCTAATCCTAGTATGACAAGTCCTACATTCCTTTAAAGCTCTTTGAAGAGCTTGTACATAGGCAGTGCCCTTTACATAATAGCCCAGTTCCTGGGCTGCATCCAAGCTGTGCTTAGTTCATCTCAGGAGTTGAGGGCAAAGATGGTGTTACCCAGCTGTCCCTAGTGTAAAAAAGGAACTGCCTCCGGGCTGCTTTGCTTTTTGTCAGCAGCCAACGGCCATAGAGACACCCAGATAATGGCACCTTTTTCCTGGACAGGCCTCAGGCTGGCAGGGGTGTCATAGGAGCCTGCGCCCTGTATGCTATGCATATGGGCCACATCCTGAAATCCTTATTTATTGTAATCAATCAGAGTCTTGGATTTGACCCACTAACTATTCAGGACCTCATCTCTAATTTTCTTAACACAAACAGGCTACATTTACACACACACACACACTGCAGTTTTCAGTTATTCAGAGATTGTGTTTCCCTGGGACCACAGAAACAGTTCAGTAAATCAATTTAAGCAAGCCATATATTGAGTGCTTTTATATAGCTTCATTTCCAATAAATAATCTGGTATAGCTCGTCAACTTTAAATGCAATCTTAATTTGAGTTTCATATGTATAACGGAGGCAAGGAAAATTTGAGAAGGACGGAAAGATTCTGAGGCTAATAACACAGTGGGATGTAAACTCATTTACAAAGGCATATGCATCTGTATGTCCAGTCAAGTGGCACTATGCATTGTGAGGGGATTGTTGATTTTAAAAAATTGACTTAACTACAGCCATGCAGTAGTAAGAGCATCTTATTGCCTTCCTTAGCTTCATGTACCAATTTTATCACATTTTGTGATGTTTCCACAATCACACATGTAAGCCCTGAAAATAAGATGATTAAAAGGGCAAGTGGGAAAAGACTGTGGAAAAGCAGTCACCAGGGTCACATGCCACATAGGAGACAAGATTAAGACTACATTTTCAAAAGCAACTAGTGGTTTTTGGATGTCGGTATTTTTGGGTGCCCAGTTTGAGACACCTTAAAGGGACCCGTTTTTCAGAACGTGCTGAATCCCCACCTTCTGAAAACCAGGCCCCTCTAAATGTCCAAAAATGGAGACACCCAAAAAGCAATGGTCATTTTGGAAATGTTAGGCCTTTAGTTTTGTTGCTGGAAATTTCAAAAGCCAGCACAGGTAGAAGTGGCCTATGGTGTGGCTAAAATGGGACTCAGTGCATTTTCCAAGGCGCTGTTACAGGATTTTCAAAACATGCCTATGTGCAGGCTTCCCACAGTGTTTTGAAACTATACCGTTATTACAAGAGACAGAGCAATAAATAAGCATCAGCTTCTTTACATATGGATTAAAATTTTTACACTGAATGTAATTAAAATACCATGACAAATTAAGGACTGATAAAAGGCCACAGTTAGAGATTTATGGTCTTTTTAAGGACCTTTAAGCTTTACCAAATGTACAGTGCCCCATATACTGTAGCTCTAACATCTGAATCCAGTTAGGAGCAATTTTCAACTAGCAGGGTGTTCCTTTTGCATCAAAATGTGCAGCAAGATCTCTGTGTTACGCATTTCATCTTATGACAGTCGGTTAGCTCTTTTGCTGAAGTGCATTAGGAAACAGTTTTAAAGCTCTCGCACCTTTTGCCAGAGTGGTTTTTAAAAAGCACATTGTTTAACAGCCATGTACTTCTGACTGTTATACGAGCCACCTTTTGCAAAGGTCAAGGAAGTGTCACTTTGTGAACTTACTCATTGATTCAGTTGCACAGCTTAACTCTTCCTGTGGCTTGCTAAATCTGATGACAACAGCACATCAGTTCTGAGGCCAGGATTCAAAAGTATACCCAATAAATGCTTGGTTACTGGTCATGCCTTGGGTAAATCATAAGAATTTTCCAAAGAAAAGCCCTACCCAGACACTACTAATCTAGTTCCTTTTATCATAAGAGCTGTGACTAAGGTGGTACACCTTATACCATATGATTATCTAATGATGAGGGGATTTTTTCATCTAAACTTCTTGCTTCTTAGACTTGAAGTTCACCAAAAATATAGATACATTAAATGTTTCACCTTTTATTTATGCTTTGCATATTTCTAATAGGAGCCAGTTTCAGCTGGGAAATGCACAGTTTACTCCCGGGTGGATTCTGGAGCAGCCAATGTGAAATCAAACCCCTTCGTTTGCAGAAGGCAATGCTGCTTGTATCTCAACTCTGTACCTGGTATTTCTGGATGAAGAAAAGGCATCATAGTGCCAGCTTGTCATCTGAATCTATCCTCACATTCTCTTTGAATAATGTGAATGGGATGTGCAAGTAGTTCAGTGCCTCATGCTGTATTAGTGTTCTGCTCAGGGCAGTATAGACTCAAATCTCATTAAATATGGTTGTTTGAAATGACTTAGACATTGAATGGCATTGGGTCTGTATTATCAGCACTTACAAGTAGGTCCAGAGGCTCATTGTCTGGGTTGTATCAATGCACAGTTACACTACCTTTCTTCACTTATCTAAGAAATACCCACGCTAGTTAAAATTAGAAAAGCTCTGACAGTGGATTATCTGCTGCTCACTTCTACCCATAGGTGATGGGAAAAAGCCCGGCTTTTTATGAGGTAATAATTACCAACCTTTTGGGGGAAGAAAATGGTTTATCTTTACATTTGTGATATGATGCACCATGGGCCTTCTCATCACATGATTCAACACTCAGTAACTAGACACCAGGAGACAAGAACAAATCCTGGGCTATATTAGAAATGTAAAGCATATTCTCTCCTTCCCCCACACCTCCAGTGAAGTTACAGGCTACTGTAGTTTGTGCCAGTGTACACCAGCTAAGGATCTCTAACCCATTTTATCTCTCTCATTCCATCCATTACTGTCAGCAACAAATTAAAGTCCACCAACATTATATGATGCACTTATGTAACTCACTAAGTCTGACACATTTTTAGACAAAGTCTTCTTTGATTAAAGTATTTTCAAATGACTACAGTTGAAAGATGGATCCTGAAACAACAAAAAAGGTGATTAGGTTCTAAGTGATTGGTTTACATACTACCCTCCTTGCATGTGGGTAGGAAAAGTTTTATGTATTGTTTATGGCAGAGAGCCAGTACCTCTTAAACTTGTTTCATAACAAAATTCAGCATGCCAATCAACCACATATCATGATTTGGGTGAATTTAAAAGCTTAAGCTAGCAAGCTTTCTTGCCTAGAACTATGCATACATTTCCCATAGAGCAGATACACCTCATTCCCAGATAAGTTATTTTGTTTTGTTTCGTTTCATTCTGCTTATGCATTTATCATTAACATACCATAAAGATAAGTTGAGTATGAGATTCCCTGAAACCTGCCTGAAAATTGGGTCCAATCGATAAAAGCCAGTAGTTAATCTGGCAAGATTTGTATAGCATTACAAATTATGTACCTGAACATTTTCAGATTTTTCCTCCTGCTACTTGCTGTTTGGTCCCTTCTATTTTGAATCTCCAACACATTTTATTTTGAGTCAGGTATATAACAGGTATTGGGCCAAATTTAATATCAGTAAAATTGCTAGGATCATGCATTGATGGTACAAGGCACATATGATTATTTTTTTCAAGGCTTGGTGCAAGGTGAATGGAAGAATAATAACTAATTATGGAGATAACCCTACATGACTCCTACTTCTTGCATATTCCAAACCTGATCCTTGAATCCTGGCATCTGCCTAAGTATGAACCTTGCACTTTTAATAGTATGAGATCTGCTCTTGTTTACACTTATGCGACACTGTGACTGTCTCAGTAATGAACCAGAACTCTGAATCCAAACACCAGCAATCTTCGGAAAAATTAAAATCTGGATCCAAACTTCACCACTTAATCCTGTCTCTATAGTGGACCCCGGTAGAAAATACACACAAGCTAGTGGAAAGTTCAAATCCAGTTTCATATTTTTTTGTTTGGACCCCATCTCTGACATAGACTCCTGGTTTGAAGCAAGGAAAACTTAAATGCAGAAAAGCAAACACATTTTCAACAGGGAGAAAGAAAACCTGTTGTCTTGTTTATTCCATGTAAGGGTCAGAAAAACAGAATGCTAAAGCAAAACTGCTGATGGAAAAGAGGAATAGTTTTACACCTTCAACACATTCTCTCTATCACATTCTTACACACAGCAGGAGGATTCCTGTACAGAGAAGGAACTAATGGTAAAGGAGAATGTCCTCAGGGTCTTCATGATGGAAAGAAAGGAAGCTCCTACCCTTCCATTTTAAGAACTCTGCTCTAATGGCAGAAACTCCCACACTCTGCTATGAAATATCAGTGAGACATACTTCTCCAAGCCCCAAATTACAACAAGAAATTAGTATAAATAATAAACAATTTCTTTTATAGATACACCATTTCACAAATCCCATATGGAAGTCAGAGGGGCTGCCTTGAGTATCAACCATATCACATATTTTCTTGATGGCATATATATATACAGTAGGGTGGATTTAACAGCATAAACTTCTTGTACGGCAGTGAGACTCAGACCTCAGTGGTTCAGGAGCCAAATTAGCAATCAACATTACCCCAAAAAAGCCACAGAAGTGTGAATTCATTGTTTCATTTGCTATAATACTATTCATATTTAAACAGGGGAAGGAGACAAAAGACACTGAACACACTGGAGGGAAAAAATCCCTTTAGGCGGTCAGCTGAAGCCCCAAAACATGAGATTTTAGGAACAAAAGACATCAGCCAGAAGGGACCACCAGGACTGCAGAGCCCAGCCCTCAACACTACATGCAACCTTATATGCTCCCACTCACAAGTTTATCAGGCTCTATCTTCAAACCAACTCCTACTGGGAGGCTGCTCCAGAACCCTCATTCCCCTGATGATTAGAAACCTTCTAGCAGTAGGTTTGCAGTAGCTGCTATTTAAATATTTTATTAGAATCAAGTGGGTCATTGTACATTGAGTTTAGATTTTAAAACACCAAGGCTTCTACTTATGTCTTTTTGCTTTCTTTTAGCTGACATTTATTAGTATTAATTGCAACAATAACAGAACATCAGTAGTGTACTGGGCACTTTATAGGCAAGTAAAAAGAGAAATGCCCTGCCCACCAAAACCATACAATCTATCAGCTGTTCATAAACAACAAATGGACGTGATTTTCAAAAACGATGAGTGGTTTTGAGTGCCCAATTAGAGATACCTTGGGGGTCCTGTAGAAGCGACAAAGGGTCCTGTGGCACCTTATAGACTAACAGAGGTATTGAAGCATAAGCTTTCGTGGGTGAATACCCACTTCTTCGGATGCAAGCAGTGGACAGAGATACCCTGGGGGTCCTGATTTTCAGAGGGCAGGTGCTCAGTGCTTTCTGAAAAACAGGCCCCTTTAAGGTGTCTCGAGTTGTGCCTCCAAAAACTGAGGCACCCAAAATCACTGGTCACTTTAAAAAAAATCACTTTCATTCTGGTTAAACTCTGCTACAATGAGTTTGTCCACACAGAGCCATCCAGGAAAGTTAATCTGAATTAACTAAAGGTCTAAATTTGAAGTGGATGAGTTAAACCGCACTACATCCCGATATGGAAGCCCTCATTCAGAATTAAAGTGTCCTTAATTCAGTTTAGTATAATTCACTTCCAAAGTGAATTACACTAAACTGAATTAAGGACACTTAGTAACATTGTCCACACAGGGATTTAATGGTTTTAACTAATCTACATCAAATTTACACCTCTAGTTAATTCAAATTAATTTTCCTGGAAGGCCCCATGTAGACAAGCCATTAATCTATTCAGTATTCAAAGACTAATGGGGTTATGTGTTTGCTCAATGATGGGATCTTGGGCTCCAATCCTGGAAACATTCAGGTGATTAACTTTACAGATGTGAGTGATCCCACTGTGTTCAGGGTTAAAGATAAAAGTTCACTGAAATGACTTATGTTTGTAAAGTCACTCATATGCATAACTGGACCTGAGCCTTAGAGAGCTCCATACAGCTTAGTTTCCTGGCCAGCGAGAACTGACTCAAAATGAAAATAAGTAAATACAAATGATAGGAGATATCCTATTGCCTGTGATCACACTCAACATTTTTTCTTCTAACTGAATAATTTCCATAAAGAGCAATTGCAATTTTCACTAATTAGTTAAATTGTCTTCCTTCCCCCTACCCTCCTTTGTGTTGAAGTAGTTGCTATATTGTAATGTAGTTGGGTTCAGGGGGCTAATCCTTGGCTTCCTTTCTGTCTCAGAGGCAAGTGTATACAAATATGTCCACTCTTTAGAATGTTATCACAGTGCCCTCTCTTGTCAAAAGTAAACCAAGAGGGACTAACAACAGATAAAAGGGGTTTGGTTAGAGGGGGTTTTTTGCACAACAGATTGAAACATAACTTTGTCTCTGAAGAATCACTAAACAGAAACACCTTAATGAATTGCTCAAATTTGTTACTAAGCTGCATACCGGGAACACACATTCAGGAAAGAGATACCGGTATTACATATGTTTCATACCATCTTGTTTTATCTTTAACCCCAAAATTCAATTATTTTCCATAAAAGGGAATGATAATTGCATGTTTAATCCATTCCTATGGCACAAAATCACTTAATTTGTCAGCAGTTCCTAATGAAATTATTGGCTTTTAATTGTACAAACATCTGTAAGTATTTGCAATAATTCTAAGACTTGAAATGGGAAAGTTCCACCTTGGAAGGTGAGGTCAGGTAGATTTAATAGGAAATTATGGTAACTACTAATGTTAATTTTCCTACATCAAATGAAAACTGTGCGGCTTCTCAAGAAAAACAGCTGTTTGAAAGTGAAATGTACATGTTAAACCTGCTATAGTGATGGTATGTAATTAAAATGCAAAATAGATATACATGGAATGACACACCTGAAGGAAATTATGGCAAAATTAGGATTTAAGGTAGAGTATTTTCCCCGTCTTTCTGTTGGAATACAGAGAGGTGGACATGTTTGAAATTTGCATTTAAATGGAAATGGTTAAAGGTAAAGGGCCAGTGTTTAGAAAAATGAGAGTATCCATTTTTCTAAGAGGGAGGCATACTGTTATTGTATACCATTAAGGTGTCACAGAGCCTAAAATGTTTAGAAATATTAGACACTGCTACAGAACAAAGAACGCCATTTTAAAATGACTATACACGGTGAACGAATCTGACTGAATGTTGCATCATATACAATTGTCTTTAATGTTTTCTGCTGCCATTACCTAATGTGAGTCCTGTTCACTAAACAGTAGAAGATCTATTAGACAGCTTTCTTCTACATTCCAACTGCAGAATTCATTCATCATTGTATCTTGGTAATTTTTGCAGATCTTTCCCCATCGGACACCACCAGACCCTAAAATGTTTGTCTGGTACAGTCCTTGAAAATGTACTTTGAATTTTAACTGTGTCACACAGGAAATACACATTCTGCTGAAGATAATGAAATATAGGATGCAACGATTCATGGAATTGTTCAACTCTCATGTCAATTGGAAAATACTTCGGCAAACATTTGTTTGTGAATCCGAGACAGACTCAAGAAAATATTACTTAAAGGGGGAGGGATAGCTCAGTGGTTTGAGCATTGGTCTGCTAAACCCAGGGTTGTGAGTTCAATCCTTGAGGGGGCCGTTTAGGAATCTGGGGCAAAAATCTGTCAGGGGACAGTACTTGGTCCTGCTAGTGAAGGCAGGGGACTGGACTTGATGACCTTTCCAGGTCCATCCAGTTCTATGAGATAGGCATATTCCCATATTATTATTATTATTAAAGAGGCAATTGGAGATACAGAATCCTTCCCCAACTTCATTCCTCAAGCAAATAAGTGATACAAATATAATCTTTAAGTTACAAATATATCTTAATGGAGTTAATAACTAACTAGGCCTGTTTCTATAGTATAAAAACTATTCAGACCTGTACCTAAACCTCCAACTGAAGAGAATCATTATGAAGCTTGAAAAAAGGATTGGTTAACCTTTTTTACAAGGATTTTCTTTTTCTTTTTCTTCCCTCCTTTCCCTATCCCCATTTCTCATTGTTGTTTGAATTTCATGGGCCTGATTCTGATCTCACACTAATTTTAAACTGGTGTAACTCCACCGATTTCAATTTATGCTGGTGCAGCTGAGATCACAGTCAGATCCCCTCTGGGCTCCAGATGGGAGATAAAGTACTAAAATAATATGAGCAAGTCTGTTTCCAGGGCATTCCTGGGCTGGCGAGAAGTAGACATTACCAGAAAACTCACAAGAAATCCTGCTCTTGCTGGATTACGAGCCCACTCTGGTGGACTGTTTGTCTTGAAGCAAACCTCAGAATTAGGCACAGGCCTTAGCCACCACATTTAAATTTGGATCCGCACTTATCCAGTCTTTAGGGTTTGTTCAGATCTGGGGGTTTTGATTCAAACTTATCTCCACTTGGAACCATGCAAATTAGTTCCCATCCTTCCATGCATTTGTTACAGGCTGTCTGGCCCTTTCAGGGGAGTCATGCCCACCCTACCCTGTGACAATTAGCTACTCTCCCAGCTAATCCTGAGTGGCTAGTGATCAGGTAGCCCTATTTAATTATTAGCCCTACCTGGGAAAGGGTCATGGGATGCCTACAAAGGGCTGTGAGAACTCAGTTGGGAGAGGGAAAGCTGTAGAAGGATGGTTGGTTCCTCTGATAGGCCCTGGAGAAGCATAACACCCAGGCAGATGGCCTGCAGAAGGACTGAAGAGGGTTGCAGGAGGGAGGTTGTCTCCTGTGACTGGCCCTGGAAGAAGGGAGACACCCAGGAGGAAAAATCCTGAGAGTCAGCACTCTGTAGGAGAGTGGGAAAGAACTGAGGCCCAAATCCACAACGGGCCATAGGTGACTAAAGCCCAGATTTCAGTGCCTAAGTTCTAGTTTTTTGGCATCACTGCCATCCATAAAGGCCCCACTTTGCTGCTACCTAAACTCACTTGGCACTTAAATTTTTGCTTTGAAAGTTCTCAAGTCACCAAATTTCTGCCTCTGAGCATGCACGCTGTTACCTCAGGCAGGCGCCTGGACCCCTGTCTCATGTTCCTTTGGGTTAGGGTTAGCATAAGTTCCTTTGTTGACCAATGTCTGAGATCTGAGCTCTTGGGACTATTGGCTAAGTGTGTTACCAGTGTCTCGTGGGGTGATGCTGAGAGAGACTACTACCTGGGAGAGTTTCTCAGGAGGGAGGGCAGGGAAATGAGGCAGTATGACTAGGGCCAAGGCTGGCCCCAAGGAGGCACTGGGACTCTGCCACAGCATCTGAATTCCCTCTTCTCTGCAAAGGGTCTAAAGAGGTTACAGCAGCCTGTGAGTCAGTAGAACTAGTGGGGGAAGGGAGAGGTATGAGTTCCCAAAGTTAAATAAACAAAAACCCAATGACTGGGTGGGCTCCCTGGTGCCTCACATTCCAACACGCCTCAATTACCTGCAGGTGACGGGGTGGTTGATACTTACCGCCAATAGGTCCTTCCTTTCCTTGGATAACAGCTCTCTCTTTGGGCTGCACAGCTCACTCAGTCAGGAAGAATCTTCTCTCCTCTCTGCAATATCAAAGATACTGCCTCTCCATTTGTCATCCACCCACGCCCTGATTATGCCTATGGTTGCTGAGGCCAACAGAGTCATGGACTCCACCACTTTCAAATACTGTAACTCCTCTAATTCTGAACACTGAAGGGCCAGCAGGAACAGTATTCCCAAAGGGCCAGAGGCACAGGCATGCACCAACCTGATAAGGTGGAATCACTGCATCACTGGAGCAGCACAAAGCATCCAGAATATATTGGGGATTCTTGTCTGAAATACTCCACTCAGTTTCCATTTTAAAGGGAATTAAGTGGTTGATAGCCCAGAAGACTGGCATCATCAATTCACAGAACTAGTGCTGCACAAGGAGTGGTGTTGTCAGCCTTCCTCTGGTCCTGTTAATATGTCTGGAAGGATTATTGCTAAATGAGAGGGTAAGCTCCCAACTCCAGTCTTCGTGTCTCTGATGAGATTACAAAAGTGTGCCTCAGTAGTACCAACTGGGAGAGGGTTTTAATGTAATGGAGACATCTGTCCACTAGTGCTTAAACTGAGACCATCAAGTTGTTTCACAAAGATCACCCCATGGCTAGGAGATGGTAATGATTTTCGGCCACAAATCACCTGGGCTTGTGACCTAGACCTGCAAGGCTATCCTGACACTCTGTCATCCAGTTCCCAAGCAAACAAGAACATTGTAAACCAATATGCACCACTGACTTCAATGGAGGCTAGATCATGCCCTTTTTAATTAAGTACTGTACTGTATTTAACACAGCTGGTTTCCTTTGGCACTGACCCATAGAATGAGCCAGGAAGGCTTGCAGAGTTCTAAAGGGGGTCATTGCATGTGGGGGAAAAAATCGAACAAGTGCACTCACACTGATGGACCCCCCCCCTAAGATTCCACATTTTTATTTAAATGTCATGTATACCCCACATGAAAAGCAGCATAGATCAAATGTATACATCTCCCCCATTAAAGATTCCTTTTTCATACACCTATGAGTGTTTCCACTTCCCAAGACTTCAACTGTCTGCACTGCCAGGGACCAAAATAAAATTTTAATTGAAATACAGATAAGATAGAAAGCTTTAATTTACCTTCTCCCTGAGCAACAGGACTTCTCTAGCTGCATCTGATATACTTTTTTCCTTCATGCCTGGGCTGGTGCAAAATTATCTTATCTTTAGATAAAATATTTTAGGGATTTGGGGATTTTGTGTGCCTCAGGACAAAGGACAGTGTTTGTGAAAAGATCACTGTCCTCCTTTTGAGGCAAAATTCCATCCTTATTGAAATGCCGATGTAACAGAAGAGTATGCCATTTCATTACCATACTAGCTTGTCAGACATTCTAGTCACTTTTACTACAGGAGCACTTGAAAATCAGCAGCTTTGTGTTAAGAAAAACTGGCAGAAGGAAATAGCACAGGTATTTCCCAAATAAATACACTGGACAGAATTATTTTTCCATTGTTGGGTTTTTTTTAAATGTTAATATAAAAAGTGATCTTTTTTATTTATTTTAAACATATTGTCGATTCTATGCAAAATTATTTCGGGGGAATATGTGGTTATGCTATAACTTGCAGACCAGATAACAGGGTGTGTTTTTTTAATGTACGTCACTGAAGCAGTAAAGGATAAAGACATGAGGTGTTCAAGAGAGTGGACAATAGCATGACCCCAACTCAGGACTGGAGGTTCAAAATCTTTTCTACTGCATCAATGAACAGGTTGGAAACTTAGAAGTAAAATGCTGGGAGCAAGGTTTCAGTGAAAATAAAGTTCTGTAAATATTTTCAGCAAAGAGGGATACAGACAACAGCATTAATATCAGGCCATATAAACATACTGGTGCATACTTCAGTAGAGCTATGCCAATTACACCAACTGTGGATCGGGCAGTAATAATTTTGTTGTACCTAGTCCTAATATCTTTGGTGGGTAAGGTTATCTGAAATGATTAATATATAATATGTACTACTCTCTCTCTCTCCTTCTGTGTGTAGCTATAGATACATGTACTATGGGTATATTACATCAGTTTATATCCTGCCATGTACAGTATTATGTAGTACCATGTGATGCAAGTAGCCATCACCTCAGGTGTCATGACGTATAACAATTACAGACTGAAATGACAGAAATATATTCTTGATTCAGTGTGAAGTTCATGCAAAATAACAACCTGAAGAATTAGGAGGGAATGGTTTGGCTATGAGAGCAGAGATATTGGCAAGGGTAACATTTTGGAGCACCTTGAAAGTGCCCAAGAATCTTGGATTTGATATGGAAGGCAAGAGAACGCCAGTGGAAGGATTCAAAGGGGGGAAGAGATATAGTTAAATCAGCTGGTTAGGAAAATGCTTTTTATGTGATTCAGCCCTAACCTACAGGGACCACTTGCAGGCACGAGAAGATCATTCAATTTAGATCTTAGTCTAATTTAGTTTCATCCTTAGCTTGTCTGTGAAACTATCAACAAAGGTGCCAATAATGCCAGATCTTATGCTGATATGGAGCAGGACTGAGGATAGGAATGGGAGATCACAAAATTTTTTCACAGGACACAAGCTAACATTTTGAAAGGAGATGCAACCCAGCCCTGCAAGTTTTGGGATCTAAGTTTTGCAAGTACATTGACTCGGGTATTTTTTGTTTATGTAACCCTTCTGCCAGTTGGAGTCAGCAGCAACAAGGGCCAGGTTCACTATCTAGGGGTTCCTTTTCAACAATACAACAGTAACCTGGGACAATTACACACCAACCCTTGGGTGCCTCTAAGAGGCAATACTTCCCCTCTCACAACCACAGAGTCTGAAAAGAAACTTTTAATAAAAATGGGAAAGTAACCTAATATTAACTTGGGAAAATATCAAAAGCAGGGTTTATAAGCATAAAACCATGAGCCAAACACCTACCCCAGAGTATGTTGGGCTATGTCCTTTTGTCTCAGGTTGTTATGTCCAACAACCAGAAGTTCCTTCAACATGACCCTCCCATCTCCCTCCATTGCACCTACTCACAGTTGCCATCATCGGCCAGTGAAGACCCAGAATTCAGAGGTGCATCTGTGTGAGTTCACCTCCCACCCAGGTGGGGGATGAGAGGAGGGAAGGCATCTTGCTTACTTCACTCTCTGGGCACTTATTCTGGCATCAGGCACTTGTCACTCTGCTAGCTACTCACTGCTTTGCTCCATTATTACACAATACAGAAAAGACAGGTCAAATGGCATCTGGGACCCATAGGTAGCACCCACACAACCATGTACAAATACCTGTCCCCATCTTCTCCTAACTCCACTGGGTTTTGGCACTTCTGTCCCCTACCTAGTGAGTGAAGTTTAGTTGAGTGTGAGTCCTGTTAGAGGGCTTTCCCTTCACCCTCTCCCCTGGTTCTTGTCACGTAGACAGAAAGCAGAAGACCAGAAGTCCGAAGTGCAAACAATGCAATATTTATTGAGGTTAGTTTCGAAGCAAGCATATTCCGATGCCCTTCACACCAGTCAGGCTTTTCTCTATATGCCAATAGAGTTTGTTCCTCAGTGTTCCCTTCCCAGCTTTGATGCTGCAGAGCCTTGCCTATGTCCCTGTTCCCCGTTCCCTATTCATTGTTTCCATTCCCCACTTTAGCAAGCATGATTCCAATTTCCCTTCCCCCCATTTCCTGTTTGACCCCAGTTTATATAGTAATATTCTCAATCATTTTACTGAAATTTAACTAACCAATCTTAACATATTGTAACATAATTCTCTAACCAATTATATCCCACTACCCTAATTAATTTACACCTAACAAAATTAATTATACAGCAGACTGAAACAATTAGAGAAGCAGACAGATTAACAATAGAAAAGTGGGGGTCATAAAGATAAAACAATTCAGAAATGAGGGTTTCACAACCACAACCATTGATAAGTGATTTCTTGCCAGACAGGACGCTATCAAGCTACGTTTTCTTTAACCATCTTAAGATCTGTGTCTTTATCTGGTGGTGATGGGTACTATAAGGTCAGGATTGTCTTCCTAACAGCCCAATACCACCTTATTTCAATGTGACTGGTTTGGAATGTGAGGATGTGACCGTACACTTCCCAGCTTATGGCTGCCCCTGCTACTTAGCCAAAGGTCTTAGCCTAAGAACAAGGCCTCAGACTATCCTAGTGAGAGAAGGCCCATACACAGGAGGACTGTGATTTTGATTCTTAGCTAGTTACAGGGATATAAAAACAAAGTAATAAAAATACACCTACGTTCTTAAAGTATAGGCCTTTACAGGCAGGCCTGAATATCTATTTTCTAACAAGTCCCTCAATCAGGATATGCCAACTACAGTTCTGCTACCCCGATTCACACAAGTATAACAACCATTTATTACCCCTGCCCCCAATAACAAAGTATCTTGTGATCCAACACCAGCGAAAAGTGATCATTTGGGCAAAGCATGCCCATCATGCCATGTGCCTGGGCAGAGTGGGCGTGTCTATGCAAACAAGGTCAGTTCATGAAGTCTTCTTCCCTAGCTCATCACTAGGTGTCAGTTTAGAGCTCATGCAACCCTGCTTACATTTAATTAAATATTAAAGTGAAAATGTGTAAAATCACAAATATACATAAAAGATGTGTTTATCTGTGACCGAAGGGAAGAGTGCAATACTGTTTTGTGACCAAAGATAATTCAGTAAAGTTTCAGCATAATTCAGATAATTCAGCATATCTTATGGTACATGGTCTGCCTTCAAAAGTACTGTGGATTCTGTTCCCGAGCAGTAGGAGCAAAAGCATCCTAAAAGTGATATTAAACATGCACATACTAACTCATGTATGTTTTCCATATTGAACACTTAGCAGTAACACACAATGGACAATACACTACTTAGAATGACAGCAATAGATAAGATATAAAATTAGGGGAAGAAAGTGTTAAAGAAAACGACAAGGAGGATAATGACATCAGCAACCAAAACCTGTTTAATGTGCATGAAGTTTCATAGGCAGATATACTTCAAGAAACCCTAATTAACTAATCTAATGTCCTCTGAGGCTCTACATCATCTGGGATGAAAAAAAGAAACAAAAGGCCCTAGCACCCAATCAAAAATATAAGGAAATATACATGTTCTTTGTGGGTAAAATTCACAGAAAGCCAGGGTCCTTGGTTTCTGTACAGATGAAGTGCAGGGGAGGTGTGGAGATGAAATTCAGCCTCCAATCTTAGGCCAGAGCACAGGTTTACAACTGAAACCTTTTTGTTCCCTGAAGCCTCTACTTCTTCCTATGGGCAGTATAAGAGATGATGATGTAACATACCTATGCTACATATATCTAAATATACACACTCAGTGCTGTTCCTGTCAGACAGATAATCATTACAACTTCACCATGAGACCTGTAGGCTAGATCAATATAAGCAGTCCCCGGCGAATGTGCAGCCTATGTGGTATAGAGGGCTTGCTATGAATAGGCCCGCTACATCTGGATGAATTTCAACCACTGTGCATATTGCTCACCAACGGGTCAACAAATTGTTCCCTCATCACACAGGACTGGATTGTGCTGAACTGTGGACTATGCATCCGTAACAAGGGAGTAAAAAGAAGGAGCCCCTTTGTATGCCCCTAGAAAGCTATCCAGGCATGGATTCAGGCATATAGGAGTAAGCAGGGCTAATTGCCCACTTATTCCTCCTGGACAAAGTGTGTGGGGAATGGGTAAGAAATGAATGGAGACTAGGCACCCCTACTCACTCCCCACCCCATCCCCTAATTCTTTAGCCAAAGTACCTGAACCAATGCAGGGAATGGAGGAAGTAATTTTTTTGAAAAAGTGGCCTTTTCCTAGAGTCCCCAAGCTCTAAAGCCTTGTCATACTTTATCCCCAGAAACCCGTAACTAGTTTTACACATGCACTAGCGTGTTTCCTAATACTTGAAAAATGCTAAGTACCTTGGCTGATACTTTGCAAATGAATAACAATAGTCTGGTCAATAGATTGTCATGGGATAAGAGGGAAGATCCTTTCATGGACTGAGAACTGGTTAAAACACAGGGAACAGAGGGTAGGAATAAATGGTAACTTTTCAGACTGGAGAGGGGTAACTAGTGGTGTTCCCCAAGGGTCAGTCCTAGGACCAATCCTATTCAACTTATTCATAAATGATCTGGATAAAGGGGTAAACAGTGAGGTGGCAAAGTTTGCAGATGATACTAAACTGCTCAAGATAGTTAAGACCAAAGCAGACTGTGAAGAACTTCAAAAAGATCTCACAAAACTAAGTAATTGGGCAACAAAATGGCAAATGAAATTTAATGTGGATAAATGTAAAGTAATGCACATTGGAAAAAATAACCCCAACTATACATACAATGTGATGGGAGGTAATTTAGATACAACTAATCAGGAAAAAGATCTTGGAGTCATCGTGGATAGTTCTCTGAAGACATCCACGCAGTGTGCAGCGGCAGTCAAAAAAGCAAACAGGATGTTAGGAATCATTAAAAAAGGGATAGAGAATAAGACAGAGAATATCTTATTGCCCTTATGTAAATCCATGGTACGCCCACATCTTGAATACTGCATACAGATGTGATCTCCTTATCTCAAAAAAAGATATACTGGCATTAGAAAAAGTTCAGAAAAGGGCAACTAAAATGATTAGGGGATTGGAACAGGCCCCATATGAGGAGAGACTAAAGAGGTTAGGACTTTTCAGCTTGGAAAAGGGGAGACTAAAGGGGAATATGATAGAGGGATATAAAATCATGAGTGGTGTGGAGAAAGTGAATAAGGAAAAGTTATTTACTTGTTGCCATAATATAAGAACTAGGGACCACCAAATGAAATTAATAGGCAGCAAGTTTAAAACAAATAAAAGGAAGTTCTTCTTCACACAGCACACAGTCAACCTGTGGAACTCCTTGCCTGAGGAGGTTGTGAAGGCTAGGACTATAACAGGGTTTAAAAGAGAACTGGATAAATTCATGGAGGTTAAGTCCATTAATGGCTATCAGCCATGATGTGTAAGGAATGGTGTCCCTAGTCTCTATTTGTCAGAGGGTGGTGATGGATGGCAGCAGAGATCACTTGATCATTACCTGTTAGGTTCATTCCCTTTGGGGCACCTGGCATTGGCCACTGTCAGTAGACAGGATACGGGGCTGGATGGACCTTTGGTCTAACCCAGTACGGCCATTCTTATGTTCTTATGTTATTCCAAAAAAAATTAAACAAGATAATAGAAAAATAAAGTTGGCCATGTAGTCTTAGAAAAAGTTTATATGGCGATAAGGAAGAAAAAAGAAACAAAACAAAAAACAATGACAGACTATTCTTCCTCCTGCTGTTTCAGTGATAGCTATAACTGTGTTTTAAAGTCTTCCAGATTGGTTTTAAGAAATCAGTTATCCTAGTTCTTGTTTCAGCAGAAAGACCCATGGGAGCTATTAGCAGTAATCTAAGTTAATAAACTGTAAACTAACTTTTTTTAAAGGAGTTTAAAAAAAAAACCCGTACAACCTTTGACAAAATAATTGCACCAGTTATAAAACAGCCAAATGCTGGTTAACAGTCACATCAAGCCATTGTTGTGGAAAGAAGATATCCAGGCCCTTCCAACGTAACTCTTTGTTTTCTCTTATTTAAAATGTTCTTTAAAAGAGATAAAAGTATACTTCCTCTGCAAGCCATAAAACGTTTGAATAATGTCTGATGATGCTTAACCACAAGCAAAAGTCTCCAGTTAAAACAAAGAGAGGATTTGGGGTTTGATTCACAGAACACCTATTTGCAACTTACACAGCCCTCTACGTTAGAGAAACAGGGCATTTGCATGCAGAAAGTAACTAGCACTCTGAATCCCAATATTTCCTATTCACAAAATAAAACCTATCATGTGCAACTTCACTGATATCAGCTACGCTCCCCTGCCTATGCATGTGAGGAAAAGGACAGAATATATACCCAAATGAAGTTGTTTATGGCTCTAGAGAGCAACAAAATGACTGTGTTCCCCATTTACAAAAGATAAAATTCACCCCCCTCCACACACACCCAAGGCAGCAGCAAAACTGATAAGAAACTGAGGCAAGCCTATAGCAATAATCTGGGGCCAGACTGTGATTGGCCCTTGTGTGGGGCCCAAAGGAGAGGAGCAGGGAAGAAACAAAGGATTTCTCCCCACCATACACGCTTGCACTATTTCAACAATCCCTGCTAGAACTGGTCGGGAAATGAGCTAGTTGACAAAAAATGACATTTATGGGTGTTTTTATCACATTTTTTCAAGTTATCAAAAATATTTTTGACCAAAACGAACATTTTTTTGAGGGGTGTATTATATATGTGACCTCTGGGCATTAGCCAAGGGGTAGGGAAAACGTAAGGACCTCGTTCTGGCCCCTCCTAGCCAAGTGCAGAGAGAGGTCGGTGTTCCAGCCCTGTGTGCTAGGAAACCCCGGGATGGATCGTTTCTCTATGAAGCACAGTGACGGCTGGTGACCCATTGGGGTGCTGCAGCTTAAAACTGACCCTTGCTCAGGTCTGTGCCTTAATGAAACAACTGGGTTCTTTATGTGTTTAAATAAAAGGGGCCAAATCCTCAGGCCTTGATAATTTCCTTTAGTGCTACACTAGCAGTGCACAGAAGATGCAACCTTCTGATAATAGGTGAGCTGGGGATTCCCCTGATATATGAGAATACCCTTGTAATATAAAGTCAATATAATTGGCATTATACTACCTACTCCTCAGCATAGGAAGCGTTCTGGGAGCAGAAAGGGCTGGAGCACAATGCTATAGATCTAAATACTGTCCTTTGCTCCAAGCACTACTTCCATCCATTGTAAGAAGTAGGGCATGGTCTGGCCATAAGTAAAAGTGTGAACTGAATGACATTGAGCCTGATGTCCAACCAGAACAAGTTTCTCACAGGAAGCATTTAAAGTGAACTAAACACAAAGAATGGGACCACACCAGTTGTTTATATTCTCTCCAGCTCTGGATTTGGGAAATAAAATTGATGAGCTATTTTTAGGTCCTACACGGATTTTTCTAAAAATAGGAATACGTCTACAATTTATGCCATGAAAGCAGGCAGCTAGGAAGCAGATACACAATGACAGATATCCTTGCTGCCCTCAGCCCTATTCAAAGCTGATTATTCCTGAGAATGTGATGTGACAACCAGGCCAGTGAGCACACAAGCTAAAATGCACTACCTGTGCCCCATCACACCATTCAAATCCTAACCCCATTCAAATCAATGGCAAAACTCCCATTGCTGTCACTGGGGCCAAAATTTCACACCAGGTGCTTCAGTTGTGGAGGACCAGCTGAGTGTGAACTCTAGAATTCTGGAGGAAGCTAGACGCAGGTTGCTAAATCTGGTCCTTCTAGTTCCCCACAGCTGCCTTTTATCCTGCTCACACATATAAGGCTTGATCCAAACTCAATTGAAATCAATGGGAGGCGTTCGATCAGGCCCCCACAGAGAAGGCAGCTGGACTTTTCCTGTCCCCCATTATATTTTTTTTAATTGTTCCTTTAATAATACTAATTACACTGAATACTGACAAAATGCTACTTATATATACATTGAAGCTGGCTCATTTCAAACAATCCATCTTGCTTATCCACTGTGATAACTTGTATAGTCTTGCAAGGTGCAGAATGCTTGCCCTTCTCATTGACTCAGGCCATTGCAGATGATTTATCATTAATGGCCTGTTTACTTTTAAACCGTCCCAGTTTGCAAGTGAATATGCAGATTCTAAACTCCGACTCCAGAAGTCCAAACTTTTCTATTGGGATTGTTACATTTATATGTTGCAACCACCCTGAGGGATTTCAACACCTTCAAAGAAATGATGACATACATTTGGCATACAATGGAATCTACAGAATTATCAACACCAGCAAAAATGTTTCAGGAAACACCATGAGCTACAAACACACAACAAGGATATCAGGTGACATGTACCCTCGCAGACAAATTCATAGATAGGGATGCATACAAAGGGCTTTCAAAATTGCTAATAAAACATATTTCAGTGAGGAAATGAGCTGTGCCACGATGTAGTCTGCAATATAATAAATAATCCTCCTAAAATTCACTTAACTTTCAGTGTGTCTAACGAGAGGCTCCACAGATTGCACAGAATATGCTTTGTGTGACAGAACATACAGAAAACAGCACGTGAAGGGGAAAAAGGGTTTTTTTCAGGTCAGTAGAAAATGTTCCCAGAATCCTGGCAAAATCTGCAGCAGGATTTGTATTTTATTTATTTGCCTCATGTCTACAAAATTTCTCTCAAGAGTTGTTTGGAACACAAATTGAGGGCTCTCTCTTTAGCTGGGACCTTGGCTTCATAAAACAATACCAGAGGACAGTAAACTACCAGCACTATTTATTCACTTATTATTATATGATCTGGTCCAACTCCCAAGGAGACACACTTCAGTAATAGATTTAAAACTGAGATGTAAATTGAAATTGTAATGGATAAACAATACATAATAATGCATAATATTTTTCATTTCAATGTCATCTTACAAACAAAGTTGTAGTAGTGCATTAGAGGACCAGATGATGAACCCTGAACCACATTGATGCTTCCAGACTAAATTGATCTCTCTTTGGATACGTCTACACTGCAGTGGGGAGCACACTTCCCACCACAGGTAGATATACACTAGCTTTGCTTGAGCTAGTGTGCTAAAAATAGCAGCTTATCTGGGGGTAGCATGGGCCACCAGAGTACAAACCTGCCCAGACCCCCTGGTTCTCACACACACACACACACACACATTGTAAATTCCTGAGCTGACTCCTTATCCCTCTTTTTTTGTCAGCTCAACAATGCTGATGGGTCTGAATGAAGTCTTTTCTGTTCTTCATTCAGTTGCTGTCTAATATTTGCCGAGTGTTTGACCATGACTTTTTGGCATGCACTTGGAGGGCCAGAAGTGCCATTCAGTAGCAGTTGCCGCTACTAGCTACTTTCACAAGTTTTAGCATGCCAGCTGAAGCAAGGGCCTGGGGTGTGCTGATGCAGTACACATGCAGCTACTTGGAGAGTTGAGTGAGTCACCAGAACCAGCTGCAAGCAAATGACCCATTACAGGTGCAGAGGTACTACCTGTTGAATCACCCCATACACCCCCGTCTCTCACAGTTATCTTAAATGAAGGACAATAGTTAAACCTCTATTATATGTTTACCTATTGTTGCATTCAGTTAGGGATAAAATAAGCATTGATCTGAACCATCATCCTCTAAAGCAAACTAAACTTAAGCAAAAGGGTATTCATTTTTTCTTGCTGCTACATGGTCTTCCAGGGCCCCAATTCTGCAAAGCATTTAAGCACATGCTTAAGTCCCATTGAAGTCAAAGTTGATCACGTGCTTAAGAGCTTAGCTGAATGTTAAGCACATATTAACATTTAAGCACACGCTTAAGTGCTTTGCTGAATCGAGGGCCCAAAGTAGAAGTGCTTGTTGTATACCAGAAGAAAAGCTGTTCTCTAGTGTTCATGATCTTTCCAGAGGCACAGTGTACCAGAAATGCCACAACAATGTCTGTTCCCCCCAAAGATTTTCAGCCCAAACTGTTCGGGATAGTCAGAATAATTATCCAGACTTTTGGGTGCTTATCCAAACTGAACCACCAATCCTTTTAACATCATCCCCTGTAAATTTCAACAGTCCGTTCTTCCTCATTACTTGTTGGCCCCTTCCTCTTAAGGCTAAATGAAGATTTCATTGTCAGGGTGAAAATTTTATTGTTTCTAACTGCTGTTTGTGGACCCGTTACAAATGAACCCTGAGAATGGGAACCTGTATGTTGAATGGAAAATGTTAATACAGAAGCAGCACAGCTTATCCTGGTTAGTCATTCTTATATTTTATAAGTAAGAAATCATTTGGGTTTGCATTCAGCAATAACATTCCTTTTTCAGACCTTTTGCCAATGTCAATGGGGCAAGCAGATAAATAATTCTAGAACTTACTTGACAACAAAGGGCTAGTTTTTGGCCGCAGTGAAGCAAACAAGTACTCAGGTATGAAGAGACTTGTTTCCTTGAACTCTCTACCCTGTTCAGTTCTCAATGGGTCTGACATACAGGTCCTGGAATTAAAGGTTTCCTGATTACTAAGTTGGCAGATACAAAAGAGATTTGAAATCTTCTATTGCTTTATGCAGCAGGGACGCCTGTAGTTCCTGTGCTTTTCAGAGGAATAAAGGCCTATGGGCTGGGGGGGCGGGGTGTTGTTTGTTTGTTTTTTTGTGGGGGAGGGGTTGGTACAAGTTTGTTCATCTTGTACTTCACATCAGTCTTTAGTGGTTGTTTGACACTCTTCCTACAGATCATCCTCCATATGTTTGATGGTGCACCGGCTTCTGCAAGAGCTTTGGCTGACATTGCATTTTAGTGAAAATGTCTAGTATGAATTATCTATAAAACACGGCTGAGTTTTGTGCACAAGGAAGAACTTGTGATACTGGGAAGTCCCAGCAAAGCACAGGTAGGCACTAAGCAAGATTTTACATACAGCTTTTTCCGTACACCAGCACGTCAAATCCGACTTACTCCATGCTAGCTATCCCAGCAGCGGATTTCTTCTGAACGGGGAATGCCTGCTGACGCAGCTATTTTTTACACTAATAAATGTTCCCTCCTCTCAAGGATGAGATTGCTTCATGTCCTGAATCACTTTTGGACCCTTGTAGGGTGACCGGATAGCAAGTGTGAAAAATCAGGACTGGGGTAGAGGGGAAATAGGGTCCTGTGCAAGACAAAGCCCTTAATATCAGGATGGTCCGGATAATATTGGGACATCTGGTCACCCTAGACCCTTGCCTTCTGAGGCGAAAGGCTAGTGTGTTTATGCACAGCGCCATCTCGCAGGCAGGCTCAAGCCTGCTCTTATTGAAATGCTGCCATTGGACTCAGTGAGAGAAGGTTGAGGCTATTTGTAGGCTAGTAGATCTGATCACCAGCCTGGAAAAAACAATTGGCTACACCCAGCTCAGTTTGTAGCCCTTACCTCAGGACCCTGGTTATTCTCCAACACAAAAATGGAAATATGGAACAACAGCATAAATAGTCCGGTTCCTGACCTAGATTACGGGACTCTCTGGCCTCCGGCTATTTACTGGTGAGACTCTTCACCAATCTAGGGGAGTCCACAAAACTGGCTTGCTCTCTTGCAGTCTTCTGCTGCAGCTACAGAAGAGTGTACTTACACCCCTTTCTGGGTCTCAGGTTTTCTCATTGAGCTGAGGCCCTCATTTATATTCCCTAGCTGGGAGTCATCCGAGCCAATCGTTTGATGCTGTCCAGCTGAGTCAGATGATTCCCAGAATCTTTGTCTCCCAGGCTTGGCGCCAGAATGGAGCTGGCTGCTCCTGGCCCCCACTAGCCCTTAAAGGGGCAGACTGCTGTTTCGTTTCCACAAAGTGTCACCTTCCATGAGTGTTGTTCAGTGCAAGGGAGCCACTTGTATGGCTTCATAAGGAACAAGTGAGATTCTTGTTCCACCTCACCATAACAGTGCACCTAAACTTGCTGCTTCTCCCTCCCCAAAAGCTGCTTCCTCCATTTCCTCTAATGTAGATGCAAAAGTCCCCTTCTGAGACACAGAGCAAGAATTTGGGGATCTTTGTGAAGTAAGATGACAATAATTGATCACAGTACTTCAACCCAGAAAGGAAAAAAAACCACAAAACAACAAAAAGAAGTAATATTAGCGAAGAAACCGAAACACTTCAACTTGACCTTTCCCACTGAAGTCATGAATGATGATGATTCATCATAAAAGAAATAATGCACAAGAGGCTGTACTCTACACCACACAGAGATATTATAAAAGAGGTTCAGAGGTGAACTCAGACAAACCAGACATTCAACAAGAGTGGATGTTTCCTTGCAGTGACCCTGATGAACATGTTTGCTGAGCCAAACAGAGGCAGAGAGCAAAGACCTGCCTTCCTGATGCCAAAGAAAAACCTGTTTGTGACTAATACTTTGGAAGACTTATTTAAGAACAGTTCAGTTACCTAAAAATATGACTTTTGTAATGTTGCCAACATTGTTTTTGGCGTGCTCATTGAAATCTGATTTACAGAAATATTTTAGTGTTAGAAATGCTAGCGATTTTATACCTTGCTTTTTATATTTAACTCATACTATCCGAGGAACAATGTTTAAAAGATAGAGTGCCCCCATGCATATGTAGTTGTCATTGCAATTTCTTTTAATATTTATCCTTTGTATTACCCGAGATACCTTTTCTAGGAACTGCTCCTTGACATGGTGGGAAGGCTTGTGTTTTCCAATGGTGCTGAGTGCTATGCTTTAACTCTTGGTAACAATTCTCAAGCTGCACAGGTAAAAGGGCAGGGATCAGTCAAGAAATAGTCCATTGATCCTCCACGTTGGGGGTTGAGCGATAGGCCAACAACCTATCCTCATAAAAAAGTTAAAGTATAGAAACCCAAGGTAACCATTCTGGAAAACAGCATGATAGAAAGGAATGGCAGAGCCTTATTCATGCCCTAAATAATGTCTGATGGCACAGAAAGGATTCAGATGATCCTAGAGTGCAGTGGCCCCAGATGAGATTGGGGCCTCATTGTTTTAGGGGCTGGACAGACACACAATAAAGGACAGTCCCTGCCCTGAGCACCTTGCATGTACAAATCAGGTCCTGGTGTACATGTGCAATTGTTTAATTTGTGCACACAACTCTGAAAACTGTGCATGCAAATGTGGGTGCACATATTTTGCATTTGCACCCACTTCTTTAAAATAGGCCTCTATTTTCATATCATCTTAAAAGGCATAGATTCATTTTAGGTATTTGGAGCCAGAGTCTCATATCCTTACTCATGTTGAATAGTACCTTGCTCCACTAGTGGTCCCATTGTTGTAAACTTCAATGGGAGTTAGCCACCTAAGTACTTCTGGGAATCCTACCCTAGGATCCTATGTCTCATTGACTTTCAATTAGTGCCCAAGTCATTTTTGAAAAGGTGACTTAGGCTCCTAAGTCACATAAGCACTTTTCAAAATCTAGTAAAGGACTCCAAATATTAGGCCTGATCCACAGCTGAGAATTGTGCTCACTTGATAAGCTGTCGCACACTCTGAAGATGATTCTCTTGTAGGCAGCAACATCTATCAATTCCACAAGCCATTCATTTAACAGTGGGCCTTCCAATAATGCTTTTCTTTGTTTCTTTTGTATTCCTATACCATAGAAATACCATACCAGTTCTATGTTGCCTAGAGATTCCCCTCCAGGACCTCACAAGCAGCTGGTCTGACAGATTTATGGCTGCATAGCTGGAGTGTGGGCTAGAGATCTTATCCATTAGATTTCAAAGAATCTGCTTTAGTCTTATTAATCACTATCTTCACTACATCTTGAGAGATTTAAAAAAAAATCTCATTAATTTCCATTATTTATGTTAAATTGTTTACTTGTTGCACTTCACTTATCTTTGTTGGTTTCATTTTCTGTTTATAATCAGTTTTATTTTCTGCTTCTCTTCCAATACCACAATTTTGCTGCCTCTTTGAATCCAGCCTGCTGAGAAATGTTCAGTAAGCACCTGAATTCTCTTTAGGTGACAAATCTGAGAAACTGTCCCAGAATGAGGTGTCAAAAGAGGAAGGATTGGAACAAACTGATAAATTAAACAGTAATAAGTCACCAGGACCAGATGGTATTCACCCAAAAGTTCTGAAGGAACTCAAATATGAAATTTCAAAACTACTACCTGTGGTACTATTGCTAAATCAGCCTCCGTACCAGATGACTGAAGGATAGGTAATGTAACACCGATTTTTAAAAAGGCGTCAGAGGCGATCTTGACAATTACAGGCCTATAAGCCTAACATCAGTACCAGGCAAACTGGTTGAGACTATAGTAAAGACAAAGCGGAAAGTGGGCCAGTATGGGCCAGTACGGCATACTGGTAAGAAGTGGCCACCAGTACCAGCCCATACACAGCCGATCTCTACCGCAGTAGCATCTGGAGCCCTGGGCCCTTTAAATCGCTGCCGGAGCCCTGGGGCGGCGCAGGCCAGGCAGCGTGGACGGGCTGGCTGGGGGAGGCTGGCCCCAGCCCCACTCCTTCCACCAAGCTCCCGGCCCTTGTGCCCGAGGCCCTGCCCCTTACAGAGGCGAAGAGTCTGGCCCCCATACTGATAAGCCTTTTATGTTACTTTCACCCCTGAGTAAAGAGCAGAATTATCACACACATAAACATGATACATTGGGGAAGAGTCAACACTGCTTTTGTAAAGGTAAATTACGTCTCACCAATCTGCTAGAATTCTTTGAGGGGGTCAAAAAGCATATGAACAAGGGTGATCCAGTGGATATAGTGTACTTGGACTTTCAGAAAGCCATTGACAAGATCCCACACCAAAGGCTTTTAAGTAAAGTAAGCCGTTCTGGGATAAGGGGGTCCTCACATTGCTCAGTAACTGGTTAAAAGATAGGAAACAAAGGATAGCAATAAATGGTCTGTTTTCATAGTGAAGAGTAAATAGCAGGGTTCCCCTAACAATCTGTACTGGCTCCAGTGCTGTTCAACATATTCATATATGATCTGGAAAAGAGGATAAACAATGAGGTGGCAGAGTTTGCAGACGATGCAAAATTACTCAGAATACTTTAGTCCAAAGTGAACTGCAAAGAGTAACACAGAATCTCACAAAACTGGGTGACTGGGCAACAAAATGGCAGATGAAATATAATGTCAATAAGTGCAAAGTAATGTACATCAGAAAACATAATTCCAACTATACAGACAAAATGATGGGGTCTAAATTAGGTGCTACCTCTCAAGAAAGATCTTGGAGCTAGTCTGGATAGTTCTCTGAAAATATCCGCTCAATGGGCAGTAGCAGTCACAGGAGTTGGTTAAGAGCCAAATAGTTCTTATTGGCTAACCTTTAGGAAAGGGATAGCCAATAAGACAGAAAATATCAAAATGCCACTGTATAAATCCATGATATGCCCACAATTTAGAATACTGAAGTTCTGATCTCCCCCTATCATAAAAAATATATTAGAATTGGAAAAGATACAGAGAAGTGCAACAAAAATGATTAGGTGTATGGAACAACTTCTATGTGTGGAGAGATTAAAGAGACTGGGGCTGTTCATCTGAGAAAAGAGATGACTAAGGCGGGATATGATAGAGGTCTGTAAAATCACGAATGGTGCGGAGAAAGTGAATAAAGAAGTGTAATTATTTATCCCTTCACGTAACACAAGAATCCGGGGTCACCTGATGAAATTAATAGGCAGCAGGTTTAAAACAACCATAAAGAAGTACTTCTTCACACAACACAGAGTCAGCCTGTGGAACTTGTTTCCACGGGATACTGTGAAGGCCAAAAATATAACTGGGTTCAAAAAAAGAATGTATTTGTTCGTGGAGGGTAAGTCTATCAATGTTTGACAAGATGGTCAGGGACACAACCCTATTCTCTGGGTGTCCCTAAATCTCCAACTGCTGGGATCTGGGACTGGATGACAGTGGATGAATTACTTGATAATTGCCTTGTTCTGTTCATCCCCTCTGAATCATCTGGCACCAACCACTATCAGAAGACAGGATACTGGACTAGATGGATCATTGATCTGACCTAGTATAGCCTTTCTTATGTTCCTATCAATTCAATTAAGATTTTTTTAAATGTGTATAAATATATTTTTGCATACAGATCTAAACTAACTAACTAAATATTTTATTTTTGAAATGATATTTGAGGCTCACACTATTTGATGATTTTCCTTTAAAGCTTAATCCAGCAGCCTCCAAGATTTATCTTTTTCTTTACTTTTGCTCACTTCCTCTGCATTGCAATACTAAACCATGGTTGTTTATAGAGCTGCAGCACTGAATTCACTTTCATTTGGGCCTGACCCTGCAGTGTGCTGAGCACCCTACCATCTCACTTACACCAGTGGGAGTGGAAGGTGCTCAAAGAAGCTCAGAGGATCAGATGCTCCATTAATGGATGCTGTGCGGGTTCTGCTTTTTGAATCTGATGCTTTTCAAAAGCTAACATACTTTCTTCTCTGATTTTATGGGCTGAAGCTTGCTGTCCTAATACATAATCCATCAAGTTGGTGGAGTTACTATGAATTTACACAGGCATAACTGATAGCAAATTGGGCCTTCAGCCCTTCGTCCCATTTAAGGACTGAAGGGTTTGATCTTCTGCATTTCAGAATCTGGTGAGTAAAACGGACAATGAGGAAAATCTATTGTATAGTGTTAGGCGCTCAATGAGTGTAACTTTCAAACTGTATATTTTTCCCTCTATAAAATTGAGCTTATATCAGTCCATCTACAGACTTATAATAGTTGAAGCCCCAATGCTGCAAACACACATACACATGCTTAGCTTTCAATGCATGCGTTGACTTCAGTGGGGTTACTCACATGCTAAATGTTAAGCATGTGCATATGAATTTGCAGGACGGGGGCCGAAGTCCCTTTTTAATCATCATTTCATGAGTTCAACAGGTAGGCTTTTTTAAATATAAAGCTTATATTTACAAATTGCAGGATTGTGTGAAGAGATAAAGGCAAAAAATAACATATACTGCTTTCCTGATCAAGGTTTAACTAACGACGCCCTGGTACAAAACAGCAAAACCACACAAAGTCGCCTTTATCTGCTTAGATAACTTTACGCAGGTCTGTGGTCAAAGCCCACAGGGGCCTTACTGTAAAGATCAGTAAGAAAACACATTTGTCCTTTTGATGTCTAACATTTTTACTACATAACATTTGCTGGCATTCTTTTTTCCTCTCTCAATAATGTTCAGAAATCTTCACTAATATTTCCACTCACCGAATGCGGAAAGGGGAAAAATGAAATAAAATATAACAGCACTGAAAGAAACCTAAATGGAATGGGACATAAAAATTCAGGACATCTATGTTTAATGCCATCATTAACAAAAGAAAAAAAAAGAATGGATGACAAAGTGAAAAGAAAAATGCAGCAACTCTTTTATGTGAAGATTACATTTAAAAATAACCAACCAACGGTCTACACTTTTCAGGGGACTGACGTCTTGAAACGCAGTTAGATTGATGCAGCTTGAGCCTGGAGTTCTCTTGCTGAGTAAACAGTCAAGTGTTCTTAATAGGAATTGCAGTTTCTCGACATCTGTTGGGGAAAAGGGAATGGTGAAACAACAATTTAGATTGAGATTGGTTTTGTTAAATGCATTTAAATTCCAAGATTAGTGGTGTTCTTTCTTTTTCAATTAGCATTTACTTGCAGAAAGGTTACAGATGAAGGGGCTGAGAAAGAGATCTTTTTTGGGGGGGTTAGCTCCCAGGGCAGTACAGAATGCACTAAAATCGTGCTAGGCAGAGTGGCACAGGACTTTGAAAAACTTACAATTGGTGCCAAAGCGGTTCCATTGAAATTCTCTACAAGGAAAAACAACAACACTGATTTCACTTTTTCATTCTCTTAAAAACAGGCTGTAACTGGTATACGAAAATAATTATTGTTTCCTTTTCAAAGGCGGTCGCAAAGCACATTCGTTCTGTAATCTAAACCTCCACTCTGTTTTAGTCTGTTGAAAGACTGCAACGTGTTAGGTTTGGTGGAAACATAAAAAGAGAGGAATGAAGGGTAAAGGAAATGTTTTACCTACCTTGCTGCTATTAAATAAACCACTCCTGGTACCAAGCTGTTTTGGTGAGTTTTGTTAAATAGAGAAAGCACAATGAAACAATGTTAGCATATGGTGAAATAATCGGTGAAACCAAGTGTATTCAGAGCTACCTAGCCCAGGTTTCTCTAGGAAATATGTAGCTAGATATAGCTATGGATGATCCTGAGAAAGGGCCTGATTCACCACTTCAGGTTGGTGCTGGTATAATTGCACTGATTTCAATGTAAAGCTGGAGTAATGCAAGATTGGATCAGGCCTGTATATTTATATTTTTCTTTGTGTCAGTATCACTCAGCTTGTTTGCAGTGTGTTGATTTCAGCCCTTTGTACTTTTTGTGTGTGTGTGCTGGAAATTGTATTGTTTCAGCTTTCAGATGTGGTAGTATTTTTTCTCTTCTTTTAAAAATCTAAAATCTAGAGGGTTTGTTCTTTTTTTTCCTTTACAGGACTTGGAAACATACATTATTACTATCTGTTATTGACTGATGATGTGGTCAGAGCTGCACAAGGCACAAGACGATAGAGTCCTGGCTCTGAATACCATAGAAAATTAAAAGAGAGGCAGAGAAAACAGGGTGCACTTGGAACTCTAGAAGAAAGGGATCATTTGAGTTCTATATTATTGTTTCTCTATTTCTTAACATTAACAAAAATTCAACAGTGTTTAAGAATCTGATCCAAAGCACAATGAAATCAGTGAATAGACTCCCATTGGTTTCAATTACCTTTGGATCTGGTCCTAAGTACACGGATCTTCATGATGGGCAACACTTAGTGTCAGTAGTTCTTTTTGCTGTGCATGGTTGGGTAAAAGAATGTCAGTCTAGAAGACTTGTCAACTATCTCTCTGGACGCTTAAAACAAGCTGAGACTGATTACGCTATTTATTGATCTCATTTATATTGTCTTGGAGATTTCACGCTAATGTTAATCTGATGAAGTGTAGATGAAGTAGGCTGGAGAGTTTAGAATTGTGCATTTCCTGCACAGAGCTGTTAACAGACTAATTTTCATGGAAAGGATACCTGAATGAACCAGTGTACAGCCAGCATCTCTGAATGTACGATTATCTAACCACAAGCAGATTACCTAACAAGGAGGCTTACGAGAAACCGGACTTTGGACAGATACTCTTTCAAAGGGACAATCCCCCACTCCAGAGGTTTCTCTCCTTTCTCAGAAATCTTCCTATTTCTGTTCATTCTGTCCCTTTTAAAAATGCAGATAGCAACATGCATGCCCTCACTTTTGTGCTAACCACCTGGTTTCCTGTAAGTATCCAGACGATGAGTAAATTACATTCAATAAATTGTCTCTTCTTTTTATTGTTATTATTTCAGTGGACTGAATATTTCTGAACATGGTTTGGTCAATAACCAGAAAGCCAGAGGCAGATCCTCACTAGTGTAAACTGTCATAGCTTCCTTGAAGCCAGTGGAGCTATGACAAGTGAAGTGAATTGTGCTAGGACAGTTTCCACCAGATGAGGGTCTTGACCCCGGAGTGGAAAGATGCAATATTTTGTTTCAGAAGAAATAAGTTGCTTTAAGCAACTACTGTTTTGCTTTCTGCTGTAATCTTGATGCATACTCAGGTGTGCGCTATTTGCTTATTTGTCTTCTGTCACCCACTGTACAAAATAAGAGCTTAATCAATCAAATCTTACTCAGATGTGTAGTTCGGCTGAACACCATGGGACTAATTGTGAGAGTGAGAACTACTCACATGAGTAAGGGTTGCAGGCTTCTGCCTTCATGTACTAATATAGGAAATAAAAATGGTCAGGTGTTTTGCCAAAAAATCAGTAACGTCTCAAGAAAAATAAAACTGGCTAGTCTTTTTTTTTAAGCAGCTCTTCTGGCTAAGATAACTCCTCCTGGTAAATGATACAGTGTTTTGTGAGGGCTAAATTGTGCCTTTAGTCACAGCCCTCAGCAAAGGGCACTGAATGAATTACACCGTCTCAGCAGTTGCTCCAGGAGGCATTGTCTTCTGAGGCACAATTTCCTCAGGTCTCTCTTGCACCAGCCTGGGGTAAGTATTTATTGCTCGCCTCTGCCAATAGCAAATTATAATACACCATGTGCTTTACCCCATCCCTGTCCATTCACCAGCTCAGGGCAGGATGGGGGCACGGTAAAATAGAGCCCATTTATTCCTGCAGGCCCAGACCCAAGGTGTGGTTAACCCATGCAGGAAATGAACAGAGGTTCTTATTCCTGTCTATGGCTCTGCATGGGTGTGTTGTACAACCCAGTATCTAAAAAGAACTAAATACTATATCATGCCAAAACATATTGTGCATGAGCTGAAGAAATTACTATTCACTGACAGATAAATATCACTACACCACGAGATAATACTTACGAGCCAGCCCAGAGTTTGGATGGCAGCACTACGTGTTTTGTCTGTGTGGACTGAGATTGGGAGTGGCCTTGGATTTCTTATTACTCAAGGATCGGATGAGCACAAGCATTTTAAAGGGTGATACACTTGCATCCAGGGGCGAGCATGCTGGCAAATGCACATGTGACTCCTTCAATTGAATAGAGGCTGCAGGATCAGGTCCTGATAGTCAATAGCAGGAGTAAAGGTTTGCAGGTTCATGTGCAAAGATACTTAACCTCTTTTCAAGCCACTGACTGATTAGAAAGGGCAAGGCATAAAGAGAGGCCGGAGGAAAAATGAGTTTCCACTGAAAGAATAGTTGGGGATCAACACGTTGTTGTTTTCACACAGATTCCACTCAGGGTTAGTTTCAGTGAGAGAGAAAAACAGACTGAGGTGCCTGGAGATGAGCAGGGATGGAATCAGAAAACTAAATATGAATGTAATTGTTCCCTGTATAAGGGGGTAGCCATGTTAGTCTGTATCCACAAAAACAACAAGGAGTCCGGTGGTACCTTAAAGCCTAACAGATTCATTTGGGCATAAGCTTTCGTGGGTAAAAAAAACCACTTCTTGCATCTGAAGAAGTGGGTTTTTTACCCACAAAAGCTTATGCCCAAATAAATCTGTTAGTCTTTAAGGTGCCACCAGACTCCTTGTTGTTACTGTTCCCTGTAATGCACCAACATCCTTCACTGGGTTGCTTGGTGGAAATGTAGGGCTGAATTTGGCCTTTGCATTTTGCTGTAAGTTAAAGGCCTTAATAAATGCTCTAGGTTATATGAATGTATTTTTAATGCTTTCATGGTGTGGAGTGTTCTAAGCAAAAAGTGTCAACCCACAGATTTCACATTTGTCTAAATTTGCATTCTCCCAGATGGTCACATTTATTGAGTTTGTGAAGTTAACTGTCTCTTTCAGGGCCAGCCAGGCAGGGTTTGCTGTAGGTTAAAACATAAAATGAATCTTTCATTTATTGACCTAGTACTAAAGTTGAGCCCAAATCAAAACCTCCAACTCAAACACCGCCAGGTTTTGGGGAAGATCGGACCCAGATTTGCATCTAAGCTTCAAGGGCCAAATTCTGCTCTCCATTTTACCAATGAAACCCCATTGAATTCAATGTTGTTTTACCAGTATAAAGGAGAGCTGAATTTAGCCAGTTGACTTAGTAATATGTTCAGCTCACTCATCACACAACCTCCAGTATGAATCAGATCAAAGAGGAAATAAAGCAGATGACATTAACGTGTTTCATGCCTAGTGAATAAACCTCAGCTTTTCAGCTATTGCAGCAAATGCACACGGACATGTATATAAAACCCAGAATCCAAGAAAAATACTACATTCACTGCATATCTAGGGACTGAGTTTCATTTTATTTATATGACAAGACAATTTTTGATCTTCTAAGACTATTCTCTGTAGCTATCAATCTTCGCTTAATTAAAAGTTCACAAAATTAAATCAAATGCTTTTCCTGTAAATTACACTAAACCAAAATGAACTAAAGGCCCATGGTCCAGGTAACTGTCAATTCTTCCTCTAGTAAATCTGTGTAATCACTATTTTTTCAAAGAAAATCCAAGTTTAATAGTTTGGGAATTTAATTATCATTTTTATTAGTGAAACTGCTTGAGATGGTCTTGAAGACATTTCCTTTCATTTTAGTTTGCCCTATGTATAAATAGAGCACTTTGGTCCTTTATTGATTTGTCCTTTACTGCAGTGATCACCTTTCATTCTCTATCATTCACCTTCCACCATTTATGAGCATTAAATCCCTATTTAAAAGAAATAATTGAACTGGAATGATGGCTCAATAGTGCAATGATCAGTAGAAGAACCCAGAGGACCCTAACGGAGTCAGAACTTATTTCTTTAAGCTGAATAGTGATCTCGATATCTCTCGCAGGCTTCCTCTCCCTGGTGATGTGGATGCCAGCTGCTTTGGGATGGGGAAGAGGAGGGGAAAGAAAATGCCTTCATAAAGGACATTGGTCTACATGTGCAATACTCAGCAATTAGAATCCCCATGTGTGTGAATATGGGCTAACACATCAGCACATTTCTATTTTGAAATGAAGAGCAGCAGGTACATTTTGACACAAATTCAAATCAAACGTGTGCCTTTGATATCATATTGGCAAAACTCTATCATATGCTTTGCTAATCTAGTGTGCCGAGTCTCCTATGCTTATGTTTTTTGGAATTAAATTGCATGACTGTGCTTTGCTCTGTAAAATGTGTAAATGTGTAAATTATGTCAGGACAGATTGCAAATGCAAGTTGAAGAAATAAAAAATATGCTGCATTCATTGTAAAGAGTGCAGGGGTGTGGCCTATTAAATGGCAAGAGGGGGTTAATACCACTTAGCAAAAGATTCCAGAAAGGGATAGATGTCTTTATTCAATATTTTTATTTCTGTTATTATGATGATTGTTCTGCTGTAGCCCCAAAAATCCACAGTCAGGACTGGGGACCCACTGGAATAGGCTAGCCAGGGTCTCTACCCTGAAGAATTTACAATCTCGTTAATGACAAGGTGGAACAAGTGAGTGTAATAAATAGCAGGAGGGACGATAAGAGTAACAGTAGCTATATCATGCAGTTACATAGGCTGACAATGGCCCTGATTCAAGAAAGCACTTAAGTATGTGTTTAAATGTAGCCATGAATAGGTATGGTTTACTGAACAGGGGCCATCATGTACAGCTTGATTGTTTTGAATGAACCAAACAGCTTTTAATCTATTTTAATTATATATATATTAAAATATCCTCTCAAGCTATAGCTCCCTTGTGCCCCCTTAATGTTTGATTTCTTTCTTCATCTCCTCCCCAGAAAAAATGTTCTTAGGATCTCTCTACATGCTACTGTCTTCCATTCTATTCTAGCTGCCCACTTGATTTACATGGGATTACTAAACCCTAAACCAGAAGTGTATTTAAAGTCAAGGGACATGGGGCCATATTCTCAGCTGATGAAAATATGCTTAGCTCTTTGGAAGCTAGTGTAGCTATGCTGATTTACACCGGCCGAGGACCTAGCCTATTGTATGAAACATGAGGAACTTATGAAAATTTGCAGAAGCTGTAAAGAGGATCTGGACTTTTACAACACTTGTGGGTTTCAATAGGAGCAGGATTAGTTAAAGGGAGTCTCTCGTTAAGCACATGTCCACTCGTGTGTGATGCATTGCATGTTAAAATGAATTTCATGTAGCCAGAATAGTGATCACTTTAACTTCCTAACAGGTTTCTTCATCTGAGAAGACTCAGCATTCTTATTTTGGCTACTGGGCTAATACCAGAGCCCATGGAAATCAGCAAGAATATTTCCACTGAATTCAGTGCAACTAGGGTATGTCCCATTGTACACTGAGTTATTTATGAATGGCATTGTTCCTGTATCATAGATTGATTAAAATTGTTATTAGATGACTGTGTTTAAACTCATATTGTTTGATTGTGTGATTTAAACATACGTCATTCAAACTTGGGGATAAATGCACTGCTTGTACAGGTTTTGGGGGGAGAAACACCTTTCACTCCCATCGCCTTAAATGGGAGCAAAGGAAACCCAGCACAACAATGAGCCTTCATATCAGCAAGGGAGTGCTTAAAATGAGAACGTACACAGCCAAGTTCACATTTAAGCACAAAACTGTGGGATATGGGCATCCTCACCATAGTTGTAGATCATTTGCTCTACCTGCCACTCACCCAACTGCCTGGAATATTCAGGCAATTTAAATGAAGGAGTGCCGATTACACAAGCAGCATCGTTTTGTGGTATGGATAAAATTCTCCTCTCCTTATTGATTGATAGGGTTGCCAACTTTGTAATATTTAAAAAACGGATACTCCAGCAGGAGTGCCAGAACCTTCCCCGCCCCTTCCCCCTGAGAACCCATCCCTGCCCCTCCCCTTCCTCCCAGGCCTCACTCCTGCCCCACCTCTTCCCCGTCCTACCCTGCCCCTTTCCCCTGGGGCTCCACCCCCATTCACTCCTCTTTCCCCCTCCCCACGTCGCTCACTGATCTTCCCCTCTCTCCCCCACCTCTGCCCGGGACGGGTGGGACTTGCCTGTGGAGCCAGGGCTGGGAGCTGCAGCTGCTCGACACAGGTAGGAGGCGGCCCTGGCTAAGTAGGGGCTGGAGTGGGTGATGACTTGGCACCTCCCCACCTTCCCCACCCACAGCAACCGAACTTTGGGTGTCCGGTCAGCAGATCTGACCAGACACTGTCAGGTCCCTCCGGTCAAAAACCGGGCAGCTGGCCACCCTACTGATTGACAATATACCATATGGGAATCTGCAGTGTTAATTTTTGTATTACAGTCACATCTAGAAACCCCAATCAGGATTGGAGGCCATTGTGCTAGGTGCTGTATGTACCCACAGTAAAAGACAGTCCCTGCCCACAACAACATCAAGTGATAAAGAAATTATTAGATTAAAGAGATAAAGAAATTATTAGTATCTCCATTTCACAGACCAGAGGCACAGAGAGATTGCACACCTCACCCAAGATCACATAGGACACCTATGGCAGAACCAGGAACTGAACGCAAATCTCCTGAGTCCTCACCCAGTGCTTTAATAACAAGACCATCATTCCTCTACTGTGCCACATGGGTGAAGAAAATAATTTTGTTCAGTATGTGGATTTTAGGAGACTTGATAGTTAGTTAGTGTGGCGTCTGAGAGATGCCCCATGCCCCATCCAGATAGGGACAGCGAAAATAGGAAGAGACAGGAATAGGCTCATATAAGTGAGTTATATGCATTTTTTTCTCCAAATGCTTCATTAAAAACATACTTTCGATTACAGTTACTCTTGATTATTGACATTATTTGATTTGTAATTGGGGTAAATTCTGCTCCCACCTGGTCTGTCGTGGGGGCCTTCCTTGGGGCACTGAAACCAGTGTGGTGCCCACTGCACAGAAAGGGAGTGGCCATTCAGAGGCTACACAAATCTTGTGTGCCCGCTCTGTGGGGTGCTTTGCATTATCATGCAGGGATTGGCTGATGACAGGGCTAGGGTGGTTGTGCCTTGTGGCAGACCTACAGGATTTGTTCTGGTCCTCTGAACCCCAGCAATGGAGGCAGGGATGTTGGGACCATGGATGTCTGCTTTAGCTATGGGGTTGAAGTAGCCTCTGCGGAGCACAGCCAATCTGACCTAGAGCAGAGAAGGATTCCTTCCCCTGCAGCCCCACATAGATACCCAGGACTAGGGTGACCAGACAGCAGGGGTGGGGGGTAATATGAGCCTATATAAGAAAAAGACCCCAAAATCGGGACTGTCCCTATAAAATCAGGACATCTGGTCACCCTGCCCAGGACCCATAATAGGGTATTACATATTCAAGGCTCCGACTGATCAAAGACCAGACTCTGATACCCTTATTTCATGAAACTTTACTCCAAGAGTCATCTTCAATGAGACCAGGAGTGCAGTAAGGTGCTACTTACATGAGTAAGGGTAATTTGTCCCTAAAGTACTTTATAAAAAATCTTAAATATATTGTATTAATTAATTAGATTGCATTGTATTATATTACAACACTCCCCAAGGTTGGGCATCTTTCTAAAACAGGTTGCCGTGAGAAAAGTTCTCATGGCACATTTGACACTAGAATGGGGTATTTCCTTCCCATGATTTGATTCATACTGTGGAGATTACAGTCTGCCTATCCAAAAGCCCTCTTCAATTTGACTTGCCTTCCTAAAGCTGCTGTGTGTTCGTATGCTGGTGTGTCAGTTCACTGCAGAGATGGCTGCATTGCTATGAGAATAAAAACATAGTGTTTGTAAAGAGCTTTTGGATGAAAGTTGCTAGAGAAATGTTGGGTATTGGTATTGCTCACAGATAAAACTCTCCATATTAACAAAAAAAATCAATAAAATCAGCAGTGGTATATGAAATGTTTAATATACCAATTCTCTACAAAGGAAAATTCTTTAAAAAATCATTTGGAGTGAACCAGAACGCTTAGTTTTTATTTCAACTTTTTAAATTTTGTATTCTATTATATAATGTCTGATAATGAAGCACAACATTTAAAAATTTCAAAATGAAAAGCTCTTTCAAAATGCACAAACAAGTCAAAATGTTTGCCATTGTTGGAACTTTCCACCCACAGTTTTCCTATACAATTAAATTCCAGTGAAATCAGCCGGACTGTGCGAAGCATTTTGATTTAAACAGGACTCTAAGCTGTACCCAGAAACTCGCATTATGACATCTATGGCCCGATTTTCAAATGAGTTTACCACCAAGTCTTTTGAAAATGTGCACACTTATTTTGATGCCGAAATGGAAGCTGGACTCTAAATCTTGCTCTTAATGCACATGGCCAACCTCACTGAGGTGCCCTTCACCCAAGTTGCCAGTAAACTGCTCTTAAATTTATGGGATATTAATAGTTGTTATTATTACTTGTTTGGAATATCAACTGTATAGTTTCCACTAAACAGCTCCTTAATTTGTTTCCATAGCTTTGAGTTGGCACTGAAGATGAAAAGAGAATGAAGCCTTATTCTGAACAATGGTCTTGCAATTGTGCTTCTGAAAGAGAAAGTGTTTCTGTTTGCATGATGTTTAGTGAAAGGGACTTTGTGGAGTTTTGTGGCTTCATGCAGGCATCCCATAAACCCCCCCACTAAAGATGAAACATGACACATTCTTTGTAAGGGATCCAAGAATCCTACTTCTAACCCAGAGATTTCATATGTATGCAATCAACTTTTATTGGTTCAGTGAGGATGAAGCTTCCCCTTCCAATCTGAGCACAATACAAAGTTTGACAGTGTCATTAATAAAGGACTGTATGGCTCAGGCAAACTGAGAAGTTTGTGTAAGCCCTTTTCTGGGTGCTTTCACTGACACTTGCATAGTGTATTCTAAAACGATACTTGCTGTCATCTGTATATGGGATGTGTTAGATTCAAAATGCAAACTGCCTGGCAAAAAGGAAGTAGCTGCTGCTGTGGAAAATCACACTGCAGCCTAAACAGTTTGGGAATTTTTCTAATACTTTTCTACTCTAGAGACCTATCAGTTCTCGATCGCACCCATTGAAGACAATGGCAAAGCTCCAACTGACTTCAGTGCTCCAGGTCTTTGATGGGCACCTTTTGAGGCTGCTATTTTGATTTTTTCAGAAGCTGATGTCATTTTCCAAAGGAAAAAATACAGAAGCTTTTAGGAATGAAAACTCTAGGCTTTAGGAGTCAAAATTGCATTTTTGGCTCTCTCTCTCTCCACTACGCATTCAATCTGTTCTTCAAAGTGGAGAGTGGTAAGAGCTAGAAATACTGTAAAAGATGCTCTTGGAAGCAAGACTCCAGGTGTTACTGGATAGAGCACTCGTTAGCTGGATATTTATTTCTCCTGACCTCCAAATAAAGAGGATACTATTTTTGGTAGGCAGCATGTTGGGATAGAGACCAACAAAACTTCTGAGCTGGGAAAAGCTTGTTATTCACCACACTGTGCAATCTCATACACTCACTGCTCCTGGATATGGTTAGCACTCTAATGACCTCTCTCACCCCTGATCCCCATTCTCCAACAACAGCAGGCAATGGCATTGAGGCCATTAGATACAAAGTACAGCCACTAGGGGTCAGACTTTTAGATCTGTCCTTAATAGTTAACAATACAATACAGCTGGAAGGTTTCTCTCTTACAATAATTTAGGCTCCACTTAAGAAACATCAAGGATAAACAAAGACCATGGTTATAAGAGAGTACATTAATAGATTAGAAATATTTCTGAACAGATGCCTGTAGGTTACACCTCCTTTGTCCATTCCCAATGAAAAAATAAAAAAAGGAAAGGGGGGGAAAGATGAAAAAAGGAAGGGGGAGGACACAACATCCTCTCCCCTCCCCCAAAACACCCAACAAATCAGTGTTGGGGGATTTTGAACACCAAAAGTTTTAGCTTTGAATTTTCAATAAACTTAAAAAAATAATTTTAGAGTGTTTCAATCAAAAAAATCAATACAAATGAACATTTTCCTATGAAAAATGTCCATTTAGTTGAAAAGCTATTTTTTTTTTAGAAAAGGTGTTTGAATGAAACATCTGTCAACTGCAGACTGCTCCAACCTACAACTTCCTAATGGTGACTGTGCATGCATGAGGGCATGCCATGTGCCACGGCACACAGCAAGCACCCTGTGCACTTGGGAGCTCTGGGAGGGATTGTGCCTTGGAACAATGAGTATGATGAGGCTCAGTAGTTCCTTCTTGGTCTGTGCATCAGCTCTATCATGGCCTAGTGGCTAAACATCATCATCTGACCCGGATTAATAGTCTATTATAAAAGGGAAAATTAATGGTCATAATTACAGGGAAATATTTGTCCCCATAAACAGCTGCAGGTTTTTGAATCTTTTTTATTTCCCTTACTTCATAGCCTCATTGGGGGAAGCCTTGGTATGAAACAATTTTCTGAGATCTGCTGGTCCTTTTTAAACCACATTTCATACTCATCTAAAGGGGAAGGACACAAGGAGTGCTATACTAAAACATGTGCCTTCTAGCTTGAAGATTTAATATCAATCTTTTTCTGAGCCTGTATCTTAACTGAATATACAAGTGCAGTCACCACTATAGCTATCATACATCTTGAACTGTCTTCTCCATAATGATTAATACACCCGGGTTGCATTAGATGTAGTTTTATGATTTTTTTTATTGTTGCATCAAGCCCTGATTTTGATGCTTCAGAATGATTTTTTTCTCCCTCTGTAAATACTCCATCAAAAACGTTCTTATTTCTCAACATTTTCACAGTCCTCATTATTCAACTGTTACTTCAGATATTACTCAAAACAATCTCATCTTCGGCAGCTTCTAAATTTTTGTCATCTAATCAGAAAGCATAACAGAATGCTGGAGAGTGCTTACGCCACCTGCCTGGAGGACAGTAGGTTATATAAGGGCGGGGGGGGAGGGGGGGAAGGCTCACCTTTTCAAAAGTGATTAATTATTCCGAGACTGTGCCTCCATTTCCGATTTTCAGACGGCAGGTGCTCAGCACTTCTGAAAAATCAAGAACCTGTAAGGTATCTCAAGCTGAGTGCACAAAATGAGAAGTACCTCAGAGTTACTAGTCACTGGTGAAAATGTAGGCAAATGCTTTTATGGTGAGGCGGCTCAAATCAGATTGCCACTGCCAAGGCCTAGGATTTCATGACCCTATCCTGGTTCCCCAGCCTGAAAGGGGCCCAGGCTGTGTGGGTGAAAGAGTGGGAGCGTCATAGAAACAGACTGAGGTTACATGCGTTTGAGAGATGATCTTATTAAATGGGAGAGTGGCCAAAATAAGAGGGAATCATAAAACGGCTCTTGATTAGATACACACAGGGCTAGTGTTTGTTATAAGGTCATTCCCTCGATTGCCTTTTTGTTGGGAAAACAAGCGAACGGGAACTGTTTCTACTTTGTGGTGGCTTTAAAAAGCAACTGCTAGTTTAAAAATCAGATTTACTGTGCTCAGATATTAGAAAGTTCCCAACCTATGCTACTAAAAGCAGCTCACATCATTAAAATGAAACACATTTTTAAAATTTAATTTAATTTGCCCATTTATTTTTGTCTGTTTACGTTTTGCAATTCACTCAGCTTAGGTACTGAAACTAGACTGGCCTGAGTCTTGTTAGTCACACTTCCAAGGTCCCATGCACAAGCACAATGCCGATATGTTTCAATGGAAACACAGCAGTGGAGCGTTAGTTTGTAGTGAAATTTGTAAAAAAAGGAATAAGTACTTCGGTCTTAATATGCCTCCAAGTCCTGTTGTTGTTCACACTGTAGAGCCTTGTGTTCCTGCCTTAAGAGAGGCATACACACCTGAGACATGTAAAAGAGGTGTCCATGTGGCTCTCTGTTCTGCAAGTGCCGAGGGAGACTATAGACACTGCATGGAGGGGAAATCCCCAGTCACTTCAAAAACTGCATGGAGTCACTTTACAAAAACTTCGTTAATGGACGAGCACAGTGGGACATGTGCATACTGTTCCCCATATCACGATGTAGGATAAACAGCCTGGCTGAACTGCTACCCTAGGTCATTTGGGCTGAGGATTCTATCCTTAAGCCATGTAATATATTCATAAGGGGCAAAATCCCTTCTCGATGGAGTTAGCTCCATGGTTCATAATTTGGTCTGTAGGTTTTATTAAACTGTAGTTTTCCCCCTTATCAAAACTAAACTGCAGGCGTCACATATCTGACAGGATCCATGATTCACTTTTATTAATTGTGCATTTTTCACATTATTGAAAATACAGACACACCTTGAAACAATAATTTTCATTACTATCAGATACTGAAAGGCTTTACAGCTGCCGAGTTGATCAGCATAGATTATTAATTATGATACAACTGGCACAATTCAGTTTAATCAAAAAAGAACATCATGAAGTCCAAGAAGTAGGGTATATAATACAATTTATCTTTGTCCTGTAGTGATAGAGATAACAATGATTTGCAAATTGCCTCATCTACAAATACACAATTAAAAGGAGATAAATATCAAAAGATATGCCACATTTTCAACTCACAGCCAAAAGTGCAAGTCTTAATGTTAGTAGTTAGTTTTAAACTCATGAGTTAATTCTCTCCTTGATGTGCATGTTTAAGTCCCATTAAAATTAAAGGGGGTTACACATGCTCATCAAGGAAGGAATAGACCCTCCCCCATAGGGTGTATATTCTTCAAATAATAAGGATTTGATAATTGCTATATTATGTGTTCATTAATTTTCAGTTTATCTTGTAATTATACCCCCTTTGTGATCTTAGGTCCAACTATATAGAATAATTTGTGTCACGGTGTCTAGAGAACTTTAGTTTATGATGCAGATTGACAGTGCCCTAATTCATAAACTCTATAACAGAGCACACCAAAACAAGTGAATCTTATGGTTTGCAGATCTTTGGCCCAATCCTGCTTTCCCTGGGGCATGACTCAAGGCCCTCTGAAACCACCCACTGGCCTCAGCAGCCAGCTTTGGCCAGGCCCTTTATTCTCATAAACAGTCTCCTTGAGATTGATTTTCAGATGTGAGCAGAGATTGTCCATGTCCCAGTTTTCTGGTTCCTTACTCAAAATGTCTTAAAGGAGCTTGATTTTCAGAGGGCAGGTGCTCCACAGTTTGTGGAAACCAGACCCCTTTATGGTATCTCTAGTTAGGCACCCAAAATTGGGGCACTAAAGTGGCTAGTCGCCTTTGTAAATGGAGGCCACAGATTGCGATAACAGTGTTTTCAGAAGTAAGGTGAGCAGAATCTGGCCCCTTACTTAAAACAATTGTCATCCCAAAGAGCAACCTTCATTGAACTTATTACAGCATAATGAGCATAGTCTTTCTAGGATGGTGTCTGTCTTAGATACTTATATGGCCTCTGTCACCATAGTATCTGAGCATCTCACAATCTTTAATGTATCCATCCCCATAACACCCCTGGGAAGTAGGAAAACATCATTAATCCCAATTAACAGATGGAGAAATGAGGCTCAAAAAGGCTAAGTCTCTTGCCCAAGGTCAAAGAGGCGGTCTGGTAGGGTAACAGGGAACTGAAGTCTCCCAAGTCCTAAGCTAATGCCCTAACCACTGGACCATCCTTCCTCTCTATATATGTTAGTTTGATACCCAAATAGATGCAACTATTCTTCACACCAGCTTTTATGAGTTTTCACATTATTAATAGTACTAATCATTAATAATAAGCTCTTCTTATATGCTTATTTAGTCATTCATTGTTTGTACCTGAACTTGTCACAAAGCACTCATTGAAAGGTCCAGATTCTGCCCCCCTTGCTGACAATGAGTAGTACCTTACTACATATGTAACCCCATTGATCTCAATCACACAGTGATGGACTACTCAGTATGAGTAAAGGACTGAGAATCAGTCTGAGAGGAACATAAGAATGGCCCTACTGGGTCAGACCAAAGGTCCATCTAGCCCAGTATCCTGTCTTCCGACAGTGGCTAGTGCCAGGTGCCCCAGAGGGAATGCACAGAACAGGTAATCATCAAGTGATCCATGCCCTGTCACCCATTCCCAACTTCTGGCAAACTGAGGCTAGGGACACCATCTCTACCTATCCTGGCTAATAGCCATTGATGGACCTATCCTCCATGAATGTATCTAGTTCTTTTTTGAACCCTGTTATAGTGTTGGCCTTCCCAACATCCTCTGGCAAGGAGTTCCATAAGTTGACTGTGCATTGTGTGAAAAAATACTTATTTTTGTTTGTTTTAAACCTGCTGCCTATTAATTTCATTTGGTGACCCCCTAGTTCATGTGTTATGTGAAGGAGTAAATAACACTTCCTTATTTACTTTCTTCACACTAGTCAAGTCATGATTTTATAGACCTCTATCATATCCCCCCCCTTAGTCGTCTTTTTCCCAAGCTGAAAAGTCCCAGTCCTATTAATCTCGCTTCATACGGCAGACGCTCCTTTCCCTAATCATTTTTGTTGTTCTTCTCTGAACCTTTTCCAATTCCAATATATCTTTTTTGAGATGGGGTGTCCACATCTACATGCAGTATTCAAGATGTGGATTTATATAGAGGCAATATGATATTTTCTGTCTTATTATCTATCCCTTTCTTAATTATTCCCAACATTCTGTTCATTTTTTTGACTTTACATTGAGTGGATGTTTTCAGAGAACTATCCACAATGACTTCATGATCTCTTTCTTGAGGAGTAACAACTAATTTAGCCCCCATCATTTTATATGTGTAGTTGGGATTATATTTTCCAATGTGCATTACTTTGCATTTATCAACATTGAATTTCATCAGCTATTTTGTTGCCCAGTCATCCAGCTGTGAGAGATCCTTTTGTATCTCTTTGCAGTCTGCCTGGAACTTAACTATCTTGAGAAGTTCTGTATCATCTGAAAATTTTGCCACCTCACTGTTTACCTCTTTTTCCAGATCATTTATGAATATGCTAAATAGGACTGGGCCCAGTACAAACCCCCTGGGGGACACCACCGTTTACCTCTCTCCATTCTGAAAACTGACTATTGATTCCTATCCTTTGTTTCCTATCTTTTAACCATGAGAGGACCTTCCCTCTTATCCCATGATAGCTTAAATTGCTTAAGAGCCTTTGGTGACGGACCTTGTCAAAGGCTTTCTAAAAATCTAAATACACTATATCCACTGGATCCCCCTTGTCCACATGTTTCTTAACCCCCTCAAAGAATTCTAGTAGATTTGTGAGGCATGATTTCCCTTTACAAAAACCATGTTGACTATTCCCCAACAAATTATGTTCATCTTTGTGTCTGACAATTTTGTTCTTTACTATAGTTTCAACCAGTTTTCCTGGTACTGAAGTCAGGCTTACTGGCCTGCAATTTCCGGGGTCACCTCTGGAACCCTTTTTAAAAATTAGCGTCACATTAGCTATTCTCCAGTCATTTGGGACAGAAGCGGATTTAAATGATAGGTTACAGACTACAGTTAGTAGTCCTGCAAATTCACATTTGAGTTATTTAAGAACTCTTAGGTGAATACCATCTGATCCTGGTGACTTATTAACGTTTAGCTTATCAATTTGTTCCAAAACCTCCTCAAACACCACAATCTGGGACAGTTCCTCAGATTTGTCACCTAAAAAGAATGGCTCAGGTTTGGGAATCTTCCTCACATCCTCAACCGTGAAGACTGTTGCAAAGAATTAATTTAGTTTCTCAGCAATGGCCTTATCATCCTTGAGTTCTCCTTTAGCATCTCGATAATCCAGTGGCCCCACTGGTCCTAGAGAATCAATCCCTATAATTAAAATAAGACAGTAACATTTATTGGCAAAATTATATTGTGTGCCTTAGGATTCAGAAGGGAGGGAATCTCCACAATGAATCCCTCAAGGAGATACCCCCTCATTGTCCTGTCAGGAGGAGGGGTTTGCCTACCTAGAAAAAAGGCCATAGGGCAGCCATTGAATCAAGCTCCATGGAGTGGTCAGTGGCACACCTACTCATCTACCCCCCTCATCCAACATGGACCCTGGACCTGTAGTGTGCCCTTCTCTGGGTCTGGGTGCTTGGGGGACAGTGCTATGAAGATGTCTAAGCTCCCATTCTACATGGGAAGGTGAAGATCCACATGCAGAGGGACACCCCATGTGCAGATCTCAAAGGGGCCTAAGTTAGATAACTCTAAAATTAACTAGATGACTGTAGGGACCATCCATAAAAGTGCATTACAAAGCAACTGCTCCTTATTAGCCAGAGTACCCAAACAGATTCCTGTAGCTCTATCTGACTTCACGAAGAAACTGCTGGTTCAATTCAGGAGCAAGTGGGTTCATAAAAAGTATATTTGCCTTGTGCTGAGCCATCGTCCGGGTCAAAAAAATTCAAGCCTCCTTGAGCAGGCCTTGTCAGGGCAGGGAGAAGGAATTGTATCACTTGGTATAGAAAGAGACAATTACCATTTTATTTGTTTTATTTAATGTCTTTCGTGCACTGCATCATAAAAAATAATCCTATTCATTGCAAAACAACAACAGCAACAAGAAGCAAGGATTATGCTTCCAGGGAAGGGTTAAAGGGTAATGACAGATTTTACAGATTTGCTTACAAAAGAAGTGTCAGAAGAGTTCAATGTAAAGGATGCACTTTAGCTGTTACAGCATTTGTTCTTCAACAAAACTTCAAGATTTTCAGAACAGTCAGATTTTGCGTTCAAGGAGCTTAATGATTCAGGGATTGATAATGGGAACTGGTAAGAAGTTTCATTTGTGACCCAAAATATTTGCTTTTTGAGAATTTTCAGAAGCATTTTTTGGGGGAGGAGGAGGGTTGTTTTCAGTTTTAGATTTTTTGGTTCTTGTCCTTTTGTTCCTTTTTCCATTTTGGCAGTAAAAAGGAGAGAAAGGTAAATGGGATATAAAACTGAAAATTAAAAGACAAAAAAAATATTTTGTGGAGAAAACAGAAAATTTTGAAAAGCTAAAAATATTTTGTGTAGATTTTCATTTAAAAACAAAAGCCATTTTCATTGAAAAATGTGTTTTAAACAAAAAATTGCAGTCAGCTTCCAGAACAAGTAAGAGCCTTTCACACAGGGGTCACTGGTTTGAACAAGGTATCTAACTACTGTATCCACAATCCTCTGCTATTTTATGACAGTTGATTGGCCTGTGTGAAATGATCTGATGGTCTCAATCTAATTCAGACTAGGCCAAAGTGAACATGATGAAACTGGTGCTAATTAACACCTTCATTCCCCGTCTGCAGGAAAGGACTGGATGAGTGCAGTAATTGTTCTATAGGTGACCTATAGGTGCTCCATTCAGAGGAGGACTGTCACTGAGATACACAGTAAAGGAAGTGTTAGGAAGCTTAAACTGCTGCTATGGGTGCTGTATTTATTCTGTTACTCCTAAGTGATGCATTGAGCGTTTCATCTGCTAGGGGGTGAATTTCACTCTGGGTAAACAGAGAGTTTCAGTTACCAATCCTATCAATCTGAGATATTTAATCACCAAGTACGCCATCATTTTAAAAAAATAAGTCACAATTTTGTAATTCCAATATGGGGAGCAGTTTGCAGGCTGATTATCTAATTGCAGAGTCGGCATAAACACATCGCAATAAAATGTTTTCAGCCCCCAAAAGGGACAGTTAGACAATTCTGACACCAACATATTCCCTTTATCTGAATCGACAATATCTCTCTGCAGAAAAGTTCTGCAGGTACATTATATGCTGGTGAAACTGAATGTAGGTCAATGATATGCACACTGCCTTTTTAAACAAAAATCTTTCTGCAGAAATTGCATGATTTCCTGTTATGACTGTGGACTTCACATACAGTATCATACTGTCATTCTTTTTTTAAAAAATGCTCTTTTCGGTGTGTAAAAATCTCCCATTATACTCAAAATGCACAAACACACACAAAGTTCAAATATGAATAATATATATGAATAATATTTACTTTTAATGTACTTTTACGGTTTCTAGTGGCTAACATCATACACCACAGACTTGTCAAGACACCTGCTCTTGAGCAGTAAGAGATGTTAGCAGAAGAGCTTAGACTAAATCTTATTCCTAGCTCCTCCCACCTCACTTGCCCCTTACTCATTTTCTGTTTGGTGGTGGTATGTATTTTCTTTTGCATTTTCAGAGAACAGTGGCATAAATTTTGATGAACTTGAAGAGCCCTCAGATTTGTTTTCCTGATACAATGAAGATATCATGAAGGATGTCATGTAATTCATATGTGCTTTTATTTCAACTAGACTGCCTAGCATAAGCTATTTGAGGTAGGGAATGTGCTTTAATGTGTATTTGCACAGAACCCATTCTGATTGGGATCCTAGGATACTACTGCAATACAAAAATAATAGTAATTTTATTTATATTTGCTTTAAGTCAATCGTCCTAGATTCTGATATGATTGTTCTTTCTGCAGCTAAGACCTGTTGTTGGTAACTATAGAACTGCGAACAACAGGTCAAATCATACCTAAAAGTGGTGAATAAGGCTGGGGGAATTTTTCAATCAAAGCGGGTTTTTTTGGTGAAAAAATACAGTTTAGGTGGCCTGAAAACATTTAGCAAATCCATGCCCATTTCACTAATTTGTTTTTGTCAACAACAGGGAGGGGGCGGGAATTGAGATAATCAAAACATTTTGGTTTGACATTTTCAAAATGAAATGTTTCAATTCCAAATGACTTTTCCTTTTTGAATTTCTTTTAACTTTATTTTTAAAAAATTTGAAACCCCCAAAATTCTCAAAACTGAAATGAATGTTTTGTTCGTCCTAAGACAACATTTTTCTAATTTACCAACAAGTCTAAATATTTCATTTTTCGTTCAATCTGAAACAATTTTTTTTCTGATTTTTTGGAATTGTCAGCGAACCCAAAATCCAGTATTTACCCAGCTCTAGTGGTGACTTAAATTTGTGTGTCATCAACAAAAGATGTGAAAACTGGCTTCTCTTGAGGATCTAACCTATCTCTGATGTGCTTCAACATAATCTGTTGAACTGAGAGCAGTGATTTTGCTCAAGCTGAACTCCCTTGATACAAATGACAGAGGCTACTATGACAGTTTTTTCCAGGGGAGAGGGGGGGGCTGATTTATTAACCTTCCAGCACAAGTGTGAAATTCAAAAGAAAAATCTCTATTCAGATCAACACTTAAGCACATGCTTAAGCACAAAGTCAAGTCTATGTGTTAAACTCATACTTAAAGCTAAACATCTATTTAGTGCTTTCTCATGCACATGCTTAACTGCTTTTCTGAACTGGGGAAAGTAAAGCGGTTAGAGGCTCATAGGAGAGAGGTGCATATAAAAGATGCTTTGGCTTAGACTTTATGTTATATGATATGATGTGGTTAAGCAAAGTGTTTTGGTTTTTGTGCAAGAGCATTTCCAATGGAAATTAACAATAGAAAATTTGATGTTGTGAAAATATTGTATTGAGCAACTTCAGATCTGCTAGTGGCTTGTTGTTAAAATGTGGGTGATGCCCAGGATTCTGGATACATGCATTAGAAATAAATAAACTAAAATAATATATATATGGGACACCTGTTGCCTGATCTATTGATTGTATATTGATTATATTACTAATTTAGTTTCCCCAATTAGCGCTCTGAAATTTGGTAAGTTATTGTCCGAAGATCAGGCCCAGTATTATCAGATTTACTGATAATAAAATAATAATAAAATAATAATAAATTTACTGTTCAGCTGGGATCCCCCATGTGCACAGTGGCAACATTCACGCTATATTTACAATAGTTTAATTAATACAGTTAACAAAATCACAGACACTCCAAGCCAGCAAGCTAGAGATAATACAAAATGAGCAGAGCATCCGTATACTTACACTATCCCTTGCAAAGCAACCTGAAGTGTTAGTTATCATCTTCTTCAGCTTCCCCGTCACCATCACCAGTGGTCATCATACTGGCCTCTCCTAAGGGCTACATTTGTCCCTCTCAAAGCACACAGCTGGGATACAACTTTTATAATATGCCACACTGATGCCACTATGCCTAATGCATATTCAGTGGGGGTTTCAGCCCTTTTTCCTTATTTGTAGTTCCTCACCCTACTAATGTTGCAGTACTTTTCTCCCAGAGACTATTAAACCTTTTACCTCAAGCTTATTAGCATATATGTTAATTAGTTACCATGGCATTCTTGTGGTCAAACATCAGCTGATGTCCCCAACTAAAAATATTTCAAGCTGGTATAAATTAGCATTTTGTGATTACCTACCTGCAGTTTAGTCATTACAGACTTTTGTCTTATGGTCTCTTATGAGCTAGGGTTACTCTTGGTTAGCCCTACTTATGCTAAGGGTTTGGGGCCTTATGCCTTAATTAGTTTGGCTAAACTCTTGTCTTACAGGCCTTGAGGCTTTGTAAACTCATTTCATTACTGCTTTAACTTATACCTACATAAGAACATAAGAATGGGCATATAGGTCAGGCCCATGGTCCATCTAGCTCAGTATCAGTGGCCAATGCCAGGTGCTTCAGAAGGAATGAACAGAACAGGCACTCATCAAGTGATCTATCCCCTGTCATCCACTCCTAGCCTCTGGCAATCAGAGGCTAGGGACACTCAGAGCATGGGGTCACATCCATGACTCTCTTGGCTAATAGGTATTGATGGACCTATCCTCCATAGCAAATGCCTATACCTGTAGGCTACATATCTTGGTGATATTTACAGAAAAGAAAAGATAGCATATTACCAGTACACTGATACACTATTGTATATTTCTGTAATGCAAGACGGGTTAAGCAGTCTTGCCAACTGGATTTGTCAGAGATGTTTCATCCTCACCCTGGTGAAAATAGAAGTCATGTTGCTGAGTTAGGACCACCAATAGGAGAAGGCCACTGATTTCCCCTGGGCGTTGAGAAAATGTGCTCAGGAGTTTGTGGTCCAGTGAAATTTTGGCATCATTTTTGACAAAAGCTTTGGCATGGAAAACCATGTGTCAAGCATGGAGTGAAATCCTGGCCCCACTGAAGTCTATGAGCGTTTTGCCTTGAATTGGGCCAGGATGATACTCCTGATGTCAAAATGGCCTCTTTTTGCTCCAGTTAGGGTGCTGGAACCATTTTTATAGTGGGGGTGCTGAGAGTCATTGAGTGAAACTGTAAGCCCTGGATATAATAGAAATCACTTCAAGCCAGGGGGTGTTACAGCACCCCCCCCCTCCCTGCACCCATAGTTTCAGCACCTATGCAGTTAGGCCCTCAGCATAGGCTGCTTCTTTATTGTATCCTATGTCTGTCACAAAACAGTAACACATACACTTGTTACCAGGAAGCTCAATTATTGTAATACCTTCTTAACAGGGCTTACAGCAAGGCTGCTTCATCGCTTGCATCTTGTTCCGAATGCAGCGGCACGTGTGCTCACTGATGTGAGCCAGCATGATCATATTATGCTGTGCTGCATTCTTTACGTTGTCTGCCTCTAAAGTGGCAGGCTGATTTTAAGTTGGCCCTTTCAGATTTGAAAGCCCTAAATAATATGGACTCTGGCTATAACTGAGCCCCTGAACCTTGTCCTGATGTAAATCAGTATTCCCACATCACCTACTTTTTCTGCAAGCCCTGCCGATGTGTTTCAGATCTGCATGAAATCATGACTTTTCCATATTGGGCTACAGGATGTATAACTAACTCCACCTCCACTTTGACAACTTCACCTTAACAGCCATTCCCATCACCTCACCCCCTTCTTATATGCTGCCCTCATCATCATGGTACCTGGGCACCCAACAAAATGACCATCACCCCATTATAAATACACATTAACTGAGTTTGTAACTTCACTACTGGGTGATTTGGGGCAAGTCACTTCAGTTTTCTGTGTCTGTATCATCATCCCCTTCTGTCAAATGGGGATGATGATAGTTATTTCCTTTGTAAAGCACTTTGAGATCGCTAGATTAGATTATTATTTTTATTTTATTGGCCTGTATGTAAAGACCTATCTGGCTTCAAGATTAAGCTAGATAAGTTTATGGAAGGGATGGTTTGATGGGATAATATGATCTTAGTCAAAGGTCAATTAATTGCCATCAGTGGTAAATAGGACCAATGGTCAGTGATGAGGTGTTAGAAGTTACTACAGAGAACTTTTTCCTGGGTGTCTGGCTGGTGAGTCTTGCCCACATGCTCAGGGTTCAGCTGATCGCCATATTTGGGGTCGGGAAGGAATTTTTCTCCAGGGTAGATTGGCAGAGGCCCTGAATTTTTTCGCCTTCCTCTGCAGCGTGGGGCATGGGTCACTTGCTGGAGGATTCTCTGCATCTTGAAGTCTTTAAACAATGATTTGAGGACTTCAATAGCTGAGACACAGGTGAGAGGATTATTTCAGGAGTGGGTGGGTGAGATTCTGTGGCCATAGATCTAGATGATATGATCTAGATGATCATAATGGTCCCTTCTGACCTTAACATCTAAAGTCTATGAGTCTATGTGGCCTAATTGCCCCTCCCTATCTTTCCCCCTATATAAACACATTAAAAATATTTTTGTTATAAATGCATTTTTCTCTTATTATTAAAATAATCATTGGCCCTGTTTTAATTATCTTCCCCCATCTCATGCTCTCTCTCTGTCTTTTAATAATCTTGTTTGCTTGCTTTGAATTCTAGTACGGCATTTGTTTATTTAAATTGTGTTCTCAGTATATTTAAGTTGCTTTAATTATGTTGTACATTGGCAGGGATCTCAATTAATATAATTTTTATATTAATAAATGGGTTTCCTCTTACCATTAAAATATTATGGCCAACAATTACAAACATGGATGCCTGAAGTAGGGCATCCAATTAATCCAAGCCTGAACTTCAGAGAGGGGAAGACTGTGGAAGCTGTTTGACCACTTAATTAGCTGCCTATCTAGAGCCCGAATGCCTAACTTTAGGCACCTGTGTTATACATTTTTAGCCTGTGTGTATTGTTTCATGTCTTTTGTAGTTTGTGGGCCAGACCTCTAGATGTGTCAGAGCAGCAGGAGGGGCGGATACTTGGCTCCATGCCATCTTTCCATCATTCTTGATCCTGAGGGCTGATGAGGGCTGAGTACAAGTTGGAGCAGCCTCAGGGCAGCGCTCAAGCAGCCACTGTGCCAGCCAGAGATCGCTGGAGCGCCTCATGCTTCAGCCCTGCCACTGACACACTCTGACTCATCCCCTATGGGATGCAGGGGAAAAGAGAATGGGAGGAGGTGCTCTTATTACAGCCGGTGTTTTCTAATGTGAGCTCTTCATTCCTTGGAAAGAAGTGACAGAAATTCACACAAAGGGAGAAAACAGTAGCATTAGAGGTGGTTAATCTTTGCTCTCTTTATCTAGATACCTGCGTATTTGAAATACTTAGGGGTGCTGTCTTGCCTTGATGTGTGGGGATTTACAGACACAGCTCCATAAACATTATTGGGAATTGGGTGCATAGATCGTACTACATCAAGATGAGAATATCTGGTAATAAATCTTTTAATATGCATGTAACATTCACTAGATAACTTGAAACATTTTAAAATCCAAATAAAAATTGAGTTTGATACTAGAAGAGAAGTTACCCCCAGAGATGGATAAGCGGAATCTGTCTCCATGTAGTGAGACCCTGTTTGATTTCATATTGTACGTAGAATGATCTTTCTTTATCTTTATTGATTACAAGGAGAGCAATACAATTAAAGGGAGCTGAATGCTTTAAGGTTTTTGTTCTCTGACAATGTGTCAAAGGAAGACTTCAAAACAGGTGTCATTGTTATAGGACACCTCAAGAAACAAGCTTTTCCAGAAAAACCTCTCTCTGTTGGCAATTTTGGGGACACAAGATAGAAAAGGAGCATGTGTGTGTTTGTATGTGTTCATGTTAATTAGTGATGTGAAAATATAGAAATATACCCTGTCCTCTTTTCTTGCACCCACACATATAAAAGAAATGCCCATCATTCATTAGTTAATGATCTACTCTATTCCTTCCCCATCTATGTGCACACACACACACACACACACACCTACCCCTTCTTAGACACATGCCTTCTAATATAGTACACCCCTCAATCAGCACTATTTATGCCAGGATTAGGAACACAAGGAAATAGAAAAGGCATTTAGAAACCATAGGAAAACAATCCTTTTGGTGTTTGAACCGCAGTGTTATTCAAATATACGCAACTGCTGCTGGGTTGGGGAGGGGGAACTGCAGGAAACATGCCAAGGAAGAGAGACAAGAGGAGGCCATCAACATGAGAGAGTGAGAAAAAGACAGAAAATGCTTTTTGTTTGCAGTTTTGGCTGGTTGACTTGATTTGAAAATAATAGGTCCCCTTTCTCTCTCCCCAGCCCCCCGACTCACTGTATGTAAAGTGATTGACACTCACTGGAGATGGATTTTAAATATGTATCTTGCTTATTACTATTGTGTATATTTATATAAAACACTTCCAGCTCCAAGAGTTTTGTTCCTCATTTACTTATTACCCAGTTGCAGCCCCCCTCTTGCTTTCTGCCTGCCATCAAGTTCCTCCACGTTTTGTCTAATTCTTCACACGTTAGGGTAGAGAGAGGAGGACATTCTGAAAATTCACATTTTTAAACAGAAATAAGCTCAACTCAGTCTCCCTTCAGCAGGGTTTTTTGCTTAGTGCAGTCAGGGCATTGACACATTTTGCCAGAGCTTGTTACATTTGCTTTCTTCCAAAGGGAGGAAGGATGGTATTCTCAACCGATAATGACTACAGAAGTAGTGAGCAGAGACTACTGCTTACTATGAAAAAGGTGCTCAATTGCTGTTATCTCGTCCTTCTGCCTACCTGCCATTGGTTGATGTGTTTCATCCACCTGTTGTATAATGCCATAAACCCAGATTATGAGCTCTCTGAGGCAGGGACTGCCTACTCCTTAATTTTTCATGCAATGCCTAGCACAGTGGGGCTCTGATCGTTGACTGGGCCCTCTAGGCCACTACTGTAATACAAATAAATAATAATTGTGGTTAAGGCACAGGACAGGTTCTACTGTCAGCTGTACCACAGATCTACTGGGAGACCTCAGGCTTTTCTTGCACCCAAACGTGCCTCAGTTTCTGATGGGTAAAATGCAGATAATAATAGTGAACTAACTTACAGGGGTGTTCTTAGGTTAAATATGTGTGAAGTGTTTGATAGGCTGAAAAGAAAAGGTGCTATATAAATGCAAACTGTTATATATGAATAAGAATGTTATTATACATATACTACATATATTATGCATATGAATAGCCAGAAACTCGTTAACTGAACATGAATAACTATATATCTATAGTAGCTTTGTTATTTTGCAGTTGTGCCTTCTCCACGATCCAAATTAACCCTGTATTAATACTATGGCACAGCTACATATTGTAGGGTTGACAAAAACGCTTTGCTTTTATAGATACACACTGAATTCAGACTGCACACAAATGTACACACAGTTCCAATACTTGGTCATTCTAAGTGCTGTCAGTCCAAGCTGTACTAAGGGATAGCTACTTTGATATGCACACAAGTAAAATGAATGCACAGGCCTTGTAAATGGCTGTTCAAGACTTTTTGCCTTTATTTCTTCAGTTCCTGTTTTAAATGATTGTTAATAGTTACAGACTTGTGCAGCTTTTCAGCTGGAACATTCCTTTGGGCCCAGTCCCATACTCATGGGAAGTTTATGTATGTCTAAAGAGTCAGCTACAATGTTCTGTAGTTAAGTCAATGGTGGTGCAATCGTAAGGGATAGAAGAGTAAAGATAGCAGTGTAAAGTTAATTTTACCTATTCCACCTAGCTGTGTGAGTCTGTCCCTTTAAGGAAAGCACTTTAAAGAAGGTCCACACACACACATATGCACATCACTGTAAGGGTGAAATCTTGGCCCCACTGAAGTCAATGGGAGTTTTTCCACTGAATTCAGTGGAGACAGGATTACACCCTAAATAATAGCTCTCATCTGAGCGAGCATGCTGAAATACTAGCATAGCCATGGTAGCATGGGGAGCAGTAGTGACAGCACCTGCTAGCAGCCCATATATGTACCCATGGGGTTCAGGTAGGTTTGTACTTGAGGCTGCGAACACAGTGCGGCCACCGCAGCTACACTGAGCTCTCACACAAGTATGGGGGTCACACTGCTAGCTCATAGTGTAGACATGGCCCAAGTGCCCCACAGAAGTAAATTAGGGCGGAAGTGGAGAATGGCAAAAGAAGTGATAGTCTGAACCTCCTTCCAGTTATCAGTTTCTGTGGCTGTGGCGGTACCGTTCTAACCTCTCAAACACTTCTTATCTTCAGAATTCTCTACAGAGGGGGTAAACACCAGGCTTGAAGTCAGTATTACTGCAGCATGAGAGTTGTTGATATTTCTTCCAAAACAAAGTGTGAATAATTACTGTCCAGAAGATTGGTGTTAGAGTTTAATTGCATCATCAGTACATATTAAATGACCCGGCTACTTAATATACTGAGCCCATGTTCCTCTGCCATTTTGGCTTTGCAAATCCTTCCTTTGGGGAAAAAAATGTGTCCTTCTACTTCTGAGGCAGCTTTGAAATATATACGAGATTTCCTTCAACCTACACCACAATTGCATAAGCCCTTTGAGGTAACCAGGATTGAATTAAGACAGAATCTTTGGGATCCAGGCCAAAAGTTGAGAGGCCTGACACAGAAATAAGGGGAAAGTCAGAGGGCTCAGAGAAGAGAGCTGTATGCTTGAGAGCTGCAGGGAAAGAAGTGGGCAAAGAAGTGATAGGAAGAGTCCATTTGAGGGCTGGGGAAGAAAGACCATATAGTCTAATGGCAAGTGGGTGGCTACAATGAAAAGTTTCTGCAGAGAAGGCATTATTTTTAAAGTTCTCCTGAAGTTTTTATGGCTGAGACCCTATTTCATCTTAACCCATCCTTGGGGATAAAGGCTCAGCTGGATGTATCTCAATCCCTCCCCTTTCTCTCCCCTTGTCAGCATGTTCTTTTCCTCCTGTACATTTCCACCAGGGTTAAAAATTCTGACTCTCCCTCCCTTTCCCAACTGACTGCGCCCTTTGAAAGGTGCACAGTGCCCTGACTCCCACGGAGTCGAGTTCCATTGGAACTGCTGGTAGTGTATTCAGCAGCCATCTGTCATTGCAGCTGCTTGCTGAAGAAATCAACTTAATTTTTTTTGTAATACTTTGGTTGGGAAAAAAAAAAAAGAGCCCGAACAACAACAGCAATAGCCTGGCTGTTTCGCTGACAATCCTACCAGCGACTGAAAAGCCAAAGAGGAAGAAATGATATCCACATGGTCTAATGGGCATGAACAGAGGCATAGGTCCTTCCTGAAAGGAGTAACTCCCTTGTGGTGGGAGAATGAGGCCCATGGAGATTCTGGGTCTCAAGAAGACAAAGCATGTGACTAGCTCATTGCCAACATAACTTAGAGGTGAGATCAGCACAGCCAAACTCTGCTTCTGTTGAAGTCAATGGCACCAGCGTTTTCAAAAATCCCTTCACAAGTTTAATTTTATGGCAATGTCCAGAGTAAAGTGAAACATTTGGGAGCTGTAACAAAACCAATGCAAGGGTCAGGCCATATCTAATGGAATCAGGTGTTAAAGCCAAAACTCCTTTAGCTTTGGTTTCTGCTTGTGATCTAGTTATGTCTCATGAGCTTCAACTTTTAGATGCTGCATTTCAGAGGCCAGAGAGAGATTAAATCCGTTTCTTCATTTGTAGGTGTTGAACTGTTTTTGTGGATTTGGGACTTTGCTAGTAGCCACATTCTAGGCTATCCCATTGGCACTGGAGGCAACCACACCTATCTTGACAAGAGAGCAGATAGCAGTAGCATGGGCCTCCTGCTCAACATTGGAAACCGAGCTGACAGCTTTTGACAAAGCGTGAGAATCCTCTGGGCCCATCACAGTACTGGCCACTTTCTTTTTTCTGAATATTATCCTTCTTATTTACATTTCGTAGCTCAATAAGCTGTGAATGAGTAAATTAGAGAGATTACCTCTTTACATTTCCCTCATAGGGAGTTAAAAAAGCCTTGTAGGCAATAGGACACATTAAGACTGTTAAATGATGGATATGATTAAAGCATACAGAAATATTAAAATAATACTTAAGGTGGAAAAGGGGAGCGAGATCACAACATCCATTTCCAGTCAGTGCCTATTGTAGCCTATGCAGGAAATCTTCAGAACCATAAATGTTGTTAAACACAACTGCATTTTCAATGCAAGCATGTAACTCACCAAGGGAGGCTATGGTGCTTACACTAGGGTAACAGGAGTCTATCTAAAGTGAGAAAGCAGTTAAGGCAGCACTGAAAATAAATAAAATGGCCCTTTTTGCAGGGGAGTGGGGGCTGGCATTGGAGAGTGTCATCATTCCATATCAACCAAGCACTCCCCCTTGCAGGCAAGTGGTGTTACAGGTGAGCCCTTACTTAATTTTGCCCTCACCCAGGCTATCAACAAGTCCAGAGTGACCATTATATGCAAAAGAGCACCTGCTTTTGGAGGGCCTCATTGATTAATAGAAAAGCTAATACAAAACATATAACTTTCGCCCCCACATCTCAGCTGTGTGACCAGGTCACTCTTAGTCCACCTGTCCCCCACCAGAGTACAGTGCTTGTTTCTAGCCAGGCTCTTCCTCAGAGGTTCTTTCAGTTCCACTCTTTGTCCCTGGTGTTAGGCCTCTTGCCTCTACCAGAGTACAATCTTTCTTTGTAGCCAGAGGTCTGGGGAGGTCCATCTACTGGGACTCTTCTCCAAGGACAATGGGTGATTCTTGTTAGGCAAGGCTTCCAGCCAGTACCAGGGAGACCCCCTGGCTGGGACCAGGCCTTCTTGGATGCCTGCTGACTGCAGTCCTCCATCTATATGGCTCCCCTCTCTATGGGCACCTCTTATAGGCTCCCCATTCTGGTCAGTTCTGAGAGATCACCCTCTTCTGCTCAGACCTCCCTCTGACTCAGACCTCTCTTGGGAGCCCCTCTCCACAGGAGCTTCCTGTTTCCCTTAGTAGTTCCCCTTTGACTGAGTGTGGGTAACCTTTATTAGGTCCAGGTGCTCATTTACTAATCAACCATCTAGGGCAATCAATTACCACACAGGTGGGGCCTTCGCAAGGCAATTTTGGGCAGGCTGACCCTAACTCCCCATGAAGGGCTGCTGCTCTGTGACATGGTGGTTTGTTTCAGTTTCTGGACAGTGTATTTGGCACCTTTGGCAGAGAAGCCTGAGGTGACAGGTTTCTGTCTCCACCCACACAACACCCACTGCATATGTGAAATTCAGAAAGACATACATATATATAATTATCCCTGGAGCCCCAGAGATATAGAGAGTCCTTTTTTAAATGAAAGAGAAAAGAAATCTTTTCAGTCTTTCCCATCTACTGCTGGCAAAGAGAGAGACAGACAGTCAGACAGACTGATAAGACTCACTGGATGATTTTTTTTTTATTAATTTCTTTTGGGGGTTTTTTTCATATTGAAGTTCTCAACCTCGCAGTACGAAGAGGCTGGGAAGAAGATAGAAAGAACGTGGGGCCCATTATATCCAAAGCGTTTCCCATTTTATTTAAACTATACTATTTAAATAGGCAGGTATTTCAAGCCGCTTCTTTTTTTTAAACACACTATTCCACAAAAATCACCTGCCCAAATCTTGAGTGAAGCTGAAAGACCGGACTGCATCTCATGTATATGAAAGATGGTGTTGCTTTCCCCACAAAAGGAATTGGGTTTGAAACAGAGACAGAAAATAAAACCCCTTATACAGGCTTTCCACAAGCTTCTTTAAAATAATCAGATGTATGTGCTTTGGGCCTCTGTCATACAAAACCTCCAAGAGTCCCATTCACATTCACTAATAATCATCTCAGTTGGCTGTGAAACAGGCTTCTGCATTGTGCCCATCTAGATAGACAAAAGTCAGCTAGTCTGTCTTGGCTTGTGTTGGCTGGTTCAGCAGAGCTCCTGTTGAGAGACAAAAGGGACAAGAGACTAATGCAGGCAAAGGCCTTGAGCGCAGGCTTAACTTGATGCACAGGAGCAGTTCGACTGACCCTTCAGTACTTTGCTGGCCAAAATGCCTGCCCTTTTCCTTTTCTACTCATTCCGATAAGTGAATAGCGTTCTTTACACACCTACAAAAGCTGTATTTTTGTTAAGAAAAACTAGTTCAACTCAGAGCTAAATAAGCAATGACACATCCCCTTATCAACCAGCACATAAGCTCAGGAAGAAAAATTGTGTGGACATTCCGCAGCTGCTAAGTCTGATTTCAGCAAATGCTTGGCTGCCTGACCTTATGTCCATACACAAAGGGTAGCATCTGTGCCCACTCACTCACCAGTTGATCCTGCCATTTTCTTTGGTTACATAGACCAAAGCATTACAGAGGTTTGCAAGATCTGCAGGACTTTTGAAGCAGGTTTTCCTTTTGTGTTAGCACAGAAGCATTGTCAGCTTTACAGCTCATCTTATGTATTTTCACTGATTTGCCCTCAAAATATAGTACTCGAGTGGAATAAAAGATGATATACAGTTCACAGACAGATTTCTTGCTGCTATCTAAAATGACTCCTTCGCAGTGGACTTTTGGAAACACTCAAAGTCCACCATAGATGTCAGATGGTATGTAACACAAGCACATTCTGTGGGCAGACAAGCTCCAGGGAGAAAATTCAATCAAGAATAGAAAAACAAAAACATAGTTCAAGGAACAAGTGGTTTGCTCCGTTTATATTGGGTAACCAGTTGAGTTGTTAGAATTCCAGCTCGTCAACAACAGCATGCTTATTGATAGCAGGAAAAGGAAACAGGAAACTTTTCACACCTTGATCGTGCCACAGAAACAGCTCTGATAGAGATAAGAACTCTCAGACGGTAGTCACCTGACAAAGGGTGACTCAGCACCCCAGAAGGTCAAGCCCCAAAAGAGGTGGCATATCAGATCGATTGTGCCTCGTGAGACAGAGCCTACAAATTCCTGCTAGCAAAATAACCAGACAGCACGCAGAATGTTTGTGTTTGTTTCCTCCTGAGAGTGATCTGCTACAAGAAGGGCAAACTCCTCATGGAATTATGCAGATTTAAACCAATAGAGAATCTCACCCGAGTGTTGCCAATCTGCTTCTTGGAATCATTAGTGCAGACTATCTTATTTAGGTTGTGGGAATGAGAAAAACCACTCCATGACCATTAAGGGCTCTGTATCCAAAGCCTAAAATCCAAGCACCACAATAGTACTAAGGAAAAATGTTTGGTTCCTGACTCAGATTCACATTTCCAAACAGTCCTGTGGGGGAAGATCCATAGTCCAAATCATGAAAATCACTCTGGTCATTATTTGAGTAAAAGCCTTCCCAGGAAAGTACCCTGGTATTAAATTAAATGAACAATTCCACATCCTTCCACAGCGAGAGATTGTTATGCCACTTAGATCATAATTCTTCATCTCAGTACATGAAGTATTTGAATCTCACTTAATGCATAGGTGTAACATCTATGAATGCTGGAGAAGCAAAGTCCCTAGTTTTTTATTTTCACATTAAAGAATCACATGCAAAGATAATGAGTTGGCCTTTTGGTCCCCCACAATATTTTAAACAAGCCTACGCTGTTGATTTAACACAGACACGATTTCTAGAGCACTACTCGGCACATATCTATAATCAGGAGTATTTTACAAAGGTAGTGCTTAACAATGTTAGATGAGGCATACCATGGCAGTCTTCGAGCCACCCTTATAACTAAGAATCTGCTAGTGAGAGTGCAAACTGTATTACACAAAGGATTCTCATCAAGTAAATCCACTTAGCTGGAAGGATCAAGATGGATTGGTGTTATATGGGAAATAGTCTTATAGCACTCAGAAGGATGGCGCTGGTGCTACTTTGTCTGTTAAATACCTTATCTATCTGTGATCAGATGTTCCTTAACTCCTTCACTACAGACAGGAGTTGTAAACTCAGTGCTGAAGGAGTTTTGAGTGCTGATCTATGAGGGCCGGTGCAAGGATATTTTGCGCCCTAAGCGAAACTTCCACCTTACGCCCCCCCGATCCCCGCCTGCCACTTTGTACCATAGTGTGAAGCAGGACGCTTGTGCCCGCAACGCAGAGCTGGCGTAGGCAATAGCTGTAATGTATGAGAAATGACAAGTTAAAATGCAAGTTCAACGACGTTTCTCTTTTCTTTATTCATTCGTTTTCCAGCAATAGTGTAAAAATTTTTGGGAGGCACCGCTTTTTGGCACCCCCAAATCTTGGCGCCCTAGGCGGCCACCTAGTTCACCTAGTGGTTACACCGGCCCTGTCTATGCATACCTAAATAAAGATGTTTTCTTTGACACAACCTAAACAAATCATAGTGTTCTGGCTTTTGGAGGTCCTAGTGCTATTTATTGGGATTAAGGATTCATGTGATCATAAATTCTACTCAGAGTCAGTAGCGTAGCCAGGGCGGGAGCAGGGGGAGCAGCCACTTCCCCACTGAGCAGAAGCGGTGTCTTTTTTGTGCTCCGGAGCGCTGCAGCTGGAGCGGAGCAATTTTTTGTGCTCCGGCGCCTTTTTTGCTCCCGATGCTTTTTGCTCCTGGCACCTTTTGCTCCGGCGCTACCAGCGGAGCGGAGCTAAAAAAAGCACTGGCCCTCCTGGTGCTCCAGCTGTTCGGTGGCGGGTCCTTCAAAGACCCGGGGGGAGTGAAGGACCTGCCACCGAAGTGCCTCCGAACAGCTGGAGCGCTGCCGGATGACTACAAGGGGAGGCGCCTTTTTTTAGCTCCACGCCCCCTGTGCTCTAAACCTGGCTACGCCACTGCTCAGAGTGCACTAAAAATGCAAATTTCCAATTAAATTCATTACATTTATACCAATATAAACTTGTAAAAATTCCAACCAAAAGAAAAAAAAAGAAAGAAATTCTACCGCGCCAGTATAAAAACTTTATATTGTGAAATTAGAAGCTAAAGACTTTTTCCAAAAGTGTTCAAAATTATTTTATCCATATTTTTAATATTCATAAAAGTGGCAAGAACAAAGTGAGGTAAATTTGCATTTCATATCTCACTAAAGCTACTCCACATATAGATGATAACACATCCAGAGAACAATAAGATACCCTGTCACACATACATATTTTCTAAAACTGCACAAAAGGAGGATTTCAGGGATGCATAAATTAACTTCCTATCTCTAAATTATTAACCTAGACTATTCCTGGATGTGAACCAATATCAAATGACACAGGAAAACACACTATATATTTCACATTCCTTTACCATGTAATATTGACAAATTAGCAGGCAGAGCTGAATAAATATTGGGAAATATTTTTCATTTGAATTTTTCTCAAATTCACTTTGGCTGGGTTCACTCCTGTTTTGTGTTTGGGGTTGTTATTGTTGGTTGTGAACATTCATCCAATTTAGCTTCCTTAGCACAAAAGCTTGTGGAAAACAACTGAATATGTATGGGAAGTGAATTTTTAAAATTAGTTCTCCCACAAGTTTTTTCACTAGACATCTGATGAAGGTCCTGATTCAGGACAGCACAAAAAAACTTACTTAATGACTGTCCTGAATATGGATGGATCTTAGTGCTTTCCTGAATTGGGGCTTATAAGAATTATACTTCTTCAGTCATGGAAGAAAAACTATATGACTCATGTGACCAACCATAACTAAGCAATATCTGTTTAATTTTGGCAATAGCAAATTTCAAAATTCAAGCCACTGGGCAAACAAAAAGTGACAAAATATTTCACTGAATAATTACCAGTAATAATGAATTTGCAAAAATTGCCATCTATGTGCAGATTTTCTGAGAACTGCCCTTTCCCCTGACCCTTTATTTTAACTTCTGTTTATAGCAGACCCCAAATATCATCAATCTTCAACTCCTTTTGCCATCCAAATGTTATCACCCATGGACATGTTTGTGGCACCATTTCTACACGATCTTGTCAAAAAGGTAGCATGCTATCTACCAGTGCATATGTTTTCTATAATTACACATAATGATTTAATGGCTTTATGACTTAATTTCCTACCTCAACAACTTTAAACCATAATTCTAACTATGGCTTAGTCAGAGATTACATAAAACTGCAAAAATCACCTGATTTTCACCATTTTACTTCACTTAAATTCAGGCACATCAGCTGCCAAGATACAATGGGCACATTTCAAACATTTTTCAGGGTCTCTGACTTTCAGGGGTACAAAACAAGCATAGTATGCAGACTAAAGGCCAAAACTGGATCCCAATTAATTTGATGGAAATGTTGCCAATGATTTAGGAAGGAACAATCAGTTGTACACATACAAAATGGGAAATGACTGCCTAGAAAGGAGTACTGCTGAAAGGGATCTGGGGATCATAGTAGATCACAAGTTAAATATGAATCATCCGTGTAACACTGTTTCAAAAAAAAAAAAAGCAAACATCATTTTGGGATGTATTAGCAGGAGTGTTGTAAGCAAGACACGAGAAGTAATTCTTCCCCTCTACACCATGCTGATTAGGCCTCAGCTGGAGTATTGTGTCTAGTTCTGGGCACTACATTTCAGGAAAGATGTGGACAAATTGGAGAGAGTCCAGAGAAGAGTGACAAAAATGATTAAAGGTCTAGAAAACATGACCTATGAGGGAAGATTGAAAAAATTGGGTTTGTTTAATCTAGAAAAGATAAGACTGAGAGGGGACATAATAGTTTTCAAGTACATAAAATGTTGTCACACGGAGGGGGGGAGAAAAATTGTTCTTCTTAACCTCTTAGGATAGGACAAGAAGCAATGGGCTTAAATTGCAGCAAGGGAGGTTTAGGTTCAACATTAAGAAAAAACTTCCTGTCAGGGTGGTTAAGCACAGGAATAAATTGCCTAGGAAGGTTGTGGAATCTCCATCATGGAGATTTTTAAGAGCAGGTTAGACAAACACCTGTCAGGGATGGTCTAGATAATACTTAGTCCTGCCATGAGTGCAGGGGACTGGACTAGATGAACTCTTGAGGTCCCTTCCAGTCCTATGAATCTATGATTCTATGATTGGCTTTAAATTCCATCTCTTATTCTTCTGCTGCCGAAACCTTCCCTCTGAACTTGAACGGAATATCAAACAAACATTTTCCACTGTCCAAAACAGCTCAGTTAATAACTCTCTTTACTTCTTTTACATTTTTTGCACATTGTGTGTGCTAGGTCTGGAAGTACTGAAGTACCAAGAGAAAGGCTGTTTTTTATGGGACTCTCAGTCCAGCCACAAGGAGATATTATCCAAAATCTTGTGAGATCACCTTATTTCATGAGAAATCCCACTCCGTTTTGTATACCCAAGAGATTTGGATAGTTCAGATAAGGACCCCACATTTTGGACAGTTATCTGAACCAAACTAAATTGTTTGAAGTTCAACTCTCATTGAGCATTAATATCCACAACTCTGAATGAATCTGGAGCAGCATAAAAGAATGCAGCAAAAATCACAACTTTTTAAATAACATTTTCTTGTGTGGTATAGTTGTTAAGGTACCAACATAGCAAATGTGCACATTTTAAAGTGACTTTGTGTGCCCTGATTACACAAAGATATTTTCATGGAGGCCTGGACTCCATGCGTACCAAAATTCTAACCCACATCTGGTTTTCATAGTTTAAATTGCTGCATGAAGCTCACTCACACTTTGGCATGTGCCAAAACTGTGGCTGAATAAAGAAAGCACCTGCCAAGTATACCCACTTTCTAAAACTATGCATGTTAACAACTTCAGGATGCATAACTCAACCTCCCCTCTCAGAGTTCCATTAGCAATAACCTGCTTTGTCACAGGAGCAATATAAACAAATGTAGTAAAAAAAAATCTTGAAAATCCCCCATGTGTTGTAATGTTTTCTCACAGAACTCTGGCAAATTAGCTGTAGTCATAAAATTTTGCCCTTTAAAAATTGCTTAGCATGCCTATTACAATCGAACCGAATGCAGTAAGTGTGCCTCTGCTGGGGCAGATCTGAGTCCATCATAAGCTTGTTGAGGAAGAGTCGTCTTGTGGTTAAGGCACTGGACTGGATTTAGATCTCAGTTAAATTCCCATGTGACCCTTTCCTCATAGGTGAGGTTTTCAAAACCTTTTATCATTTTTGTTGCTGTCCTCTGGACTCTCTCCAATTTGTCCACGTCTTTCTCAAGTGTGGCACCCATAACTGGACACAGTACTCCAGCTGAGGCCTCAGCAGGGCCAAGTAGAACAGAACAATTACTGCGCCTGTCTTACAACCAACACTTCTTTTAATACAACCCAGGATGATAACAGCCTTTTTTTTTTTTTTTTTTTTTTTTTGCAACTGCATCATGTTGTTAGTTCATATTCAATTTAAATTTCCATTCAAACCCCCAGATCCTTTTCAGGAGTATGACTACCTAGCCCGTTGTTCCCTATTTTGTAGTTTTACACTTTGTCCATGTTTCCACTTTTTGTTTTGATTTTCAGGTCACTAAAGAGCTCTCAATGGAACCACATTGGCCTCTCACTATTCTTCCTAATACCTCTTTTCACATTACCCTTTGTCTGTCTTGTTTATTTAGGCCATAAGGACTTCAGGGCAAGGACTGTCTCTTTCTATGTGTTTATACAGAACCTAGTGTAATGTGGTCCTGCTCTCTTTTTGAGGCCTCAGTGTGCTACTCTAATACTACTACTAATAAATTGAGCAGTCCATATATAGCAGGCCATCGTACTGTACCAGAAGTGCCACCATGCAATTAGGTCCAGTTTCTGCTATTGTCTTAGCTCTCTTCAACAAAAATCTATTTATATTCCCTGATATTTCCTAATCATACAGGACCAATATTAGGGTTATGCAAAATATTTGTGTAGAACTGAAGCTGCCCCGAGTCACCAGGGTTCAATGTTCTAGGGAGGTTGCACACCTCGTCCTACGTTAACAAAATTGAAAAAGACTTTGGCTGAGAAGTTTTCACAATCTGTCCATGCCCTCCAGAACATCTCCTCTGTGACCCCCACCCAATTACTACTGCTCCTTCTTAGGCCCAGAGAGCCCTCCACTCACCATTAAATGTCATTCAAGAAAGGATGACCCTTTATGTCATTGGGTCAGGTAATCAAGCTCCCCTTCATCTCAATTACTATTAGGTAGGGCTCATTTTTGCAAAGTATTGGATTTGGGACCCAGTTCTGCAAAGCACTTAAACATGTGCTTAACTTCAGACGTATGAGTAATCCCATTCATTTACTTTTAATCTCACATGCTTTCCGTTAAGAATGTACTTAAGTGCTTAGCAGTGGAGCTAAAGTGCTCAGCACCTTCCAGGATTAAAACCATAGCAGACTGAATGCAATGATCTCACCTGACCTCAGAAACCAACAGTCCCAGATCTGGCTCAGATACTACAAAGATGTGGGCCATATATACCATAGCTAAATAGATAGATACTAAGGCATTCTAAGCACTTTGCAAAACAAACAAAATATGCAAACCTTGCTTCATGGAGCTTAAAATCTAAATCTAGACAACAAGCGAGAGATACAAATGTCTGTAGGGAAAAGGGAAGATGAAGGTTATGAGTGTGGTAACTCATTGTGGGGACATGATTCTGCGGCTTCATTAAATTTTTATACTTCTCCTCTTTCTCCCATATTGCTTCCCCGCATATGACACTGGAATGGGGAGGACATGGGAGATAATGTGGGTTAGCACTCATGGGCCTTATAGAAAGAGTAAGTCTTCAAGACAGATTTGTCTGAGGAGATGAAAGGAGCCTCTGTTACTTTCCAGGCTTTTCATCAGGACTTCAGTAAATGTCGCTCCCTTCCTTTTAGGGTCCAATGCTGTGAGGTGAATCCAGTAAGGTGTGGAGCACCTCAACTCCTATTGAATTCACTGGGTGTTAAAAGTGCACTTGGTATGTCTCAAGAGACACTCAGCAACTTGAAGGGCAGAGCTATGAAGCAGGTGCAGGGAAATAGACCTACTGCTATTTAATAGGGGCAGGTGTTTCTCCAGTATTTAATGAAACAGAGAAGTTCAAGGCTTATTTGGGATCAATTAAATGTGAAGATTATTGCATACAGGCAATTCCTCTCTATCTCCTGTTTAGAGAAAAACAAGGAAAATCAAATGCAAGAAATGACATTAATGCAACATTGTGATTGTCCAGTTAACACCCCAAATTGTCAGGAATGCAAAAGTTAAGAATCCAAGAGCAACAGTTACTTGACGGCATTGGGTACACATAATATTTCTGACTCCTATTTTCCCTGTTAAATTAATAGCTTAATATATTACTGTACATGCTGGACCATCCATGCCACAAAACATACAGGACATGCAATGCAGGGAAGTTACCATGGTTGTTAGAACCCCTAACTTCTGCATTTCCTGACGGCTTGCACAATTTTTAACTGTGATGACCTTAATGTTGCATAAATGTAGCTAATTTGTTTTTCTGTTTGCTTTGTATTCAGCTTTAATACGGTTATACCAAGCTTCCCCTTTCCAGATTCAGCTACACAATATAAACCAGGAAACATTCACAAATGAAAAACCTTTACCAGTTGTAGAGTAATTATATATCAAAAATAAACTCTCTGTGTGTGTTTATACATACATACACCCCCAGTATATATATATATATTTTTGCAGGAGTGCCATACTGGGCACACACTAAGAACTCCCCACACATCCATTCGGAACCAAGGGACCTTGTAGGAGTCAAGGCCAGGACTTTAATGCTTTGCTACCATTTCTGACAAGGCAGCCTCCTTCTTTGAAAAGGACGAGCTAGAGCCATCTTTCAGGAGTTTTCTTTCCCTGACAGAAATCAGCAGGGTTAGAATAAACTGCATAAGTTATCAGCTCCTCAGGAAAGAACATGAAAAAAGCCCTTCTATCACTTAATGAAAAATAGCTTCTTTTTTGGACAGAACTTCATAGGCTTGCAATCAAGCCGTGGCTCCCCCCTCCCTTCCTTCCTTGACGTGCCATAGAGGCAAATCAAGTCGGCATCTATTAATAATATTTTCCCCTGCTCCTTTCATTTCTCTGCATGTCCTACCACTGTCAGGCCCCGTGATGGAGCAGCGCCTTTATCTCGTCCGAGTCTGGTCTGTCAGGGTGATAAACAATTCTAACAAGAATCAGAATAAAGATCTTCCCAGTAGACTCGGCGGAGAGATAGAGGCTTTTCTCATTTTCTCGATGGAAAAAAAAAATTTAATCTAGCAGCTCCGGCTTTTTTCAAGCGTCACATTCAAAGAGATGCAAATTTGTCAGAGCTGAGACCCCGGCTGACTCTCAGCACTGCGTGAATGTCAAAGGGGGGACTCGAAGCCTTTGACATCTCTGCCTTTTTGGGGGCTATCTGCTGAAATAAAAAAAGGGGGGGAGAAAGAAAATGCTTTGTAGTGTATGTTTCAACAATTTTCATAAGTTTTCTTCTGAAATAAAATAGTGCCGTTGGGAAGGTAAAGAGAGAGAGAGAGAGAGGAGATGATGTGCAAAGGGGAACATAAACTTGTCCATTTGGATTTAACCATGCAGTGTTAATAGTAACATTATTATTTGGAAAGAGTTAATTTAAGGGCTTGGGCAGCTTTTTAAAAACTTTTAAAAATCAGTTTACATAACTTGATGCTTCATCACTTGGTATGTAGTGTATTAATATTGTATAGCTATGCTAATATGTTTATGTATGTGTGATTCTGTATATGTGCACCTATAGGTGTTTGTGGGTGTGTAGATTTATAGTGTGTATGCATAAATGTGCTTACATGTATCTTTTTATATGTTCTTTATCTATGTGTTGACCATGTTCACAGTACAAGTCAAATATACAGGGCAGTCCTTATCCTGAAGATCCTATAGTTTATATAACACGCACTTGAAAGTTGAGAGGAGGAAATAAGTTGGAGGTATTTATTTTTAATTTGCTTATGATCCGATTATTTTTACTCATATTGTGAAGCTGTGGCTTAGTGAAATGGGCTGGGAAGGGTACATGCTCTATATTTCATAGAGTACCCTTCAGGCCTTGCAGCTGTCTCACAATTACTGGTGTTTTTCTTAAAGCTCCTAGCTCCTGGAGTCATGTGATGGAATACATAAAACTCTCCGTTTTCATTAAAAGAAAGAAAGAAATTTCTAGTCTTTGTGCTTGCAGAGAAGAGCATGAAAATGAGAGCCCAGTATATCTGAAAGGCTTGAAAGCCAGAACAGTATGTCTGAAAGGCTTGAAAGCCAGAAGGCAAATAAAAATAACCCAAAATGTATTTTTTTTTAAAAATAAAATCCCATAATTTTCAAGCCAAACTTGTGATTTTTTTTTAACCTGAACAATGATTTTTGAATTTTGGAGTTGACAATATTGAATAAGCAACTTGTGGATTTAGGTTCAATCTTGGAAGATGTGTATGGGAGATGGAGATTGGCTGCCATCCCAAAGAGTCTGATCTGACATTGTTTGGCAGGATTTGAACCATTTTGCTCCTGGTCCTGAATGCTGTGGTGGAAGGTTGTGACACTCCTTGAAACTTTTATTTGGCCCCTCTTATTTATTATCTTGTAAGTACTTTCAACAGCACATTCTGTCGGGCCCAATTCTATGCCCATTGCCAATGTTCCCGGTGTTGGAACACATGCTGCTCCCTGAAAAAGCAAGGCTCTTGCTTCTTCTTCTTCTAGTACAGCCCCCTCCTCCAAGAACCATTAGATGCCCAACTCCAATAACTGACTCTCAAAAATACAAGGCCCCTAATCTCCTCTATCACCTAAGACTGACAGAATCCACCATAACTTCTCAAAAAATCCAGGGGCTCCAATTCCTTCCAAAAAGATATCAAGAGGCATACCCCTTGTCCCAAACCTCAGGGACAAGGCCTATCTGCTCAAAATTCCAGGGCTCTGGTCCCATCTGCCAACCTCTGTCCAAACAGCAAGGGATCCAATGAAAGTCCTCTGATCTGACATTCCAAAAGAAAAGAACTTTAGTTTTCACAGCCATCTCTCCTCACAAAAGCAGCGAGATCCCCAAACACACCCTCAACCCTAAAAAAATAATGTGTTGACACAAATGCAGTACCATCAGCAGCAGGACCAGCTCTTAGCTACATGTACACATGCCACCACATGATCTCCGGAGGGGATCTGTTCTCAGTTCTCGGTTCTGTTTGAGGCTCTGCATTGGAAGAATATTTTTGGATTTAAAAGAATGTTTGCAGTGAACTTTCCCTTTTAAAGTAATGGAAGAACATGAAGATCTAAAGAAGTGGCATATTATGTTTTACTGAGAGGTAGAACTTTGGGCCTGTTAATCAGCTCCATTAATTTTATGTGAAGTCAACCAGCCAGCATCCCCAAAACAAAGCACAGTACAGAAATGGTACATTGTCATATTTTTTATCCCTGTGTGTGATTGTAAGCACAACATTATTTTTATTGGAGTTTTTTAATTCTTCTTTGGCCATACCCAAAAGATAATAGTGCCTCAGCGCCATGTGGGGATCAAATTCAGAGGGACCAGTAGGTCCACACTAAAATGATGCCCAAGGTTTTAGAAGAATTGGACCAGACTTATGTATTTGATCATAAAAATCTCCCACCAAACGTTCAAACAGAAATAGGGAGTGTTTATTAAAGACAAAGCTAAGGGTATATTTAAGTGCTGCTGTTCAATAACACAGTAATATAGAGCAAATACATGGCAACAGCCTGATCCAGAGGTCTGATTGAATTCTGCCCAGTTCAGGATGCCAAGAAGAGGGGCATTCTGTACTCCCCCAGCCCCTCGGCCCTCAGGAGCCATTTCAACCCCTGGTGTAAATTATAGTAACCTGAAGTGACCCCCAAAAAAGCTTTGGATGCAACTACCTTCTTTTGCAAAGTGCTCTGAGATCTACCAAGGAAAAGTGATATATAAGTGCCAACAGCTATTGTGTCAGGCCCAAATCTAAAGATCCTACCTCAATCCATGCCTCTTAATATTTCTAAAGTGTGAGCAAAAGATGAGTGCTGAGTATTGGAAATGACCTATTTTCTACCACAGTTAAATCCATATGGAGGTCACACTCATTCAGGCACACTACACTCACTTTGCAACACTGTTGTTGAAAACAGGGAGCACTGTGCACTGCTACTTATAATCAATGCAAGTAATAAATCTCTCATTTCAATAGTAAAATGGCTATCACCAGTGTTTATTAGTAATGATTAATTTGTAAGGGAGTTTGCCTAAAAACTCCATTGTATGCCATCTGTGTAAGCTTGAAAGCTTGTTTCTCTCACCAACAGGGGCGGCTCCAGCCACCAGCGCAGCAAGTGCATGCCTGGGGCGGCAAGCCGCGGGGGGCGGCCTGCGGGTGCTGTGAGGGCGGCAATCAGGTATCCTTCGGCAGCATTTCTGAGGGAAGTTCTGCCGGTCCCGCGGCTTCGGCGGTAATTCGGCGGTGGATACGCAGATGACGCGGGACCGGCAGATCACCTGCAGAAATGCCGCCGAGTCCGCGGGACTGCAGCCCGCAGGCGTCTCTCACCGAAGGTCGCCTGACTGCCGTGCTTGGGGCGGCAAAATACATAGAGCCGCCCCTGCTCACCAACAGAAGTTGGTTCAATAAAAAATATTATCTCACGCATCTTTGTCTCCCTAAGCCACAAATGAGGAAGACAATGTTAGAATTATGTGGCTAATTGTTACTCCAGGGGTCTCAGATGACCTGCATTTTACATTGTCCAAAGAATGCTTCCATTCCTTTCTGTGTGAACTTGTAATAAATTGGATGACTAAAGGTTAATTCAGCAGGAAGTATTAGTGGCTTTCTGGAGCGTACAGCCTCTGAATGGTGTTTTCAGTGATAGTCTTGTAATAAGTAGATCTATCTTGGAGAAAGGGGGTTTGGTCATGCAAGATAAACCCGCCTGCTCTGTGGAGATGCACAACTGTATGTAAATGAAGCTCTTCCCCTCTTGCAATGATTCTGCAACTGGCAGTTCCCAAAACAGTCCATGTCCTGGAATCCAGGAGCCCAGAGAGCAGATTCTAATGATAAACAAAAGATAACCAAGATCTAGACAAGGGCTTCAATGGTGGGAATGGAGATGAAAGGATGGATTTTCAGAGATGTAAATGAAGAAGATTTAGCGACAACCTAGAGGGAGAAGACAAGGCAAGAGAGGAATCTAAGATGACACCAAGGTGCAAGCCTAGGCGTCAGCGAGGAGTGTGCAATTATCAAAAGTAACGTGAGAGGGAGGGTGTGAGAATTTTTGGTGGGTAAATGAGGAGTATAAAAATAATATGGTATCCTGTAGCTGCTGGAAAGAGGACAATTCCTCCTCTGAACAGGGAGCAACCTTCATATCTGCGTAGCTCAGGAGCCCTAGCATCTGCAGAGGAGAAATTGTTGTGGGCAAGACCCTAATATCACAGTAAATCTAGTGAAACCCATCTCAGAAATGGGTTCCTCTAGTTAGACTCCCAAGCCCATATTTAGGCACCTAAAGAAGTGGCCTGATATATTTTTTTTAAGTGCTGAGCACCCAGCAATTCCCCTGAGATCACTGGGAGTTGTTGGGTGCTCAGCATTTTTGAAAATCAGGCCACTCCTTTAGGTACATAAAGATGGGCTCAGGAACCCATTTCTGAGAATCTTGGCCTATGATTTTTGTGCCTGTGTGAAATAGTTTCCAAAACTAATTGGATTAATTATTGTTTAATTGTTTTTTTAAAGTTTTGTTCAAAGCCAGTGCTGTTCTTCCTTTGCTAAGCAATCAATCCACTTTCTTGAGTTATTCCTAGAGACACATGTTGGACTGAATCGGAACCCAGGCGACTGAGTTAAAACATGCAATATGCATCACTAAGTCCTAACTGCAGATCACATCATACGCTAATGTAATGTGATCTGCCAGAAATTATAAGACCCCAGCAAGAAAAAACGAGCTATATTTGATTGTTCATAAGTTATGCTGCTCACAGAGCTTGCAAACAAATTTTGCATAGGGGGGGAAAAACCCTTCACGCACATCTCCTACTGACACCGAGTATGAACTCCATTATATACACATGTTTCACATACACTGGAGAAACAAAGGGAGAGTAAGGTAAGGCATTGAGAAATTCAGCTCCCTGCCCAAGGAACAGGATCATTCTTTTTCATAATTCATGAAGGAATGGGGCTTTTCCATCCAGTCATAGCAGCCTCAGTTAGAAGATAGTGGTGTTAGGTTTTATTTTAAAAGTCAGTGTATTTTAGAGATGTATCCTCATTTAACAGCAGCGTAGCATGAGGCCAGCAGAAATTTATCTGGAATCTCTTCAATTAAAATTAAAATGTGTTACTATCAAAATCCACAAGAAGTTTGCGGAGATTTTTATAAAGTATCACAATTCAGATTTCACCATAAATAGAAATCAGACAGATACTTGATCTGCACAATAAACATTTATAGACTTTGAAGCAGTTGCCTCTCTACATACCCATCTATCTGTCATTAATTGAAATGACCCCAGTACATATATAAGGCCAAATCCATTTCTCTGTTTCCATGGTGTAACGCCACAGAATTCAGTGGTAATATTCTGGACCTAATTCGTATAACTAAGAGCAGCGTGTGGCCCATAGCATAGAATCTGAGGAAATCATTCATGCTGCAGAAGGATTTGTGCAGTAGGTAACAGGTTTATTATTGTTATGGAGTCAATCAAATAATCAGATGATTTATATGGATGGTTCTGTTCCCTCTCATCTGCATTAGGGCTACAACCACATTGTAGGGCCCAGTCTTGGAACCCTTACGCATGTGAGTATCCCTTATTCATGCTAATGGAATGGGAACAGTTTTTAGGTTTAGCCCTACGTTTACAAACTGCCTAAATTATTGTAGAAGTCATGTCAGGTACAGTTTATTCCAAGATTTACTTGCAAATTTTAATCAGAAAACACAGAAGGGATATGCAGTTTAGATTGAAATATTCTTTCACCTTGTACTCTGCCCAGGTTGACTTACTGTGGGCTGATATAACTGGCAGAAGTTACAGCGTGCATGATAGAGGAAGGCTGGACACAAACTAGAGGAAACACATAAAGAAACATTTATTTAAAAAAAGTAAATCAACCATAAAGATCCTCCCAGTAGACCTGGGAGATGGAAGCCTTTCTCATTTTCTCCATGGCAAAATTTAATCTAGCGGCTTGGCTTTTCAAGCGTCATATTCAAAGAGATGCAAATTTGTCAGAGCTGAGACCCCAGCTGACTTTTAGCACTTTGTGAATGTCAAAGGAGCTTAAAGGTTGAAATGTCTTTACCTCCCTCCATCCTAAGTAATTCAAAAACAGACTGAAAACACGAGCCACCTCTACCTGTTTGTTCAGAGTGCTATATTACATGTGTATCTGCTGGCTATAAAACTGTTTGTTTTTTAAATAGAAAGCACATATGGAGAAACAAAAGTGCAATTGAAAAATTCACTACCACAGAATCACAGCAATGGGGGGAGGAGGGGAAGAGGAGGAATGAGGCTCCTTCAAACCAACCCCATTTCTGATTAACTGATTTCAGAACTAGTGTTAAGGCGGGAGTAATCTCACCCCTTCATATGATCCACTTTATACAATCCCCTTAGGTAATATATCTAATGTATTTACAATAAAAATAAAGAAGGCCTTAATTACTACTCCATATAAGGGCTCGACCACTGGTGAGATATACATTACAGTGCAGGTGCTGACTAAATGCAGCTTCATGGGTTTGTTTCATTTGTCTCTCATGTGATGTAAATATCAATCTACTAATGGAGTTTCTGTTTACAGGGGATAGGAAAAAAAGAAAAATAGAATTGAATGGATTGAGACAGATTCATCCTATTTACCAAAAAATGGCCAAATATATCTATATAGATATAGATATGGACAAATATAAGGCGATTTAAGCTTAACTATATGAATAGGATAGTTATTAAATATAATTAACACATATATGATCTCTCTGAAGGGAACCCCCACACAGCCTTTATTAAACAGCTGCTTCAGTCATTGAACTACAGCTCTCAGGCTGGACCTAGAATAAAAATTTTAGAGAAGTCTTTCTTTTCACTTAATTTATCAGTCCTCTTGACAATGAGTTTGGTGGGAAAGGATGACTGTCTCTTTAAGAAAGTAGTTTGGACAGTGCTTTTTGGTTTTTAAGTCTGGAGACAGTGGCATTAGATTGATTAGGTGTGTACATGTTGGCTGAGAAAGCTGTAGAAAGGGGAATGGAAGTGTTTGACAAGATGAAAGACTATTCAACATGTTAGACAGCTGGTTGAGTGAAAAGATCTATAACAGCACAGTAAAATATACTCAACAGTAAATGATACCTTCACTGCAAAAACTACTACAAGTTAGGTCACACAATTTTAGCCTAGCATGACAGGTTCAACCAAACAAAGTTTTAAAACACACAGTTAATGCGTGTGTGCCTAGAAATAGACTGATAGTATTGGAGAAATTTAGACAGACAGGGGTTCCCTTTTCCAAATTTAATGGTGACTATGTAAAGTTCTTGAGCCAGATTCTGATCTCAGTTACACCAGTGCGTATCTGGAATAACTGCACTGACCTGAGCAGAGTTATTTCTGATTTACACTGATGTAAGCGAGGTCAGAATCTCTCCCTTCCTTAACCAGTATACTTGTTATAGATTAGAAAATGAACACTTTCCGGATGTTAGGGAGATTGTGATCCCTCTTTCTGGGATCCTGGAGTGAGTGATGCATCCTATAAATGCTTGTGTGAATGCATGTATGTCAGGTGTTCAGATTTGCACATGAAGCCTTTATAATTATCATGTGATTTTCATAATGAACCAAGCACAAAATGCTGTAGGATGACAGAACTAGCAAAGTGCCAGGTGTAGAATATTTAGAGAACATATAAACAAAAATAGATAAAGAGCATTCCTTTATTGAATAAAAGCAATGGGATTTCAGGAGGTGTTCTGGTGATGGGTTTGCAGAGGCTGTGGTAGAAGGCTGTGAAAGTAGTTTAAACCAAAGGATGCTTTTCCCTGTAGTCAATAATAGGACAATTAGAACTTGATGCAGTTGGCTAATCTCACTTGATTATTCATGTTGCCATGATCACCCCATATAGCACAGATTGTACCAAACCAGCCTTTTAGTCAGTGGCAAGTATGGTATGAGAAGCTTGAAACATTATCAGAATAGCCCACATTTCTTTTGTTTCCCTGTTGAATAAAAATAACAGGTTATATGTCAATGGCTGTCAATGAAAGAAGGAAATTAAGGGCGTGATTCTCATTGACACTTAAAGCTGCTTTACACTGATTTGACTGAATCCATGTACATTTAAGGTCCCTTTACATTGCCAGAGCATCTTAGTATAAATGAGAATCAATCTCTATGTGTTTGGGGTTTTCAAAAAAATATCTTTAAAAAAAACGTAGGTCCTTCTCTACCCCTGATGATTCAGTGAAGATGTAGGGGCGTCAAAGTCTTCATGACATTTTGTTTAGAAGAGTAAAGAAATATCATTTATGTGCAATCAGCTCCGTGGTTCAATACCCATTATGTCAGCTCTTTTCATCATAAGGCTTCAGGGACAGAAAAGCAGACATTTGTTAACCTGGGTTTACTGTATATTTGATGAAAGGTATTTTTCACCATTAATGTGAATACATATTTTCTTAATTATAAAGCCCTAAAGGGATGTCAGGCCAAACAAACCATTAGATTGTCAGAACATTAATAATCTATTAGGATAAATAGAGCCTCTCATCCAGTATAATAGGCCACAAAGCATAGTTTAAAGATTAGAGCAGGGGACTGGTAGTCAAGATGCTAGGGTCTCTCTTCCCACCTCTGCCAGCAACCTGTTGTGTGACCTTGAGAATGTAGCTCCACCTTTATCTGCCTCAGTTTACCCATTTGTAAAAATCTGCAGAGTGCTTTAAGATCTTCAGATGAAAGAGGCTACAAACCAGAAAATTATGTATTAATTATTTTCATTCGGAGAAGAAATTAGTGCCTGTAAAATGTAAATAATGTGTTTTTTTAAAAAATCTGTAATGTTAGAAATGCTTTTTTAAAGAAGCATATCATTATAAAATGAATGGAATATTGAGAAATGATTCAACCAATCTAACTGATTAATATACAGGTCATTAATTCTCAAGAAGAGTCCTGAGTACACCAACAGAAACTGCATCACCCAAAGAAATATATCCATAACCTATATTTTCTTTTGTGAGCAGGGAAGAGGGATTTTCCATTTTCCTCTCACAGTAATAATGACCCCAGCACAGAGCTTTTCCTGTGGATTAATGATCAGCCGGGTTCAATACCCTGATGTCATGGTTAGGGCCATCACTCCTCCCACCTGGTCATTATTCCAAGGAACTGCCCTGTGAGTTGCTTAAATCACTCTGAGGTTCCACTCTACTGGAATTAGAAGTTCACTCTCCAGTCCTACAGCTTGATGGCTAAATCGCTGACTCTCTAGCCACTTTCTAGTTCAAATAGAAGCAAACACAGGGTGATGCAGAGGAATTAAAATAAAATATCCACACATTGACAATGCTTTCAAATTACAAACATCAACCTTTTAAAATCTATAGACGTTCTGTGGGGGGGGTGGGGAGCTATGAACTTGACTCTTTAGATCCCCACGTCAATAGTTTAGATTAGCTTTCTTTATCAATTTAGATTAACTCCCAGATTTATGGGGCTCCATGTGTAGCTGGACCCCAAAGACTCAGGGGCAGACTATCTGGAGTTTGTCTCAGGGCACATCTGCATTAGCAACTGCACATATGTTCATGTTGTGATTGTACCATAACCCCCCTGTATTATCCATACCTAAAGCCCAGAATCACCTGTGTGAAGGCTAGTAGATGGTGAGTAAACTAGTACCCCTGAGGGGTGTGGATAAATGCACAATTGAGGCTGTGTCGCAGCCCTGTACCCATGCCAGTGTACAGTATGGCCAAGGGTAAGGAGCATGTAACAGGTCTCAAGTTTCAATAGTCCGTCACCCCCATTCCCACAATACACTGAACCCTTTTCTGCCTGTCCCTTATCTAATCTATAAAGGTCCCTGTCCTCCTGTTTTCACCTATAGCAGTGAGCTGCACTGACCACATCAGAACAGCTTTCCGCTGCACTCTCTATAGACCAAAACAGGTGAACATGGATCCTGCTCTCAGAGCAGCCCCCTGGCTCACCGACCACACCTTGGTGCTTATTAACGTGTGGTCAGAGTACACCATCCTCCACACCTTCACCTGGAGTGACAGAACCATTCACCTGTGCTGGGGAATTTGACAGAGGCTGGAACAGGCAGGCATTGAGCCGACTCTGACCCAGAGCCAGGAACACATCAAGCACATGAGGCTCCTGTACAGAAAGGCAGAAGACTCCAACAGTCACTCCAGGAGGGCTCGGTGTACATGCCCCTTCTACAAAGAGCTTGGCCTAACACTGTTAAGGGCTCCCAGAGCCTGGAGTGGCTCACCAGCCCCTGCTCCACATTGCCAGCCTCACTGTCTGCCAGGATGCTGATGGGGACAAGGGCAAGAAGCCAGCATGAACTATCAAGGATGCCCTGAAAGATCTAGAGGACGAGGAGCATGTGATTTACACCTCTATCTGGAAAGCCAGTTGAGGAAGTCCCCTCGACTGTCAGGTTCAACTGAACCTGAATACTAACCAGGCCAGTTTCCAGGCTAATCAATGAGCTCAACTGAGTTGTAGTAGGATTGCTTGACTGGCTGAACCTTCTGATTGGCTGAAGGAAGACAGCTGGCCTGCTTTTGAGTTCAGCAGCAATAGCCAGTTGCCAGCTGCTCAATGCTTTTTGCCCCACTTCTGTTCCTGACTCTCTCCTGCTTTGTTCCAGCCCTTCTCCAGTGCTGCCCCAGCTTTACTCCTGTCCTGTTCCAACCCTTATTTCACTTTCTGGATCCTGGCTCTGGCTAGCGTCTCCTGACACCAGCTCAGACCCTTGGCTCAGTTCCCAACTCCTGACTCAGGCTCTGCCCCATTGCTCTGCTTTCCAGTTTCTGACTTCAGGTCTAACCCTTGGCCCATGGTGCCAATTCCCGGTGCTCACAGCCTGGTTCTAATCATTGAACAAGACTGCCAGCTACCCTGAGAGTGTTGAACCCAAGGAGGAGCCTGAGCCATGGCAGGAACCAGAATCCAAGTCTGGTAAGTTACAATGAACCGCCACCCTCCCCACCAATATCCCCTCTTGCTCTGGTGCTCTATTCCTGCTTTTAAACCCAGCCCCCTCTCTGCTCCACACCGAAACAGTCCCCAAGGAAGACACAGCTATATTTGATTGACTCCCGATGAACCACTGTTATGCACTTGGCTAAAACTATGTCTTAAAAACAGATTATTAACAAAAGGTCATTGTGCCCCTGTGTCTGTACATTTCTCAGCCAGCAGTCAGGCAGCGATGGTCTTGGGCACAGGCAGATATCATCCTCTGCCTCTCTCCTGTGCCAAGATGTGCACATATGGCATCCCTGATTTCCCTTGTCTTCCTGGAACCAGGACCAGTGTGCACATGGGTGCAATTCAGATGCCTGTCCAGAGCTGGTAAGCTAGGCTTGTACTGAACCCACTGGGGACGGAAGCACTCCCCTTTACCCTCAAGAGCATAGCAGGTGATGGTTTGCCACATTGGCATTCAGGATTATTCCAGGAGTGGGTGGGTGAGATTCTGTGGCCTGCATGGTGCAGGAGGTCAGACTAGATGATCATGATGGTCCCTTCTGACCTTAAAGTCTATGAGTCTATGAGACAGGTATGTAGGCAGTGCCAATGAGATTTCAGGCTACCAAACATTCACTCCACTGCCATTCTGCAGCTACTGAGTTTGCAAGTGACTTCCCTTTTCCCAGCGTCATTGATGTTGGGTATGGTTTCTTGAGCCAAGTCACGAGCGAGTATGCCAGGGCCCCCAAAATAACAGTTGGTGCAGACACACCATAAAGAACCATATCATATCTGGGAAATAAAGTCCCATCTTCCCCCTTCAAATACAATCCTGATCTCAGCACCCTGGCATCATGAACGTTTCCAGTATTTTCGCACATTTGTATTCATGAATCTGCCTCTGTGGTCCACTAAGCCTTGCAGAATGAATGAACAGTTACCTTTTAGGTGACATACTCACTTGCCCACTGTGGTGCACAGAGTATTGGAATATGGGTGCCATTGTTGGCCCCTGAGCAGTTTGGAAACCTTATTCTCTGAAATCCAGCTATTATTTCTGGAACTTTTCTTATGGCAGCCACTTGAGGGTAGATCACAATGTTCATTGTCTCGCAAACTGCACAACGACGACCCCAACAGTGGACTTTCCAACCCCCAAATGGCTTGCAACAGACCTGTATCTGTCTGGCTTGGGCAACTTCCACAGGACAATAGCCAGTCACTTTTGCAGTGGATTGAATCTTCTAGTGCTGGAGGACTGGTGCAAGCTCCCTGTCCATCAACATTAAGGTTTGTTTCCTCATTCAGAAGTTCTGAAGCTGCTGCTGGTCATCACAGGTTTCCAAAACAATGTAATCCCACCACAATGTGCTGATTCTCTTGCAACAGAAGCAACAGGTAACCCAAAATACGGGTATCCACCATATCTGGACCATGTGAGCTGAATGAATTACTATTGACCCTCAAAGTCAGACATCTTTGCCATGTCAGAAAATGCTGTCCAAATTCCATCCAGCATCTTGCTAATCACCTACTCCACTGCTTAACCATTTGTCCCACAATAAGGAGCAAGAGCAGAATCAGATCATCATCCCATTGCTCCATGTCTTCCACCCAGTTTGGAAGTGAGAAACCGTGTGTGTGGGGGGGGGGGGGGCAGAGGAACATGATCAGGAACTGCCATAGGCAAATGTGTGAAGGCAGGAGATATTACCAACAACACACAGCAAAGCAGTTCCTAGGGTGTCTCCGTGGCTGCAAAGAACCCTGTGGTACTACCCCTGAAATGGTAGCACTAACGGTGCATAATTATGACAGTGTGGATGTGCGTACACAAGTGTACACAGTGTTATACATGTATCAAGCATTGTCAATATGGACATATGGCACAGGTATGGCATGAGCATGTACATAGTCCAATAACCGAGTATGCATGCCAGTGTAGACTTAGCCTTAGTGGCAGCTCTAACCCTTTCTATGGAAGTGGAGCATGTAGGCCACACCATACATCCAGGACCAAATGGGCAGATCAGTTTATCTAACTGAGTAGCTGTTTTGTTGTTGGCAGTCTGCCAGTCGGGACAAAGGGTGGCTCATAGTAGGGCTGAGTATCTATATCCACACTTTGCTGCAAAAAACACACGTATTCCCACCTTTACTCTTTTTACATTTTGGTTATTTAATAATGCCTTGGTTTAACTTTCAGGTAGCTGATGGAATTTGTTTAACTCGAGCAGGGGCTATTTTCATTGAACTGTAATTAGGGGTATCTCTTCGTTTAAAAGAATCACATGAAGATACATATGAATTGCTTGTGACTTGTGCTAAAATATTGGGATTATGGAGAACCTCCAGCATTTATTTTCATAAGAGAATGTTTTATGAAAAAAAAATCATATTTAGAGCATGCTTGATAGCAACTATAATTTATGAGGCAATGTTGACTTTGGGGGAGGTGGGCCCATCATCCAAGAATAGACAATAGGACACCTCTCCCGCTGAGAAAATGAGCTGCTGCTGCTTCCCATTCCGTTCATCTCCAGCATGAGTTGCACAGGGAACTAATTAAATAAACACATTCCAGTACATGCTGCTCCACTTCAACTCGGCCACATTGTAACAGGACAACTGGGTTTTATTTGTTTATAAAATAAGTGCTTTGTAGGACAATCAGACTAGCAGCTGCAGGAGAGGTTTTCAATGGAATTGCCAAACAGCAGCCCCGTAATGTGCAAGATTCAATTCCAGCATGCAGATTTGTTTGGATAGAAGGGAGGTCAGCTTCTAGCTTAGACAAAAACTAAAACACTGTCTAAGTCAGTGGTTTATTATGTCAGTGGCCTTGTCTGGGGTAGTGGTTTGCAGCTAATAGTTTAAAAGTGCCGTATCTACTAGTTATGATATGGCTTAAGGAGGAAAGAAGCAGGCATCGAGACACACTCGTCTGTATATTAATAGGTTCACTGTGCAACTCTTCCTTCTTGCCCCATATTGGAGGATTATGGGAATAAAAGAAGAATTTCTCTCTCAGTAGGGAACTCAACCCATTGTCTTTTCTTGATGTTGGGCCAATTACATGATCAGACAGGCATGGTCTACATAATCTTTTACAGAAAATATCCTTTAATCAAAATTAAAAGCTGGAGATTTTTCCTAATACCAGAAATTCAGCATAAAACACATCAATGCACATGGTTATTTATATGTTTGTTTTCAAACTAGGAGATGACCATGAATGTTAAGCAAAGCCAACTGGTATTACAGTATACCAGCTTCAGTGGTGCTACTGGGGCGCGTAAAGCTAGGAGAAATTTCCCCATTGGTAAGGCCCTCCCAAATTCACAGTCCATTTTGGTAAATGTCATGGTCATCGCATTTTTAAAATCTTGAATTTCACAGTTACAGATATTTAAATCTTAAATTTCATGGGGTTGTCACAAATCATGAATATGTATTTAAAAATATAAACATGTCAAGCCCTTAAGTCAGCATTTCTCAAACTGGGAATCCCAACCCAAAAGGGGATCACAAGGCCATTGTGGGAAGGTCATGGTATTGCCAACCTTATTCTGTGCTGCCTTCACAGCTGGCAGTCCAAAGAGTGGTGGCGAGCTGGGAGCCCGGCGGTGAAGGCAGCACTGCCACCAGCAGCAGCGCAGAAGTATGGGTGGCATGGTATGGTATTGCCACCCTTACTTCTGTGCTGCTACTGATGGCAGTGCTGCCTTCACCGCTGGGTGGCTGGAAAGCAGCAGCTGCTGACTGCAAGCTCAGCTCTGACAGCAGCGCAGAAGTAGGTGTGGCATGGTATGGTATTGGCATCCTCGCTTCTATGCTGCTGCTGACAGCAGTGCTACCTTCAGAGCTGAGCTCCAGCCAGCAGCCGCCACTTTCTGGTCACCCAGATCTAAAGGCAGCACAAAAGTAAGGGTGGCAAAACTGCAACTTCCCTGCAATAGCCAGATTTCACAGTCTGGGATGCATTTTTCACAGCCCAGAATTCGGTAGGGCCCTACCCAGTGGACAGACAAATTCCCAATGACCTTATATTTTAAATGGGACAAGACAAACACAGAGAACACAACAAAACAGGGAATTATTGGTGAGGAGGAGAAGAGCAGATTACTGAGAAGTTTCCAAATCACTGGGCCCACAGACACCACTGAAGGATGGGCAACTGATAAAGTAAAATCCATCAAGGTGATTTTTCAAGTGAGTAAAGCCATCAGGAATGTCTTAGTGGGGGGGGGGGGTGCTGCTTGAATGAATGGCGAGAGCAGTATTAGAGTGTATGTTTCTAAAATGTTACAGTCATGAGGTGAAATCCAGGCCCTATTGAAGTCAATGGGAATTTTGCCATTGAGTGCAGTGGAGCCAGAATTTCACCCAAGATTTGTAAAAATGGGTGCCTCAAGTTTGACTCCTAAAGAAGTGACCTTCAGAAGTCCTGAGCACATAATAGGCCACAAGGAACCTCAGTGGGTGAAGCAGTTTTGACAATCGGGCCACTTATTTAGATACCTAAGTAAGCACTTAAGAGTCTTAATTTTCCGCTCAACCGTCCTCAGGGCTGGTCAAGCTAGGTTTGTTGGGGATCTCTCTGTAGAGTGAGCAGCAAGTCATCAGTCTCTTTCTGCAGGATACTGTAATAGCATATAACTGTGGAATGTATGCTGTTATCATGCTGACTAACCATTGGGAGACTCACTGGTAGAGCCTGCCTGGAGTTTGTCTTAGGGGCAGCTCTAATATTTTCTATGGAGGTGGAGTATGTGGCTTGTGGTTCAAGCCACATATTCAGGATTGAATGGTCTAGATGGTTGAGTAATTGTTTGGTCCTCAGGTTTTGCCAGTGACAACAAAGGGTGGCTCAAGGTTGGACCGAGCAGCTACAGCCGTCCTCTGCTGCAAAGACAAGTTCACACACTTCCCATTTCTTTACATTTTTTAATTTTATTATTTAATAAAGTTCAGGATTCATACTTGTTTATGTGCTTTTCTGGATTGGCTATCTAGGACAACTGGCAACTTGTTAAGGGTTATCACTGCAGATGTTTAAGTAGAAGTAGTAGTAGTAGTAATAATTAATAACAATTAATGCAGCCAAGACCAGGTTACAAGAGGTTTTGACTACTGGGATGAAATTGGTTCACGGACATTTAGCCATAAGGATTTTTAGTATTTATTGACTGTCCAAACTAGAAGAAATATTTGTTTATTTCAAAATACTTTCTACAGTTAATTAACCTTTACAAGATACCAGCGTGGTATCTTACTTATTCTGTAACTTTCATTTGTTAATCTAAACATGCACTTCAATTAAAGGTAATCCAGTCTATCAGTTTGTGGGAGCAAAATTGTTCATCACAAAGTTTCTTGGTTCCAGAACACCATTTAATTGGCTATTAGGATAAATTTTAATGATTAAATAACTACACTTTCTTATGTTGCCTTTGTAGAACTTCTTAGTTAATTAAGCAACAGTAAAAGTAATCTGTGTGATATCTGGAGAATGAATGGGCATAAATCATAGAAGATTAGGGTTGGAAGAGACCACAGGGGGTCATCTAGTCCAACCTCCTGCTCAAAGCAGGACCAACCCCAACTAAATCATCTCAGACAGGGCTTTATGAAGCTGGGCCTTAAAAACCTCTAAGGATGGAGATTCCACCACCTCTCTAGGTAACCCATTTCAGTGCTTCACCACCTTGCTAGTGAAATAGTTTTTCCTAATATCCAACCTAGACCTCCCTCACTGCAACTTGAGACCATTGCTCTTTGTTCTGTTATCTGCTACCACTGAGACCAGCCGAGCTCCATCCTCTTTCGAACCCCCCTTCAGGTAGTTGATGGCTACTATCAAATCCCCCCTCACTCTTCTCTTCTGCAGATAAATAAGCCCAGTTCCCTCAGCCTCTCCTCATAAGTCATGTGCCCGAGCCCCGTAATCAGTTTTTTTGTTCTCTGCTGGATTCTCCAATTTGTCCACATCCTTTTTGTAGTGGGGGCCCCAAAACTGGACACAATACTCCAGATGTGGCCTCACCAGTGCCGAATAGAGAGGAATAATCACTTCCCTCGATCTGCTAGCAATGCTCCTACTAATGAAGCCCAATATGCTGTTATCCTTCTTGGCAACAAAGGTACACTGTTGACTCATATCCAGCTTCTCGTCCACTGTAATCCCCTGGTCCTTTTTCTGCAGAACTACCACTTAGCCAATCGGTCCCCAGCCTGTAGCAGTGCATGAGATTCTTCCATCCTAAGCACAGAACTCTGCTCTTGTCCTTGTTGAATCTCATCAGATTTCTTTTGGCCCAATCCTCCAATATTCCTAGGTCACTCTGGACCCTATCCCTAGCCTCCAGCATATCTACCTCTACCCCCAGCTTAGTGTCATCTGTAAACTTGCTGAGGGTGCAATCCACCCCATCATCCAGATCATTAATGAAAATGTTGAACAAAACCAGCCCCAGGACAGACCCCTGGGGCACTCTGATACCAACTAGACATCGAGCCGTTGATCACTACCCATTGAGCCTGACAATCTAGCCAACTTTCTATCCACCTTATAGTCCATTCATCCAATCGATACTTTATGACAAAGACCAAATCAGAGCAAACGGTTGCTAAAACTAACAAAAAGTAATTTTTGCCCATCATAGAAGAGAGAAAGAGGGGCAATATTTTTCAGTTCCTTTAAGTTCCATTATGATTTTATGAGACCATTCTTTCTGCAGAAAAAAAGGTTGGTGTCAGGGGACTGTGCTACCTCCAAGTGTAACTGCCTCCACTAACTCAGACAAGAATGACAAAAATACTTTTTTGACATTCTTTGCGCAAATGAAAGAAACTTGTCATTCCAACTTCACAAAACAGCGCTAGAGATGAAATGCTCAACTCCACTGGGACAGCCATTTTTTTTGCTGTTATTACAGAAGAAAATTATAACCATAAAAATGTCCAATTTAGGAAAAAAAGGTGCCACTTTAGTGTCATTTGCATAAAAGCTGTTACATACAAATTGTTATAAAGACAAATGTGTAGTACTCTTGTTGAAAATTGCTTATATCTTAGGTGCTTTGCCTGAAACGACATAAAGGCCTCTTCAAACTGAAATTCATTCTCAGGTAAATAACGCTGAAAAAGAATTTTCACCTATTTGTACGTACGTGAGCAGTTTTTCATATTGTCTTAAACAGGTTTTGACATGCTTTCCTCCCTACTTTTAAATCCTCTCCCCTTTTGCCTGCTGGTGGCCTCCATTATAATCACTTGGCATCACAGATGAAGTCAGATGGACAATTTGTCCTGAAGCTACTACAAGTTGAAGATTATAAATCAGCTGAAATAACTTCCTTTAAGAGTGGTGCAGCCATTACCTTTTTCAGCTGGAAAGTGCCTGTGTTTATCCCTTTCTGATAAGTTTATAATCAACCAGGCCCAAGGCAGGTTATTTGGTTCTTCACCACCACCACTGCTATGGCTTCACCCATTTACAGAGCCTTGTTGCAGCCATCTCAGAAAGTCAGCCAGATTCTGCAGTGCATGGTGTCAAATTCAGAAATTAAAACATGTATAAATGTTATGTGCTATTTATTATTATTTGTATTATAGTAACACCAAGGTGTCACAGCCAAGATCAAAGCCCCATTGTATTAAGGTATTGTACAAACATAGTAAGAGACAGTCCCTGCTCTGAAGAGCTAACAGTTTATACAAGAGAAACCAAAAAATGAGGGGAAACAGAAGCACATCAAGGTAGAATGACTTGCCCAACATCATACAGTAGATCAATGGCAGAGGCAGGACGAGAATTAAAGTCTCTTGGGTCTAAATTCAGTGCTCTCTCTGTTAGACCACTTCATCCTTAAATTATTGCTTATTCAACATTTCTATAAGGATTCTTCTATAAGTAATTTACAAGTTCACGTTCTAGATCTCAACAACCAAATAATGTTTTTCATTAACCAAAAAAATCTTCCACTTGATTAATAATTTTGATTTCTGATAACCCACACTGCAGGTATTTGATTATCATTTGTATAAATCACTGGTAAAAAAAAAAATCACTTAATCTCAGTTACACCAGGGTAAATCCAGACTAATTGTGTTGATGTAAATAGAACAACACGGTGACAGAGAGCAGCATTTGTTTACACGGGAAATTAATGTAGAATAACCTAGAGTGTGAATTTAAAGTGCAACAGCTATTTTGCACTAACTCTGTGCATGGACACTCTTATTCTGTGTGCTTTAATTTAATATACTTTAAAGTGGACCAAGCTAAACTGAACAAAGGCACATTCAGTCTGAAATAAGAGCGTCCACAAAGGGAGTTAGTGCGGAGTAGCTACTGCACTTTATATTCATACCCTAGCTTATTCTGCACTAACTTCTCTATATGAACAAGTCCTAATACTTATGTGAATGTTTTTTCATCCAAACAAGGAGCCCAAATTTTTCTTTAGTTATTACATGAGAAGCACCAATGAATAATGACACCTGGGTGTAACTGATGGGAACACTTAATGTATAATCCCAAATTAAGATGTCTAACTCACCTAACCTTCCACATCTCATACCAGAGTATTCCCAGACACATCCATTATACCCAACCCTAAGTAATAAAATAGAATACATTATAGCACATTATGTAGAATCTTTGACTCCTACAAGCTTTGAGACTTACAAGTGTAATGACCATCCACTGGAATACACTGTATGTTCCAAAGCATTCTAGGAGTTACATGCAAACATTTGCAGTGGATTTTTTTTTAAAAAAAAGTTTATTAGGGCTTTCAATGGTAAAATCAAGACAAGGATGCAACCTGCATTCACTTCACATTATATTTTTCTATCAGGGTAATCAGTTTCTCAGGCAAAAAAAAGTAACAAAAATGTTGCTTATATATGCCTGTTTATGTCTAGTCATTCATAAGCTGCTATACTACGTGAGGACTGATTTTCAGTGCTGCTCGGCACCCACAACTCCAACTGAAGTCAATGGGAGCTGCAGGTGCTTGGCATATCTGAAAACTTGCCTGTGTATATATAATCTCAGTTTTATAAAAAGCACATGCACAGATTTGGGATTGAGCATGTATTGCATGCTGCTTGTTGATTGGAGCCTCACCGGTACTCATCAAGCCTTAAGTATTACATTCATGTGAAACAATTAGACATAGGCTTGAACCAAAACCCCGCATCCAAACACCCCTTAGCTATGGGGCAAGGGAGTTCCACAGCTGACTCTGGATCTAAATCTTGTAGCTCATGTCTCTCTCTACACTGGACAGCAACAAATACCAGTTAGCGATGGATCCCAGCTGCAAAATGGATCCCACCCTCTGTGTGGGTTATCCCATATGTGCTTACTGCTAAACTTCTTGCACTTTCCTCTGAAGCAGCTGGTGCTGGCCACAACTGATCACGAGTCTGATCTAGTCTGGCAATTCTTACATTTCCTGTGTTCAGATCTAGGGGTTTCATTTTCCCTCTCTCTATATAGGGACCCCTTCTAAACTTTGAGGAGTTCGGATGAGGGGATTTTAGAACAACCTCCAGTCTCAGTGTCAGCAATTAACATTTTAAAATCAACAGGTTTCCGAGAGCACAATAATTTTTTCCTTTCTTTCGGAAAGAGGCATATAGCAAATGCCTTCCAAAATATCACTTGAGAGGAACCATCCATTTTTTTTCAATTAGGCTGTCTCGGAGATCTATGTAAAACCTATGCACACTAGAAGAATCGAGTCTTACCAAAATTTCATTAAACTATCAAAAAAACACTTAGAGGATAAGTGTTCTAAAGATGAAAAAAGAGAAAAAGTCTTCAGAATTTGTACATTTGCATTTTTTACTACAGATCACAAGGCCATAGAGCATATATAGTTCAAACACACAGGTTCTGATTACTTTTCTTTTTTTCTTCTTCTTCTGTGGCATCTTCATTACTGAAGGTGTGCAACCATGATAGTCCATTCTGTATAATCTTCTGCTAATCTCTTTATGGATGAATAATCCTTTTCATCCACCCAGGATACCACATTGTCCATCCAAGATCTCTTTTTCTGCCTCATGCTCTTCTGCCATCAACCTTCTCTTCTAGTGCCCATAAACATGCATTGCCTGCTGAATCTATTAAAATGTGCCTTGGAAACTGAATCTTTCTTTTCATAAGATCTCTAGTGTTTGCTGAGTTCCAATCATCTCTAACACTTTTTTGTTGGTTATGCAGTCTATCCATAATAATTTCAGAATTCTTCTATAACATCATAATTCAAAGGCTTGTAGTTTCTTTATTATCAATTGTCTGAATGTTCATGTTTCACAGCCGTAATTTAACACAGACCAAATGTAAGTTTTTAAGAGTCAGAATTTAGTCTTTAGTCCCTTATCAGATGTTAATTCTTCCAGAATATATCTTTCACTCTTGTTTGTGGTGTGCCTTCGGTATCTGATTTTTCCATCTTCTTCAATGATGCTTCCTAAGTAGTTATTATTTCTTATGCGCTGTACAGCTGTGCCATTCACTGGAGTCCTTGCATGTGTTCCCAAGATCATTGCATACCACCTCTATTTTTGTCTTGTCCATGTTCAACTCTAGACCATATTATTTGACATATTCACATATAATTTCCACTAACTCCATCAGAACTTCTTCTGAGTCAGCCAACAGCACTGTGACATCTCCATCTTTTTATCTACAAAATATTGATCTCCTGTATGTTCTTTCTGAAGTACCATATGATGATATTTTCCATGTGCCACAGAGTTATATATTTTTCCTAGGTAATCATTTGAAATGACAGTTTTGCTCTCTCAAACTCTCAAATAAAATCTTTTAATCAGTTTAGTTTCTGCTTCTCAGAAGTTTATCACAAATGGCCCAATGTTCTGACCAATTGACCTCTGCTCAGAAAAGCCAATCTGCAATAAGTGGAATATATATTTATTATTGAAAAGAAATGTGGGAATGTAGTCATCTCCATGATGTTGCCCTTTGTGTTCAAGAAATTACAATATAGTTAACTAGAATCTATACAGTAACTTTGGGATGCTCATACAATTTTGCAAGGTATATTTATGGAAGGAACCAGGTCTATTTCCAATAATTTGTTTATCACAGAATCATAGGACTGGAAGGGACCTCGAGAGGTCATCTAGTCCAGTCCCCTGCACTCATGGCTGGACTAAGTATTATCTAGACCATCCCTGACAGGTGTTTGTCTAACCTTCTCTTAAAAATCTCCAATGAAGGAGATTCCACAACCTCCCTAGATAATTTATTCCAGTGCTTAACCACCCTGACAGTTAGGACGTTTTTCCTAATCATAGAATCATAGAATCTCAGGGTTGGAAGGGACCTCAGGAGGCCATCTAGTCCAACCCCCTGCTCAAAGCAGGACCAACCCAACTAAATCATCCCAGCCAGGGCTTTGTCAAGCCTGACCTTAAAAACCTCTAAGGAAGGAGGTTTTTAATGTCCTCTAATGTCCAACCTAAACCTCCCTTGCTGCAATTTAAGCCCATTGCTTCTTGTCCTATCCTCAGAAGTTAAGAATATTTTTCTCCCTTCTCCTTGTAACAACCTTTTATGTACTTGAAAACTGTTATCATGTCCCCTCTCAGTCTTCTCTTTTCCAGACTAAACAAACTCAATTTTTTCAATCTTCCCTCATAGGTCATATTTTCTGGACCTTTAATCATTTTTGTTGCTCTTCTCTGGACTCTCTCTCCAATTTATCCACATCCTTCCTGAAATGTGGTGCCCAGAACTGGACACAATACTCCAGTTGAGGCCTAATCAGAGAGGAGTAGAGCAGAAGAATTACTTCTTGTGTCCTGCTTACAACACTTTGTCCTTATTGAATTTCATCTTATTTACTTCAGACTATTTCTCCAGTTTGTTCAGATCATTTTGAATTTTAATCCTATCCTCCAAAGCACTTGAACCCCTACCCAGCTTGGTATCATCTGCAAACTTTATAAGTGTACTCTCTATACCATTATCTAAATCAGGGGTGGGCAAACTTTTTGGCCCGAGGGTCACATCTGGGTGGGGAAATTGTATGCAAGGCCATGAATGTAGGGCTGGGGGTTGGGATGCAGGAGGGAATGTGGAGTATGGGATGCGGTATGCAGGAAGGGCTCAGGGAAAGGGGTTGTGGTGCATGAGGGGTGTGGGGTGCAGGAGGGGGCTCAGGGCAGGAGTTTGGGGTGCGGCAGGCACTCAGGGCAGGGAATTGGGGTGCAGGAGGATGTACAGCATGCGGGAGGGGGCTCAGGAGTGTGGGGGCAGGAGGGGTGCAGCAGGGGACTCAAGGCAGGGGTTAGGGGGATCATGGCAGGGGGTTGGGGTGCAGGAGGGGTTCAGGGTGTGGTCTCCAGCCCGGCGCCGCTTACCTCGAGCGGCTCCGGGGTGGCAGCGGCAGACAGTGGGGCTCCCGGAAGTGGCCAGCATGTCCAGCATTGGCTCCTGCGGGTGGAGTGGGGCAGGTGGTTCTGCTGTGCGCTGCCCTTGCCTGTGGGTACCACCCCCAAAGCTCCCATTGGCCACGGTTCCCCATTTCAGTCCAATGGGAGCTGCGGGGGTGGGGGCAGTGCCTGAAGGCGAGGGCAGTGCACGGAGCCCTTTGGCCCTTTTCCCCGCTAGGGGCCACAGGGATGTGGTGCCATCCACTTCCAGGAGCAGTCCGAGGCCACAGCAGGCCAGGAGCCTGCCTTAGCCCCGCTGCGCCAGGGGACTGGCAATCCCACAGGCTGGATTGAAAGCCCTGATGGGCTGGATCCAGCCTACGGGCCATAGTTTGCCCTCCCCTGATCTAAATCATTGATGAAGATATTGAATAGAACCGGAACCAGAACTGATCCCTGTGGGACCCCACTCGTAATGCCCTTCCAGCATGACTGGGAACGCTGATTACTCTCTGGGAATGGTTTTCCAACCAGTTTTGCACCCACCTTATAGTAGCTCCATCTAGATTGCATTTCCCTAGTTTGTTTATGAGGTCAGCGCCCATGGAAACACACATACCCCCAGTGTTGCGCTGCAACCCCCTCCCCCCAGTGCCTCTCCCTGCCGGAACACCGGGGGGCGGTCGGAATGCCCGGCCGTGGCCCCGCTCTCCTGGCTGGCCGGAGCACCTGTGGGAGGGCGGCAAGCCTGGCCACGGCCCTGCTCTCCCGGCTGGCCGGAGTGCTGGGGGAAGGGTGGCAAGCCCGGCCACGGCCCTGCTCTCCCGGCTGGCCGGAGCACCGGGGGAAGGGCAGCAAGCCCGGCCACGGCCCCGCTCTCCCGGCTGGCCGGAGCACCTGGGGAAGGGCGACAAGCCCGGCCACGGCCCTGCTCTCCTGGCTGTCCGGAGCACCTGGGGGAGGGCGGCAAGCCTGGCCACGGCCCTGCTCTCCCGGCTGGCCGGAGCGCCGGGGGAAGGGTGGCAAGCCCGGCCACGGCCCTGCTCTCCCGGCTGGCCGGAGCACCGGGGGAAGGGCAGCAAGCCTGGCCGCAGCCCTGCTCTCCCAACCAGCTGGAGTGCTGCAGGGAGGGCAGCAAGCCCAGCCGCAGCCCTGCTCTCCCAAGCAGCCAGAGTGCCGCGGGGAGGGCGGCAAGCCGGGCTGCAGCCCCGCTCTCCCTGCCGGAGCGCCGCAGGGAGGGTGGCAAGCCCGGCCGCGGCCCCGCTCTCCCGGCCCGCCGGAGCACTGAGATATTTTCTCTTTTTTCCAGGCTTTTTTTTTTTAAGCTGCTCAGTTTCTAAGAGCCTGTCTCAAAAAACCACATAACTAATGAGAAAGAATTTACCTTTGGGAGAATTGAGAGGGAAAACATACTAGCTTGGCTGTAAAATTTTAATTCTAAACCAGGTGATACTGTCAGGATACAGCCAATAAACTTTGCAACAACTAAAATGATGAGGCTCAGTGTAGTAACTTTATATTTTTAGTCAATTTATTTTCCAATTAAAATATGAAGAGAGAATGTTACTGCCTTTTGCTGTGACTACTTCAGATACTGTAGCATGTCAGAAATTCTGTGTAAATCTTCCAAAACCTGATCAAAAAGCTTTAAATTAGAAATGAGCAGAAATGCTTCAGAGCTCATAAAGAAGTTCATGGAGTACTTACTAGTAATGCCCCATGTCTGATAGCTAGCTCTTTATCAAAATTCACCTTTTCCATTATGCATACAGGAAACTGAAACCTGGTAACAACTGGGCAGGTGATGAGATGTGATAACCACTCATGGTTGGTTAAGAATTGTGCACATCCTTTTATTTTATTTTTACTCTGTCTTCCCTGCCCTGAACCCCATAGTTGTTTGCCTCATCCGCGGTTATGTCTTGTCTTTTAAAGCATAAATAATTTGGATAAAGCCATATATATTTGTACAACACCTAACACAATAGGGCGCTAGCCATAACATAAAATAAAAATACATTAAATATATTGTAAAAGAGGGTCTGCTCGCATAGAGTTGTGGTCTACTGTCCAAGTCAGGCTCAGATATAGATAGGGATTTTTTTATTACTATTAGAGAGATAAATACCTCTGGGAATTGTGTCATAATGCGAGACTTTAACTTCCTGATTATAGATTGGAGAATAAATGCTACTTATACTGGTAGAGCCCAATTATTCCTTGATGTGATAGATGGCAGTTTCTTCATCAAATCGTCACTGAACCAACAAGAGGTGATGCCATTTTAGGCTTACTTTTAGTTAGTGAAAACATCATAGAAGAGCTGGTCATAGGAAATAACCTTGGACTGAGTGATCACAAGTTGATTTAGTTTAAATTAAATGGAAGGATAATCAAAACCAAGTCATCAGCTATGAGTTTTGATTTCAAAAGGGCAGTATAGCGTGGCACAACTCACCTGGCGGCCCCTCCTGCTGGTTGTCTGGGAATTAGCGCTTTGCACCAGCCTTGGAGAGCCCTCTGCTGGCCGGTGTCTCGCCTATCCCTGGCCCCCATGTCCTTCCCGGACCCCGGTGCCCTTCACCCAGGGGTTCTGCCCCAGAAGTACACCCACACTCTGGGTCTCTGCTCCCCGGGAACCCCCAACCCTCTATCCCCACCTTGCCTCAGTCTATGGCCACTGCCAGTCACCATCTAGCCCCTGCTTACTGGGGAAGACTGCAGTCTGTAATGGCCACTCATCACTGGTAAGGGGTGGGGGGTTGGACCTGCTGCTTCTGCCTAGCCCTGGGCTGCACCTTTGCAACCCCAGTACCTGTTTGAGGCCTTGCTCAAGGCCTGCAACCTGGGGAGTTGCCAGGCTGGCGCTCCCCATCTCCTAGGCCCTATTCCCCAGCACTGGTTCACCTCAGGTACCCTGTCTCTCAGGCAGCCAGGTCCTTCTCCCTCCAGCCGAGAGAGAGAGAGACAGAGAGAGACTGACCCAGCTCCTCCCTGAGCCCTTATAACGGGGCCAGTTGTGGCCTGATTGGGGCATGGCCCCAGCTGTGGCTGTTTCCCCAATCACACTTGCTTTATTAGCTCTTTATGTCCCAGCCCTCCCCCAGGGCTGGCTCTTAACCCTTTCAGGGCCAGAGCGGGGTGACCGCCCCGCTACAGGCAGACTTTGGGAAATGAAGGGAATGAGTTAAAGAAGTCAGCTGGACTGAAAAGCTCTAAGAAATAAATGTGAAGAAGGCTGGGAATTTCTTCAGATCAAATATACAAAAACTATCCGAAATTTGAATATCACGCAAGGGGAAAACCTTGTAGGGAAAGGCTTAAGATCTAGCTGGATGAATAACTGCCTCAGAAAAGGTTATTAGGAGTAAGCAGAGAGCCTATAGGGAGTGGGAAAAGGAGTCAATCAGCAAAGAAAGTTATGTAGTGGGGGTTAGAAAATTTAGGAATAAAGTGAGAATTGCTAAAAGTCAAGATGAATTAGCTCTTGCTAGGAAAATTAAAATAAATAATAAGAATTTTTTAAATTAACATAAATAAAAAGATATTAATGAAGGATGAGGTGGGACTGCTATGCAGTGTGGATGGGAAGGAGATTAAAGATAATCTAAGAAAGGCCCAAAAACTAAGTGAATACTTTGCTTCAGTTTTCAGTAATGACGATAATATGGAACCTGTGCATGAAAGCAAAGCAGCTGATGGAAATGAGCATCTAGAAATGGAAATTTCTACATCTGTGATGGAAGAAAGACTTAAAGAGCTCAATGCGTTCAAATCAGGAGGACCAGATAATTTCCATCCCAGAATACTGAAAAATTGGCACATGAGATTGCTAGACCAGTAGCAAGGATTTTTAATAAATCTATCTATTCAGGGGTAGGACCATATGACTGGGGAATAGCTAATGTTGCACCAACATTTAAGAAAGGGAAAAAATGATCTGGGCAATTACAAACCTGTTAGCATGACCTCAGCGGTGTGCAAAGTTTTGAAGAAAATGGTGAAGGAAAGAATAATTATATTCACAGAGGTGAGTGGTAAAGGGGATGTAATGCAACATAGGTTTACAAGATCTAATATATGTAGGCTTCAGTAAAGCATTTGACACAGTACCATGCAGGAAATTATTAGTTACATTAGGGGAGATGGGCATAAACACAATCATTGTAAGGTGGATAAGGAATAGGTTAAAGTGCAGAAGGCAACAGGTTGTACTAAAAGGTGAACTATCGGACTGGAGAGAGGTTACTAGTAGACTTCTTCAGGGTTCAGTCTTGGGTTCAATTTTATTCAATATTTTAATTAATGACCTTGGCACAAAAAGGAGAAGTGTGCTAATGAAATATGCCTATGATGGAAATTTGGGAGGCATCATCACTATAGAGGATCAGAATATTATACAGGAAGATGCGAATGACTTTGAGGCTGGAGTGACAGAAAAAGGATGAAATTCATTAGTACAAAGTGCAAGGTCATGCATTTTGGGGTCAATAAGAATTTTTGCTATAAGCTGGGAGCTTATCAGTTGGAAATAACAAAGGAGGAGAGGACTTCGGTGTGTTGGTCAATCACAGAATGACTGTGAGCCACCAATGTGATGCAGTCATGAAAAAGGCAAATGCAACCCTTGGATGTATTAGATGAGGCATTTCCAGTTGAGCTAGAGAAGTATTGATTATACAAGACAGTGATAAGTCCTCATTTGGAATACTGTACAATTTTGGTCACCCATGTTAAAGAAAAATTAATTTAAATTGGAACAGGTAAAGAGAAAAGCTACTAGGATGCCCAAGAGAATGGAGGCCCTGTCTTATGACATGGGCCTGAAAGAGCTTGGCTTGTTTAGTCTCATAGAGCTGGGCTATGTTTGCTCTCTACAAATACATTGGGGAGTGCTATTTAAGCTAAAGGATAATGTTATCACAAGAAAAAACAGATATAAACTGTCCATGAACAAATTTAATCTGGAAATTAGAAGGTTTCTGGAACAGCCTTCCAATAGGAGTTGTGGGAGCAAACAACTTAATCAGATTTAAGAGAGCTGGACAAATTTCTGAGTGAAACTGTAGAATGGGGTTGCTTGTGATGGTGGGGGGCAGGGCTCAATGGCCTTGGGGATCAATTCCAGTTTATGTCTTATGTTTCTAACGTTCATGCTTCAGGGTTTCAGCTGGCCACCAGCAGGGATCAGGAAGTGATTTCCCCCCAATGTATTATGGGCATCTTTTTTATTTCCTGCCTCTGAAGCATCAGAGTTGGCCATGGCTGGAAATGGGACACTGGACAAGGTGGGCGGCTGCTCTGAGGTGGCACTGAGCATTCTCTCAGATGCTTGGCTGAGTGGTTCTTATTCTCATGCTCGGGGTCTAACTGATCACCATATGTGGGGTCAGGTACATATTTTTTCCCAGGTCAGGTTGGCAGTGACCATGGGAAGTTTTTGTCTTCCTCTCCAGTGTGTGGGTGCGAGTCACTTGCCAGGATTACCTGGGTATATCTCATTTAATCATTTCTTTGTCAATGCAGCGGCCTTGGCATTGGTGCATCTTGGTCCCTCCTATTCTCACATAATAGTCTAGTCTCCTGTGGGTCTCATTTATTTTGGTCTTGTTTCCACTGTTGGGTTTAGCGTGTGGGTGCTGGCTGGTGTTGGTGGGCTGTGATACACAGCAAGTCAGACTGGATGATCTAGTGGTCCCTTTTGGACTTACATTTAATGACTTCATGACATTAGAATGGGTAAAAAAATGAATTTCAAAATCTTTTCATAAATGAGGGAACATTTTTTGCAAAAAAAATAATGAAAAATTATCCCTTCCGTACGGCCAGCTCTAATAATAAATAATATCACACCTACACACAGTGATTTCTAAGTGTGTTGAGTGCAGGTCACCTGGTGACTCAAAGACCTGGGTCAGAAAGATCTCTGGCGTAAATGAACTGAAGTTAATACAGTTTACCTGGGGATAAATTTGGCCAACTGAAAACTAAGCTGCTTTGTCAAAATGATGCTGATCAACCAGTGACTTTGCACTTGTTTAAACAAAGGGCAAAATAATTATTATTTATTAAACACAAACAATGTGAAATTCAATGTGAAATGGTGCTGCACCGTACACGTAAGGAAAAATAGTTCCTGCCCCAGAAGCTTCACACTCTGAGAAAAGCCCACAGATGATAAGAGACACAGGGAAATTCAGAGATAGGAGATCATGTTACTTTGCTTTTACATTGTTATCTCATTTCAGGCTGGCCTGGAAGAGGAGTTATTTTAAGAGGAACTTTAATGTGGAGATAGTGGTGGCCTGACCAGCAGGTATGTGGGCGGGGTCTGCCACATACCAGGCAGTGTGCAAAAATGCCCAGCAGCAGCAGCAGAAGGACCATTGAGACTTTTATAACTGGTGGACAGGCTGGGAGTATATAATTATAGACAGGTCGTTAACAGAGGCAGGGGCTGTGAAGGGCTTTGACAGTGAGGAGGAACATATTTAACTTGTGGCATTTCAGGGTAAGCGAGTGGAGGTGTGTCAAAAAGGGGTGTGTCATGGACAGATTGGTGGGTGAAGAAAGGAATTTTGTCAGCCACATTTTGAATATGCTGGAGAGGAGAGATCCTTCCCTTACTCCTGTCAGATGTGCAGGATGGGAGAGAATGAAGAAACAGCAACTGATTGGAAAGCCCCTGAGGTATCCTGTCCACATACCCAGTGGACTCTTTAGTGTTCCTTACTGCTGCTCTAAAGAGGGACAGATTACACACACCCCTAGCACTTGCTTCCAATAGCGGTAGCTGCTCAAGGAGTGGGATCTTAGCCATGCACTAAGATGGTAGCCATATCCATTTATGGCTGGCGAGCACTGTCCAAGACATTGACCATGATCCGCTCATTGTTGAAATGGTGACATTTTGCTATATTAACCTGATTTTCAATTTTTCAAATTTTTGGTGTAAGTGTCACAAAAATGTTGAGCTTTTAATCAGGGAGTTCAGACATCTCTATATCTCTTAGCTGCAGGGATGGTAACTTCATTAAGTGGCGTAGATACGGTGGTGATGAATGTGCTATAAATGCACAAACAGACAGATAAATATTGATCGAGAGACAGAGAGAGAATTCCACTCATTGACATTTTATAGTGAGTTCTGACCTATAGCTCTCTTTTGATATGGGAAACTAGAAGTCAGTATGGGAAGGAACAAAGCATTCACATTACTACTTACCATGCAGTACCTGCAATTCTTTGTCATAAAAGTTTCAAATGAAAACCAAACCAGACACACTCACATTCGTAGAACAATCTGGTTTCTAATTTGTTCTCAGCCTCTAGCAATAGAGAACTATTTTTAATGGAAGAATTTGCTAGCAGTGCTACTGAATACAATTCTATCCATGTCCGGGTGGTCAACTAGGTTTCTATGATTTCCAGAAATATTTCAGGTTGGATAGTCTCAGAAATATAGTTCTGGAAGACTTGTCATTGTCTTCCTGCAGTGCTTCCTATCCCAAGCTTCTGGGCCAAGTACATCACTTGAAACATCATGGCTTCCGGACGTGAGACTAGTGAACAGGCTACACACTCTGCCAAGGTTACTAGTTATTTATCACCACCAAGCACAAATTGTTAGTAAGTTTATAATCGTGGATTTTATTCTTGATGTTGTCTTGATTTATAACAGCTACCTCTAAAGATTCTCTGGTGGGTAAGCGGGGTTCTTTCATGCCATGATAGTATATCATTATGAAACAAAGCTTTTCTCCCTCTTAGGGTATTTCTATGGCCCATACTTCCCTATCATTTGGGCCCAGTTACCCAATTCTCTCTGAATGTCTTGATGGTAACTGGCTATCCAGGCAGGCGGGTGGCTTAATATACACCCATCTCTACTTCCATAATCTATAACTAGTCACTCAATTTGGCAGAGTGGATGAACATTTTGTTCAATTACATTAAGGGTCTGATTTTAATTGTGTAATATTCCCATTAATAATGTCTCTTTAAGTCATCTATTCAGATTCCACAATGTTAAACTGTCTTTGAAACTTAAAACGAATGCAAATAAAAAAATGGGAAAGTTAGCTCTCACCTGGTTTATGATAAAATGCCTCAATATGCTAATGTTTTCGTTATTAAAATGTATAAAGAGAAAAAAAAGCTGGAAATGAATAGTGTCAGGGTTTGTCTTAAGAGCTGATTGCAGTAGTTCTCTATGGAGGTACAGCACTTAGGATTGCTCTGACAGCAATGACAGAGGAATTCATGGTTCAAATGGTGCAGGTCACTATAACTCTAGAAGAAAGCAAGGACAAGGCACTATAATTCTAAAGAAAGCAAGGATAAGGCAGCAAAAATGTGCTTCCAAAGCAAAGCTGAGGTGCTGAAGACCCTTCTGGAGATGGGTAATGTATCATTCTGTTGATAAAGCAAGACAAGGTAGCACAGTCAGGTAGACAGGGAAGCAAGGAGCTTAAACCAAACAGGAGGGGGTTATTTCTGGAAACTTCTGATTGAAGGAAGTACAACGCAGAGTTTCATTCTATACCAGTATTCCTCTTACAGGTGGAGAAGCTGAACTACAGAGAGAGTAAGCAATTTGCCCCAAGAAAGCTGTGACAGAGGCAGGAACTGAACCCAGGGCTTAAATTCTTATAGAGTATTTCCCAGAGGACACCTCACCCAACATGCTATAAAAACTCCAGGGGGTTGAAAATATTTACTGAAGCTCCGGTCCGGACAGCTGAAGCTGAATTTAAGCCCTGACTGAACCTATGTTTCCTGACTCCTAGCCCCATTCCTTATCCACTGTACCACACCAAGGAAGCCAGTGACAAATCTATGTGTTTTTATTTGTATTGTTTTGCAGAACTGATGTCACCAAAACAAAATAATGTCAGCAAAATTACATCACTAAAACTCTGGCAAAATACATAACAAAAATCTGATGTGGCACAGGAAATGTAAACTAATGTATACATTAAAACGTCAAGGTTTCAGGGGAACAGCTCTTGAAACCCATAATGGCTACAATGCAGTCAACATCATTTTGCTATTCAGACTGTTGCTGTCTGTGTGGTATATCCCTCCATGGCCCACAGGCCAGTCATTTTTCATTTTTAGACTTAGCTGGGTTTTGGAAGAGGTCAGACGTATCCAGGGACCTAGGATGAAAGACAAATCAGAAATGCATGAAGGGTTGGGATGGGAAGTGGACAAAAAAGACAAAAGAATGGGGCAAGCTCAGACACAAAAGAAGAAGAGTGAGAGGATAAGATGGCCAGAATAGGGAGGAGGAGGAGAGGACAAACTTTAGTTAGGTAGAGAAAGATAGATACTTGTGAATAATGAGGAGATTTTTTAAAAAATTAAAGCCATGAAGTATTAAACAACCTGCCCTCCAAAATTAAGGGTTTTTTTCCATCTTGGGTTTCTGATGACATGGACCAAGCAGCTGAATGATTGCTTTTATAGTTGGATACTATTATTATTATTGCCTACGGGCTGGCAAATGTAAGGTACAGAATGCATCGTGTGTGGTTCAGTGGGAACTTGCAGGATCTGACCCTTGCTATGCACAGTGGAGTCTATTTAATGCTTTATATTTTGGAAACTGAAATGTCTGGGAAAAATTTATGCCAATAAAGGGAAAAGTCCTGCCCAAAGGTTAAAAAACCCAGAAGTCAGGAATGTCAGGAAGTCAGAATTCTCATGAGTGGAGAATATTGGAGAAACCTAGTTTGAGGTTTTTGGCAAACGTTCGTGCCTTGTGTTCTGAGTAATCATGAACTATAAGCCCAGAAAATACCAGAGCTGCCTCTTTAAACACAGTACCCTTTCCCCTTTTTTCATTTAGTTATCTCCTTCTCTGCTCCATGGCTCAATCTGCATATGTTATTGGCCTCGATTCCCAGGGCTGCCACCTCAATCTGTAGTAGCTAATAGTACAACCTCACACATGGCATTGGGACCAAGCTCAGGTTAACAAGGAATCCAAAAGCAAATGGCTGAGGGAGCTTGCTATAAAATAACCACTTGAAAATTCAGGCTGTGATTTTTCTTCACATTTGCATGGAGGAAGCAAAGCTTTCAGTCTCAGCGGTTCAGTCAAATGCATTAAAAAGATGAACATTTTAGTTAATGTTCTAAGAAGATTTCTAAAAGCAGTTTTGATTGTGTACTATTAACATTAATTAATTTCTATACTGAGACCAGCGGTTATATTAGTAGAATGCATATTTTAATCAATTTCTACTTGCTGTTTTGTGCAAGTTAAAGGTAGCTTTGTGGTTTGTGCATAGTTTATACAGTGCATTTAACTCAATGTGCCTTAGGTAATGCTCATCCAAGGTTCAATGTATACTCTAATCAGAGCATGATACAAGAATTCTGAATGAAGCCCCTACAAGTAATAGGGTTGTTTTCATTTTGGACTGTAGTGGAATATACCCTTTCTAAACAGGTGCTTGAATGCATTATTAAATAACACAATGCACAACTGCACTGTCATCGAGAGCAAGCATAAATAGTTAGGATTAAATCTCTTTTCAATGGCAGTTTACTTGCAATAGAAAGCAAGCTGATTGATATACATTTGCAGTAGTTCTGTTATTGGTAAATTTGAAAGGATGTTGCCAAGTGATCTTTATAGTTCTCAGTCTTTTAAAAAAAAAAACCCTCTCCATTTTGTAATATACTGAACCTTTTTTTCCCTAATCCTCCAGCATTTGGCAAATATTGACACGTTCTCCTCTATGTTTCTAAACAGAGTTTGAAATTAGCATGACATTAATGTTTACTCCGTTGTTTATTCACATGCATCACTGATGATTAAGGTGACCATATGTCCCAGTTAACCAACCCGTACTATTGAAACTGGGAAATGGTTTTGGGGACATTTTATTCTACCTCTCCCCACACATACACTTTCTAGCCCCTCGATCCCCCTTTTCCTTCCCTTGCCCAGTGCTCTAGTGCTTTCCTACACCACAAAGCCAGGCCCAGCTGCCAGAGAGCTCTGCCCCACCCTACTGTGCTGGGAAGAGCAGATGTTACATCCAGCCACCACTGAAATAGTGAAGCGCCACATGAGAAGAACCATGAGTCAGAGAAGAGCCACGAGAATGATTAAAGGATTAGAAAACAAGCTTTATAGTGAGACTCAAAGAGCTCAATCTACCTAGTTTAACAAAGAGAAGATTAAGGGGTGACATGATCACAGTCGGTAAGTACCTACATGTGGAACAAATACAAATAATAATGGGTTTCAATCTAGTAGAGGAAGATATAACATGATTCAATGGCTGCAAGCTGAAGCTAGAGAAATTCAGACTGGAAATGAGGCATACATTTTTACAGTGAGGGTAATTAACCATTGGACAGGGCCGCCTCTAACTTTTTTGCCGCCCCAAGCAAAACCAAAACCAAAAACCAAGCACCGCCCAGTCCAAACAAAAAGAAACAACTCCCCTCCCCCACAGCGCCCGCCGAAACAACCCCCGAGCGCCTCTCCCGGCCAGAGTGGCAGGGGGAGGGCGCCATGCCCGCGGCCCCGCTCTCCTCCCGGCTGGAGCGGCGGGGGGAGGGTGGCATGCCTGCGGCCCCGCTCTCCTCCCGGCCGGAGCGGCGGGGGGAGGGCGGCATGCCCGCGGCCCCGCTCTCCTCCCGGCCGGAGCGGCGGGGGGAGGGTGGCATGCCTGCGGCCCCGCTCTCCTCCCAGCGCCACCCAGCTGAAGTGAGGCTTTTTTCTTTTTTTTTTTTAAACAAAGCACCACCCTAAGATTGGCCACCCCAAAGGTGCCGCCCGAAGCACGTGCTTGGTCGGCTGGTGCCTGGAACCGGTCCTGCCATTGGAACAACTTACCAAAGGTCATGGTGGATTCTACATCACTAACACTTTTTAAATCAAGACTGGGTGTTTTTCTAAAAGCTCTGCTGTCGGGATTATTTTGGGGACGTTTCAAAGCCTGTGTTATATAAGATGTCAAACTAGATGATCACAATTCTCCCTTCTGGCCTTGGAATCTATGAAGCAGAGAACTATGTAGGATCATGGAAGCGGTTACTCTCAGCCCCATTCCACAAGAGGTTCTTCTGGCCATTGGCAGAAATCTTCTTGAGCCTCTTTGGCCCCAGCTATAGAGTCTTGTGAAATTACTGGCCCCCGAGGGAGGGAATCCTGTTTGATGACAGAAGAGAGGAGCAACACAGCATGGAGAGGAAGAGGAGGGCAAAATGCAGAGGGAGAAACCCTTTGATATAAGGAGGAGTTTGGAAGCAACAGTTTCTCAACCACCTCCCACTCTCCCACTGCCACCTCAGTCAGCTAGCTCAGAGCAGCGCTGGCCGGAGTGCTCAGCTGCCCGCAGCAGCACTCCTCACCTTCCTCTCCCTCGTCCACATCAGGATTTTGTCCCCTCACAATGAGCACCACCAGCACCACCTCCCCATCCCTATCAAAGACACTCTCCCCAACTTTCTTGCCATTAACATGCTCCTTATAACTAGCAGCTTCCATCTCTCCCACATCTATCACACACCACAGACCTGAGAGCTCCCTCCACTCCCTCCCCCTCCTCCACACACAGCCCCCTCCCCCTCTCTGCTCCTGCCAACCCTCCCCATCCCCATCCTCTGCCCTCACAATTATTATTTGTATTGGAGTACTGCCTTGGGGCCCCAGCTCACCTCTTGGCCCTGTAGGTGCTAGACAGTCCCTGCCCTGAATTGCTTTAAATCTAAGGAGACAAAAAAGGAAAGGGTCGGAAGGGAAAGAGGCACAGCGAGCTGATGCTACTTGGCCAAGGTCATACAGCAGGCCAGTCAAGTCTCCTGATTCCCAGTCCAGTGGCCTATCTCCTGGACCATGTTGACTCTCCAAGCTTCTCCCCATGAACCATGCTCCATGCCTTTCCTATGTCTTTGTCCCCCATTCTCTGCTCCACTCCCAGAGCCTCCTTTCCAGCCGCTGCTCTTGTCCTCTGAATAAACACATAGCTCAGGCATCACTGAATGGGTGAAAGAGAGGGAAAGTGAGTGCGTGCTATGGGTGGAGAAAAAGAGGGTGTGCGGAGCTTTTGAATCAGGTTGAAGAGGGATTCCTGGGCAGGTGGTGATCAGAACAACTTCCGAATGGCTCGTGCCGAAGGGTATGTGTACTGTGTACTGTGCAGCTGGGAACGTGTCTCCGAGATCAGGTTGGCCAACATGCACACACAAGCCCTGCTCCAGCCAGCATGCCAAAATTGCAGGATGGTGGCACAGGCTAGCTGCTTGAATACAAGCCCTCCAGACCCCTGGGTCTGTACTTGGGGGAGTAGCCCAGCATTACCAACTCTCATGATTTTGTCATGAGTCTCGTGATAATTATTGGTTTCCTTAAAGCCCCAGCTCCTGGAGTCAAGTGGATATGTGATGATTTCAGCCTTCATTCTTAAAGAAAAAGTAAGTTTCTAGCCCTCGGGACTGTGGAGAAAGCTTCAAAATGTGACCCCAGTGCACCCTAAAAGCTCAAAGAGTAGAAGGCAAATAAAAAACTTCAAATCTATTATTTTACATAAACTCATGATTTTTGAAGAGCCCGACTCATGGTTTTTGAACATTTGGGGTTGGCAATACTGCTAGCCTGTGCTACCACCTGGGCCACCATATCCACACTGCCATTTTTAGTGCACGAGCTTGAACGCAAGTAACACGAGTCTGTCACTGTACAGGCTTGTGAGGCAGAAGGACCTTTCCAAAAGCTTCCTCAATGGGGAGATGCAACCACTGTGCCTCTCTGCCCTGCCACCACCCCCATCCCATTCAGGATTTTCACTCATATGGAGATATTGCTTCCTCCTCCTCACTCAACATCTGGCATCAGCCTGAGCAATGGGACAGAGAAGATGGTTCACACTTGGAGTTCAGTTTCCATCTCTATTCCCTCCTTGTGTTGTCTGCTGATTTTGCGAAGTGTAAGAAGATTTGTGTGTGTAAAGGCCACCTGTCCAGTGGGAATTGGACTGAGCCTACCACTAGACACAAATTGATGGGAATGACTTTCTGTCCCTACCTTGACATGATTTCAATCGGTCAACTACAGATGAAAGTCTCAATAGCTCATTACTAATTCCCTGAGCCATACTGTCTCCCCAATTGCTTCATAAGACTTAACCAGCTTGAAGTTTCCCAGTATTTAAATTAATCATTTCAATTACCCACTACTTGTGCAATATTGCACACGGTTTCACTAGACTTTTTCATACACCCAAACATCATCAGAAAAACTTCAGTATCAAATCTATATCTTAATTAGTGATAAGCTGTTTTAAGTCTAGGAAAATTAAGAAATTTTAAAGTCACAAATTTTCTCTCTATTTCAAAGATGCAAATACCAGAAAGAGAGCAGTTAGACTTTAAAAGAAAAATTTATGAGTATTTCCCTCTTGGTACTCCTTCCAGTGCTTCCTAATTAAGGACAAACCAATACAGTATCATGTACCAATCTGGTATTTATTAACAAAGCTAGTCATGATTTTTAACTGATTATGGCTCAGAGGATCCTCCCCTCATTAATATAAATGAATTAGGAGGAAAAGTGCCAAATGTTCCAAATGGGAATTAACATGAGACTGCAAGGTATAATTAGTTGAAAATGCTAAATACATCAAAGTATTAATTTGTATGTGTATAAATATGTTCCATATTTATACAGTATATAAGTATATTATATATGCAGAGTGGACAGATAGATATATGGAGATTTAGATATAGATTAGATTATAGATAGATACACACCCTTTGTATATTATACCATGAAGCTGACAAATATAATCCACTTGGCTGAAACAGGGGGATAAAATCCTGTGACCTAATATAGAGAGGTGTCCACACAAGATGACTGATTCTGTAAGTCACTTAAGACAAAAATCTCTGGGCCAAATTCTGCTCTAATAACAACTCTACAACCCTATTGGCCTCTTTACTTTAAGTCACATGATCATAAGAGCCTGTTTCAGCCAGTTGGACTGTCAGCCCAAGGGCTTCATTAATATCTGAATATATTATACATTCTCTCCCTCTGTGTTCAAATATGCTGCATAAGTGTATCTCACACCATAATTTTGCCCTGTATTCGTGACATACCTTGTTCAGTGCTTGGAACACATTTCACTGGTTCACTGCTGGCCAGGCAAATTTCAGGAAACAAAATTCTTTGGGAAAGAAAAAAAGGGAAAGGGTCAGAAAACTAAACTAGATACAAAAATAAAAGTAAATAAAGGCATGTAATAATCTATACCACATTCTACATAGGGCTCACTCTTCCTGCTGAACAATGGTTCTCCCATTCCTCACTCTTAGAAGCCTGAGTAGGGGCTAGCCAGTGAGGTCAGGGGGGTCAAAGGTTGCAAACTGAAAGACAATCAATGCTTGACGTAGCCCCACTAATATTACATAAGGGTTGCTGGTTGGACCAAACCAGGGTCTGGCCTGATGGCTAGTGGCATAAAAACAGCTCACCTGGCCTGTAGGGAAAACCTTAATCTGGTGACCTGGAGTAGATTATAAATGAGACTAGCCATTCACATTCTGGAAGAATGTTCACATTCATTATTAATAGCAGCACACCCCTTCAGCTAGAGATAGGCTCAGATGGAATCCCAAATCCAAACCTCTTTGAATTTTGGGAGGAAGTGGATTTCTAACCCTGGATCTGAACCCACCTCTGTGATTTTGCATGTAGGCTGAATCCAAACCTGAAAGAGTTTTTTTCTGGTTTCATTTCAGATGAAACCAAAATCTTGAGTGTACAGCAGTTTTAACTAGATTTCAGCTAATATGGCTGCAATCTTGAGAGATATGGGTGATCTCGAGAGATTCCCAACATTTGGATCAAAATCTTATACGACTTCAACACCATCAAATGTGAACTTGAACTGTAGCCTTGGACTGGCTTCAAACCTGAACCCCAGTCCCTAGCATGCACCTTGTCTGAGTCAGATCCAAACACCACCACCTCCGCTCATTACTACAGTCAGCTGTAAGTGTTGATAAAGCCTGTCTGTAAACTGCTATGTGGTACAATGGAAATGACAGACTATGAAGTCATAGACAACTTTATCACTATTAAACAAAAAAATCTCACATGTGGGGCCTTTAGGCGCTATTGCAATCGAGATAATAAATAATGACAACACAGGTATGGAATAACAACAGAGATAGAAAAATACTTAATTCTGGAAGTTATTTTACTGTACAAGAAAGGCAGGGCTTATTGTATTTGCTTTCCCCAGTGAAGAATGCCCTTTGTGGGCTTACTTATATAACACCCACTTGTGGTCATAACTGCTTCCCTGGTATTTTAACCTTCAGCTTTTCAGTTCTTCTAAATACCTAATTAGTACTGCTTTCTTAATGGTTTTATAAAAGCATCTTGGCATGTATGCGAATGGCCTAATGCCAACACACCATAACGTGCAGCGACAGTAATGGCTCTGTCTCTGTACTGATGCTGCATGATAGAATATTACCCGAAAATCAAACACAAATCCAACAGGAGAGCTCACATTTCCAATAGATCCCACGAACCTGCTTTAAGAGCTCTGTTTGGACTTCACTTTTATGATTATAGATGTTTCCCTTCCTGCCCCTCCCTTGCAGTGCAAGACAAGTTTCTCTGCACCTCTTCCTTCCTTTCTAACACTGAAATCAACAGGTGCTGCTTACTACACATTAGCGAGACCCACCCATCCCTGTCTTTGTGAGTGCCTTCAAACTCCTGCAAGAGGAGAAAGCCAGGCCATGGGACTCTGCATGGACTATTCACTCTGTAGCAAAGATGGGGCCCTTTGGGAAGGGTAGTGGGATGTGACGTGGTACAGCCATAGCTCTCTGACTATACATACTCACTGGGCTAGACCAGTGCATGGGATGTCCAGCAGGTGCAGAATCTGCTGCAATCAGAGAGTCCCAGTTGCTGCACTGGTGCTTCACGTCTCCCAGCTGTGTCCTGTGTGGAATCCATTTCGGGCTACATGGAAGGCTCTATATGAAAGGGGCAAATCTCTCTGTATTCGATCTACTTTGTCCCATATGATCCCCAGCAGTCTAAGAATCACCACTGCCAGTCAGGGGCATCTCGGACCAGTGTCAGTGATCTTCCAGTGGTACAGCCTCACGGCTTCCCTGTTATGCTTCTCTGTGGATAATGTAGAGGTTGTACCTGGGGTAATTCTGACCCAGCAATCCCTGGCTGGCACAACGGCCCTTAGGGGTCTTTGGCAGCCCGCATTAATTTACAGTAGTCCTCAGATTACTCTAATTTACTCCAGCAGACTATACCAGCAGAAAGTTGGATAATGCTCAGGCTGTGCAGGGTGGCTTAAAATCACCTTTGCTCATATCTCCCTACTGATCTGCAGCTGAAAATCTGGGGCTTTATATTATTTTCCCCAAAACAGTTAGCTTCCATTATCAATTAGTACATGGAAGTTCTTTAGATTCATTGGGAAAAACATAAAAAGCATTTCATTTATGATGATACCACTGATCTGGACAAATCTGATACTCCGCAAGCTGTCAACACTACAGCCTGGTCTGATGGTAACACTATATAAGATCTTCAGTCAGGCTCAGTGATGGAAAAAATGTGAGAGAGGCTGCTCTTGTGGTGTTTCACTCCCAGAAGAGCCCAGGCAGTACTGGGAATCTCTAAAGAAAGCTTGAAGTTCCTAACTCCATTTCTACACATTTTGGATAAACTTTGTATATGCCGCTGAACGTTTAAGGTGCTTATCCAAACGTCCAAAACATTTGAGGTTCTCCAGTCACTAAGTAGATGGTGTCTTTACTTTCTATATACATATACCTTGTATAAGAGGAATGTGTACTCTTGGCATATCTGTGAGAGCAATAAAAAAACATTAGTTGAAAATATTTAACATACCAAGCAATAAAATGTCCCCTATTAGCTTTCCCAAATTTTCCATAGGAATATATAGCTTTTTCTACACCAGTTCTAGACATTGGTCCATCCAGTCCTGAAACCTCCACCCAGCAAAAGAACATAGCTATTTGGTGCAGGGACTGTCTTTTTGTCCTGTGTTTGTACAGCACCGGGACCTCTAGACACAAATATATAAATAATAAATAAAAATAACAGTAATAATGCTAGAATACCAGCCTCCTTCTACAATTTTATAGGGTGAAATGAAGAGAATTCTGCACCACACAGGCACATCTATACACAGAGTGGCAAGAGGCATGGGGGTGACACAAAGAGGCCAGAAAATCAGGGGGAAAAAAGAAAAAATAAAGAAAGCAAAATATTGAAGCTGTCTTTCAAACTGTATAAAGTTAATTCAAATCAAATTGATTTCAAAACAGTGCATTCTATTCCTGCAATTTCTATTGCCATATGGGACTTTTAAATTCTGGCTTTGGAAAGGAAAGAAAAAAGCACAAGGTAACCCATTTATACATGTACCAGAAGTATGAAGACAGCAGCCCAGTCTGTTACTGGAGCTGTTCTCAAAAGTTTAGTGGGCTTTTCTTTCTTCCTGGGGATTCTATAGTGCTACAATCAAATACTTGACAGCCATTTTCAAGTAATTTTGCATGATTTCCATTCTGAAGGAGTATTAAATGTAAGATTCCATGCAGCCAGTCAAACTCTATGCATTTTTCTATTTTTTCCCCAGCATAAACACCGTAAAGCAATGTCCCTAAGTATAGCACAATACCATATTATTTTCCCTTCCCCTTTTTCCCCATAGAAAATGCAGAACTTTTGTATTTTGTCTTACTTGTCATACTTTTAGATGTAATGTCTCTTGAATGGAACAAATCAAATGTAAAATGGAACAATCAAATGTAGAAATAACAATATATGGCTGAGGGGAGAACAGGTACATTTCATGTACCCTGTAATACATTTAAATTCTCTACATGTCCTGCTTATAGTAAATAAGATTTTTAACAATTTGTGGCATTCAAAAATCCACAAATCAAGTACAAGTATGCTAAAAAGAAAAGCATGTCTGTAAACTAAAAACTATGGCTGTCAAGCGATTAAAAAATTAATCGTGATTAATCGTGCAATTAATTGCACTGTTAAACAATACTAGAATACCATTTATTTGAATGTTTTTGATGTTTTCTACCTTTTCAAATATATTGATTTCAATTACAACACAGAATACAAAGTGTACAATGCTCGCTTTATGTTTTCACTGTAAAAACAAAAGAAATAGTATTTTTCAATACTATATATCTGTATATCTAATACAAGTACTGTAGTGCAAACTCTTTATCATGAAAGTTGAACTTACAAATGTAGAATTATGTACAAAAAATAACTTCATTCAAAAATAAAACAATGTAAAACTTTAGAGCCTACAAGTCCACTCAGTCCCATTTCTTGTTCAGCCAATCGCTCAGGGTACGTCTATACTTACCTCCGGGTTCGGCGGTAAGCAATCGATCTTCTGGGATTGATTTATCGCATCTTGTCTAGACATGATAAATCGATCCCGGAAGTGCTCGCCGTCGACACCAGTACTCCTGCGCCACGAGAGGAGTACGCGGAGTCAACGGGGGAGCCTGCCTGCCGCGTGTGGACCCACAGTAAGTACTGTGTAGTTCGAACTAAGATACGTCGACTTCAGCTACGTTATTCACGTAGCTGAAGTTGTGTATCTTAGTTTGAACTGGGGGGTTAGTGTGGACCAGCCCTCAGACAAACAAGGCAGTGCGGACCGACGCATGTTCATTTTCATCATCTAAGTCAGATGCCACCAGCAGAAGGTTGATTTTCTTTTTTGGTGGTTCGGGTTCTGTAGTTTCCGCATCAGAGTGTTGCTCTTTTAAGACTTTTGAAAGCATGCTCCACACCTTGTCCCTCTCAGATTCTGGAAGGCACTTCAGATTCTTAAACTTTGGGTCGAGTGCTGTAGCTCAGTGGTTCTCAAAGCCGGTCCGCTGCTTGTTCAGGTAAAGCCCCTTGCGGGCCGGGCCGGTTTGTGTACCTGCTGCGTCTGCAGGTTCGGCTGATCGCGGCTCCCACTGGCTGCGGTTCGCCACTTCAGGCCAATGGGGGCTGCAGGAAGGGTGGCCAGCAAATCCCTCGGCCCGGGCTTCTTCCCGCAGCCCCCCCATTGGGTGAAATCCAAATAAGAGCCATGGAGGCAACATGCTTAGTCATTGTCAAGGAAAGAGCACCCTGCATTATTTTGTAGTGACCCTCTCTGACAATTTTGGAAGCAGTGTTCATAGGCTTCAGAGGGCATCATATCCAGCCATCCTCAGCTGGAAAGACAGTCATGATAAGATGGGTATTTAGGAACTGTGGCAAGTATGGCAGAAAAAATTCAGAGGGTTCCTCAGGGCTATGAGGGCTATGAGAAAGGAGCTCATCTCCAGGGAGAAAAGTTTTTTGGCTTGTTTTAATTTCTTTAATAGACATTTGTCACAAGATGTAAAACTATTCAACTCATCAGCTTTGTTAGTGTGGGGAAGATCCACAGCTGTGAATAATATTGCACTTCAGGATTGAGGTGCATTGACAAAACGGTGTGAAACTACTTGCATAAGGTCATGCCCACAACATTCTAGCCCTAGTCATTTCTACCTAAAGAGCATATATATTCAGCACCATCACTTCTTCCTAGGCTACCCAACCACCCAAAACTGTCCCTAGCTATCAATAATAGAGATTACAAAGAATTGATTTCTACTCTCCTCAAACTACTAACTCCTTAACTGAGAGAAGCAATTGCTATGAATTTCCTGACCTAGTTTCACTATATTTAATCGGGGTGATGGACTGGCCACCGTACACCTCTTCCCCCCCAAAAAGCAGAGGATGGGAGGACTAGGACTTCTAATCTCACTTCTTACTACTGCAGTGTCAGTGGAGATACTCTAGATGTACTCCACTGTGAAATTAGAATCAGGCCTACACTGCACAACAAAATGGAGATCAACGTACTGCAGACTCCAACTGCCTCCAGTGATGAAGATGCAAACTTAAAACCGTAGCTTTTTCAGGATCTATATGATCAGATTTGAATTAAGACAGATTTATCTGGCAACAAAGTAGTGATCAATATGAGACTGTGATGATGATCCCATGGCCTGTCCCTTGTGAGTTCATACAGTAGCATTATACAGGGCATGGATACAGAGCTGGTTCATTTACTTTGAGCTATATTCTGCACTTCACTACTAGGCTGCTTTTGATTGCTCACAGGAGCCAACTTGAATATATATGCCACCAGCTGCTTTCCATGACCCTGTTGCTTCCTTTGCCACCTCCAGAGTGTTGAACTACACTGCAGGAGCCTACAATTCCATTTGCTAACACCATCTGCTGGACCTCATGAGCCAAGATTACCTCCCCCTAAACCCACACCCTTTGTATCAGGGTTTCACAGCCTGCAAACAAGTGGGTCACAGGAACTGAAGAGGAAGGCTCAGAAAATGTAAAGCTGCTGTTCTTATTCTGGGCAACCTTCCTGTCTTGCTCCAGCACATAAGCATCACCCTCTTCTTGTGATAACTGCTGCATGGAAAGAGGGAAGTGCCATTAGTTTGTGCATCACTTTGGCTGGCATTTTTAACCATGCCAGGTGAGCTGACCATGATCCCACTCATAGTGATGTTTTCGGGCAATAGCCCTCATGGTCACTCTTCATTCTACAATTCCAAGCCATTCTAGTGTAATCAGCCAACAGAGAGAGTAAAACAGCAGATAGTATATAAATGGTCTTGTCTCTTTCTTTTAGCACTAGACTCAACAATGGAGTATTTTATTTGATTGCTTTGTCTTCCCCTTACACATATAATGTTTCTTTAGTGAGAGATTGACTACTCCCCTGTCTAGCCTCATCCTCCAATCCTCTGTTGGCTAACTGAATATTTGCCTCTCCACATAGGGAAGCTCCACTGTACTGGCCAATCCCATGATAAAATGCAGAATTGGGGGCCATCGTGGGACAGAAGTGGAACTTTGGTCATAGATTCATCGATTCCAAGGCCAGAAGGGACCACTGTGATCATCTAGTCTGACTGCCTGTATAACACAGTCCACAGAACTTCCCAAAAATTATTCCTAGAGCAGATCTTTTAGAAAAACATCTAATCTTGATTTTAAAATTGCCAGTGGTAGAGAATCCACCAGGATCCTTGATAAACTGGTCCAATGGTGAAGTACTCTCACCATTCAAAAATTACACCTTATTTCCAGTCTGACCCTAGGACTTTAACCCTAGTCTTATTTGAAAGGTTGCCAGGCTGGCCTTATTTTATGCCACTCCCTCCTGTGTGAGAAATATTCCTGCCTAATAGTCGCACTTTCAGTGGGAAAGCTTCTCAGGACCTGTCTATGTTTGTCACAGGGTCAAAGACTCTCCTAATCCAGGCATCAAGGACATGGAAAGATCCTTGACATGGCCAGTAGGAGAAGCCCTGCCAACTCCTGCAATCTTGAGAAGAAAGAATTAAGGCATGTTACTTTGGTATCATAAGACCACCAAGCCATTTTTCCTCTTTCAGTTCCCACATATTTAACACTCAAAGAGCTATTTTTCCTTTGTAAATCATCCTTTGGAGGGACTGTGGACTGCTGGCTAGAGCAAGGGGCGTCAGAGGCCTTGAGTTCTACTCCCAGCTCTCCGTCTAACTAGCAAAGACATATTGGCAAATCACTCGATTGCTCTGTGGCTCAGTCTACCTACCTTCATACCTCCCAAGGATGCTGAGAGGCTAAATAAATGTTTGTAAAAGGTTTAGAGCTCAGAAATATCACATGTGTTAGTATTACAAGTTAAAACTAAGATAGATTATCTGTGTCCACATATGAACACTAACTGAAAATTTGCATACGCATTAACCCCTCCTTCAACCAGGCATTGTTTATAAGGCACATAGTTTTCTTTTTAAAGAACACAGAATCCACACTTTGATTTGGATATAATAAAATTGCAGAAACAGCAGAAGCTGGCCATGTACCTACTATTTTAATGAATACATACCACAAGTAACAGTCCTCTAAGCCATTGTGTCATCTTTCAACTCCTGTCCCTCCCTTCCCCTTTCTGCACCAAACTTGAGGAAAAGAAATATTGATTGGCAGATCCTGTAGCCGGCGTGAATAACCATGACTATATATCTTGTCAAAAATCAGCATGTACTTTAAAAAAGAAAAAAGTAAAATACAAAGATAAGAGGAATAATCTGAGACTAGCCCATATTCTCATTCAAATTTTTCTATTTAGATTTCACTATATTTCCTTTTTTAACCTCCTGCAGGTCTTTATATATAGGACAAAAAAATCCACTTCTGTCATTTAAAGCATGATGAAAGTACCAAAGAAAAATCTATTTTCAGCTGTTTCTCGTTAGAGCACTTTTTTACCACTGTGATGAAAGTCGATGCAAAGAAAGAAAGACGAGTCACTGATGAAGATGAAGAAGCATTTCTGATCAGCCATCTGTTCAACCAATTAAACCCCTCGCAGATAAAGTTGTGTATGTGTGTATAGCTCTCACATAAAGATATACATATACATGTGTATGCATGCAGGCACATACATATACATACTTTATAAGGTCTGCTTTGCAGTTACACAGTTCTACTTAAATGCTGAGCATAGCTAATTACACCTACATATAGAGAGGCCCTTCATATGTAAAATGGAATTTGGGCCCTTTGGAGAACAAAGCCTTCTCTATTAACACCCCCTTTCTTTTAATGGTCCTTGTGCAGTAAAAATAAAGTCCAAACACTATAATTTTACCCACAGAAAAGTTACAAATACTGTAGGTATCTTTAGAAACAGCTGCAAAAGTGGATTCACTTCTGACAAGATTGGTGTTAATTACCAGCAAGGACTTCAGTATAATACTATTTAAATCATTTTAAATTATCCCTCTCAAAAATTAATTTTTCATCAAAGATTACACAAAAAAATCATGATATCATCTCTGCAGCTGCGATTTAGTAATAATTTCATCTATTATTACCAATGTCAGTTAGATAAAAGAAAAATGGCATCCTACTGTGCTGATTCCAGCATAGGCCATATATAGAAATTTTTAACTATCACTTATAATCGCCTTGATGAGCTTAAACCTCCTCTCAATTAACACCCTAAATGACACTGAGACATCTTAATGGAGGATGTAAGTAAAGGAAAAAGACTTTAATCAAAGAATAAAAAGAGAAGTGCCAAGTAAAAGGAGGGGGTCTCATGCACCTCTCAGTGTCCAATCACATAGAGGTCCTTTATCTTGTCTTGAACTTCTTGTCATCCTAATATTGCTAGTGTAACTTTGCAGTAGCAGAGAAAAAAATGTGAATCTGCAGTCAGGGTCCAAATCAAAGAAGGAGAATGGTGGGTACAGTGTTGTACTATGTACCTCAAACACGGATTGAATAAACCTGGTTACACTTAGCCTAGCACTGCTGGGGTTTTTTAAAATCAATAAAGTCAAAAGATAGTCATTGTTTTCAATACTGAAATATGGCAATTCAGCACTTTTATTCCCCAAAATATTTGTGGATCACTTTTTTTTTAGACAGTTCTATTGTCCATAGGCATTTCTTCTTTCAATTAACATTTGCAAAGGATGGGGTTTGTGCACATATCATGCAAGGCAGTAACCAAACAATTAATTCAATTAAAAAACCCTAAGTATTCATTGATCTGGAGCCTAACAGTCTATCAGTTTATAATAGAAATGAAGCTAATAGCTTTACAGAAATAAAATATCTTGCATGGAATCAGAAAGGTCAGCTGCTGCAGCTATACCCTGCCAAACAGGCACTAAAGCAGGGTATTTGCTTATGAATTCATTGCCACATCATCAAACCTACTGTCTTAAAGGCAACAATCGTCTTTGTGTGTGGTGGGAGGGAATGGATACTTATCTGGCTGAAGAACCCCAAATGCATCGCTTTAACTAACGATGTGATGTGACAGTGCACATCGTGTGTAGACAAGCATAATGGTTTAGACCCAGGTAAACCAGGTTTAAACCTGTTAGTCCCCACACACAGTTTAACTAAATCAGTGCAACTTCTGTGTTTAGACAAGCCTAAGGCATCTGCACCCAGACTGTACTTAAAAGTTTTTCCAGAATAGCTGTTCCAGTACAGCTATGCCAGCAAACCCTTTCTAGTGTAGACAAGGCCAGAGAGTCTGTCTGGGGCTTTGGAATTTGAAGACAAAGCTGTGTTTCAATTGGTGTCATGCAGCAGGGCTACATGCAGTAGGCATACCTAGTGCTTCTTTGTCTGTTGTAGCTGCTATTGTTCTAGATGGAAAGGAATTATCAACATACTGTGAATAAAAATTGTCTAAAATGAATATCCTGAGTCTGCATCCTCTTATGTTTCTTGAAAGCCAGGAAAATGCTCAGACTATCAAAAACAAACAAAACAACCAACAAAAAACAAGTGATGAAAAGTGAGATGAGATTTTCCATGTGGTCATCAGGATTTCTCACTGATCAGCTACTACAGAGATCTGTACACTGGGTCCACCATTGAAAATATATTATTAAATCCCCTTTCCAAAGGAAAGAATCACAAATGCTACACAGATTCCAGCATCATTTTCGCAGCAGATTCTCTTACTCTGCAACTAAATTGTGGGGAAATATATTAATAATTCAGAATTTTTTAAAATAAAACACTAAAAGAAGAATTTGCTAAGGATGTAGGAGTTGCCCCTTTGGTTCAGGTTAATATTCTGCAGCTTTACATCTCTAATTCTGCAAATTGTTGGTTATCTGTACTGTGCCCTGATGGGCCTACAGAAAAAAGAACTTATTCTGATCTCTCATACACCAGTTTTACAAAATTGTAACTCTACTGGATTGACCGACCTACTCCTAATTTACATAATTCCCTTTCAATTTTACCAGGTCAGATTTGAGCACCCCCAATAGTTTACAAACAGGATCTGTTACTTAGAAATCTGAGCAAATCAGTGTATAATAAATTGATTTTTCATTAGTTTGTAGATATAGTCTTATGAAAATAGGTTTGCACGTCTTTTTTTTTTTTAAACATACTCCCTACAGGATAGCCTGACAGACCCGCCCTAAGCCACTTTAGGTTCATTTAACTGAAGATTTAATCTTGCAGAATGGAATTCCTCCTACACTATATCTTATGCTTGGATGGATCTATGGCTAACTGGACAGGTACAAGGATGAATGATAATACATGACTATATGAGCAAATACTACTTTTACACATGAAATCCTGGAGGAAACTATGCCTGACACAGATTTCACTTGCAGTGAGGTAAATCAGATATAACTCCACTGAAATCAATGGAGTTACATCAGTATAAAAGAAGTATGAGTAAAGAGAAAATCAGGTTCTATACATTTAAGCATAAGATATCCTGCAATAAGTTTGGCTTCTGTTTCTCTGAAACTGTAGATATGTTTTAAAGGCCAAGTGAACAATAAATAAATCTTGAATATAACATTATCTTAATGTTGCTATGAAAAAAATTCACTAAGAACACTCTTACATACCATTTAGGTTTAAAATCATTATTTGAGGGAGGAAGAAAACTCTCCTTGTTTCTTCTTGAAAATGAATAAAACTATGGGGAGATAATTCCCATGTGTCTTATTTTACATCTTATCATGTTCAGCCCAGAGTATTGTAACAACCCATTAATATTATATCTTTAATTTATATACAGTGCTTTTCTTCCCAAAGGATCACAAAGTGCTTTACAAATAATATATCTATGAATTTCTTTAGTTACTAATGAAATTCAACCACGTCTGAGGTAGAATACAGCAAGTATTTAATCCAAACCCAATCATTCATTAGATCTGAAGAAAAATGACTTACACAACTGAAATTCCAGGTAAGTAGGGAGAATGTACTCACCTAGTTTGGACACCCAGATAATATTTATCCTCCTTTGAAAAGTATTGGAGCATGGGTTCTTTAATACCCACAAATGGTCAAGACCTCAAATCTACATCTTGTTCCAAAAATGGCACCTGCCAATGACTTAGAACCCTTAACATGCCAGCACATTGACTCAGAGGGAATAGCACTATCCACTGAATGTCCATCACCACTCCTTGCAGTTCATGACTCTCCCCTCTAAAGGTGTATCTTGTCCCTGAAGATTATCATTCTTCTCAGAGACTAAACTTAAAAAGAATCTTGGTAATACAAGAGAACATCAGGGTTGGAAGGTCATCTAGTCCAACCCCCTGCTTAAAGCAGGACCAATCCCCAATTTTTGGGCCCAGATCCCTAAATGGCCCCCTCAAGGATTGAACTCACAACCCTGGGTTTAGCAGACCAATGCTTAAACCACTGAGCTATCCCTCCCCCCAAACAGAGCATGTTTGGTACAGAGAAAGCCACCCAATACCTGCAAGTTTCCTGAGATGGCACATGAGGTTACAGTGTCTGGGTATGTAAACCATATAGTGGCACTACAATCAAATAATAAAATACAAATAATAATCTCCTCCCCTTTGTCATCAGTTATCATGGCAGCTAGGAATTGCTGAGGCACAGGAATGCCCTAGGTATGTCTGCTCTGCTGGCAGGGCCGGTTCTAGGCACCAGCCTAGGAAGCACATGCTTGGGGCGGCACATTGTAAGGGGCGGCATTAAGGCCAATCTTAGGGCGGCACATTCCGCTCTGCCCCCCTCCCTTTTTTTTTTTGCTTCGGCGGCATTCCGGACGGATTTTTTTTTTTTTTTTGGCCTGGCTACAGGCAGGGATTTGGTTTACAATCTGCTATGGTGGCTCTACACCACCCAAATATCCCTGAGCTGGCATAATCCTCCTTTGGCCAGAGAAGGCAGCCTCAGAATAGCTGAATTCTATGGAAGCAGCACAAAATTCCTGTACTCAGTCTAATCCAATGCATGCACATGTACTTCATTCCTTGTTAATTCTCATTGTGGGAGACGGACAATCATATACTGAAAAGTTATACTAAATATGGAACAATGGAAACGGTGCCACCTTCTGATATTGTTAATACTGGATCGTGATTGAATAAGACATTAGGCGAACTGCAAAGCAAAGCAAAATGCTGCCCTACTGTTAAGCTTTAATTAGCTAAGGCAGCAAAGAGCCTCCCTGGAACAAGATGTTCATATTTCTTAGAAATTCTTTTCTAGGAATGTGAATGAAGAGCTGTGCTGTAGTGGGGGCTGGATCATGCCAGAAAGACATACTGGCACTTTTGCCACACGGAGGATGCCATTTTGTTCTCAAAATAGCATCCTCTGCACAGCATGACCTCACACGCATGCTCCACTACGTGGAGGATGCCAGTTGGTAGGGAAAAGGGGTGTCATCCACACAGCATGTGTGTATGTGGCTATGCTGGCTGGGGCATTCCCATGCTGGTGGGAGCATTCGGTAGCAGCCCGTTTCAGACTACACCCCTGATTAAGAGTAAAATGGGGGGGGGGGGAGAGAGAGAGAGACTGGGGGCTGGGAAAAGGGCATGGTATCCTACCTGCAGAGCTCATCTCTCTCCTCTTTGGGGTAGCCTTTCCTCACTCTTTGAAATACAGCATAAGCACTGCCCTGCCAATGGCAATGAGCAGTGGTATGGAGCCCATTAGCAGCACCGTGCTATCTTCTTCAGGTATTCCACAAACACCTCCTTTGCTGCTGGGGGCGGGCACCCACCAGAGGCTGCCCTTCCTTTTGACTTTATCATCTTTGCAAATGGTGTTTCCAGGAGCACTGGACTGGACTGACTTCCTGTGTGTGAATAAGTGATGTTGCCATACAATCTTACCACCTCAGCCACACAAACTCACTCCCAGAATACTGATCCCTGTAGAATGTTGTCACCCTTTCATTTAGTCATTTCAACACCCAATCTGGGGTAGCAGTTAGGACAGGGGAGTGGGAGTGAAGATACTGTGTGTTATGGTGTTTTCTGGCTCTGCCACTGAATAACTGTATGATCTTTGGTGAGTCACTTCACTATATGTAAAACAGGGACAATAACATGCCTATCACAAAGATGTGCTGTAAGTTTTAATTCCTAAAAGTTTTCAAAGTGTTTTGAGATTAAAAATCACTATACAAATATGATCTTCATGTGTGAATGTGGTGAGGAACACTGAATAAATGTGAATTATCTAGGTTTTAGATAATCAAGGGAATTTTCTATGTAATGAATTGACATAAGGGACACGACCCTATTTCAGATAACAGGGAATGCTGGGTAATCAAGGTGGCACTGTAATGTTATGGCATTGTGTATTACATATTTTTACAGGGAAATATTGCATCAAACATAAAACAAATTGAATTAGAGGTATGTTAATATGCAGTATGGAACAATTTCAGTTGAACAGCAGAATTTGTCTTAAGTATAAAATTGCTTCAGTTCAGAAATGAATGGAGTTGCAGGCACGGGTAGTGGAGAATAGTTAAAAGTGACTGGAGTACTCTTCAAATTATTGAAGCAATCTAGGAAACCTAAATTGGTCTACAGTGCACGTGCCCAGAACACCCTAATTCACTTCCAAAATGAAGTGCTCTTAAAAAAAAAGTGAAGCATTGCATTTGGAAAGGATCAGAGTTCTGGGCATGCACTATGCAGAACAATTTAAAATTATTGGAGCACTTCAACTTTTTTTTTAAAAAGCACTTCATTTTGGAAGTGAATCAAATAGCATTCTCTTATTGCAGTTGAACATATGAATGATGTAAAAATGCAACAACCTCCCTCCCCCCTCAAAAAAAACTCTTGCGGAAAAAAAGTTGATAATTAAAACTAAAAAAGGAGTAAGAGAGATAGCGGAGAGAGAAGGAAAAAATGTCCACATCAAGTGGATTAAAAAAAAAATCACACCACTGCCCCTGTTCTCTCAGCCAGTCTGCTGACCTTTTCAATGGTTCAAAGACTAATAAGTACAGCAGCAGAGTGATGTGATGGTGCATTTATGCTCCATGGGCTTGTCAACAAGTCTCATATCAATAAAACTGTATTCCACCCCCTATGGGTGACACAGGTTGAGGTAGGCTACACCTTATCATCTCATCCCTGATTTTGTGAGCTTCTCTTACATTTCTGTACATATACAAGCACCTCACCTACTCATTTCTGATTACATCTGAGGGTATGTCTACACTACGAGAGTAGTTCGATTTTACTTAAACCGAACTTGTGAAACTGATATTACAAAGTCGAACGTGTGAATCCACACCAAGGACATTAATTCGACTTTGTGAGTCCACAGTAACGGGGCAAGCGTCGACATTGCAAGCAGTACACTCTGGGTAGCTATCCCACAGTTTCCGCAGTCCCCACTGCCCATTGGAATTCTGGGTCGAGCCCCCAATGCCTGCTGGGGCAAAAAATGTGTTGAGGGTGGTTTTGGGTAAATGTCGTCATTCAACCCTCACTCCCGCCCTCCCTACGTAAAAGCGCCGGCGGGCAATCAGTTGGCGCCCTTTTCTGGTGATTGACAGCGCGGATGCCACAGGACCGCGAGCATGGAGCCCTCTGCGATCATCGCTGCTGTTCTGTCCGTTGTCAACACCTCGCGCCTTATCGTCCACCTTTTCCAGAGGCAGATGCTGATAAATTGGGTGAGGAGGCAACGGAAACGCCATGAGGACATTAACTCTGAGAGGGGCACACACCTCTCACAAACCACGGGACTCCGGTCCCTGGACATCATGGTGGCAATGGGTCATGTTGATGCTGTGGAACGGCGATTCTGGGCAAGGGAAACAAGCACTGACTGGTGGGACCGCATAGTGCTGCAGGTCTGGGATAAATCCCAGTGGCTGCGAAACTTTCGGATGCGTAAGGGCACTTTCCTGGAACTTTGTGAGTTGCTGTCCCCTGCCCTGAAGCGCCAGGACACCCAGATGCGAGCAGCCCTGACTATCCAGAAGCGAGTGGCCACAGCCCTCTGGAAGCTTGGTATGCCTGACAGCTACCGGTCAGTCGCGAATCAATTTGGAGTGGGCAAATCTACCGTGGGGGTTGCTGTGATGCAGGTAGCCAATGCTATCGTTGACCTGCTGCTCTCAAAGGTAGTGACCCTGGGGAATGTGCAGGTGATCATAGATGGCTTCGCTGCAATGGGATTCCCAAACTGCGGTAGGGCTATTGATGGGACTCACATCCCTATCCTGGGACCGGACCACCAGGGCAGCCAGTACATTAACCTAAAGGGATACTTTTCTATGGTGCTTCAAGCACTGGTGGACCATAAAGGACATTTTACCAACATCAACATCGGATGGCCGGGCAAGGTTAATGACGTTCGCGTTTTCAGGAACTCTGGTCTGTTTAGACAGCTGCAGGAAGGTATTTACTTCCCGGACCACAAAATAACTGTTGGGGATGTGGAGATGCCTATAGTTATCCTCGGGGACCCAGCCTACCCGCTAATGCCCTGGCTCATGAAGCCATACACAGGTGCCCTGGACACTGAAAAGGAGCTCTTCAACTACCGTCTGAGCAAGTGCAGAATGGTGGTGGAGTGTGCTTTTGGCCATCTCAAGGGGAGATGGAGAAGCTTACTGACTCGCTCTGATCTCAGCCAAACCAATATCCCCATTGTTATTGCAGCTTGCTGTGTGCTCCACAATCTCTGTGAGAGCAATGGGGAGACGTTTATGGCGGGGTGGGAGGTTGAAGAAAATCGCTTGGCTGCTGATTACACGCAGCCAGACACCCAGGCAATTAGAAGAGCACAGCGGGACGCGCTGCGCATCCGCGAAGCTTTGAAAGCTCGCTTCCAGAGTGAGCAGGGTAACCTGTGACTATTACCTTTGTGTAAGCAGAACCTGAACCTGCCTATGTTTCTTTACCCAGTTAATGTTGCCTATCCTCTCCAATTTCCAAAACCCTTCCCCCCCTTCCTACACTTCTTTAAAAATAAAATAAATGAAACATTGTTCATTAAAACCGTCTTCTTTATTAAGGATTTCTCGGTAAAGGGTTGAAAGTGGGACGCATACTGCGGTTGGGGAGCGGGTGGAGTGATGGAAAGGACGCTTCCAAACTCGGGGAATGAGAGGCTCCTGTTCCTAGAGCAATCCGCAGTGGTGTACTGCTTGTTTCAACAGAGCCCGCCACCCCTCCTTTTTGGAACTCTGTGAGGGGGGTCTGTGTGACTTTGTGGCCGGGGATGGCGGTTACAGATCCCCTGCTGCGTGGCTCTGTCATGCAGGCTACTGACTGCTGCAAAAGATCTGTAAGCACCCTCCCCAACCAGAAACTCACAGAGCCCCCCCACACAGAACATGAAAACCACCTCCCAGAATGACCATGGTGCCTAGTGAATGCAATGCGAGTGTGACGTTCTGGTGAACCTGTCCCCCTGTCTGTACCCTGGTACAGGCGCCTATCGTCTCCAATTACCAACCCCCTTCCCCCCCTTCAAACACACCATCCTTTAAAAGGAAATCAAGGAAACAGTACTTTACAGAACAGCAATTTTTATTAAGGACAGCAGAGTTATGGGATGAAACTTGGATGGGGACTAGGGTGGGGTGGGGTTGGAGGGAAGGAAAGGATCCATCAAATCTTGGGGAATGAGAGCCTTCTGCTACTTGAGCAGTCAGCAGGGGTGGAGTGATTATTTCCACGGCCCCGCCACCCCTCGTTCTCGTGACTTTGGGTGAGGGGGGGATTGGACTTTGTGGCGGGGGAGGGCAGTTAGAAATCAAATAGAGCGGGGCTCTTTCGTCCTGCCTCTGGTCCTGCAGAACATCTACAAGGCGCCGGAGCATGTCCATTTACTCCCTCATTAGTCCAAGCAGCGTTTCAGTTGCCTGCTGGTCTTCCTGCCGCCACCTGTCCTCCCGTTCACTGTATGATCACTGGTATTGCGACATGTTCTCCCTCCACTGGGTCTGTTGTGCCGCCTCGGTTTGGGAACAGGACATAAGTTCTGAGAACATCTTGTCCCATGTCCTTTTTTTTCGCCGCCTGATCTGCGCCAGCCTCTGGGAGGGGGATGGACGGGTACTGCGGGAGACACTCGCAGCTGTGGGATGGGAGAAAGGGAGTGAATTCCTCACAAAGATACATTTTCCCAAACAATGACTATACTCTTTCCCTGGGAACAAGACCATGCACACTACCTATCACATGTGCACGCAGTACAAGGTTGAATATTCTGTCTTTATATTGAGTGCCTGGGGTCTTGGTGTACAGATCACACAAGCGGGGCTGGACACCGGAATTCTGCTATCTGGAGACCATGGTAAGCCGTAGACTTTTGCCTGCTGAGAGCTTACTTCACAGCAGCGCCATACTACCATGTTCCAAGCACAGCTCCTAGCGGTGGCCAGTTCCTGCTGCCGGCAAACCGGTCAGCATGAACGGTTCGCCTCCCCGCCCCCACCGCGTGGCTGGAAACTGCCGGGTAGAGTTATTTAAAGGAACAGGCAATCAGTCCCCATACTAAAATACCCCTAATTCAAACCAGGGCACCATGACTGATATCACTCTGATGAGAATTACGGAGACAGAGAAAGACCGTGTGCTACGTGAATGCCAGCAAACACCGGGGCCGTATGCCGCCATGCTTTGCAAGGCAATGATACCGGAGTACCTGCTACTAGCCTGGCGCGGAAAAGTTTCCTACCATGGAGGAGACAATAAGGCCACTCTACCCGGGAACCTGATGCAAAGGCTTTCACAGTACCTCCAGGAGAGCTTTGTGGAGATCTCCGAGGAGGATTTCTCCTCTATCCCCAGACATATTGACAGACTTTTCGAGTAGCTGCAATGGCAACGACTCAAAACTAAAGCGCCTAGGGCAAACTAAGCAATAAAAATCCATTGCTAACATACCATGACTATTCTATTCAAAATAAATGTTTAAAACACTGACCTGCTGATCCTTCCCCTGATTTACGGTCCGGGTTACCGTCTTGGGAGGGTTGGTAGGGGATCTCAGTCAGGGTGATGAAGAGATCCTGGCTGTCGGGGAAATCAGCGTTGACAGCGCTGTCGACTGCCTCGTCCTCCTCATCTCCTTCCTCATCTTCACCGTCCGCGAAAACCTCCGACGACGTGGCCGTAGATAAGACCCCATCGTCGGAGTCCACGGACACTGGTGGGGTAGTGGTGGCAGCACCACCAAGCATTTCATGCAGTGCCTCGTAAAAATGGCATGTTTGGAGCTGGGCTCCGGAGCGTCCGCTTGACTCTTTGGTCTTCTGGTATGCTTGTCGCAGCTCCTTGATTTTCACGCTGCACTGCGTTGCATCCCGGCTGTATCCTCTCTCCGTCATGGCTTTTGAGATCTTCTCGTAGATCTTCGCATTCCGTTTTTTCGATCGCAGCTCCGAAAGCACGGACTCATCTCCCCACACAGTGATCAGATCCAAGACTTCCCGATCAGTCCATGCTGGGCCCTCTTTCTATTCTGCGATTGCATGGTCACCTCCGCTGGAGACCTCTGCATCGTTGCCAGTGCTGCTGAGCTCGCCACGAAGTCCAAACAGGAAATGAGATTCAAACTGGCCAGACAGGAAAAGGAATTCAAATTTTCACAGGCTTTTCCTGTGTGGCTGGTCAGAGCATCCGAGCTCGGACTGCTGTCCAGAGCGTCCACGGAGTGGTGCACTGTGGGACAGCTCCTGGAGCTATTAGCGTCGAATTCCGTCCACAGTAACCTGAATTCGACATGGCCATGTCGAATTTAGCACTACTCCCCTCGTCGGGGAGGAGTACAGAAATCGAATTAAAGAGCCCTTTATGTCAAAATAAATAGCTTCGTAATGTGGACGGGTGCAGGGTTAAATCGAGTTAATGCTGCTAAATTCGACATAAAGTCCTAGTGTAGACTAGGCCTAAGAATCTGCTTCCTTAATGCCCTCATTTGTCCAGGACTAATTAACAATTTTACCTTATGGATTTTCTCTCTTGCTGAAGCGAAGCCATTTCCAGCATTGCCAACGCTTGTGATTTTATTGTGAGTCTGGCAATAGTTGATGTTCTTCTTAAAGTGCCTGCTCCTGGAGGCATGTGATTAGGGAAGAATCTCAGCTTTCATTTAAAATAAAAGTAAGTTTCTAGCCCCCACGCTGGAAGAGAAAAGCTTAAAAATGCGAGCCAAAGGTGCCCAGAGACTCAAAATCCAAGGCGGCAAATAAAAAGGACCCCAACATTATATATTTTTAAAATCTCATATTTTAAACCAATCTCATGGTATTTTGGGAGAGGGAGGGGTAACTCATGATTTTTGAACTACTTGGGGTTGCTAATATTGTTTATCTGAGCCTCTCCTCTCAGTATTAACTTTTTCTAATGATCTAAGATTAAATACAGAACACGAATCGCTTCATGATTCTACCATGAATCATGAGGCGGGGATTTGAGGACTCTGCAGCAGTATGGCTGCCTCCAGAGCCAGCCAGTCGTACACTTTTCACTGGATATAGAGAAAGAAGCGGTGTCCCTCTTGGACCTGCTGCCAACGGAGAATCCTCAAGCTGGCAATCAATCCTGATGCTGGTAAAATTCCATGAAGGTTTTTCTGTCTGTGGAATGCTGCAGGCCCTGCTCAAAGGGAAAAAGAAGAATCAGCTCCATTGCCAACAAAATTATGGCCCTATTCCAGCTTTCAGAAACTTACATGCTTTTATATATTTGCCACGTGGTTCTTCAGTGCAGCAGCACATGTGTTTTGGCTTCATGATACTGAGTAAAAAGAGCACCCAAATCAGGGAACTTTATACTAGTCTATGGATGAAGCTTGATGAGTTGTGAACCTGAATCTAGGTTACAAATACAGAAATATTCTTTGACTGTATAAAGGGATAAGTCACTTGACAAAGTAGTAGTCAACCCCTGATTGTACATTTGGGATAAAGGGCAGGACACCTCTTTGTACAGTCTGCTCGGGTTCACACTCTTACCTTGAGCATTTGGAAAGCGTCAGCTTTTATTTTCTTAACTTCCTTCTGTTATGATCATTGCATGCATTATTACTACTATCTATTTTACGGTAGCCCCAACTGAGATCAGACCCCATTGTGCTAGGTGCTGTACAAACACATATGAAGGTAAGATCCATGCCCCCAAAGAGCTAACATTCAAATCAGATAAGACAGATAAAAGATGGGTATTAGCCACATTTTACGGAGGGGAAACTGAGGCATGGAAAAATTAAGTGATTAGCCTAAAGTTTCACAAGACGTTTGTGGCAGAGCTGCGAACTGACTCCAGATCTCTGGAGTGCCAGGCCAGTGCTTTAACCACAAGACCATCCCTCCTCCATGCATGTTGCTCAGCTGGATTAGGAAGCCACCTATGGAAGCAAGAGGTGAAAAATTGGTTTTAACATTCCCTCAACCCCCTCTTCCCCTGAAAATAATCCACAATACAAATCCCTACCTGGGGTCCATGTCTAAGAAAAAGGAGTCCACAAAAATGGCATTAAAATCAATCACAAGCCTATGTTTCATTAATACCCTGACTTGAGATGATAAGAGAGATCATTCGGGGAGAATCGGCTATACATGCAGACTGGGGTTTTCCTTGCTATGGAGATAGTCAGTATTTGTTCAGTATGAACAGGTGACACAGGATGATCTGCCTGCAGCCTAATGTTGATGGAAAACTTGTTTGTACTTAGTACATTAGAGGAGTTGTTCGGGAACAGTTACATAAAGATTAGTCCTGTAACTCTGCCAAAGACTTTGTGTTATTATGTGCTGTGCTTGTGCCAGGCAGCCCCACATGTCAGAGCTGCCTAGTGGGACAGTTTTAATATGCACACCCACATTTCCTGGAGATTTTGTTAAGATTGAGGAACCAACTCTGACCTTGCTTGCATGGCTGCAATCACCACGGACTTCAATCAGGCTGCACCTGTGTGAGCCTGCGCAGCATTGATTTTTAACGGCATGTACGGTGCTTGTTCCGGAGAAGCCTGTCCTTTCTCCCCACCACCACCTCCTTTTCTCCCATTACATTCCAGAAGATAATCCCAGCTGTACGCCAACAAAACCACCATCCTTCCCCCCCACCCATACCCACAGACCTCCAACCATGAGGGAGCATACAAAATTAATGTCGGCTAAATAGGAGGGTTGTCTAAATAACTCAGTGATCTGCGTTCTATACAGGTCATACGTCTAGGGAGTAAAGAGCTCATAGCAGGGCCTTTTCATTGGTTTCTTCCTAAAAGTTCATTAAACAATTTTTTTCCTTTAAAAATGTATGAATGAATTTGATGCTCTTGAAAATGAGAGTCTAAAAGCATTGGCCTGAGCCAGACATAGTGCAGTTGGACACTGTGCACCCTTCCCTAAGCACATTTCTCTGCCAGTGTATGAGGCTGATCCCAAAACACTGCTCCCATTGCTGTCTGAGCTTCTTTTTAAAAAAGAGGCTGTCAGCTATGCACACAAATGTTAAGTGCTATGTTTATCTTTGGTGATGTCCTTACAGCAAGTCAGCATTCGAACCCAGTCCCAGAGAAAAACATTACTTGGCTAACCCAGTGTGTCATTGCCTCCTTTCATTAAACAAGGTACATGTGCACACGTGTCTACTTATTTACGGCTAGGTTGTGGAAGCATCCTGTGCAGCCACACAGGGGAATAAGGGACAGCCAGGCTTGTCTGCATGCAGGATAACTAAACCAGCACAGCTAAAGCCATACGACATCCCTAATGTGGATGCTATTGTACTGGTATGAAGAAACGGACAATGGCACAGCTTATTCCTATAAGGAAAGGAGAATAAATAATCAATAATAATAATACCCAGCTCTTATATAGCATTTTACAAAGGAGGCAAGTTCCCTTCATTTCCCATTCTTATTCTCCCTACACATCATCATTTTTCTTCTTTCTTTTCTTTTCATTAAATATATTATACATTAATTTTGGTTCATGTTTTAGTTTTGCTTCTTTGGGGCTTAAGTACCTCTCCAGTTTTTCCAGGATTCTCCTTCTGTTCATTCCTTCGGATTTCCATGTCTCTTCCTCTATGCTCTTCGCCTGTCTGTCTGCTTGCCCTTTTCCTACATCACTTTCTCTTTGGAGTACGTCTACACTGCAGAAAGAAAAAAAAAGACCTGCGGCGCAGCCTGGGTCAGCTGACTCGTGCTTCCAGGGCTCAGCTTTGGCACTAAAAATTGCAGGCTTGGGCTGGATCCAGGGATCCGAGGCCCCACGAGGCAAAAGGGTCTTTGAGCCCGGGCTCCAGCCTGAGCCCTAACGTTGGTATAGGGCACTTCCACCTTCTCATGTTTCTTTGAATGTATAAATATCTGTTCACTGTACGTTCCATTCCATGCATCCGATGAAGTGGGTTCTTAACCCACGAAAGCTTATGCTGAAATAAATTTGTTAGTCTCTAAGGTGCCACAGGTATTTTTCTTGTTTTCTTTTTGCTGACACAGACTAACACGGCTACTACACTGTACTCTGCTATTGTTAGCCCCACAGCCGAAGCCCTAGTAAACTGACCCGGGCTCCGAGTCTCAATGCCACGGGTTTTTTATTGCTGTGGAGATGGACCCTTTCAGTCTGCTGTTCTTCATTCTCCCTGAAGGTTATTCCCTTCCTTCCTGGTTCTGCTTTGAAAGCCCTGTTTTTGCACTCCATTCCCTTCTGTGTTTTTTGATATGCCCTTTCCCATCCTCTTCTTCTGAGTTATAATTTATTATAATAGTGCCCATAGGACCAATCCTGACCATCCCCTCCCCACCATGCTACATGCTCTGCACACACCAAGTTAGGGACATTCCCCGCCTCGAAGTTCTGATCATCTTCTCCCTTCCATCTTCTTATTTTCCACATGCAGTTAGCAGCTGCTGGCAGGCTCAGGGTAAGTCTACACTGCAATTAGACACCGACAGAGCTTGGGCTAAGGGGCTGTTTAATTGCAGTGTAGACGCTTGGGCTGAGGTCCAGGCTGTAGGACCCCTGCAAGGTGGGAGGGTCGCAAAGCTTGGGCTGCAGCCCAAGCACACAGATGCTAGAACTAGGGGTGCTGGGGTGCAGCAGCACCCCGTGGCTTGAAGTGGTTTCCATCATATACAGGGTTTACAGTTTGGTTCAATGGCTCTCAGCACCCCCACTATAAAAATTGTTCCAGCACCCCTGCCCGAGCATCTATACCACAAACAGCCCCTTAGCCCAAGCCCTGCGAGCCCAACTCTCCTGGGCCGGGCCAACCGCAGGTCTCTAACTGCAGTGTAGACATACCCTCAGGGATAGTTCCTCACAGTACCGCATCAGAACAATCAGGACTAATCTGGCTCCAAAGGCAGCTCACATTACAGTCTGATGAGGAGTGTGACTCCCATAAGCAATTTCAACTCACTCAGTCGAGAATGCCTGCTGGGGTAACCCACACACCTGCTGGGTGTGGTGTTCTAGTGGCATTGACACCACTTAACGAGAGAGAGATTGAATCTACTCTACAGCCTTAGCTAACAGCCAGTTGGCTTTTAGCTCATGCGGTAGAGGTCCCTGGTTTGATCCTGCCCGACAACAACCGGGGTCTGTTGGCGTTACACTGGCACCCTCACACCAAACATGTGGGAGGAGCAGCTTAGAAAGGGTAAATCCTTTTGGCACTGGGTCTGTTCTGCTGGTGAGTGCAGAAGAGGAAACAGAACCATGACTCTACCCTGCCCTCCTCTCTTTGGAGTTTCTAGCACCAACAGCAGCGCCTCTCAGAAAGGTCACCTAAAACTCCAGGATGAAAACCATAGCTGAAAACTTTGTTCCTCTGACACAATGGGCCTCTCTACGACATGGACACAGAGCTTTCTCAGGGGTGGCCCACAACTGTGGAATGTACTTCCCTCAAACCTCAGCACCTTGCACTCTAGACTGGAGTTGGAGGTGTAATGTCCACCTCACGTAGACGTACACACCCTTGCTTTGATCAGGCTAGTGTGCTAAAAAATAGCAGTGTGCCATCACAATGCAGGCAGAGGATGGGCTAGCAACTTCGAATACAACCCCATCTGATAGGCACTCAGCAGCTAGCCCATCCCACCACCCACTTCACTGTGATTACACTTTAAAAAACAACAACACGCTAGCTCAATTAAAACTAGCGTGTGTACATCTACCCATGCTGGAAGTTACATCTCTACTGCAGTGTGGATGTCTTCTAAATGCAAGGCACATTTCTTTGACCTTGTCTTCTCTAACTTAAACATATAGCAATATGTGTGTGTGTGTGTATAGAAATAAATAGACATGCAAAACAAGACAGTCCACTGCACCTAACCCTCCCCTGGGGAGAGGATAAGAGAACAAACACAACATATGTTAGTCACACTACTTAATGCACTACTAAAACGTGCTCAGGTACCGTGATGATGAACCTGGTGTAAGAACCCATAAAAAAAAGAATAGAATAAGATGCTGACCCTTTACAAGGATGCAACGAGAAGGCACTTGGAGCCCTCTCCACACCTGTTGAACACCTGACCAGAGGGATCAGACGTGGCAGGGCAGTCAGGGGAGGAAGAGTCTACCATATTTCATCAAAGACTATTGTTGCTGAGATAAGGGAATTTGCAAAAGCGTAACTAGGAGGGAGACCCTGGCATTTAGGGCGTGAGAAGGGATGGGAACAGAGAGGAAGGGAACAGAAAAGGGATCAATGTAGGAGGGAAGCAAGAACAAAAGAAGGAGAAGGAACACAGGAGCAACAGAGAGGGAAAAAATGACCACAAGAACAATAAAAGGGAGAAGGACACGAGACAAATGAGAGGAAGAGAGACACAGAAAGAGAAGGAATGAGACAGAACAAAAACTATACAAGAAAACTACTTACAAAAAAGATAAGCTGAAAACTGGCCATGCAGGTGTAAAGGTTTTATCTTATATTTTCTCTTTTTCTCCATTCTCACCCCACACACATTTTGCCGTCCCTCTTCATAGGCAACTGACATGTGGCCCATCTGTGCATGCCTGTCAAGCCCTTAGCCAGGTGTGCACACCTCTGTATGATGTGGTAAAGAGGTCCTTGGATGTAGTGCCTGATTACACTGAGCTACATTACACTGACTTTAAAATTAAAATCACCAACAACTCTTGGGAGTGTGGCCCAGATATACACATAACATTTACCTGGCCACCTCCTACAAACTCCTTTGTAGAAGATGATGGATACCTGGATCCATTTTACGTTCACTGAACTCCATAGGAGTGAGTCAGAGGATTCAGCCATGGCCCATAGTATCTGGTCAGTAGCAAACTGCAAGTGTGCTGATACCACAACTTCCTCTTTCCTCCACTGTTTGTGTATCAGAGTTTCGCTCTTGAATTTTCAAGGTCATTCAGACACTGAACATCTTGGGGAAGAGAACTGTAATCATCCTGTTGAACATAACAAGAAAGTTGTTTATTTTTGTGACAAAGAAATGTTCTACTAATATATCAGCATTTGATGCCACCATCAAGGATATGCATTCACGCTGCACATCCTCAGCTATATAAAAAATAGATCAAGAGATTTGGTTTGGGAAGAGGAAGAGATGCAAAAATAATGAAATTTAATTTGTTTGCAATGTGTGTAAATTTAAAAAAGTTGCTCAAATTATTAACTTATTTTAGAGCAAAAGATGACAAGATTATTACTGTATGAAAGAAAGAGGGAAGGGGGCAGGAGGAAATGAGGGAAGGAGGGAGGGAGGGGGAGAAACTGTATTATTCTCATGCACACATGTTCTGACATAATAATGAGGATTTTGTCTGTTAAATGTTGACATGCACAGAATCATAGCCAGGTCTAAATGCCTTAGTCATGGCAGGGGGTTAAAAAAGAGAATATTTGAGAATAATGTGAATTAAAAAGGCAAGTTAGTTTAAATTTCTGTTTGGTAGGGCCTGAGGCCTACAACTCCAATGGGAATATACTGTAGCTGGAGGGCTGATGAATGCCCTTAATGAAGTTGGACAACCTGGAATACATGCATAAAATGATTTTAAATATTGATATGATGTCATTGTGTGTCTGAAGATATTGAAATGTTCATTTTCAGAGCTAGACAGGTTGCATGTAATTTATGAAAGGGGAGGGGTGATTATTTACATTCTAGAATGTTGCAATAAAACAATTATGAGATTCAGGGAGAGAGAGAAAACATTCATTCTTCTTAGGGGGAATAATATATGTTCAGATGTAAATGACAGAGACTAGCTTATATCAGCAGCTATTAAAAAAAACACTTTCCTTTTCCTCCCTGATAATTGAGGCAATACATTCATAAAATATGTAAAGCAAAAGGACCCGCTGACCAGTGTTAATTATATTTAACCTGCTCGACGTATAATAGAGAGAATGGTTTAAATATATCACTGGGACAGCTGGCTCACCCATATATTCTGGATGTGTCTGTTATAACATTTCCATGACATTGCCTGGTTGTCTGAACAGTGTGGAGAAGAAGAAAAGAGATATGGCGTGATAGTGGTATGTTCAGCTCTGTTGTGATATGAACGTTTTTACAGAGAATGCCTCAGGGCAGCCGCCTGCCTCATGTGTTCAATGTTACAGCTGCATAACATACAGAAGTGGAAGTGTGTTTGAGGCAGCAGCCGCTGCAGTCTGCTGGAAGTTTCCAGTGCTAATTATTCTGAGGATCAAAACAACAAACTCTTTTCTTCTTGCTTAGAACACTTTTCATCCAGCACCTTTTGTCCCCAAATGTTATTTATCTCATTCCAGGAACATGAGTTTAGGTTAAATTTCAGCACGGGTGTAACTGGGAACAACTCCATTAGAATAAGCATCAAGTGATGCATTTGGGGCCTGACTCTCCATTTCCCTGAACCTTGTGTGCGCCAAGTATGGATAAAAAGCTACCACATCAGAACGGAGGTGTTCAACACCTACCTTGTTCTCACTGAGAATTGGTATAAGGCCTCAGTTCAGCAGAGGGCTTCGTACGTGCCTTTAATCTCTTCAATGGGAGTATTTCTGCACTTAAAGTTAGGCACGTACTTAAGTAACTTGCTGAGTCAGAACCTATGTGATTGTCTAAGGTGCAGAGTAATGGCGGCCTTTAAAGGACCCAATAGTTATAGTCTATGTCTGTGCCACTTAATGGCCTCCCCTATGACTATAGGCACCGGCTGTGGTGTGGAGGGAGCAGTAGCAGTGCACTGCCCTGATGGGACCTCCAGAAGACATTGTGCCTCAAGGTTTCCAGGAGCACCTGGGAGGCTTGGGCCACATCTATATCTTATTACTTATTGCATTGTGTGTGTCTCCCCTTCCTACCTTAGCTTTGCTACACTGGCCAATGCAGAGGAAGTAGGATAACCTTTGATCCTCTTGGTCCACTTCATGGAAACTCGTACAGCTGTCGATGGGAAACTGGTGCTGTCCTTGTGCTCCCTGGAGCAGGATTGTGTCTGTCCTCTGCTTATGGCACAAAGGGGAAGGAAGTCTCCTTACACCCTCTACTCATTACCCTTTACACATGCATGCATGCGCGCGCACACACACACCTCCACCACCACCCCCACCGGGCACTGTCTAGCCCATTCATCTTGTTCTGATATCCAAGGCTTTCATATCACAGCTACATTTTACCTTGTCTCAGGGACATTTCCTCTTATATTTTACCTCATGTACATAGAGCTATTTAAACCAAACAATGAATGCATCAGATTTCACAACTGTTCCAGCTATTCACTTATCTGGAGTGATTAACCCTGGAAGGAGCAGGATTTGGATCTCAAATCAAATAGGCAAACGATGCAATTAGCCTATATCAAATTAGCCACCATTCACCAGCTGACACCCCAGAACTCTGGACTCCAACCACTAATTGACTTTATTTCCACTTCCTTTAATGTTCCTACCTGTTTTCATGCTGGTAATTGGATTTACCTGCCTCTTAATTTCATCCCTGTGATAATTTCCTGCACCCTTTTCTCTTCCTTTCACCTGTCCCTAACACCATCACTCCTCTCTCTCTCTCTCTCTGTTCCTCCAGTCTTTCCTTTTCTCACCATCCCGGCACCTTCCTCACTGCTGTCACATCAGATCCACTCACTAGGACTCTCTCTGTATAACTCTCTAAGACAGGGATACTCAGACTTCAGTGGTTCAGAAGCCAAATTAGCAATCAACATTACCCAAAAGAGCCACAGTATTGTGAATTCATTGTTTCATTTACTATATCTATCTATCTATATATATCTGACACCCTCTTCTGTCTCTCACTCATGCTATGGCCCCCTCACGCTCCAAGAGTTGCAGTACGTACGTATGTACGTACATACGTACACACACACACACACACACACACACACACACACACACACACACACACCCCAATTCCTGGAGCCAGAAGAGGGTGTCAGATATATATAGATATATATCATTATTCTCACAGAAAAATGACTGACCAAATATTCTACAATTGGTTAATAACACAGTAAAAAGCATTCTGATTGGTTAATAATTAAATCACAGTGTTTTAATATCATGTGCTGCAAAGAGTCGCAGGAGACACATTAAAGAGCCATTTGCAACTCCCGAGCCTCAGTCTGAGTGTCACTGCTCTAAGAAGTGTCTAGCACACTTCAGGGTCGTGTACAATAATACGCCATAATAATTTACTGCATTAAATGAGCCAATGGGGTCAGCCTAATTTTTAAATAGAGAAGTGTCCACATTACAAAAGAACATGTGAACTAGTTGGCATCCTAGTTAACCAGTCAGAATAAAGAGGCCAAAGACTGTCTGCAAAGTGGGGAATTAACTACTTTCCCACTAGGTCAGGATTGAGGCATATTGTTGGCATGGAATATGGAATCATATATAGCCATGGCCCATCCTGTGATTATAAAGAACTTCAGTCTCTGGGGTTATTTCATCTAGATACTCAAAAAATCCACTTCTAACAGTTTAATTTTCTTTTAAGGGCCTGAAATTGTCCAAGAAAAGTTGACGTCTAACAGAATGAACAAAAGCAATTTCTGCAACCTCCTCTACTTTGATCTCCCGGATTCCTATATCATCCCTCTCCAGCCCATTCAAACTGTTGCTGCTAACCTTGTCTTCCTCACCACCATGCAGACGTCATGTCCGTGGTCAAATCCCTCCACTTTGCCTATCACATTAATTAAAAACTTTCCATCCTCTCCTGCTGAACCTGGCTATGGTACACTTTGGTTTACATTGAGGGCTTCTGGGTTTATTAATTTCATTTTGGGGGCGGGTTATTTTTAGTTTTATGTAAGATGTCCAAAAATCAGGGGCTTTGGGGGGGCTCTCTCTTAGCATGTACTGTAAGCAGTAATGTATGTCAGACACTGTCACAGGGTCCTCTACTCACTGCTGGGATGCCCCCTTGAGGCTGTATCTGTGGAACAGCTCCGCCCAGTCTGACTGACAGCCTCTTCTGTCTCTCACTCATTCTATGGCCCTTCTCACGTTCCAGGAGTTGCAGTACTTCATCTTTGTGCATCAGAATGCTCCCTCTTCATGGCTTGGGGTGTTCTCTTTTCATGCCTTGGTCTTCCAGACAGGTCACTATGTGATCTTCCCCTTTCCAGGGTATCAAAGTCTCACTGGACTGGCTGACCAGCTATCATTCCCAGCAGTCCTCCAATCCAAGGCAATGTCACTTCCCCAGTGGCTGATAAGGGAACCCGAGCACACCCACTACTTCGGGTTCCAGGACAGGAACAGTAGCGTAGCCAGGGGGGAGCAGGGGGAGTGGCCGCTCCTCCTGTGAGCAGAAGCGGCGCCTTTTTTTAACAGCACTAAAAAAAGGCGCCGCTTCTTTTTAAGCGCCGCTTCTTGCACTCACCCGGCGGCGCTCCGGGTCTTCGGCGGCAATTCAGCGGTGGGTGCCACCGAAGACCCGGAGTGAGTGAGGACCCGCCGCCGAAGTGCCGCCGAAGGCCCGAAGCGCCACCGGGTGAGTACAGGGGGAGGCGCCTTTTTATAGCGCCGCTCCCCCCGCACTCCGGACCTGGCTGCGCTACTGGACAGGGAACCTCAAATCAGTGGCCAAGGTCTGCACCATGCCAAATCTTGCTGCTGTTTCCCTGAGCCTTTTCCTGTTCTGCCACTCTTCTGGGTAAAACCTTAATTCAGGGTCAGGATCCTAGGATTTCTAGTATTCCCCAGGTCTCCTTCTTTCCTTCCCTAGGCTTCTACACTAAAGTCCCTTTCTGTTGCAAATGTCCTGGCTTTATACTAGCCCCACTTGCTCCCACTCAGCGGGGCTCCATCCTTAATTAGTGTTTGCTCATCAAGCCTCACTCTCCCTCAGGTATGGTCTATCAGGTTACTTAACCCCTCGGGGCCACATTAACCCTGTTCCAGGCTAGTGTAGGGTGAATTCACATTCTCATTGCAGTAATATATAATGTAATGAGTCATCTCTTCCTAATGTTCCCTGGTGTATTTGAATGTTTCAAAGAGCATGATCTTAAAGCGCACTAGAGAACCTTTAGTGCACACCAGCAGGGTCTACATGGACCAATTAATGTGCAACATATTAGCGCACTTTAGAAATCACATCTCTGTAGCCCACATTACTGCTCCACATAGATAAGGTCTTAGATAAAAGTAACCATTTCTGGTGCTTATTGGACAAACAGCAGTTTCATTTTATTTTTCTATTGGGGGTGTTTTATAGACTAAAACCAAAAGTCCAAAGCCATACTTATATCTCAGACCTTTCTTGTTAGTGTGTCCCTCCACATTTTCTTTGCTCTTACCCAACAATGCCAGCATCCTTTGTTCCCTCCTTCTTCTCTCATCTTCACACTTTCTTCTAAGTGAGGCCCCCCAGACAATAACCCAGATCAGCAAAATGCCCTCTCCATCTTGACACTATGTAAGAGAAGAGACTGAAAGTAAAAAAACATAATCAAAATTACTCCCTTATTCTGAGTGGAGTATCATGCACAGGAATAGGGTAATATCCCTTTAAATAGCTTGTGAGCCCACTAGTGGTGCTCTCTGTGTTTTAAGAAGCTTCTAGAAACCAGTCAGAGCAGCAGTATGTAGGTAGGTAGACCTTGGGTGTTTAGGTAGATTTAAGTCAAATGTTTATTTGGGACCCAACTGTGCCCATGTGTTTTGTTTGTATTGCTATTGTTGTGTAGGGAGCAAAAAAAACACAACAGAATTGTAGTTTTTTCAGGAACAGTCACCATGCAGTCCCATCCTAATGAAAGGGATAATATTTCTCATCAGGCATTGTAACCTCAGCTTTCCAAATGCTACTAGAGCCCTTAGGATTCCAGAAAATGAGAATATAAGGATCCGAGTGCTGCAAGCTAAATATCAGGGGAATTGAGGCTACTCAACACCTTGCAGGCTCTAATCCAGAAATAACATAATATAAATGAGCAATTCTGCTAGTCACCTTCTCTCATTTTAATTATCTAAAACATGCCACACCATACCATGGCTGGGATGGAAGAACATACCATTAAAGAGCTACTGCCACCTAATATCATGAGACAAGACTTATCTTAAAAGACCTCTGGTCAATTATTATAAGGCCATAGAAGCTCAGTGATAAGAGAATCTATCAGCTGGCTTGCCACGTGGATTTCTCAAACTCTCCCTCAGCCCTATGCTGGGGCCTTAGAATTCCATAACATTTCAGGGATAATATCTGTGCCTCAAACAGAAAATTTTAACCAGTTCTTCTGAATGCTTCCAACCCACAGGGCTATGTTCTCCTTTGCATCCCACCCCCTTTGTGCTGCCTAAGTGCCACAGAGCAGACAGAAAGCAGCTGGAGCTGGCCAAATGGGAATGCCCCCGATGTGTGAGAGCTATCAGCTGATGCAGAACAGGCCTCTGGACCCCAACTAGCACTGGCATAGGGGGAGTATTGAGGAAGGGTTGGTGTGATCAGAACATTATGTGCTATAGCAATGCTCACCAGTCCTTTAGTGATCATGGCTTAAATTTAGAGCAGCCTTCAGGCTTCTGTAACTAATCTATGCTGGGGCTCAGCATACTGCAAATCTGCCCTGAGAATCAGCAAGCCAAAACAGGTTCCCTGACAACCTCCCCCCTTTCTGCTTGCTGAGTGAAAGCCTGGCAAAGCAGAGAATGTGGTTCACTTTCTTTCCAGTATTTGGCTTCAGAATGCCAGCATTTCCATGGTGGCTACGTAATTCAATTCATCATTTAATTAAACTTGACTCTAGAGTAAATTTCTAGGGAAAAAACAAAACTATAAATGAAAATCACTGAGAGTTAAACAAAACACAGGACAGGAAAGGAATAAAGCAAAAGATTAATGCAAGAAGCAAAAGATTTCTAGGCAACACCGTAAGTGTGGGGAGAAACTATTCTTTAACAAATTTTTAAAAGCTTCTAGATAACTTTTTTTTTTAAAAACCACCATACATCTGTAAGATATAAATGTGAACCTAGACTTGTCAAAATGTATTCTCCAAATAGTAACGTTTTGCTACTTTGCTACTTAGGGCTTATCTACACGATGTGTTAGTCCACAGAGAGGGGTGTAAATTCTAGTGTGCACTAGCATATAGCACACTACCAGGCCTGTGTGGATCCTGCTGGCATGCACTAAAAGTTCCCTAGTGCATTTTAATGTAGTGTTATTTGAAGTGGAACTATGCTAATGTGCACCAGGGAACTTTTAATGCATGCCAGCAGGATCCACATGGGCCAGTCAGTGTGCAACAGGCTAGTGCACACCAGAATTTACATCCTTCTAGTGTGGACTAACGCACCGTGTGGACAAGCCCTTATAAAACTGGATGTAGTATCAACTTTAATTCATTCCTAAGTTAGATGGAAAATGATCCATCTTTGATCCATGAATATAACTGCAATTCAGAGTAAATGAAAATATGCTTAAATTCACCTTTTCACTTTTTAGACATTTTTATATTGTAATTGATAAAATCCTAAACCTATCAGATTGTGTTTCGCTTTTCTCTGCAGAAGACAAATGAAAAACACTTTATAATACGGACCATAATGAAGAGTCTCATTTCTAAACTTCACCTTTGCAGAATTCTGTTCACCTGGGGTGAATATTTATTGTTTTTATTAGATATGTAAATTACCACCAGTTTTTTTTCCAATATCATCAATCATCATTATAAAGGATGGACAAGATTTTTCTCTGGCAAATTTCAGGACAAATTTGCTAGGCTGATTTACACAATGCATTACAATATATTATCTAGGCCTTCTCACAGAAAATCAATGATACAACTGAATAAACCAGCTCTAGCCTTGTCAGAATAATACTGGCACAAAAAGAATGTGCTACCAAGGATCTAGAGCTATTATAGAGCAACATCATGTATATTACCCTGATACAAACCCCCTATGTTGAGATCCTTAATCTCTCACATTATAAGACTTCACTTCATATCAGGAATAGCTTTTTTTTAAGGGGATCTTGGGACCAGAGCTAGGATTTGTCTATGGATAGTTGAATCAAAGGCATCAACAAATCCTCTCAGATCCAAGACACAGAGACATAATCAATGACATTGGTGCCAATGGAATTACTACCAGCATACAAGAGGAAAATCTGTCACAAAGTTCCCTGTCTGTTCTGTCTATTGGCTGAACCCTCTGTCTGGTCTTGAAAATGATACTCTCACATTAATAAGTGTCTGAGAGTCCTGGGGGCAACACAGACAAATGGATTCTTCGTGATTGGTTGAAGTGATAGCCTGCAAGTGCCTAGAAGTGCCTCAGCTCCACTGGGCTGCTCGCTCTACAAACACATAACAAGACAGTCTCTGCCCCCAGAAACTTACAATCTATGGAGCAAGAATATACTCCTGTGATTTCTGTCAAGAGATGCCAAGCCAGAACTAGAGGGGACCATAGGGATGAAGTGAGACCAAGATCCTTTTGCTTCCAGTTCTTTGTGTGTTACACTTATTATATAGAAAAGTGTCTCACACACACACACACACACACACACACACACAGACGCACACACACACACAAGTCCATGTGCATCTTAGATGTCAAAAGACCAGGGGCCCAATTTTTTGAAGTCCTGCATCTTGTTTAAGTTGTTTATACCCACGCAAACTAGATGTGAAATATTATCATTGTGACATGGCAGCATTTTGCACCCACTCTACACTGATGCAATGGCTACGCAAGGTGCAGGGCAATGGATGTTCAGGCACCAGGTTTCTGGGCAGATTACATACCTGTTGATTCCAGTGTAGAATGTGTTAGGAGATGATACTCAAGTGGATGGTTCAGAAGAGGATCCTTTAAGAAGAGCGTGGTCATATTGACCTCACTTTCACCGAGCTGACAGCTTGGTGAAGAAAGTTAAACCGAATATCAAAATCATCAGCAAAAACCCCCTCTCTCTTTGATTGTACAGTTTAAGAGGAGCCATTCAGCTCAATTTATTCTCTACACAGGAACTTCATTGATTATCTCAGACATTCATGCAGGAAGGAAGATGAGATAACATTTTTAAGTGATTGCAAGATGGAGCAAACTGCTTTGTGAGAGTAATATATACCATAAAGTTTCTTTTGTGTAATCTGCTGCTGAAAAGTAACAGCAGTTTACCTTTTTTTGAACAAAGGAAGCATTAGAGATGATCTAATGATTACTAAAGACAAGAACTTGAATGCTGGGATATAGATTCAGATATATTTTGGATATTAAGACACAAAAAAAGTTTTATTGGGAGAAAACTTGTAGAATACTGCCCCATTGACTTTACCTCTTATCATATCCCCCATTGACTTCAGTAATAAATAGAGATTGATCACATCTCATTGACTTCAAAGGATATTTTGATCTGATCTAATCTTATTGACTGCAATTGGGATTCTAGTGATTTAGAGAGAGAGTTAATCTTGATTGGGAACCGCTGACATCAGTAGGGATATGATTCGAATCATGTGTCATAAAAATCAATATGGATTTTCTACCAGTCACATCTTCTGGCTGTCAAAGGGGATACCCTGCTTAACATTTAGGATTAAACTTTGTACTTGATTATGCAAACATGTTTCTTTCCAGACTAAAACTCTGTTCTAAAGTTTGTGATGGCTGTGCATATTCCACCCATGTGGTGATTTAGAAATGTATTTACGGCAAGTAAATGTGGGAAGGGGTTCAAACTGTAGATGTTTTATGTGAAATTTTGCTCATTTTAGTATAATTTGAATTGATTAAACACACAGAGGGTCTCTACCGTCAAACAGGTTGTTTGGATGATGTTGTCACCATCGTGCTATACTTTACACTTCACAAGATAGGCACGACATAGATTTTCAAATGTGGGCACAACCAGTCTATTGGGCACAACCAGTCCATTTATTGAATCAATTTATGGGCTCAATATTCAAAGGCAAGCTTAGATGCAAGAAGGCCATTTGGCACACACTTTGTAACCACTGTCAAGCTCTCTGAAGTGAGTGCCAACCTCAGGGCAGACTATTACAAACCAAGGCACAAACCCCCAATCTGATTATGAGTTCTGTACTTAGATTTCACCAACCAAGTATCTAGTGTGAACTCAAGCACTACAACAGCCTTAACATGGAGTCACAGACAATCCCCTTGGGTACTCTGGTCTATTTTGCCACCCAGGCAAACTTGCCTTTGTGGTAGATGGTCCCTTACATCAAATATCACAACAACATACAGGTTACTCCTAGTCTCAAAGGACCAGTCACTTACCCCAATCAATTGGTATCCTACATCTTACATCAAACACAATGCTTGTAGCCAATCTTGTAATAAAATTAACTAAGAAAAGAGACAGAGGGGTAGCCGTGTTAGTCTGGATCTGCAGAAGCGACAAAGGATCCTGTGGCACCTTATAGACTAACAGAGGTATTGAAGCATAAGCTTTCGTGGGTCAATACCCACTTCTTCGGATGCAAAGATGTTTGCATCCGAAGAAGTGGGTATTGCCCCCAAGAAAGCTTATGCTTCAATACCTCTGTTAGTCTATAAGGTGCCACAGGACCCTTTGTCGCTTAAGAAAAGAGAGTTATTTACAAGGTTATGGCAGGTAAACATACACACACAAAGGAATTACAGTCTTAGGTTTCAAAAGTTAATAGAAGCTGCTGTAATATGCAAGCTCTAGATGTCCTTTATGGCAGACCCAAGCTAAGCAGCTTGGGGATCTCTTACTTAAGCTTAGAAATATTGCCCTCTCCAAATTCCATGCAGCACAGTGATACAGATCCTTCTGGTCAGGACTTTTACTCCCTTCCCAGAGTTCAAACTGTGATGGGACGAGGGTTCATGCATGTCCCCTCTTCATGAGATTGCGGGAAGCAATCAAAGTCTTTTGTCCACTGATGTTCCACAGTGGTTCATCTAGTGTCTATGGGCCTTCTTTTGCTGGGCAAGATATGACACCTCTTGTGGTAAACTAGTATCTCATATTTGGTAATGCTTCTCTTCTCCCTTGGGCGAGGCAGGAAATTCCATTTTCGTAGCAAACACTTTTATAGTTACAAAGCAAACCTTAAATATTATCTCATGGTAATTACCTCATGGGATACAGATATTACAAGTCAGATTAATGCATGCAGGAACTCACGAGCATTTCATAAAATCCAAATGCTAAACATATCTCTATAAATTGAATACCTATTTTCACAGTACTAACACACAGGTGAACCAACCTGGTTTCAGTCAGTGTTCAGTGAGGCCTAGGGGCCTTGGCATGAGCTGGCACCTGGTCTGCCAGCTACACAACCATATTTGAAAATTTGCAGTGTATTATTACTGCTCTGTACAGCAGTTTGCAGGCATGGTCCCAAATCTTGGCTCTGGCTGAGGAAACTCAGTGGGGAGGAGGGTGTACAAAGGTTGATCTAAGCCAGCTTTGATCCCTACTCCCCTGCTCTATGCCAGGACAGTTCCCTGGCACAAACTGAAATAGCCTAAAGGCTGCTCTAACATGTATAAGCTGCCAATAGCACCAAAAGGCTGCTACAGCAGCCAGCGATCACCAGGGAATGGGGATGCCATGGGCACAGCCTCTCTCTTCCTTGGTCATGCTATGTTTGGGCAGCAAGGAAGGAGATGGCATGGGAGCCCCTACTGCACCTGCATGCCACCTGGGAAAGCATCTATACTGATGATTCTTCTGTGGCCAGCTAAACTAGCTTTAAGGAATCTTTGCAAGACACCCTCAAACAGGGGATACTTGGCTCCAGTATCTTTAAATTATAAGTATTTTTCATTTTCAAAGTGCTGTATCACCAAACATGAACTAAGTCCATATGACTATGATGCTAATTTCATTGATGCCTTCAACAGGGTTACGCAGTATAGAAATCAGTGAAAAAATTCACTGTAAGTGTGGCCTCTCTTGCAGCACTGTAGCCAGGGCCTCTTGGATTCTAATCCCAACACTTACTCCTGTGTTCTTGGGCAAATCTCTTAATCTCTCTCCTTCAGTTTATCCATGTGTAAAAATGCAAATAATGATGCGCTGTCTACATCACAGGGGTGATTGAGAGGATTGAGTACTTCTCATTACGTTGTGGGTTTAAACCACAGACCTTCACAGAGGAGTACTGTCCCAGCAGGAGCTTCCAGACAAATTGCATCCTGCTACACTCTTTGAAAGGGTGAGTTTAGCCTGCCTGTCTGGGGGTAAACTCATGGGCCCACCCTCAGCCTGTCTTCTTTAAGAAAGATGGTTATAGGCTTCCCAATGGGCTCTAGCCTAGAGTAGTCGTTGCATTCCTTGAGCATAATTTCAGCCCTTATATCTGGACTCTTCACAGAGGAGCAATATAGGCTCTTCATAGCCTCTCCATCCCTTGCATATGCATGCAGGGCTGGGCACATTCTATCCCTTAATCTCTGTAAAACCCTTTGATGCAGACAAACCGAGTGCTATTAAATAGACACTTTTCTTTAAATCTCTCTCTCAGATATATCAGCTACTAAACCAATCACACTAGGCTGCAGACCAAAATGAAGTTTGAAATCTGCACCTTTTAATAAAACAATCTGTATGAGAGCAGATATTTGGTTATAGAATTTATCTGTAAATATAATTTAAAAATTCAAGCACAGAGTGCTCTGAACTAAGAGGTAAATATTCAGTATTATGCAGAGCGGGCGAACTACATGATTCCTATTATCATTAATGGGAGTGTTAGAGTTAAATCCCTGAGCATCATGCTAAAAATTTACCCCCTAGTGTTTGCAGATGGAGCAAAAGGATTATCGTACATACCAGCAGAAAATAAAGCCACCACAGATATTTTGACCAGAAAGCCTTCCTGATCCAGGAAGGCTCAGCAGAAGATTTAGCTTAGTTATTTTCCTGTAGGCTCTTCCTGAAGGACTTCTCCTATTTGAGATGACGTTACTGATTTGTGTTTAATTCACTTTTATTTTCTGTTTTAATTTCACAAGCATGCTCAAATTTCTGTTTGTCTATTTGTCACCCAACAGCGCAATCGTGCACCACTGAAGCCAATCAGTGACTTATCTTTGACTTCAACGGGCACAGGATCAGGTCCCAAATACTTGTATTGCTTCACCATTAAGGGACACAAGGATACAGCAAATGTGCACACGCTGTTGTAACCTCAGATTATTTAATTGCATGTGCAAATGGGTGGTTGGCTGTGCAATTGCCTACTTTGTGCGTAAAACGGCAGCTTTTGTGGGGTATACCCCATTTTGAAAACACGGCCATGAAGAACTGCAGTTTTGTTTTTGTAATATCTTTTCTAACAATATAGGCAAAAAAAATCTTAAAAATCTAATTTTGATTCCCATTTTCACTACTGTAACTCAAAATGGTCAAGCAGGTTTGTTTACGCTTTGTACACAATGCTTCAATCCGGAGTGAATTTTTATGGGTGAATTTTAAAACATTTGACAATAGGGGATTATAATGGAAATGCTGATAGACCACTATTATAGTGTTGCTCATAAATACAACATAATTTCAGTTTATATAACATTCTTCATACAAAGTATCACTAAAAGCTTTACAGTGAGTATCAATCATAAGCTAAAGCAAAGAGAGAGAAAATTTAAAGGCAACATTTAGTGATAGCGGAGAGAATTCCAAATAGATGGGGCCACACAAATGAAAGAGCAACCTGTCTCCTGACACACTTGATTATGGGGAGCTGCTGGGAAGGGGGTGAAGATGTATTTATTAGGTTTATTTCAAAAGGTGGCCTTTCTGAGAACAGACTAAGGCCCCAATCCTGCAAAGACTCACCCATGTGTTTAACTTCACACACTGTTCGCAGTCCCATTGACATACATAGTTAAGCATGTGAATTAAGTCTTTCGGGCTCGGGAGCTAAAATCCAGGATTCCTCCTCAACTTCAATGGTGGTGGAGGGCAGCCAAAGTTGCTTATCACCTTTCAGGATTGTGACCGTAAGACCAGAAGAGCATCGGCAGCATAAGAGAGTAAAGGTGACTATGAGGACAGGTTTGAAATTGTTTGTCCAAGTCCTCCTCACAATCTTATTATAGGGTAAGTAAAATAATGAAACAGTCCCTATATGACACAAGGCACATGGGCACAGACAGCTATTCAAACTGAAATGATTTATTTCATAACATTCCAAGGTAGCATACTTTAACTCTAGGTATAACAACCCCTCAATTTCTGCTTCCCTAATTTACATAGGTAATTGACAGCTTGTTAACAGCTCATTAGGAACACTGAAAACCATGTGACAGATACAAACCTAGCGCTAGAGGGGAGAAAATCTGTGAATTACACTATATTGAAAACTCAATCAGATTCAGAATTACAGGTCACAGAACAACTTGATTATTTTATTGGGTTAAAAAAATTAAAAGGTTAACATACCATTTTTAGACATTTTAGATATCTGTATTTTAAAAGATGGCACACTAGAGAGTAATTCATTAGAAATCTAATTGTGGTGTTGAGTTGCCTTCCAGTTTTGTTCTTCACTGCCACTGATATGATTTGAGCATCGCTAGCTTTATACAAATAATTATTGCTGAGAATTTTAGGTTTTTACGAAACATTAAAAAGCATTGATGTGGTTTCCAATTTTGTTTTAAGAATTCACCTTTCTGAAAGTGCAAGTCACTTATAGACACTGCCATCTAATATTCTGTAACTGAGAAAAATGTAAGGAATAATTTGATTTTAGTCTATAAAAAGAAGATAAGTGTTCTGATTTGCACTGTTACTATCCATAAATTTTGATGATGTCTTATTTTTTTAGATTAGAATATAAACAGTGCAAATAACTGTTACATCAGCAAATCTACTTTGTGTATTAAACATAGACCCATGCACACCATAATCTTGCTTTTCTAGCACTGCTAGCAGAAATAGGGCAACCAGTTTGAAGAAAATGGTCTCCTTAAATCAATCCCTCGTTCCCTGAAATCTGATATGGATTCTGTAACCAGAGTGACATTTGCTGAGGACAGAGCTGGTCAACTGCACATTATTTTGTAAAGGAAACCAGAAAACTGTGATTTCAATGAACGTTTTCTCTCTTACAGACTCTGGCAGCTTATGGATTCTTTCGCCATCGCTCCAAGAAGTAAACATCAACAAAGCATAAACAATAGCCCCCCAAAAGGACTCCTTAGCTGAATGAAAGAAGAAAGATTTAAGTACGGGGTTTTCAAAAGGACCTAAGGATTTGGAACATGTGAGCTGAAAGACAATGAGAGTTGTGCTTCTAAATCACTTAAGGTACTATCTTCCGTCTTCATTGTGGGGACAATGAGAGATTTTTTTTGGTGTTCTCTATAAGGCTTTGGTTCAGGGGTGCCAGAACTGGGGGGTCCTACTATAGGCAAACCAAACCACTGAAACACCCTTTCTTGAGGGTGATGGTCTTTTTGTAAACCCTTCTATTTCCAGTGCTGGCTTCGATCCTGTATGACAAAAGTGTACACAAAAAAGATAACCAAATTCTTTCAAACCTCCAATGTATGATTCCACTTGGGTTTTGATTGAGTTATGGGTGAAATTTGAGGGGAGATTCTTATTCCATCTAAGCCAGTTTAACCACCCCATAAGCAGATGACATACTGTTCAAATGAAGTTCTCCTGGATCAGAAGTTTGGACTGATTTTACAGGTTAACTCTGTGGCATATGACAAAAGTTTTCTAGTTTTCATTAATAGTAACTGCCATTTTCTGTAGACTTTTATTTCTGCAATTTCTATCCTACAACTTTTTAAATGACCTGACCTCAAAATCATATTCTCCCATATTGCTCCTTCCCCCAGTCCATGAGCAGTGTATATACTAGATCTGCAGAAAGTGAAAATGGCTACTTTACTCAGGCTTCCAATTTGATGACATATGAGCATAAGGCTGAAAGATGAAGTACAACCCAGGCTCTCTGATACCAGATTCCACTTCTAAGTGTGGTTGCTGATCAATCCATTGCTTGAATTTTCTTATCCACTTGATGGGCAAAGTGTTCCGCTTCTGACTAAGTAATTACTCCATGCTCTTGAAGCACACCACCCAATTTTACTTCAAAGAAAGTATATTTTCCAGCATAACCCACCCTCACTAATCATGGTTCAACTTCATAGCAACAGTCCAAGCATGGTCAAGGCGCCACCAGCCTCCAGAGTATTATGCAACATGTTCTGTCGACTTGATTGAGCAGCACTAGGTAACATGGTACTTTAAATGGTATGGCTCACCTGGAAGCTTCACTAAACTAGCTGTCCCACTGCTGCTCCCACTAGTGGAGTTGAACCAGTAATAGCTATAGTAGGAAATTTGGGGCCATTGATGAAATCATGCTACAAGAAAACAGGTTTGCAACAAATCTGCTTCTCATGAATTTGTAAAGCTTCCTCACTTGTTAGACTCACAAAATGGCCATAGTCTGTTTTTCCAAGTCTGCGTGGTAACAATAGGTTGCTTGCACTTCGGTAGGTTGAGAAGTATATTTAAGTCACCCCTTCATACTAAACATTTTGGGGGGGATTTGAATATATGTAGAGAAAATATTTAATTTCTATAGGATCATGTTATATTCACTGAAGTGAATCTTTAAAACAGATTTTAAATTTTCAAACTAAGGAAGTCTGGGCTCCATTCCCACTTCTTCCATTGGCCTGCTGTGTGACTTTAGGCAAGTCTCTACTTACCCTTTGTCTATTTAGCCTGTAAGCTTTTCGAGGCAGGGCCTGTCTCTTACTATGTGTCATAACAAAAGTTATGATACCATTATATCAGTTTTAGGACCTACAGAATGAACTTCTATAGACACGCGGTGCTCAGCCTCAGACTGATGAACATAATTTCTTTCCTTAAATATGAAATGAAAGTGTGATTGGAAACGCCATATTCTGGGTATGGAAGCAATGTTTTTCTAATCAACCATCCAAAATAAACTTTTTGATTAGGGGAATCTATGTTACTAATTGAAGACATGCAAGTTGAAAGCATGTGTTTGAGTTCATTTAACATACTTTGAATCCCCCAGACAACTATCTTATTTTTCCTACATGCATACTGGAGATTGTTTTGTATTGAAGATCGTTTAGCTTATAAGGCCCTTCACTAATCTTAGTGCATGAAGTGCACCACAGAAAGAGAGTGGAAAGAAATGCTGACTTGCATAAAAGCTATATGCAACAAAGAGCTGTGAAGGTACATGACTGGAACTGCCTACCTACAAATCTTTGAATATGCTCCTGAATATCAAGGTGCAAAAGAAATGCCTGCTTACTAGCAAACCAGGTTGGTTAAATGTGTGCAAACACATAGGTCTTCAAACTTCATTTTGAAAATATTGCTGTTGCAGAAAGGCATCGTTAGCACATCTAGTACCCATGCAGTCTTGGACAAGTTGACTTGTTTGCAATTTTCCTTAGCATCTAGCCCTATACATGTATGCTATCATGTGTGCAATAAATTAGGTCCAGAATGCAGTTTGCCTGTTTTTATCCACAAAACTTCTAAGCCACTGCACTAAACTTCCCTATGCGTCACTAAGCACCACAGGGGCATGCAAAACAAAAGCAGATGGAGCAGGCACACACACACGCACACACACACACAAGTTATAGCCTTTTGGACACATTTTATTCCCATTCAGAAATAAGAAAAATAACTAAATCCAGATAATGCCCTTGACCAGGCAGAGCAGCATTTATTCATTTACCTCTGTCATTGCTTTTCAACCCCTCCATTTCTTGTTAGCTTTTTTCTTAATGGGGATTTGCTGGATCTAAATGGGGTTTCCTGCACACAACCCACTCGCTGAACTTAAAAAATTCTGCAAACATATGCACCCGACTAGTTATTTCCCAATACAAACCCTAAATTATTATGTTGCTTAAGAGATGCACTTGCATTTCTTAGCAGAACCAATGCGTGCACGGATACGTGCACACACACACACACACACACAAAACCACATTCATTTCTAAGAATTCATTACATATTTCACAAAATTTCTCTATCAAAAATACTTGGCTCTCTTTCAAAATAAGGTTTTCTTACCAAAATGAGTGTAATTTACATATATATATATATAGTCATGAAATGTATGTATATATGTATTTTTACTTCTTCAGCCCCACACACAAGGCTATGAAAAATTTTCTTCTAGCAATGACATCTGTCTCCATGGCAGGTTCCTCGGGCACCTCTGTTGGCTGCTTTGGAGTTGCCCCTATGTCTGTCGTGCAGTTATGCTGCTGATGGGCTGTCAGTGGTGTCTTACCTTGCTGGCTGCCATTTCTTTTGATTTACCTTTTGATTCTGAGGAATTTGCATGCTTTCATCATTTGGTGGACAAAGTCCTGTGCAAATCCCTCATGGCACTTCTCTCTGTAGGCAGTAAATAAAGGGGTGTTTCCCTATGTGCATATTTCTTTGAGGTGTAAATCTAGGCTCTCTGCGGGCCTATGCCATCCAGATTTCAGAAGCTATTGCTTTCATTCAGCAGGCATGGACTGTGAATCAGAAATAAAAATCCACAGCTACCCTGTTTCTCAGAAATACACTTCATGTTGTTGTTGCCCACTTATATCTCTCCCATGAATGGAGCCCATACTACATAGATGGGCCTAATTCTCAAGATTTGGAGCTTATTCTGAACTTCACAGATTTCAGTGGTGGTTGCTGTGCTGAGATATCTAAATTCGAATCCATCTCTAGCCCTTAAACTTCAATCAATTTACCAAATACAACACTGCACAATGAAAAGCCTCGATAAGGCAGTAATCTGGGGTTGGTGCTCATTCAAATCTTCTCCCACCTCTGTTTCCCTTAAGAAAAGAGCTAATTAAAGGTCTTTTACCCCCACCTGGGAAACTCTTGCTTTGAAACAATTCAAAACTCCCATCTTTTTTTCCCATTCCCATTGCACTGAAGTAACGACAGGGTTAAATTGCTAATAGAGGTTTCATGAGGTCTGCCAGAGCCCACTCTCCAACACTTACATCTGTTCAACAATTATTACAGCATTTTTGTCATAAAAAATTCAACACTCTGAGTGTCGTGCTAGCAAAACCTGAAAATTTATGCAGTGAATAGAATAGCTAATTTCTCTGAGGAAATGCAGGGGGAAAAATACAGATTTAACTTAAATTCTCAAGTACTGTAGAGCACACATCTGACTCCTTCTTTAGGTTTTGCCACTGTGTAGCATAAGTAGAAATACCACTGACAGTAGATCAACAGAGCTTGCAAGTAAATTTATGCCTTCGAAGAAACAATGGTTAAAACTCAGAAGGGTACTGTACCGGGTTCGCCTCTTTATCTCTTTGCAGAATCTCATTTAAATAATACATTCTTTAGTTTAATTTCAGGATGGGGTTATTCTCTCAGTTCATATTGCTCCTATAGAATTAATGGTATCTTTCAAAATGGATAGATTAACTGCATAGATATGAAGGAGAAAAGCTGACAGGAAAAACATGCTTTAATCTTATGAACTCTGTGTAATGTTGCTTGATGGTTTCAATGAAAAAGAATCTTGCTTCTTTTCTCCATAAGGTTAGAAATATGGATTTTATGCTAAAATTAAAACTGTCTAGTTAGGATGCCAGTGGACTAGAACAACATGCTAGAGGCTATAGCCTTCTATTCTCAAGGGCCATAGTCTTACTTCTAGTACCGGTGAGTTTGCAGCCATAATGATAACTGCAGGCATGATGAACAGGGAGTTCTTTTACTGTCACAGGAGTACCAAATAAGACAAATGGTTATTAGGGTTCGGGGAGGTGGAACAATTTCAAAAACTAAGGTGCACAGAGTGTTCTGGCTCAAGGAAGGATGAGCATTTTACATTTACTCCCTGGGAGGCATATTCTGCAGAAGCTACAAGAGCTGGGCAAATGCTGTTACAAAAAAAATATTCAAGAACAATTAGTTCAGATATAAAACTACCAAGTGACTTGAAAAGTATTTACATTCACACAAGTGAGCGTGGGTTTTTTTTATTCACAAGAACGTGAGAAGAATGTGAGTCTTGCAAGCGCTCATGCAAACATATGTTCAAGCAAAAGTTTACATGGGAAGGATTCAGGTGGTCACGTCATCCAATCAGGGGTCAGAAACAATCCCATGTGACTTAGTAACTAATCACAATCCACAGGGAGCATATATTGACTATTCAAAGTGTACAGTTCACAAAGTGCCCACAGGCTAAAATACTGGCGTAAAGTGCTTGAGGAACACTTTTAAATAACCAACACATCTAAAAATCAAGTCGCACAGTTTCAAAAGAGGCAAATGATTTGAATGCCCTAGTTTTTGTATGTTCATCTTGAGCTATTTCTTGATTTCAGAGGTGCTGAGCACCTGCAGCTGCCATTGACTGGGCTCCCAAAAACGCCCAACATCAAGGGCTATTTTTGAGAATTTCAGGTCACATTGCTCAGATATAATTTGTGAAAAAAAAAAAAAAGATTAAATGCTAGTCCTTACTGAACCACAACTACCACTAAGGTCAATAACTGAGTAGAGACTACACAATTTTGTCCTTGAATATTAATTCACTTCCTCCAATTTTCAAATTGTCAATACGAATGAAAATGGGCATGTTATGTTATACATAAAAAAAATCACTCTGCTCCATAAATACTCAAAATAATTCTCTCCCCACAAATTCATGACTGTTATAAAATGGTCATTTTTATCCCCTACCATTGCAGCAAGTGGTGGAGGTGCATATGCTCTATGAATCTTAGGACCTGCAGAAATAATATTTCAGTCATGCTTATCACTTGCTGCAATGTACCTATTAAAGCACATGTCCCATATATATTTTTCAAACAAACATTCAGATTTTTTGGTATTGTTATGTAATGTGAATTTCAAACATGCTTCCACAAAATACTTGGTGATTTTACAACCTAATTCTAGATAACTGTTAGTGCAATCAATTATATGCCACAAAGAACAGAAGGAAAAATAACTTTTTTTCTCCTCTCTGCTTTCCTTGTCTCCTTCTCCCAGCAGTGGAGCTAGCACCCATGGAGCATGGTTGGCCTCCATAGGACACAGATGCCAAGCTTTGGCAGATATTATTGCAGTGTCAGAATCTTTTTCCTTGTCAAGATCCCCTGGCAGTTGTGTTAATGGATCTGGAGCTGCCTCTGGGTTTGTCACTTTGGGCAGCACCTGATGGGTTGTTTTCTACTGTGTCCTTCTGCATGACATCTTCCTTTAACTTATCTTTGGTCTGAGGTATTTGTACACTATTGTCTGCTTGGAAATAAGCTTCTATAAATTCTGCATTAGGGCTGTGAATTCTTCACAGATTTCCTTGTTGCCTTTGGAGCTCACATGTGCACGTTTTTCTTCTGTAGCCGAGCCTCTATATAACTTTGACTGTCCTGCAGTTAAATAACTTACCCTGCAACAAGAACAAAAAAGGTTTTCGCCGGTGAAACTATTTGTTATGAATTTGTGTCACCGCCCACCCCCCATACACGTTTTTGATTAACTAACCAAAACCAATCTTTTGCCAACTGATCCAGACTTTCTTCTACTGTACTTGTCACTTTTGAGTATTCATTGGCTCATTTGGAACAATAAGTTTTAGCCTGTGGGTTTTTCCATAAATTGTTCACTTTCTTAGACGCTTCGCCATTCGCTATTTGTGTTGCATGGATTAGTCACTTAAGTATTAGGCCCTTGAGCCTACAAAGACTTACCTGAACTCACTGGGCCTACACACAGTGCATATAGCTAAGCACATGTGTAAATCTTTGCAGGCTTGGGGCCTTCGACTGTAATCTCTTATTCAGATTGTAAATTTTTTGGGATAGGGACTCATGGGCTTGATCATGCTTGCTCCCATCCAGCAAAGAACTGGTAGAAAAAGAGGCCGGATCCTCAGCTGGTGTAAATCAGCACACATCTATTTTCAGTAGAGTTAAGACAGTTTAACACCAACTGAGGGCTGGGTCCAAAGTATTTGGCTCTGGACTGATTAACTTTTTGTGGGCAACACTGACTCACTGCAGAGCTCTTCCTCACACTTGGTGGCTTGTGCACATGAGCAGTGCAGGCTCCATTTTTGCCCTTTCATTTGTAAAAGCATTCTCTCGTCCCCCACAATAAACCCGGGCTAACTTTTACATTTTAAAACCATCTTGTAATGTTTTGAATGCCCAAAATATGCTTGGTATATAGAGGAAACAGGTGATGATTAGGATGAGCCAGCTCTGGCACATCAAAGCAGCCTGATTTGGCTACACCAGCATCCAAAAGCTGTTCCATGCAGATCAGATGCAATAATACACCTTTCCAAATGCGCATTGGCGGAAATGTTTAGTCCGATGACTTTTTGGGTTAATCAGTTTTTTAAACTCAATGCACAAAGGGGAAAAAAGGGGGTCAAGGAAATGTTGAGGTTCATACAGCAATGTAACACGACGTGAAATTCTGAGGGGCAGATGCATTCCTGCACTGAGAGGCAGCTTGAGGCTTCTCTACTCACAGGTTCCTGTGAGCCAATTAGGCCCTTGACACAGGCTAGAGTAGCACTGAGGGCTGCCCTAAGTTGCATCACTACGTCAATGGTCCCTATGGGCCATTGCAGGCATAAAAAATCACTAGAGTGTAGGCCTGTCTCAACCATTCCCTATTTTGCCCAGGATCTGCTCCCTCACTTCTCTTTGCCACTCCCTCACACTCCTGCACAGAGGCTATGCAGAGCTACCTTTGCAGCTGGAGTACAGGCTCCCTGTTCTGGTGCTGCTCACCTGACAGCTGTAGAGCAATGCTGAATCAGGCCCTCACAGACTGTGGACCTGATTCTCCTCTCATTTATCCAATCATAAAACAGGAGCAACTCCAGTGATGCCAATGGGTTCACACCAAAATAAAACAGGTGTAATTGAGAGGAAATTATGCCCACTGTATCTCTTAAAGACAAGAAGCCAAGTAACTACATTAAAGGCTGGAATCACTGGATGATCGCATTTTACATTTGAAATTTTCCTCAAACTCTTATTGATAAAGCAGAGCAATTTTTTTTTATAAATCTCTTCAGTGTCAAATTAGAATCTTATTTCTATGCCCTTGAGGAGAGAGGCAGCATCTTCCCCTGTGTTTGGAAAGCACCTTGTGCATTTGGGTGCCGCTGCAACCCAAGTAAATAATACACCCGTTCAAAACTAGAAAGAGTCAGTATTCTGTAGTGGAAAGAAGTGAGGCCACCTGAGGGACAGCAGGAGGTGTTAGGGGAGGTGACTCTACTCTCTCCAGAGGGAAGAAAGAACAACCAAAAGCTTTCTGTTACCATTATGCAGTGTCCGAAGGGCTGAAGATGGAAAATAAAAGATCTCTTCTCATTATTCTGGTATCTCTGGAAGGCGGGAAAGAGACCTGTAACAGCCTTCTCCTCATGAGTCAATTGGCTCCAGAGTGGAGGAAGATAGCATGATGAGACACCCATAAATTCCCACAAGAATCTGCTATAGTCAAGCAATGTGCGCAAAGCAAAGCCCAGAAGTTGCTTCCCCATATGAACTTTGAAAGCAATGTGCCTATTAAAGCACATGTCTCTAGGTTGTTCTGCTTCAGCTCACAATCTGCTTTCATTAGCAAGGGGCAGAGGAAATGGGCCACCAGGTGTCTCTACCCAAAGAAAGGCAAGTCTCAGAAGAAGGTAAAAATGGAACACTAGCAACATCCTCCTGTGTGACACTATAATTCTGCTGCCCCTGAAGTGGAGAGTAACTTTCTTCTGTGACCTCTGATGTAGGAGCAGGGAGGACGCATACTCACCAATAGCTTCCCCAACAGTCTGTCTCCACAGGCTGAAGGTGTGGCAGATGCTGGAAGCTTCGTCCCACCCTATGATGGGTTGTCTTAGGCGGGAACTGGATCACCATCTGCCTTTTGCTTACATAGGTCAAGGAAGTAGGTCAACAGCAGCTTCCTCTCTCCCACTGTCCTGCCATTCCTTGAAAGAGTGAGGGAGGCAGGCTGCCAAGGAAGTGAGACCTCAGCAGTCTCCCTTCATGAAGATCTGTGGTGCAGCAAAGACTTGCAACAGGTCACACTCCTTCATGTTCACCTTGCAGTCTAGAACAGTAGTTTTTTATTTCTATTGTCTCTTCAAAACAGGACGAATCGAGCCTGACTCTTGGTTACACTAAGGTTTACCCCCCAATTTACACCCATGAAAGTGGCAAAAGAAACAGACCCATTGTCTGTTTTAAGTAACCTCGCTTCATACTGATGAGTCAATACAGGGGCACAGCTATCTGTTATTCTCCCAGTGTATGGCTCTGTTTCAAAAACCCAAAATAGCAAAGTCTGCTGCATTGACAAGCAGGAGACCCAGATTAGAGCATTTCAGACATCAGTCTATCACAAGCCCATCAAAACCATGCATATTGTGCAAATGCTGATAAGAGAGATGGACCAGGTGACAAACAATATAGCAATACAATATGTTTGCTCTTTAAAAGTTAGATAATTAAGGTAGCAATCATAGTTTTGCCCCCTTATGAGGATCTTTAGTTTTACTATGTTTATGGCTGGGGGACTATTTTTAAAGAAAGAATTGGAAAACAGCCATGATTCATGACAAAGGTCAATTTTTAAAGAACATATAGTGGAATTATAATTAGTTGTGATTTCTAGTTACTATCTAAAATATAGAGTCTACCCCCCAGGAGATCATTCTGTTCTGCTACTGAGTTTTAGAAAACAAGCATCTGAGGCAAATGAACGCATACAATGCATGCAAGAGGTTAAAAACAATAGTCAAAATAACCTATTATCTTTGAAAGCTCATTTTAGTGTTATTTTTAATTCCGAGCACAAACAGAAATTCATAGGTGAATGCTGCCTCAGTTGGTTTCACTTTATAAAATGGTCATTAAGTCCATATCAAACATGTGTGTTTTAGAGTTAAATCCTCTAAAACAATTAGATGAAATAAGTAATCATTTGATAGAAGTACTTATAATGAATTAGATTTGAAAATGTTGGAAAGTCATTCAAGGAAAATCCTTCTTTTACCTTACACTGAAAACATATCATTAGCCTTAATTTAAGTCAAGGTGAGGGGAGGGAGAGGGGGAAACAGACATTGCAGGAAATTCTTGAGTGACTATTGTTTAATCCCATTTAGGGACACTTTGAACAATGACATATATATAATGAGATATTTAAAATTCTTTGGTCAATCTCTAGCTAAAGGCTTTTACTGTGGAAAGAATGAGTAATTCAATATGGACTACACAGCCTTTCACATGCTTTTATTCTTGATTTGTTGGACATGTGTAACATAAATTTTGAAACCAATCTATTAATGACTTAAATTGGAAACTGGTTTCCTTTGCTTTACATACAGCATTTCAGTAACAGGCATAATAACAGGTGGATCAATAGATCCTATTTGGTGCAGTATGTTAACATTAGTCCTGTGTCTCTATTATTGAATATTGTGTCAACAAATTTCTGTTTCAAGGAGGATGGCAAAAATATTTTTCCCATGTCAAGGTTATTTAACCACATGAAATGGTAGAAATTTTTGTATATGTGTTTTGTTTCATGCTAACCTTCTCCCTCCTCCCCCTTTTAAATAACCCATGTTTTGATCAAATCAGTGGGTAAAAATATTTTTGCATCAAATCTGTCTGCTGTCAACTCAGATTATGTTCTTTAAAATGGACAGTGGTTCTGGGAAGAAAATCAAATTTTTTTTCTCTCAGTGAGAGAAACATAAGGAAGGAGAAGGGCACTAATATAAACACAAATTTAAAAAGAGACAGAGAAAGAGAGAGAGAGAAAGACACAGAGAGCGCAAATGACTGAGTTTACCATTTGAAGAAGAAATTTAGCTAGGGAATTATTTCCAACCTATAGTTCTCAAACACAGCATGAAAAGACAGAAAAATGAAATTTTAGTCATTAGAATTTGACAGCTCCCAGTCATAATATGCTGACATGTGTAACGGGAATTAAGGGGTTCTGCAGGCAGAATGAGCATTAATAATTTTTTAGGCAAATCATTTCTTTTAGCTCCATGAATCTTCTATGTTGGAGGATCACTGGACACTTACAAATGACAGGTACAGCACAGCTGTTCTGTGCTTTATATTCTTTGTTAAATAGATTTAATCTAGGGGCATTAATTATTGTTTGACTGGAACAAATTTTCCACGTCACAAATATGTAAGGGCTCTGTCCATGAAGGCACAAGAAATGAAACATGGGTGCAGTCAAAATAGACCCGGTAGGCTCTTTGGCCCCTCACCTGTGAAGCACAATTTTGGCTCATTAGCACAAAACCATTAACACTTTGGGGGCTCCACAGACTAAATGTTTCATGCTTGACTAATGACCTTCAGTTTCTATACAACATCAAGCTGTTTCTCCACTCATGATCCTATTTGGAGATTGGTCCACATGGAATGCATCACAGACCATGAAGCAATGTGAGATCATGTTTACACTTTGAGTGCTACAACGGCACAGCTGCAGCATTGCAACTATGCCACTGTAGTACCGTAGTTTACATGCTTCCTACATTGACAGAAGGGGTTTTTCCATCGCTGTAGAAACTCTACCTCTGAGCGGTGGTAACACTGGGGGTTAAGTCGCCTTAACTATGGTGCTCGGGAGTGTGAATTTGTCACACCCCTGAGTAACATAGCTAGGTCAATCTCAATTTTAAGTGTAGATCAGGCCTTAGTTTCCAATGCTAGAGATTGGGCCCTAGCTTCAGGAGGCCCATGACAACAAACAGATTCCACTAGTGGCAACAGACACCTCTCCAATATTCCTTCATGACACTGCATTGCCTTCTCACATTCATCTCGTCTCCTAGCAGTACATTTTATTTCCTCCTGCCTGGAGCTGGCGTTTGTCTGTCAGTTAAGGTAGCTAGAGATGGCACAGATATCCAAATGTGGGTAGGAAGCTGGGTTGTAAGGGCTATAATATAATTTTTTTTTTAAAGTTTGGTACAGACCTTTTTCAATAAATGTGTTTTTCAGAGCCTTAAAACAGCAAATGTGCTTTTCAGAGCAGAGCCTTAAAATAGCCAAGAACATAGAGCTAAGAACAGGTTTAAGAAACCTGAAGGGTGAGAGATGGAGAAGCAGCAGACATCTTGGCAACACAGATCTCCACGAGCGGAATGCCAAGATTAAAAACAACAAAAAGGAGGGGATATCTTTGGCTGTCTCCCGTTCTCATATCTCAAAAACATGGGGTTAGCTATAATATTTGATCCTGGCAGTGATTTTATTGTAAATGAGAGAAATAGCATGCCCCAGATGCAAGGGAATTTTCCAAGTGAGGTTAGATGCACATTCAACACCTTTTAGTTGACATCTATCAGCAAGGCCCAATGATCTACCAACTTTTCAGTGGCTAAGTAACAGGGCCTTCTCTTCCTGTCACATTTTGAGGTGCAACCCAAACCAGTAAGGGGCTGTGTCACTGCTTGTCCTGCAACCCTGATTGCCTTAACATGTCCTGCGGCTGTAGCTTCCTGTTTGGACACTCTCAGCCAGCATACAAGCAAGCACTGAGAGTCTGTGTGCTGAGCACTCCGGGCTTAACAACTCTGACTCAAGCAGCCTCCTTGTTACACCACAGCCACACTGGTCTCCACCAGCCTGGATTACTAAACCCCAAGAGACACTCCCAGTCCCGAATTTCCACCAAACCCTCTGCCCTGAAATGTCCAGCCCTCTCCTGAAACATCCCGAGAAGAAATAAGATCCTTTGAAGAGACAAAAGCACAGTGTATCATTTCAACTAGTGTTAATAATCCTTTCTTTAACAAAAAGACATAGGTTAAGTGATACCAAGTAGAAGGGATTGAAGGTAGAATGGGTTACAGACGAACAACAGTAAAAATATGCTTTCTAGTAGCTGAGACTTAACAAGGTGTAGAAGAGGTGGCCAAACTGCGGCTCGCGAGCCGCATGAAGCTTTTACAGTTAAAGTGCGGCTCATGGAGCCCCTCATACTCCCCATTCTCTGCCTATCAGACTGGGGGGGATCTCAGGGCTACTGCCCTGTGACAGGTTGGTGAGGTTAGGGGCTTCTGCGCAGTGGGGAGGAGGGAAGGGTTGAAGGGTTTCAACCCTGCGGGAGGTGCCTGCCGGGGCTCAGGGCTTTAGCCCCGTGGGGAATACCTGCTGGGACTGAAGTCCCAAGCCCCAGCAGATGCCTCCTGTGGGGCTGAAGCCGTGAGGCTCCCCCTCCCTGTGGTGCAGAAGACCCTAGACCCATCATTCCACTGCAGGGCTGAAGCCCCAAGCCCCAGCAGGAACACCCGGCTCTTCAACTTCTGAAAATTAGCATATGCAGCTTGCAGGGTGAGAAAGTTTTGCCACCTCTGAGCTATAGCCTGGGTTTAAGGTAAATTTCTCACCAATCTTTAGTTCCCAGAGACTTCAACCCCCTTGGTTAAAGGACCCATCTTTCTCAGCTTGCAAGAGCTCTGGGCCCTTATATTTGTCTAGTGATGATGTCAAGATGGCTTCTTCACTGTCTGTATAACTTTCCAAACTCAGTTTTGTTCCCAGACTCAGGGCAACTTCATGCTGTTTTTCCCATCCTGTAGACTTCCCATCGCCTTGTTGATTCATATGTAAAATGGGGCTTCCATAATTTTTGGTACACATTGCTTAATTTCATTGGAGATGGATAGATGGTTCCCTTCCCTCCTGCCTAGGGGAAACCTGTTTCTCCCTGTGTTTGGTCACAGAATTTAAAGCATAATATAATTAAGTATCCACAATTCCTCATATAGTATTAATACATGCCTTTCGTAATGAAATTACTCACCTGTGTGTCATTAGATTTCATAAAAGACCTTGACACACTTTTAGAATACAATAATACTGTGTATAATCAATTTATTTAATTGCTTCTCATTTGAGGTTCAGACCCCCTCAAGAGATACTCCCACTCCACTTTCTAGCTAGATGGCTTTGTTCACCTTTTATGGGAACATGCCTTCATTATCTGTGCCTGACAACTAGGCTGGTCAGACAAACAAATACACGTTCCTTTGTCTAAGGCAAACTGTGCTTATGCATGGTTTGTCTAACACATTAAGAACATAATTCTAGCACCTTCATAACTCTTTGTATGCTCATCACTCAAGAATATTAACGATCAGTGAGTGATTAGTTCTCCAGTTATATATGACATGCTACCTTTTGGGTATATATCATGACTATAGTGTTTTAGGTGAGGTGAGTACATTAGGTTGGACAAGAGTTGCTGACACAGAGTAGGGAGCCATCAATGGGCCTCTGTGTCACTGCCCCATCCTGCCAATTAGTGTGAGAACACTACATAAAGTTGCTGAAGTTCTGCTGACTCACTGTGGCAGCTGCGGTTTATTACCTCCGCTATGGACAAAAAGGAAGTAGAAGTAACTATCTAGGGAGAGGGAACCAGGAGAGAGGAAATCCTGTAGGGAAACCCTAGGGATAGTCAGGTCAGGCTCAGGGAGAAAGCCTAAGATGAGATTTTATGTAGCCTTTTTTTTTTTAAGTTACCAATAAAAACCAGACCCCAACAGAGTGATGATTTTGGAGACGAGCTGATGGGTGTCTGTGTTCTGATGAGGCTTGAGTAGGAACAGAGCCCCCCCACAGGGTCCCGTAGTTCCTAAGTATAAAAAGGCTGAACAATAATATTACGTAACCTTCATAAAATGGATTACCAACTGGATGAGAAATAATTTCAGGAAGTCATATTTTTTGTAATAACATTTCTCCACTGTCTGTCCAGAGTTCTGTCTAATCTATATAGTACACCCATCACCTTGGAATTGAGTTACCATTTTTCATGATATCTAGTTAATCCACCTTTGAAAATTCAAAACACGGGTCAGAGGCCGATTACAGCCCTGTGAAATAAAAACAAAAAACCCACACCCCTGAATCTATGCAGTGAACTACTAAGCAAGAGTTAAAATGTTCATTGAACTCCACAGATCTTTTGTCCTTCCAAAGCAGGAAGTGCGAAAGAAAAGTTTCTAAGGCCCAGATATGTCTTTATTAAATCACTTAGTTAAGGTGTGGATGCCTGAGTCATAAACTTTCACACTACAGATGGCTGTGTATCTTTCATAGTGAACCTAGCTCTAAAAGATCTGTGATGTTTTTATGTTATATGTTAGCTAAAGATGTATATTATGAAAAAACACATAGGGCTTGATTCTCCATGTGTACTGTTGCTCTGGACAAGAGAAATCATTTCTAACATTCACTTAAGAGACCAGTTTCCACATTTTTTAACCTAATCTTTAATGCAATATTTATTCCATGTGGATTGTTATAAATTGGAATTCCTTTTATGATTAAATATGTGTATCAAAATGAATGTATATGCTACACAAATTCTTCAGTTTCCTCATTTTACATCCCTTTTAAATGTTATTCTACATTTTGACATAAAAACATTCAATGAGAGGACAAAGAGCAAAATTTTAATAGACTGTCACCTAGTCTGATGCCACTTTGAATGATATACAATCATCTGATGCTAACCTATACCATCATTTATTCTTATGCATTTAAAAACAATCAGATGTTTTAAATAAATGTTAATTTTTTGGATAATTTGGTGATGTAAAAATACTTGGTGACTGATCTGAACCATTTTTTATGGAACATCCTCTGAATATAAGGCCTCACAACATAAAAGCTGACAACTTTGACTATAGTGAGTCGACCATCAATGATATAATAGCTTTAAGAGCTACAGTAAAACTCCTATTTACATTTTGAGTGCAAGCACATTCCCTAAACACATTCATTTCTGAATCAGATAAAAGAGCATGAAGTGACGCCTGTTTGACTGACAGACAGTTATGTGGCAATGGGCTGAGGTACAATCGCTAAGAAGGATCAATAGCTAAAACTAGCATTAACACTTCATTTATTTGAACAAAGAACATCTTGTTCACATTTTCTTTAACCAGTTGAACATTTTTATACAAGTACAAATTGTTCTCGAAGGCAATTATGACTGACTGTATGTTTAAAGAAAAACAAAGATAATTTATAGGTGAGGACTTTCGATAGTACACCTATCAAGATAGAGCCTCTCCTGTAGGCAACAGCAGCTTCACACAAACGTGTAACTACCAGAAGTAGTAGTAGTAGAAGACGACAAAATTGTTGTAATTATTAAAATGGGGTAAAACGACTTCCATTCATTAGGGCTAGATCTCCAGCAGGGGTAAACTGATGCAGCTCCACAAGGAACGAGGTGGACTTTGCACGACTGGGGATCCAGGGCCGGTGCAACCACTAGGCAAACTAGGCGGCCACCTAGGGCGCCAAGTGGTTGGGGGTGCCAAAACACGCTCAGGGGAGGAGGTGAAGGGGAGGTGAGCTGGGGCAGGGGGGCGCGGGGCAGGTCACCTGCAGCAAGTAATGGGGGGGGGTGCCCGCCCCAGCTCACCTCCGCTCTGCCTCCTCCCCTGAGCATGCCGCCCCCGCTCTGATTCTCCTCCCGTCTCTGGCTTGCCGCACCAAACAGCTGATTGGTGCCGCAAGCCTGGGAGGCAGGAGAAGTGGAGCGGCACCGGCGTGCTCAGGGGAGGAGGTGGAGTGGAGGTGAGGACTGGGGCGGGGAGCTGCTGTGAGGGTGGGGGGGGCTCACTGGGCGGAGGGGGGGCACAAGATGGAAGTTTCGCCTAGGGCGTGAAATATCCTTGCACCGGCCCTGTGGGGATCTAATCGCATATTTTTAAAACTTTCTAAATGCTTCTATGCAAGTGCAGGCTATTGAGCCTCTCCATGAGCTGTAACAGCACATCAGGTTGGATCACAGACAAATTCACACATTCTTATTTATGCCTTAGACCAGGGCTGACTAAACATGTTGATCCAAAAGATAAAAAGTCCTAAGGATCATGGAAGGACCACATTCTACAGACAGAGGGAGGGACAGAAGCAGGAAAAATAGGAAGTAGAAGGCAGAAAGAAAAAAGGTGGAATGACAACCGGAATTGTCCAATACCTTCTGTCTTTGTGATTATAAGCCATGTCTATACAATCAAATTGTTCCATCAATCTTTTATCACAGACTCCAGAATATTACATAGAACCAGTTATTGGCCTAATGCCTAACAGACCTATAGTGTGCTGCTCACACCTTTTCATGTTGTGGTAACAATCAGATTGTCTTCTACTACATGCCCAACACCAGAAGCAGTGGATGTCTAAGCTGGTTTGCCAGATCCTCACTGAGACGACTTCATATTCCAGTATGCAAGCCATCCAAGCCTGGTACTTTTTTCAAGGTTTAGGTATTATTTTCAGAAAACTATGCTCAGTCATACTCTCTGTCATCCCCTATGGTACCTATATGTGGCACCTGCAACTCATATAAACATTGGAAAATACTGTGTTAAAAGAACTTTAAAGTTGCAAACTCAAGAACTCAAAAGTTAGGACAGTGCCAGAATTAAGGTTGCCCGTGCTAACTTAAACACTGAAAAGAACAGAAAATGCATTATGTGGAACCATATTGACCCACCATCCCCACCTCCAAGTCAGCAGCAGGGTTTGGATCACATCACCGTCCTCTACCACTCAAGCTAACAGAGATAGTACCACAGTAGGCTGTTACCTTCTATGCGGACCTGCTATTACAGAGTAATGGAATGACACTTTGCCAGTGGATTTTCAGAGCTATTTGCTAGACAGCAAAGAAATGCTGGGACTCATGTTCCAGGTCCTGAAGAGGAGTGTGGTCTAGTGGTTACAGGCCCTTTGCCCCTCTCCCCTCCTCCCCAGCATCTCATTCTTCCATTCTGCTCATATCTCCCTTCTCCCTAGCTCCTACTCCTGTTAAAGCATTTAATAACCTGTGCAGAAATTAAATAAGATCCTTATCACCACACTATAATCCCTACTACTGCTCAGTGGCTTTTGACCTCTAAATCCCCAATAATTTTTTTCAGACTCAGTCCTAAATTTAGTAGCATCTCCACACTTATTGGCACCCTGACTTGCTGTAACAAAGTTTTCTCACACAAGGAAGCGCTGGTCTGCTTTGCTGGTAACTCACCCTGTTACTACTCTCATAATAATTACCATCTCAGTTTGAACTGCCCTTTTAATTTCAGACCATAGGTCCAGCTGATGGTTTATAGTGAATGTCCCCCAACAAGTAACTAATCACTCCTATCCATGCACAGTTATAGTACTCTACCATTTGTCCATTGTTATTAGTTAAAATACATCTCTGTAACTCTTGCACCCTATCTGCATGCTCACGCACTGCCCATTTTGCTCATGGGTATCTCCTTTTCCCAGTTCCCACAGCCTACAGTATTGCCTCAGCTATACACTACTACACCTGATATATACTTTTGTTTTTAGTACATAATCTTGCTAGCACATGGCACAAGTAGGATTTTGGAGAGAGTCACCCACAGATAGACCTTCCAGATTAATTTGTTCCATATGATTGGGTTCTGCATGCTCCACTGTGTTCTTCCTTATATTGGCTAAAATTCCATCTAAGATCCCCTCCATAAGTATGCATGCTCAAATATAAGTATGCATGCTCAAATATTCGACATACAAAATATTATGTGGTTCTCAGCACATCAGCTGCACACCCTGCTACTTCATGTTACTTTCTGAAAGAATCTCCTACTGCCATTTCCCCTCAATGGTCAGTACTCTTTCCCTACATCCTTTCACTGCACTACCAATGTTAGTATTTTATGCATATTGGGAAACAGCATGATGAGAAGAGCCAGTCAAAAATGTGGATCCAAAAATTGTCAATAAAACTTTTGCAATTTTATTTGGTCTGCTTTTTTCAACATTTCTAATGATGAGATTTCAAATGTTCATTTAACAAGACCACTGAGATGTATTTTATGAGCAAGTTTATAAGGAGACCAGTTGTGGTTTCATCCTAGTAACAAGTGCTAAAAAGTTAAATCTTTTCAGTGTAATGGGCAGGTTTTGCAAGCTCCTTCTGAACATGAAAGTCAGATCTCCCTGGGAAGAGCATATCGAAAGACACGCTTCATATGGTTTCCTGTAGAATTTTACAAGTTGTACACTGTAAGAAATTTACTGTACAATCATCTCTTCTGTAAAACAAACATTGAAGAGGTGGTATTTACATAGATTCATCCTTATAATAAGGTTCTTGTAATAGCACGATGTCTGATGTAATAAACTTCTAAAAATTGACTCCCAACCACATTAATCCTTTTCATCAATCGAACATGTGCTTGCTGTGTGATGTTGTGACTAAAAGGAATAATGCGATCGTGGGATGTATAAACAGGAGAATATCGAGCAAGAGTAGGGAGATTATATTATCTCTGTGTTTGACACTGATGTGACCACTCCTGGAGTACTGTGTCCAGTTCTGGTACCTACACTTCAGGAAGAATGTTGAGAAACTGAAGAAGGTTCAGAGAAGAGCCACAAGAATGACTAAAAGATTGGAAAATATTTCTTATAGTGAGAGACTCAAGGAGATCAATTCATGTAGCTTGTCAAAAGGAAGGTTAAGGGGTGATTTGATCACTGTCTGTAAATGCCTATTTGAGAAAGAGAAATTTGCTCATAGATGGTTCTTCACAGGACAAACGCAAACCAATGGCTGAAAACAGGAAGCAATATACATTTAGACTACAAATATGGTGCAAATTGTTAACAGGGAAGGTAATGAACACCTTACCAAAGGCTGCGATGGATTCTCCATCACTGGAACTTTTAAAATCCAGACCAGATGTTTTTCTGACAGAGATACTGTGATTCAGCCACAGCTACTGGATTTGAAGCAAGAACTAATTCAAGAAAGTCCTGCGTCCTCTGTTAAGCAGGCAGTCAGTCAGACTAGACGATCACAATAATGCCTGCTGGCCTTAAAATCTAAGAAACAGTTTTCAACATAGAGAGTTAATACATAGTCCAATGTTGGCATTAGTATAACTGCCCTTATTTACAAAGAGTAAAACATTTGAAGGTCCTGAGGATGGCATTATAAAGAAGGTGGAATTTTAGTTGATTTGGTTTTGGTTTCCAAGGCTGTTGAAATTAATTCTTGCAGCTACCCCTTGCCTACTTTGAGTGTGTATTGCTCCTGAGAGGCACTGTATACTCAATGTTCATGAGACAGTCCCCAAGGAACAAAGCTCTCAGTATCGGTACAAACTTGCCACCAAGAGTGGTGTTCATTCTTGCAGTCTGTTACTCCGACTCTTTAATCAGCACTTCGGTTAGAAGGGAGTAAAAGGGGCAGTAGAAAGATTCTCATTATCTCCGCCTCTCTCTGGTCTCTCCTAAAAAGTGTGCTGCTGTGCCCTTTCTTTTGTTTGCTCTGGCTCACTTGCCCTCCTCTCTCACAGCATTGCTCAGCATTGCTTACAGGAGTAGGAGCAACAGGCTGCAAGAGCAAATATTTCCAAAGAGCGAACACGTTATACGGGTGCAGACAACTTCACTCACTGAGGCCAGTCTCTACACTGAAGCAGCTACATCCTGCAAGCCCCCAATGTAGATGTCTTGCACTGGTGCAAAATAGGGCCTGCACCAATGTGTCCTACGTGGGTTTGAACAGTGCAAGCCCCATATTACATTGGTGAAGTGCTTTGATGTTGCGGGTTTACACTGGTATAGCTTGCTTGGCCTAACTATCCTGGTACAAGTATTCTCAGTATAGACAGCCTATAAGAGTTTTATCTAAGGAGAAGCACTGAGCCTCTCAAAGGACTGAGCCTACAATGACTCTCAAAGGAATGAGACACATCCAAAAGGAGTGGGAGAACAACACCCCATTGCACATTATATAAAGGTTCCCAGCTATCTGGGCACCCACTGCCATACTGCAGATGTGCATAATATCTTATAGAACAAAAAAAGAACAGATCTCTGCACTGAGAACTAGCCATTCAAAATCAGCCAGTACGGATCTGCATAATTACAAACACGATGGCCCTTCCCCTGGCTCATCCCCAATGCTATCCTCGTCATTGGACTACATGAATCCAGCACACAGACCACTCCTCTACAAGTAGGGGATGCAAATATCCCTCCTTTTTACCTGGCCTTTCCCCCTCATAGCGCCATCACTGTATTCAATTGATGCAGATGGCTCTGTGTGAGGCCTATTTGGCTGAAAGTGAACCAAAGTGACTTTGAAAAAGGAGAGAGGAGCCACGGGGAAGGCAGAGTGGATGGAGGGGAACACACTGCAGCATTATGTCTCAGCTTTTAGCTGAGGTTGGTGAATTTGCTCTCTTACCCATCATGCACTTCATCTGCATGAAGCTGATTATTCAGTCTTCGTCAGGGTAAAGTCAAAATCCATATGTTTGAATGTTGAGGTGAAAGCAGTATGAAACTAGGCCCTCTAAAGCAGAGTTTTTCAATGACCGGTCTGTGGACTGACGCTGGTCCCTGAGATCTCCCTGGCACAGCTTAGAAAGGCAGCAAGCCAGTCCCTGGTATCAAAAAGGTTGAGAAACACTGCTCTAAAGAGCTTTCTGTGGGCAGGTCTCTGTGTAGTGCTCATTGCAAGATCAGGGCATACGTTGGTTATAGGGACTGAAGAGCAGCTGAACTGGTAGGTGCCAAAACCCACACAAAATTAACACTAGAAACACTTTACAGTTAACTCTTGAAAAATTCTGATTTCAGGCTGAATGAGAAAACTGTGATTGCTGTGTATGGCAGGTTGTTTATTCTTGTGCGTAATATTTCATTTATCCAAAATATTAATCACCACTCGACACCCAGTAAAAATGAGTCACTCTCATTCCAAATTAATGCAGAATCATCTTCTTAATGGCTTATGGTCGACACAAATATGTCTCTATCTTGAAAAACACAGCAATATACAAATAAAGCTTTTGTTAAAATTCATACATAATCAAAACAAATTGAATATCCACTCTTATTTCCATAGGGAACAGAGCTATAAAGATTAATGTTAGACAATGATATTTAATTAAAGCTTATTTATTTTATACGTACTTCCATGTTTTCAAGAGTATTCTTCTCTCATGGAGCAGGAAGCAGTAACACATTCTGGAGCCATCCAGCAATCATAGATGAAGGAAACTAGTTATGATCACAGTGCAACACTTACAGCGAAACTGACAAACTGTCTAGCAAAATTTATCACATTAAAAAATTCCAATGTTAAAGAATTTAAATGCATTTTAATTGACTTTTCAAACTTCCATTTTTTTAATTCACAAATACACCTGAACACAATAACAAGAATTCCTTTTGATATTCATTATTCCCTCTGATGGCATGTTGTTGTTTTGCACACACACAGTTCTTTCCTTTCTTCTAATACAAAACAAAAGGTTGTGCTCTTACATGTAAGAACCAAAAAAGTTTCTTTTCCTTGGGCTCTAGTCCAGTATAGTGTCCTCAATTTTTATTTTTTTTGGTTGCAAAAATAAACGTAAGTACTTCAGTGAAATGAGATGACTTGGTTTAGATATGAATGCAGATATTGACTTGAGGAATCAAAAGAAAAGAGAAGAAAATTGCATGTAACAGAAAAAACACTTCCATTCTTTTTGCTGAGGTTAAAAATTACAACAAGGCAATACTGGAATACTAGTTTTTAAGAGAGAATGTAGCTTTAAAATGCAGGGACTGTAGGGGTATATGTTGCTAACTCTTATTTCTCATTTGTATGAACACTCAACTCCACAACACAGTACATTCCATAACAGTTGGATTAGTCATCTACAACTATAAGCTGCTTAAGATGCACAAATAAAATTGCTTTATTAGGTTTGTAATTAACATGGCAAATATCATATTCTACAGGAAGCAAACATTCCAAATATATGTGTTTTATTTCTTCTGACAACTGGCAAAGTATATTTTACTACAGAATGTTTTATTGCTTCTTAACTATTCATCCTACCAGCATACATAAAAGCTTAATGAATATAACTGCATACAAACTAATTTTAATGCTTTTAAAATCAATGGTGAACAAAATGTTGTTTAGATTGTTTTTCAAACAACTATATGCATCTGATCCTTTGAGGAAAAACAATTATTTATTTCTTTATTCCCCTATTTTAGATTTACCTTAGACACCTTTACACTAGTTGCCATACAAAGAGTTAAATATTTGAGCAAGTATAAGAGAATATAGTTATTAAGTATCCAATCGATAAGATGCCACTTCTACTAATAGGCTAACAGTAGGGAGGGAAGGAGATGGGTGGGGGGGAAGAATGAATGTTTTTTTTAAAAAAAGATTAACAAATAGGATATGCAAGTTTGCATGATTAAGTATGTCTTCAAGGAAATATTTTAGAAAATAATTTATCTGTTATAACCCATATTTAGATCATTGTTCTTTTATCCATTCTATGAATAACCACCAGCGTTTGCTATTTTCCAACACAACATCACATATAATCTTTTTTTTTTTTTTTTTTTTTTTTTTAAGTTTCAAGTGCTATAAATCACTGGGAACTTATGAACACCTAATTTATGCAATCTTATTGCTAGTAAGGAAATCATCATTCTTTAGTGTTTTGTACCCCTGTCATTCTCTCCCAGTGCATTTTTTTATTAGCACAGGCACCACAATAGTTAAGAGTTTCTCAGCATTTATATTACTGAGAACAATTTTTAAAGGTATATAACTCAGCCATAAAAATTAAAATCACAGTCTGAAGGGGTCTGTGAATTTCTCACACACACACACACACACACACACACACACACACACACACGTATACTGACTTCGAATCCTTATTTCCCCCCACTTTTACTGCTGGAATTTTAAAACATCTTTATTTTTTAAAGTAATGTTGTAGGCCATCAGTCCATAATATAGACTAGCTCTTGTGGTGGAGACAAAGGAGAACAAAAAAAAACCCCAAACCAACAAATGGCTCAGGTACTGAGATTTAAAAAGCAGCTTCAACACATGCATAAAAGCCACTTTTCATAAGGGGTTGCTATGTATTCTGGAGTATGTTTCAGAAATACAGAAAAGTGCATAATACGCAAGTGCATATCATTATTCATAGCCATTCACAACACACATCTCCTATGATGCGTGTTGTGAATCCATATTAAGAGTAATACAGAAACTTGGCTAAACATGTTCCCTTTTACCTAGTCCACAATATAGCATACACACTACTCTTGCTATAGAGTAGTGTAGACCATTGGACTATAGACCATTCTGGTGCTTTGAATACGTATTTATTTATATTTATAAAAACATGTTTCTATTGGGAGTTTTGCCTGTACAAAGACTGCAGCTTTAGACGTGTGTGTTACAACAGCATGAGTGGGTTAAGCACAGACTTTCCTTGCTTTTGTGAATTAAGGCAGCCTTTTGGAAAGAGGCTTTTGAGGAATATTTATTTAACCTTGCTTTAACCACCTGGTCCAGTAAAAATAATAGGCATGAGTGGCCTTGTAATTTCTTAAAAGCACAGCTATTTAATTTAAGTACCTATATTTGTATAATGATTTTTTTTTCATTTGCGATGTAAATGATGAAAAGCAATAGAGGCAACAGAATCGGAGCCCAAATATACACTTCCAGCCATTTCAACCAGAAATTAAGTAAAAATCAGAAAAAAATTAGATTAAATTTCAACTTTAAGGTAATAAAAGATGGATATGGAAGTGCCAATGAAAACTGCCGAAACGAAATTTCAGAAGCACGGCTTTCTCATCTTGAAATGTTACATCTATAAAAGCTGCCCATAAAATTAATCTACCTGGAGATTTTCCATGTTAAATCAGCTCAGAAATAACTTTTAAGCACTTATGGTATTATAGCTAAAATCCATATTCTCCTGTTGTCCATATATCAAAATCCTGCGTATTTTGAAAAATAATATCAGAGCTGCACTGAAATATTTGTATTATAAGAAAGAACAGTAGTAAAGTATATCACTTTCAGAGAGATTTCATATTTGTAAGCATTCTCTAAAATACAACATTGGACTGCAGCATGGAAGTGTGGGGAATAAAAGATACTGTTAGAAGATTCCTAAGTCTATTCTTCTATGCTGATTTTATTTTGATAAAAATAACCCAAACTGACATTATTTGATCAGAAAAGGAATCTTTACATTCACTTGTACAGCTCACCCTGTTAATTCTGAGTTAGTGTTTTAAAAACTACTATATCCCTCACTGAGATTGCCTTGCAATTTTAAGGCAAAACCATGTTTATTTTGGAGGGAGGAAAGAGAATACATATAATTGTCACTCCCATTGTTTCTGGCTGGCTGGCTGTAGACAGAGCAACTGCATCTTTTAAACTGTACCTGCAAATGAACTTGTACCTTTAAATGCTATTATTTCCCATGTTACCAGAGGTTTGACATGGTCTCTTAACATAAACTCTTACATTGCACTGGGACAAGAATAAAAAAGACATATAATATGTGAGAGAAACACTGAAATAACTTCCAAGTAAAACAACTCTGTTTTATTTTAAATCCTTTTCCAATTGACCAGATCTGGAAAGAAAGTGAATTTAAAACACAACGATAATAAACAAAGTTAATTAATGTGAGTGAGACTTTAAAAAAATTTAGTATGAACTATATAATGCTCTGTCTGAATTTGGTTTGTTTCTCCTTCAAAGCCATCTTTAAGAAGTAGAAGTAGCCCCAGATATAAGTGGGTTAAAAAAAAAAAAAGAAAGCTGCAGATTCCATACATTTGGGCTCTTTCCAAGAACTTTGTCACATTTTGCAGATTCTCAGCTTTCAAATAAAGGGGTCTTAGCCCTTCCAATCATGGAAATATTCTTGCCTCTGCAAATCAATGTATTGTTACTATGTAAAGCCAGCCTTGCAGAAATCTGTCTACAGCTAGCCAGCCAGAAACAATGGGAGCGACAATTATATGTATTCTCTTTCCTCCCTCCAAAATTAACATGGTTTTGCCTTAAAATTGCAAGGCAAACTCAGTAAGGGATATAGTAGTGTTCAAAACACTAACTCAGAATTAAACAGAGGGTGAGCTGTAAAAGGGAATGTAATTAAAGTGTACAGACTCCTTTTTTGCTCACATAATATCAGTTTGGGTTACTTTTATCAAATCAGCATAGAAGATCAGGCACAGAGTCAACTGAATGTTATAGGAAATAAATTTAGGGTAAGCATTAGAATTTTATCAGGATAGGATGGTCAGACAGCAAGAAGTTTCAGGCAAAATTATTGAAAAGTTAAGGGACGCTTCATGATTCAAATTTTGATCTCTGTTATAACTGTGTATATCCTTAGGAAGTGACTTCAGTAAAAGTGTACCTTGTTTACTTCAATAAAAAAAGCACATTCATAAAGTTACTCTGAATTTACTCTGATGTAACCAAGGTCAGGATCTGGCCCAATGGCATTTTCTAGATACCTTTATTAAAATATATTTTGCATTCTTATTCCAAATGATTATAACTCACATTACATTTTTACATCTGTAAACACACACGAACTTGAATGAAATGCTAGACTCCACAATTTAATAACTGCACAAAGCACTGTGCAGTATAGTGTGTTGTTAATATGTTTCATATTTCTGAATCTGGAAGCTCTGAGCAATTTAAACCTGTTCACTTACATTCCTGACACATTTATACACAGATCAGGTTAAAAGGTGGACATTCTTTGATGTGAAATCAAGGTGCTACAGAATTCTGCAGAAACTATAGAAATATCTCCACAGATTTTGCCAAAAAACCTCAGCAGATTTACATTGGCCCTGCCAATGACTTTCTGTTTAACTTGTAATCAAAACAACTCAAACCCAGTTACTGTTTGCATATCTGCCAAGCCTCTCAATTTCAGCAGTAGGCAGCAGACTCTCAGTATGACAGCCTGTCTTTCAGATTCAAGCTGAATCTGCCAAGCCTCCACTACAGAGGCAACTGGTAAATTAAATGCCAACAAGCAAGGACATTCATGTACCTTTATACACTGCACATGAAGAGACATCACAGGCCTCTTCATTCTAATGGGTGCTTTGTGTATTTTGGGCTGCAAAGTAAAGAGTACCTCCTCCTATGCATAATGAAGCCATTACATATATATCAGCTTAGCTGTATCTCTAACTCTACGGTCACAAATTCGCTGACAAGTTTTCTTATTACAAAAATACATAACATTTTTCACTGGCAAAATGAGCCCACGAAAAATCAAACAATGCAAGAGAAACCCACTTTTAATTGCTCTTCTGTCTCATAGAGGCTCAGATAGCATTACGTATTCAGATTACAACAGAGTCAATGCTAAACATAACTGAAAATAAGAAATAAATTCAGAACATATATACAAATCTTTAAATCTCTCATTCCAAAAGACAAGCACTTTCTTTGATTCTGGGAAAGTATGGGAAATCTTTTTAAATCATCAGAGGTATGGTTGATTCTTTATGGCAGACAGGATAAATTAATTACATTTATGGTTATTAATACATATTAACTGATTAGTACTATTTGACTACTGCTGGCAAATGTAGTCATTATTGCAAAGTTTAGATAGTATTGGTGATTATACAACCATAGAACAACTAGTGATATTAATACCATTGAATATAAATAACAGTACTTGACAGAATTATGTAAATCAATAGAGAAAAAGCACTAACACGGGTTACTCTAATAGACAGATTAAATGATAGATTCAAATTATGAGTTTATATCAACCAGTTTTAGTTATATCTGTTTCTGAATTAATGGGTGGGAAGGTATCAGTTTTGGTAAAAGAATTAGGATACGAACACATTAAAAATTAAAAGTAAAAATTAAAATTAAAAATGAAAACTGTGTTTTCAAAGAACTGAAAGAAAAAACACTGACATGGAAAACTTATCCACTGTAACTCACAAGACTCTACAGTAGGCATTATCACTGTTTCCTGACATAGGTTTAATCTGCCATCATACCAATCAATGAAAGGTTTCAGACCCCAGGGTCTGAGCTTCCCAAGAGTTACTACAATAACGGGAAAGATTTTTTAACAGGGGGAGGAAGAGAGATCCTTGGTCCAATATAAAAGAGGTTACGGTTCTGCAAGTATCTTTTTTATTTACTATAATTTGGCAGACACAGCTCTGCAAGACTTCAGAACTAAGAGTGTGGAAAACTTTGATGTTCCTTTGACATGAGCTGGTTGAGATGTATCTTCTTGGAAGTTGTACAGAGATATTATATTGTTGCAGTTGCCTGATGTTAGCAATGAATTATGCTTCATTTTACAAAGGAAACCCTCCCTCTCCCCCACGCACCCCAGCATCTAGAGTACTTACCTTGTCATATTAAGCTTTACTTTAACTGGAACTACATCAGGTCTCTGAAGAAAGATGATAAACCAAAATTAACCTTTAATTGTAATACGAGCCTGAAGGCATGTGGTTGGTGGGGAGGAATTCACCTTCTTTGGGCACACATCAGCAAGTGTTAAAAGGATGTGTGAAATTCAAGAAGCCACATTTTTATTAAATCAATGAGTAAATCAGTTATCAAGCACCTTTGCTTTTTTCAGTGTAAATGTAACTTGCGTATGATCTATAACATGCATTTAACTTATCACTATGCAGGAGAGCACCATCTCCAAGGTCTGATCTAGCGGCCATTATAAGCCATTGGAAAAGCTCCCATTGACTTCAACGAGTGCCGGATCATGCCCCTAGAATATACATTTCCCTCTATTGCACTGTCAAGGATACTTACAAATCACCTAGCATAATCTGCCTAGATAAGCAGCACTTAATTATACAAGTGAAATTATAGACTGGTCTAAAAAGGGAAAAAAACAAACAAACAAAATCATACACCAAAAAACCCTCATCATTTACCATTTCCTTTTGCTCTATGGCCTTTTTGGTCACCTACCTGTCAGATTAAAGGAGATTTCCTTACATTTGTTGCTGGGTAGCCAGAAAAAAGGGTATATCTGCAGCCAACAGGACAGCCAGGTAAAAATCTACTATACTATGGAATATGAAGACACGCTATCCCCTCCAAGAGGCCTACCTCAGTCAGAACATAAAGTTCAAGTAAACACAAGTTTAAACGAATGAAACTTCTCCACTCCCCAGGAACTATTATATTTGATTTTTATAAACAAAAATTTCCGTGTAAATATTCTCCTCCATCCCCTTCCCACCCTCACCCCCCCAAAAAAAATCTTAAAACAATGCAGTTCAGTCTATCCTTACAAGAGTTGTTGTGTTAGGGCATATACCCTCCTCTCCTCTCTCCCCCTTTTTTTTTTACATCTAGATATAAAATGTTCCAGCTTACCTTGAAAAATAATTAATGGAGTTTTTAAAATGTACCACAGCTGTTCAAACATAATAGGGAAATAATTTCATGTTTTGTGTCCTTAAGCCATTTAATGGCAATTGATTTGGGGTTGGGGGGAGGGGAGAAGGGTGATTAAAGGGTTAATATTCAAATCAGAAATTTGCAAGGCCTGCATAATGGAACTGCCACCCTGATAACAATAGGAATTTTTAACAATATCGAGCCTTGTTAGCAAGAGAGTTACAAGCATTGAGGGCAATCAGTGTGTCTTGTCAGTTTCTTTTTATCTACCATCTCCAACCGCCAAGGAACCGAAATGAAGCACTTTGGAATTATCAATTTCAGCCACATTTGCATAACAAAGCCCCCGAGGAAGAGGCATGATAAATGTGAAGGACCCCTCTTGGAAAAGGAACTGTCAACCGCGCCCCGAAAGATTCTCCGACCGAGCGCATTCTCGGGGATTGTAGTCAGCGAAAATAAAATGAAAGCATTAAAGAAAGTCATTCTCTCAGAGAGAAAAATCTCCCCCTCTGCACAGAGAGAACTGGATGAAATGACATTATGCATATGAAAATGTCCAGAAAGATGTTTGATTTATGTATGCATTAGATGCAAATTCCATTACCGCACGCGCGCTGTTGTGTGATTTGGCTCTGAACACATCACTGCCCTGATCAAATCTGATCTCATTAATTCCGACAAGGAGAGAGAGAGGGAATTGAGAAGAATTTATGGCCTGGACACTTGAAAGAAGTAAATTGTAATTCTGTTTAAAGCTGTAGCGAACCTTTTAAACACCTTTTATTATAGAAAAAAGCACTTACTTTTATAACACTGTTAGAACTTACTTAATCTTGTACTTGGAACTTCTAGTCCTCATTTAAAAAAATATCTATGACCTTGTTTAGTGGGGGGGGAGGGGGGTAAGAGAGAGAGAAAATATGCCTGTCTTAGAATGAGATCCTGCAGACACATCATAATAATATGATCAAAGGAGACCTATTGACGATCTGAATACTCGTGTGAAAATTCAGCTCCAGTGGTACATGTTTATTTTTAAACAATCTTTTAATATCCTCAAATAAAATATCAAATACTTTACAAGTGTTTTTATGGGAGTGGATAGACATTTCATGCCTAAAAATATTATTAATTGTGATCTAGATAAAAATGGCAATGAGCACATGTTTTATAGCAATACTCACAAGCAGTGCACTGGTAAGTATCAGCTGAAACTGATATGTGGTTTTTTTTTTGAGATACAGACAATAAGAAAAAATTTGCTGAAAAGGAAGTATATTTCTGTAGGAAAAAAACAAATTGTTTCTTACACTAATAAAGATTCTTATCCTTGTTTTGCTCCTGAGAAAGACCTTAATAACTCATTTCCTCCCTTCATGAAAGATAATCACCCTTCATGGGTGAGATATCCTGTATTTACTTGATACCAAGTGTAAAACTGAAAGAGTGTCTCAATATGTTATTGCATTGTATAATCACTGTTCCTCCCCCCACATTCATGAACCCCGAGGGTGCTTCATAGCCTAGAATAGTTTATTTTCTGTTAGACATCTTTACCATATCTCACTAAAACGGAACTACCTCCCCAATAAAAAAGAAAAAACAAAAATTTTGATTCCTAAAATCTTAGTTGCCTCTCATGATTCATTTACAGAGAAATGAAGAGATTTCTGCAAACAGCTTCCCCAATGAAGCCTGCAGCTTCCCTTGGAAATCTACTCCAGCAGAAGTAATTGTTGAGCAAATGTTACCCAGAGAGATAGTGGAAATTTATAAGTTACTACATACTAACAAGAAACAATACTTGCAAGATAAACCATCTTAGAATCAAATGAGCATATTTTAAGTGTCATTCAAATTTTCAATGGTTAATGCTGAATTAAGTGCAAAGTAGTCCCTTTCCATATGCAGGAAATATGTATGCATTTGAAAATCTGTATGTATATGTGTATAAATATAGAAAATGCAGTTGTCCTTTGAAGAATTACAGTGACTAAATTCAATTATTAGTATAGAAAAAGGGAGAAATTAATCCTACTTTGAGTAGAAATTTCAGTGCAACCCTAGATATGGAGTCACTACCAACACATCCATATTATATACAAACATGCACACATTGTATTATCTACATATGAAATATGTTCTGTCTTTTTTGCTCTCTTCTGTGTGTTACATATAAATATAAACAGAAGAGAGCAAAAAGACAGAATATATTTCATATGTAGATAATACAGTGAATGTAACGTGCATAATATGTGTGAGTGGCTAGATAGATAGATAGATAGATAATCACACATGCAGATTCCTATACTAAGAAATCTGGGAAATAACTTGGCAACTGTGATATCTAAAACACCTAAAATATTATTGTATATAGCTCTGTTTGCCAGACTTAACATATTAAAACATTATTTTCTGTTATATATAAATCACTTATTCTTTCTAATGTATTAACAACATAACTACAAACTCCTGTGTGTATGGACTGCAAGTAGTGTAACATTCTGTAATATTGGGGAGGGACCCAGAAATTTCTTTACTTCAAGACTTTAAGGATATTAGCTCATTGAAAAGGAGACACTGCACTTGCAAAATTTAGTTTGGTGTTTTACATAGGTTATCCACCTCTTCCTGCAAGCCTTTAGCATGTCGGTGAATGCCTCAGCATTTTCACTAAATATTCTCACCCACTAAAATCTGTTTCATTTATAACCCAAAATAAAAGCAATCTTGTACTTTAAAAATAAGGGGCCCGTGAAATAAGTTTTTTAATATTGGTGGCTAATTAAGCCAACTTCATACTGTCTCTTTAAAAAAACCTTCCTGTCACTCTAACCCCTCCTTCCAACCCCCCTACCCCTCCAAATACACACAGAGACACATACTTTCCTTCAATGAGTAGTTCAGGCTCCATGATTAAGGTCATGCCGTTTGTTCATTACTGGCCTGGCTAATGTGATTGAATTGGAACAATACCTTTGAACTCCTTGCCTCTGATCTGCATACTAATTGACTCTCTTGTCCTTGGCAGTGACCTTGACAGGCTCTCAACCACTCTGGGAATGTCTGACCAGTTTCTGATCAAAAATTCCTATAAAAAACCAAAACAAATATTAGTCATTTATGTTACTCTTCTCTGTATTCATATTCCCTTATACACCATTAGAGAAGGCAAAATTGTTACTCCCTAGCTCCCCCTGGATGTATTTTAAAACTAGAAAATCACCATGTCATTTTAAAGTACTGACACAGTGACAGCATTGATTTTAGAGCACTCGTTGTAGCCTAAAACACATTTTCACATATATTTTGAGGGAATTTTTCCCCATCTTTGTTACGAGTGATGCATGTTACTCAAGGCCCTTGATACTTTCCTAAGATTTCATTTTTTTAAAGAATAATCTTCAATTGAGTTTAATTATAACCCAAGAAAATTGCACATATTTTTTTCACTTTTACAGTCCTACCCATACCTTTACAGCATGGATGTTAACAGGTTCTAAAAAGCAGTACAAATTATTGTAATTAAAAACCCCTGCATCTAAAAATGCGAGATTTCAGGTAATGATCTAAAGCTTTTATATCTATATGTCTGAGGCTCTTAGAACAACACATTTCTCTGCAGAGACAGGATTTCTCTGCAGAAGAGGTTATTAAACATTGTACTAATGTTATGAAAAAAAGCTGTTACAGAAAACTACTTTTCTGACTGGAAAGTATAGCTTGACTTGGTTCTTACTGGAGGGGAGATTTACCTCATGAGGCAAGTTTCAGCATCTGTGAACCCTTCTTATTAAAGAGCCCATATCATGCAGAAATAACTTAAATCACTAAAACGGAGTATCCATCAGGAAATACGCAAAGAGAGACAGACAGACAACAGAGAAAGAGAGAGTTATTTACAATAAAGATCAGCTTCAGAAAAAGTTTTAAAATAAAAAAAAACATGACATTCATTTTGATTTTAGGCAAAATCTACAGTGAGAAAAAAAACATTAAACTCATTCATTCTTTTAATAATACTTTGAACTTCTGCAACACTTTTCATCCAAAGCTGTCAAAGCTTTAAACACATTAATGAATTAAGCCTTATGACAACCAGGTGAGGTAAGTATTATTATTCTATATCACCGGTGACCTGTAAATAGTATAGCAAGCTATAAACTTTCTGACAAATACATAGTTTAATGTAATTTCTACTTTTATTCTGCTTTGGTAATTAGACCAGCTGCTTTGAGAGAATGGCCTGAAAATATATAAGAGGTTTTCATGACAAAGAAAATTAGGATTCTTTTTAAAAGAAAATCTGGCCCATATCCAGATACTTAGGGCCAGATCTGGGCTTCATGGAACTCTACATGGAGTATATATGGCTAGAGTATTAAGTTCTTTTTCAAATCCAGACTTCACAAATTTGGGTTTTCAATTCAGGCCCACTGACTAAGTAACCAAGTTCAGATCCAGATCCCAGCTTTCCCAAACTTCAGGGGTGACATGTGGATCCAGGATTCCAGTTTGGACCCAACTCTAATATACATATGGTTTCATCCAGTTCCTATGCCCGGTTCCATCCCATGCTTAGTACCTAGGAGAGGCCTCTTACCTCACCTTGTGTCTGCCTGAAAGCCCTTGATTTATGAGGCTCTGTGTCCTTAGGTGATCTCTCTGAGTTGTTCAGGAAGTCTAGAAGTACAGCTAAAGAGGAGGCAGCAAGGGGAAACAGCTCAGGAATTGAGCATCCACAGTGGCCTGTAGCAGCAGATGTCAGATAGGGCTGCAGGTGGCAACCTGAAATGGCATTTGGCCTACGGGCTACGTGTGTGTAGTCAGGACCACCAGAAGAGTACGATAGAGCTAAGGGCCAGAATTGTAAAGGTATTCAGGCACCTAAAGATGCAGATAGGTGCCTAGTGGGCTTCTCAAAAGAGCCTACGTGCCAAAATCCCATTGATTTCACTGCTCTCAGCCTGTGGTTTGCCCTGGGAGTAGCAGCTAACCAGGTGACATTAACAAACAGATGCATATAAGATACTGATCTATTAAAAAAAACAATAAATAACGCTGTTTATGTAAAAATATTACATTTATTTAGGATCCCATGGTGCATTCCAAGTTATATACACAGATATTATTCACCCCACCACTGAAATGCAGCTACCTCTGCAGTAGAATATGCCAGCCATTCTGAAACAAGACAGAATGCAGAAGAGTTTTTACAAATAATAAATTCCCCAAATGAAGCTGCAAAGGGATATTCTAGGTACATTGAATGCAGTTACCCTAATGAACCAGAATTTACTCAGGCAATACTTCAGTGTCCTGTGCTCTTTCAATTACTACAAGGAGTCAGGACCTTGGTTTTACGTCTCATTCAAAAGATGGTATATCCAATGTCATACTGTCCCTACTTGCTGTCAATGCTTCAGTAACAAGTGCCCCCTCCAGAAAGGGAAGAGTACTACCTATTCAGTCACCAAAATCTCTACTTCCTGCGTTTTCCTAGCATGTCACCCATCCAAGTGACCAGAACTAACTATATCTCATATTTGAGATTGGAGATAATCACACCTAAAAGCAGCATGTGCATATATGTATGTATGGATCTCTCTAATATGGACAAGATTTAACCGTAAATCAGTTTCTTCTGAAAATTGAAAAGGAATATCAAATGGTTTCCAGTCACTTAATATTTCAATATGAAACAAGAAATCAAAGGAGTTCAGCCACTTGCAGCCGAATGGAATGTATCCTACTCTGCACTGCATCTGTAAGTAGTATGTGCTGGAATAAGGGTCAGTCCATCATTAAAAAAAAAATCACCAAATTAGATTCTCTCCTGTGCCAGGCTCAGTTTGGCCCAGAAGGGTGAGAATGAGGTACCAGAGAGCCTGTTTGGTTGTCCTGATTCTAAATACCAGCACTGGCCCTGACGCCAGTTGGAGCTGTTGCCAGGCTGCTCTAAGTTACACCATTAGCATGGATCCTTAATGTACCCTGTGCCGGGGGTGGATAGGTATAGTGTAGCAGAGCTCTGCCATGCCCCCTCCCTGCCCCTTCCCCACAGCTGGGATGGAGTCAGAGGTGTAGACTCAGATGTAGCTCAGTAATGCCCAGCAGAGAGTTTCCCTACAGCAAGGGAATTGTCTGTTGGGCATTTTCAGCCAGATTACAGCTGCCTGAAGGGTGCAAAGGGGCTGCCACACATGAAACAGTCTAGCCCATTATTAGTGTAGAGTAATATTAAAATCAAGATGTCAAACTAAACATCTAAGAAGGATTGTACATAGTGCTCTAAGTGTGCATGGTGTCATACATGCATTCTTTGACAAAGCTCTGGCTGGGATGATCTAGTTGGGGTTGGTCCTGCTTTGAGCAGGGGGTTGGACTAGATGACCTCCTGAGGTCCCTTCCAACCCTGAGATTCTATGATTCTATGATTCTATGCCATGTATGTTGAAAAACAGGGATGTGGGAGCTATGTTTCTTTGATCTTGTTTTCTCTAACAAACATATAGCTATATCTATCTATCTATCTATCTATATACATACATACACACACACTACTATTAAAAAAATCCAAAAACAAGACACTTCACTGCTCACACTTCTCTGAGGACAGGATGCTAGAACAAACACTGACGGATGTGTAGTCACATGGTTTAATGCACTAGTGGAAGGTGCTCAGAAACTACAATGGATGACCAGCGTATAACACCCTACACAGGAGAGAATATATGTGAGAAGTATAAATTATTGATAAGATACAAGGAAAATTAATGCTCATATATTCTATCTTCCCACCTGCCTACCATGGGGGATGGCAAAGATATCTTCTCTCTGTCTAATAACCAGGGTGGGGTATAGCAGTTTTCCCTTCTGGTTCGGTAGTCAGGTTCTCGTCTTCTTCCTTGGCTGAAATGCTGTAATACATATACTGTATTATTTGAGCTTCCTATTAGGGTCTATTGAAGTCACTGAAAGAAAAAAAAAGTATAATTAAATAAGGCTTTAGAGGGCAGGTAATAAATGACTAGCGAAATCAAGGGATTGAGGCAAAGCCAGAGTTGCTTAAACATTCTACATGGCCATTCACTAGATGTAAGACAGCTAAACAGTTCATTGTGACCATCAAAGATCTCAATTAAAAACAGTACTGATTGGATTTAATAAACTATAAGCATATCAGGGCCTATGAGACTTATGAGTGTGCTTTAAATGATCAGGGGCTTGATGCTGCAAGATGCTGAGCTGACTTATCTGATCCTGTAAAATATTTAAGCACGTGCTTAATGTTAGGCATTGTCTTTAATGGGACTACTCACATACCTAATATTAAATATGCTTTTATGTGCATTGGAGGATTTGGGCCAGAGTGCTTGGAAATGTGCAGGGTCAAGCCTCTGAAGAATAGGGAAGAGATTATTTATGTGTTTAAAATTAAGCATGTGCTTAACTGTTTGCTGAAGCAGGTGCGTAGGCAGGTTTCAGTTTTGCTTTTATTGTTTGTTAGTTCTATTAAGTTTTAGCATAGGCACATTTGTCTGTGATTTATTTCTATGCTTTTTAAAAAAAAAACATTCTTGGTGTTTTAATATTTAATAGCACCATTAGATGTTGAGGTACTTAGAATTTTTGTTTGTCAACATTCTGTTTCCATTATCACTGTAGTAATTATTGCTATTTTTTAATTGATTAAATAAGAGTTCTATTTTAACATTTAAATCTAAAGGTTAATAGCAAAGATGTGTGATGATAGAAACTGTATAATAACTGCATGGTTTATCTGCCTACCAGGGTCAAAGCAGAAGCTACATGTGTCCTCCGTAATCCAGAAAGTGGGAGAGGCCAGAATATTCACAACAAAATCCTTTTTTAGTTGAAACATGCCTGTTTTCATGTTTGCAAAATGTTTATTGTATTGGGGAAATTTTAAAAGATCTCAATTTTTTAGTATTAAACTTTGAAAATTGTTTTGCTACCAGGTTTATTGGAGAAAATGTTGTGACAGATTTATATGCAATTTTTCAAATGGGGCTGGTTGGTGATAACACTAAACACATGAAACTGCATCTGGTTCTCTGATCAGCTGAATCTATCCCTTATGGCTCCAATCAAAGCTTTGTGGGAAGATGCCTGCCCCTGTGAGAAACCCCATTCGCCTTTCTATTTTTGTAAAAGGAAATCGTGTCTGGAAAAATCAACATGGTTATTCTAAAGGGAAATCATGCCTCACCAATCTACTAGAATACTTTGAGGGGGTCAACAAGCATGTGGACAAGGGGGATCCAGTGGATATAGTGTACTTAGATTTTCAGAAAGCCTTTGACAAGGTCCCTCACCAAAGGCTCTTAAGCAAAGTAAGCTGTCATGGGATAAGAGGGAAGGTCCTCTCATGGATTGGTAACTGGTTAAAAGATGGGAAACAAAGAGGAGAAATTAATGGTCAGTTTTCAGAATAGAGAGAGGTAAATAGTGGTGTCCCTGGGGTCCGTACTGGGACCAGGCCTATTCAACATATTCATAAATGATCTGGAAAAAGGGGTAAATAGTGAGGAGGCAAAATTTGCAGATGATACAAAACTACTAAAGATAGATAAGTCCCAGGCAGACCGCAAAGAGCTACAAAAGGATCTCTCAAAACTGGGTGACTGGGCAACAAAATGGGGGATGAAATTCAATGTTGATAAATTCAAAGTAATGCACATTAGAAAACATAATGCCAACTATACATATAAAATGATGGGGTCTAAATTAGCTGTTACCACTCAACAGAGATCTTGGAGTCACTGGGGATAGTTCTCTGAAAACCTCCACTCAATGTGCAGCAGCAAGTCAAAAAAGCTAACAGAATGTTGGGAATCATTAAGAAAGAGAGAGAGCTAATAAGACAGAAAATATCATATTGCCTCTATCTAAATCCATGGTACGCCTACATCTTGAATACTGTGTGAAGATGTGGTCATCCCATCTCAAAAAAAGATATACTGGAATTGGAAAAGATATAGAAAAGGGCAAAAAAATTTATTAGGAGTATGGAGCAGCTTTTATATGAGGAGAGATTAATAGGACTGGGACTTTTTAGCTTGGAAAAGAGACGACTAAGGGGGGATATGACAGAGGTCTATAAAATCATGACTGGCGTGGAGAAAGTAAATAAGGAAGTCTTATTTACTCCTTCTCATAACACAAGAACTAGGGGTCACCAAATGAAATTAATAGACAGCAGGTTTAAAAACAAACAAAAGGAAGTATTTCCTCACACAACGCACAGTCAACCTGTGGAACTCTTTGCCAGAGGATGTTGTGATGGCCAAGACTATAACAGGGCTCAAAAAAGAACTAGATGAATTCATGGAGGAGAGGTCCATCAACGGCTACTAGTCAGGATAGGCAGGGATAGTATCCCTTGCCTCTGTTTGCCAGAAGCTGGGAATGGGTGACAGGAGATGGATCATTTGATGATTACCTGTTTGGTTCTGAATGCATTGCATTGGCTACTGTTGGAAGACAGGATATTGGGCTAGATGGACATTTGGTCTGACCCAATATGGCCATTCTTATGTTCCCTCTTCCTTCTCTGCTCCATATTTCCCTCTACTCACCTAGATGAGCAAGGATGGCATCCCTCTGAGTATTCTCTGCCTATAATCTGATGCTTTTTAAAATACTTTACAAGATTAGCAGTATATTGGTGGCTCTGCTCCAAGTTCCATGCCAGAATACTTGAGCTTGTTCTTTGACTTTATTGGGAGATACACACATGCAACTGATGGGACCAAACATTCTGGGGCCTGATTATTCCTACCCAGGAGGGGAATGGCTTGAATTAAAGAAATTGTTAGCTAGGCAAAGTATGAAACTACTGCCTAACACCCAGTTTATTACACAGGCAGAAAATATACCTACCCACATTTACGCAGATTCTGTCCTCCCCGCCTCCCAGCTCTGCTTGAAGAAACAACAATTATTACATATGCCCTGGAATCATTTCTAGTATTTTATGGAAGTATAATTTAGATAAACTGTAGTTTTTTGAACGTTGGAAAATTTGGCTCTCAGCTGGTCAGTATGTTTTTTCTGGCACCTGGCTGATACTACGATAAGTGCCTACCAACCTATTAATCATTATAGTAAATAACAATTTAAAATCACATTTAGACTCTGGGAAGAGGTGGAAATAGAAATTGTGCACAAGGGGATACTGAATATGATGTGTCTAGCTGGCTTGGATTGCCCACCTATACTTTTAATATGTTTATGTTGTTCTTTCACTGAATAGGGGTATCCCCTCCCTCTACAGGGTGCAAAGGTGCTGTTTCTGCAATATTTTCTGCTCCTACTAGCCCAAAAAGCAAAAGACTGGCAGTATTCATTGAACTTAGGCCTTCTGTATGAAGATTCAGAGTATTACCGTTAGTTTGCCGGCTAACTGCATAGTTCAGTGGTTAGCAAACTGACCTCTAGTGGAATGAAGGGGACTTGTAAATACGTGGCAAGATGTGACAGGTTTCAACTGACAGGCTGCATCTAGATAGGAAAGTAGACTACCATTTCTGCCACTTTTCATTTGCTAGATAACGGGAGCTGGTATTATCTGACTACCTACACCAAAGTGCTTTACCTGTGCCAACTGCAGTGAATGCAACTGACTACGGTCTGCATCATGGATAAAAGGCTTCAAAGCAAGAGGTTTCCAGTTTGACTCTCCAGGCATTAACTAGAATCTGGAAAAAAAAAAAAAAAAAACCCTAGAGAAAAACAGAGAGACTCAGAGAGATGCAAAACAAAAGAAAAAAGGAGAGAGACATAAGGACATGGATAGCATGGAAAAGAAGAAGACAGTCAAATAGTAATCGTCCAAAACCAGTTTCTCCTACAGTTGGGCCACATTATTATACCCTCAGTCAAGCTGAGTAGTACTGTGCGCTATAAGTGGTCCCATGGAAGTCAAGGGGAGCACTACACAATGTGAGTAAGGGTTGGACAATCAGGCCCTATATAAACTACCATAATTTGCCTTTATACTGAAAAATTGTGGCTGGAGGCAGGTTGTTTTTGTGCAACAGGCTACAGCTCCCAACTGAGCTCCTGGCTGGAAAGAGTTTAGAAAGCACTGATGTAAATTTTTGATGGATTTTCGAATCAGTGAGCCATCTTTTCTAAATTAAGAAATTAGAAGCGACTTCAATAATATAAAGAAGGCTAACTACGAGGCCTACATTATCCAGCTGGATGACACTGGACAACACATGAGCTGTTTGATTCATGTTTGTACTCATTAGGTCCTTATTTGTGTATCGTTCAGAATAATTCTTTGTGCTTTTAAATTATGTTAAAATGAATACTGTCAAAGGAGTCATTTTATAGGAAACGAATGTATTCATGTCAGGGAAAGTACATTAAGTTGTAGCCAATAAAGACTGAAGAAGGGGACATTTAAAAAAAAAGGGGAAATCTGGGAGAAGACATACAATTGTTGTTCTTCACTACCTCATTATTTATAATCAGTGGCATGTAAACTTCAGATTATAATTCAGGATCAATTCAGATGCAAATATCTGAGCCTTAATTGTATATGTAGAAGAAAGAAAACCTTGACAATGTTAAAATGTGCTTTCTTCTGCTGTTTCTATGTCCTCCATGACAGACATTCAAAGTTTAGGCAATTTCACATCACCTGAGTATGTTTATAATGAAGTAAATTCCCTTATATTCTGTGAAAATTGCAAAAAACAAGAAGTGGTTTGTACTGAAGCCAAATAGCAAAACTGAAATATTGTAAAATCACAATATTTCAGCAATTAGGATATATACAGAAATACTCTCATATAACAGAATACTTGGCACACTCTTATATACTCATTTGGGCCCAATCCTACATTCCTTACTCAAGCAAAATTCCTGTTGAATTCAAAAGCACTGGATCAAGCCATTTATATACTGGAGTTTCACACACATATGTAGAAGGAATTGGAAGATGTAATACATCGATTTACCTGGTAACAGTAGGCACAGTTTAGGCCAACTGTTAAAGTCCAATGTGCCAATTAAAAAGAAAAAAAAATCAGTTTCTTGTAGGCTAGTTGTTATGTTGCTTTTCCATGGGGACAGATACATTCTGCAGAGTTCAGAGCCGGTCTGTTTTCTCCTTGATGCAGCTCTCGTTATGGAAATTAGAACTGTACATGTAGCTGGGAACAAAATTCACATCCCCTGTGCAAAGCCAGACCTCATAGAGTTTGCGGGGCAGGGAACCGACATGGGGTATATGAAGAGACAAAATTCTTTTCCCTAATCCAGCAGGGTGCCAGAATCCCACACAACTATGTCTCAGCTCATTATACTCCTACCCCTCAAGGTTTTGAGGTCAGTCCACACAATTCACATATCTGCTCACCACAAGCCTGATCCAAGCCCACTGAAATCAACAGAAAGATTCCCACTGACTTTTTTGGTCTCCGAGTCAGGTGCTAAACCCCCTCCAACAGTTTCCAGCTCACATTCCCTCACGGCCATGGAATGTGGCAATATGAAAATCAGCCTCACCCTGTGAAGAGCATTGTTGAATTCCCCTACAAAGGTTCTCCACATCTTACCCTTCAGCTCCATGCAACCGACCTGGCAGTTTAGCCTCATTTTGACACTTACACAGACCAGACTAAAACCCCAAAGCAAAGGGAGAAGAGACTCCTACATAGATGTTCTGTAAATCAAAATATCTTCTTTAGTTTTTTAGGGAACTTGGATATATGGACTGCAGGTAACACTTATTTTTGTATTTAGAGAAAATGTTACATGCATTAAGGTCTAGACCATGCCTTTAAGGCACAGCCTCAAGGCGTGTGGGAAGAGATTGCCTCACTCTAGCCTTTAGAGGCACTATACCTGAGGCAGGCGTGATCCTACCTGATGTTCTGGGAGGACTATTGGCCTTTTACAGCTCTGCTGGGCAGGGCACAAGGACTTAGTGTCATGAACACACCCAGAAACCATTCTGTCTCCTTTGGGGAGCATAGTTCTGCCATCAGCAGTAACCTGAAGCATAAGAAACGGAATTGTGCTTGATCACTGAACTGAATCACAAATGGAGGGATCATGTATCCCCTTTGCACCCCTACACATGGCCAGAAACAACCTTGCCAACCTTGCTCCTCTGGAAAACATTCATGTTTTTATAACCATCTGACAGCATACAACTTGCAAGCACACGGGATGCAACTCATCATTGAGCTGACACCTATCCAACACGGGCAGAAAAAATATTGATGCAGATAAAAGCCTATGAGAACACAACATATCCTGCAGCAGCATGGTGAAAGGCAGCATACGTCCAAATGTGCAGAGGATTGCATAACTGAACTATTTTGTCACTCCCCAAATGCTTATAACAAAGAAAAAAAAGGTAAAAAAAAAAAAAAGTTTCTGACTTTCGTTAACCTTCTCTTGTAGTTCAGGTTATTTCTTTAATGCATTTATCTGCTTTAAAATTGTCTCCTTAGCCTCTCAAGGGAAACCAATATAATACACCATCACATTTCTCACAAGAGAAAAAAGAACACTTACTCTTAATAGGTGGCAATTTTGCCAGATGTTATTGACATAGTAAGTACGAAATTTCAGTGATACTAAATGCAAAGTGCAGCAGATTAAAGAACAATGGAACAAAGTGCAAAATGAAGTTTCAAAAGCAGCAGTGTCAAAGTCAGAGAAAGTGTGAAAAAATACATTTTAACAACACTATTAAGAACAAGTTTACTAATTACTGTAACTGGTGCAAATTTAAAAGTACATTCCTTAGACTTGGGAAAGTTTTTAAAGTGTTATATTTTTTTCTTGTCAGCATTTCTTTCTTTCTTTATGCACTGTAGAAGAGACATAACACTGCTGGTACTAAAACAATGACACTTCAGGCTCTTTAGCTTTCACTTCTTAACCCTTCCATAACATATAATACCTTTACAATTCCTGCTTATTTAAAGCATACAGTGAACTACAGAAAATGCTTTGATAACACTGACATCATTTAAAATAAAGACCATGAGATTGATTCACTCATGCTTTACACATTCTCACACTAAATAATGGAATTTACACACCAAGAATGACTTCTTATTAAAAATTCAACAATATCCTGTTTTTCTACTACAAAGAAAAACTGTATATTGTGCACCATCTCCTCATACTTAATTATCCACTAAAGCTCAATAATAGAACACTACAGTCCCCAGATGCTCAGATGCTGTAAATCAGGGAAGCTCCAATGATTTCAAGAGAGCTATACCAATTTACACCAGCTGATGATCTGATCCTTCACTTGCATTTTCATGTTGTATTAACAAACACAGGGCCAGATTCTTATCTGGTGTAAATCAACATTGCTCCATTGAAGTTAATGGAATTCTGCTGATTTACACCAGAGGAGTATCTGACTCATACTACTGTACTAGACTGGTCCCATCTACTTTAGCTGCCTGCAGCACAGCTAAGATGTGTAGTGTGGACGAGATCTAACTGTGTCTCCATAACAAAGCCTTGGAGATACGATCAGGTCATATCCACGCTAACATTTTAACTGTTCCAACAATGACTGCAGATGTAATGGGCCAGATCACCAGCAGGTGTAATCAGAGCAGAATTACACTGATTTACATGGACTTAGTACACAGTCTTACATGTGTACATTTTTGAAGAGTACACCTCTAGAACTAAAAGCAATGAATGACCATTAGTTGAACTCAGTAGCCTCTCTGAAGAACTCTAGATAGACTTTATAATCCTTCAAGTTTCAGGGGCAGTTCTTGAACTAATATCTCACAGTGAAATCCTACTAGCGAGCAAACGGCTCCCATTCATTTTTTTCTAGTAAACTTAAGTAATTGTGCATTACCAGGTTTAAGTATCTCTCCTTTCTCTATTGTCACACTGAGCATAACTTTCAGTTGATCAAAGGGGAAAAACGAAGTTATCAGTGTCCTCCCCTCTCTTAGTGAGTATTTCTGGTCTATTATCGTCTGGAAAAGGGCTAAATTTAAAGTCTATTTGCAAATACAATACAAATAACAAAGCATCAGACCTTGCTAAAATATGACTAGTTTCTTCTCCAGGATACTGGAAAGCTGACTTTACATAGGATGCAAATAGGCTGCACTAATTATAAGTCTGTTAGCAGTATCTCTCAAGCATATCAATGGCTACCCTTTTTATGGGAAATCTGATATTATGCAGCTGAATACATCTTCACAGCTTTCTTGGGGCACTTTTCTTTAAAGTGCATTTAACATACTCATCTATCGCCACTTTTCCACCTCATGACTGCACTTGACTCAATCAAATAATTTGTGAACTAGAAATAAAATTGGTTCAACTTCAAAAATTGTCTACAGTACAATTTGACATGGGACTAAGGCTCTGACCCCTCAAGGAAGAAAAGTAGCTGTATTGTAGATGACTAATTTGGTGAAGGTCCTATTCCTGCTAATAAACAAAAATTGATGCATTGTAAGTTCTACCCTTTGGAACATCATACTGGCATAAAGGAAGCTACTGATATTTTGCACAAAAATTACTTTTTATAGCCAGGCAAAGCAAACACTGAGCTGATGTGAGGATCCTGAACCTACTGATCCAGTTAAACTTATTCAGTTTAACATTGCTAGTGTCAGTTATTTCTCTACGCAGATTTAAATGAAAAAAAAAGTTTGTTTCTTGTTTCAAAGGCAGTCTGTTCTATTCTACTCTGGGATGAATGAAACTTTTACTCATATAAGGTCACATTCATAGCACCTGACCTTTTCAATGATTTCACCCAACACACATTAATGGTGAGCTATATTGATGATGCATATCCATTTCCCAGCAGGTGTGATGTAACTGTCAGCGTTTCATGCCAAGTCCTCAGTAACCAGTAGTCATGGGTTCCACTGGATTAGACAGAATATATACACATTTCAAGACTGTAAAGGTGACTGCAGAATTCTTAGTGGTTTTGCCACCATGCTGCTTTCTGTTTATATCCCCACTCCCTGGCTGGTGAACCACATTTGCTTCTTATTATTACATGAAGGAACCATTTGGTGTAATGGTGTTAACTGATTTGCTCTTTATTGTTATTAAATATGTCTGTTGCGTTGTGAAGCCCCAGTCATCACTGGGCCCCGTTATGCTAGACTCTATGCCAATAGATATGCAGATACAGTCCTTGCCCAAAAGAACGGTCTCCCTTCATCATTCTGCTGCCGCCTGGATTCTAGAAGACAGCATGCAGTATGCTGGAGAGAGGAAGTGCAGTCCTGGACTCAGGAGGCCTGAATACTCTTTCAAGCTCAGTCAATAACTCGGGGCATGTCTTGGGCAAGTCACTTCACCTCTGTTTTCCCATCTGTAAGGGGAGAAAATTATAAAACACTTATCCCTCCTTCCTAAGAGTGCTTTGAGACCTATTGATAGAAAGAATTAGGAGTGCTACCCATATTATTATATTATAGTTTTGGTAAGCATCTATGATCTGTTCCATCAGCTGGCTCAAGACTTATCTCTGCAGTGGCTTCTCCTATGCCTTCACTGCTTCCTGAGTTGATGAGCATTTCTTCACCTTCTTGATATTTACACTGACACGTACTACTTACGACATAATGTTCTTTTTCCCAGAGACAAGGAGGGAGAGGTAATATCTTTTATTGGACCAACTTTTGTTGGTGCGAGAGACAAGCTTTCAAGCTCTTCTTCATGTCAGTGTAAGCTCAAAAGCTTCTCTCTCACCAACAGAAGTAGGTCCAAAGAAATATACTACTTCACCTACCTTGTCTCTCTAATATCGTGGGACCAACACAGCTACAACACTGCTCTTCTTCCCATGCATTTTCACTTGAAAAACAGATGATGTTCACTACTTCCCCACCTTGTTTTCTCATTAAATGAAAAAAAGTTTTGATGGAACTTTTCCAACCATTTAAAATGTTGACTCATTACTATGGAGGATCTATACATAGGTTTGATGTTTTTATCTTGACATGTCTGTCGTGAAGGAAAGCTCACTGTCTGGAGCTTTACATTTACATTCAGTTATAGCAATCAGCTTGGTATTCACAGTGTGCTCCTGAGAAACTACCATTAGAATAATTTGTTCTTCCTCTTCCTTCTAGATCAGAAATAATTGCCTATCCACCTCCCCCTCCTTTATCGCCTTCTGTAGTTTTCACCTTCTGAGTCTCTTCCAGTTACCCAGGGGGCCCTCATCAGAGCTACATAAACCTTTATGACATATATTTTACCTCCTGCTGCACTGTTAATGGAACTCTTTGATCTTCCACTAAACTACACTGGACTTCTCCAAGATCATGTTTAATCTTTTGCTGGACTTATTCTTTAAGTCAATAAAACTGTCTTTTAAAGTTACAGCTCTATAAGGAGCTGCCTCTCTATTAAGTATTTTGTATAAGGGACACTACACAGTTTATTTTTATCCTGTATCCAGGTTATGTTCCATCTTCTCATCTTCTTGTGGAACTGCTTCTCAAACCACTTTTGGGACAGCTGAGTTCACAAAACTGCTATTTTGGGTATTTTGTTTGTGTGATTGTTTCTTTTAAGCTGTGCTAGCATGCTGTTGTAACAGTCATGGAGCTTTTCTTGGTTTGTGGCTTGACAACTTCCTTGCCATATTTTATCAATGCAAATACAGACAAAGTGGTTAATCGGAAAAAGTACAAGAAGGACCCTCAAATCCAAATGTCAACGCAGTCAGGGTACGGGCGCGTGGTGGATCTGATTAAGATCTGCAGATCCTATTCCAACTCTGCTGTTCTAGTGCTGGGTCACATCCCCATCTAAATGGAATACAATTTTGTGGTTCTAATTTAGATGCAGCCAAAATCTTGCAATAACATTCCTTCTCGTGAGTTTTTTTATTCAAGAGGCCTGCTATTGGGATTTTTTATTCAAGAGCCTGGATAAAGCTCAACTGTAGATGTTTACAGTTTGGTGCTGAACACATACCACGACTGTTTGCGAGATTTTAGCACTGCCAAATCTGGACCCACACCCACTAGTCTCAATTCAGTCCCAAACTCTAAGCCAAATCTGAACACTGCCTCCTGAATCAATCTTTACTACAGAGTGTTGTGAGCAGTCCTCATCTTACTACTTCCTAGTAGAGCAATATACATTCATCACTACTGTATTTATGGAAAACAGAATTAAAAGTATGTTCTGTTGATAGTTTGAGACCAGCTACTAACATTCGCCATCAGAAACAGACAAGACTTTAAGTTAGTAGTGAGTGAAATTTGCAATTAGATGGGTCCCAATTCCAAAGTTTCTGTTCTTTTAAAGTTTAGATGTTATATTATTAACCTTCTCACTGATTGCATTATAGCAGATAACTCAGGTAAATCAGTGAAAATCTAAATTAAAACTTATTCTGATACCCCTTTAGTTTATGTTAGTTTCAGATTCAAGAGTAAACTGTTCCCATCACTGGCTGAATGTGCCGCTTCCATACAGTGTGCTCGGCTCATGCCCACCATAAACCTCAAACAGCAAAAAGAGAAGCAGCAAAAACAGAAGGCTCAGCCTCATACAGTCCATTGAAGTAATCAACCACATTTGTTATTCACATGGTCTAGACATCTAAGCTCAGGATGACCCTGATACTTCCAGGCTAAAACAAGGAGGCTGGACTATTCAAGTCTACAAAGAACTCCAAAAGAAACTGTTTTAAGAATCCATGTTTAGACCTGTTCTGGATTTAACTTTGCATTTGATTATACATGGGGTCATACATCACTTTTCTGCATGTTTCCAGCATGATATGATGTGACTAATATGCACTAGTAAAAAAGTATTACTTGAATGATTACTAGGCATATATATATGCCTAGTATATATATATCTTTTCAGTCATTACAGCCTTTGTAGACCCCAAATAAAAGTTTCCAGCATATCTTTTCCACCTGAATTTGCATAAAAGTGGCACTTTTTTCTAGAAGTCCCCATGAAATTAACACTTTTCTCTGAAAGGTCCCATGATATCACAAAGAGTTTATAGTTCTGTTTTTGCTACACCATCTTGTTTATATTTGTTACTGCAAAAAGTTGCTTTGAACACCTCTTTTTTGTTCATACACTCATTGGCTGACATTTGCAGTAACTCAGAGAGGTGCTGGTCACAGTTAAGGTTAAGATTTGCTTCCCATTATATGCCTGCTTTAGGCACCTGCTCAGAAATCATCAGAAAAGTCATTTCCACTTTAAATTTTGTATGAGACCTTGGTGAGCTAAGATCAGTTCTGAGACAAGAAAGGGCATAACTGGGAAATTTTTCACTGGTATTTTAGGAATATCACAATACTCAGGATCCGGCAGATATTAACAATGCTGAATTATTAGTGGGGACATTAGAGTTTTCATCAAAAAGAAGGGGAAAATGTAAGTCTTTAGCCAAGAGCCAGTCTTCAAAACATAAAAGCAATTGTTCTTATTAATTATTTATATTATCAGTGCCCAGAAGCCCCCCGGCATGGACCAGAACCCCAGTGTCCTGGGCTCTGTGTAAATAAAACAGAACAAAAGACAGTCCCTTCCCCAAAAAGCCTACAATCTACAAAGTTGAAGTACCACACCTCCCCTTCCTTGCAGCAGTAATTTTGTCCTAGAGAGTGCCTAGATGCTGATGTACTTCACCAGTAATAGAATATTCTAAACTCTCTTCTACACAGGTCACTTGGGAGGCAGGCAACCAAAAGAATTTTCTTCAGCATCAACATTGCCTATCTAGAGGAGGCAAGTGTCAACAGGAACCTTTGTCATCTCCCACATTAGCAGAATCTTTCAAACACCAATGGATAGCAGAATTCTCACACTCATAGATGACACGTGAAAACATCTTCCCTGCAAGGTGATGGCACTTCTCTGATCCCAGGTAGGTCTTTGGAAGAGAAAAAGAGAAAGTCCCTGGGGTTCAAGAGAAGATGGGAAATCATGGAATCCATTAATTCCATGAGTACCATTATAATTTAGGGAAGAAGGCAGTGGTATGGTCCATATATCAGCATAGAGAGACATCCATATTTAAGAAGTCTGTAGCGTTAATATCCTTGGGAAAAGTCCTTGATTTTTAAAAATTAGGAATGAAAGGAATAAAGAAAGCATGATAGGAGTTTGGTTTCTCTACAGGGACAGAGGTAAAGTTGTTTGGCTTCTTTGTTCCCTTTTGTACTTCCAAATATTTGAGTTTCTAAATTTAATCTTAATTTTTAATTTGCTGGATTTAAATGGTTATTTTGATAACTGTAGCATTCTTGTGATTTCTATTGCCATAAGCAACTGATATGTACTCAGCCTTAATTCCCATCGAACAACATTTTTTGGCAGGGAATTAAATAGTATGATAAAGGTCCCTTAAAGAATGACAAATCACCATTGATTGGATTGAATAGGCCATAGCTTTGTGGAATTCTGAATCCTGTGTTTGCAAATGGTATTTTCTGTCAACTATGGCAAAGGACCATTATTAGGAAAAGGCCACTTACAAAGCAACAAATATAATAAAACCAAGAACCAAGTACTCTAACTTAGGCTGTTATAGTCCTCCCCTTTACAGGTTGCCTTGGCATAGCATCAAAATAAGTAGAAAATTACTGAGAAAAAAGTAATAAAATTCATAATATTTACCTTATTGAATGATGTTCTGGCCTCCTCTTCAAATTTTAAAAGTACCTTTCCCACAATTCGTGAGATTAAAAATGCTGTCAGATCAAACATCTTTTGACTGACATTTCTGTCATGGCAAATCTTGCTCTGACTAGCTTTTTTCAAAGTCCATCTTGCATTGCTACAACCCATCTAAACACACTGCTATTAAGGGAACGCTGAGGACTTCAAAAGGAAAGATTAGCAGAATGAAGGAGACAAAGAGGCCTTATTGGTGTGAAAGGAAAATCAGGCCAAGACAGAGGGGTTGTGTGTGTGTGTGTGTGTGTGTGTGTGTGACTATAACTTTTAGTTAAGATGATAAAGGGCAGAGAATACAGGATATAAGTGCGTGGAAAGGGATGAAGGAAAGAGAGAATTAGGAAGGAACACTGAGGAAGAAGAAATGGCATTTAGGGGTATTTGGGAAGAAGACACAGACCCCTAGAAGAAAACAAAACCAAAAACTAGTCATATTTAGGAAATAAAATGTAACTTTTCAGCAACAGCACCAGATTTTATTACCTAACCTTGGCTACCATCTGAATCTCTACTCGCTGCTGAGGTATTTAGATAATGACTATTTGCTGAATTCAAACCTCAATCAAGTACTACTCCTAATATACTATGGTCCCAAATCTGCCCTCACTTGGGGCCTGATGCTGAGCACCTGAGGCTCTAAACTCACTGGGAGTTTTGGGTGCTCAGCATCTGTCAGGAACAGGCCCTGACACAAGGGCATCTTGCACTGAATTCACCATATTGAGGACAGTGTCTATCACCACAAGCAGAACCATGAAATTGCATCTTATTTATGATGCTCCCATTCACTATAAAATCCCATAGCAAGAGAAACATTTAGAATAACAGTCCACTTCACAATAAAATTATTATTAGTTACTGCATTAGCTCCTAGAGGACTACCAGATTGGGGCCCTTTGCATGGAGGGTAAGTGCTGTACATGCTTATAGTATATGACAGTCTCTGTCTCACTGTCCCTGACACAAGTAAGCTGACGTATACACTTCACATTTAACATTCTCCCCACACCAATTGAAATACCATGTATTGTAGCTAGCACAGCAGGAACTTAACAAGTAGCAAAGCAAGTATTCCATGTAGTAGGTCTACACTTACCGGCTGGATCGGAGGCGTCGGATCAATGTTCTGGGTTCGATTTATCGCGTCTTGTCCAGACGCGATAAATCGAACCAGGAAGTGGTCCCCTGTCGACGCTGGTAATCCAGCTCGATGAACGGAGTAGGCGGAGTCGACGGGGGAGCCTGCGCGCCGTGTGTGGACCCTGGGTAAGTGCTTTTTCATTCGAACTAAGATAGTTCGACTTCAGCTACGTTATTCACGTAGCTGAAGTTGCGTATCTTAGTTCGAATTGGGGGGTTAGTGTAGACCAGCCCTAAGTTACCATGGGGTTTTTCTCCCTAATTCAAAAGAACTCTGCACCCAGGCTTCTGGGAGCTGATCATAGGATGGTATATTTATTTTTACATTTATCATCCAAAAGGCTACAATTGAAAACCATTAATAGGGTGAATAAACAGAAAAACATAAGGGTGCCACAAGCAAAATGAAAGTCTTTATTTATACAATGGACACAATTCTGCTCTGGCTTTCACACACTTACCTAAAAAGAGTCTGATGCCCAATATTTCCGTTTCTGAGGACATGGGAATAAGAAGTGCATGTTTGAGACCACAGTTATTGGAATCACATGGTTAAGTACTTGCTAATTTTGAAAAATGCAGGCCAGCTTCTCTCAGTTACATGGCTACAAACCCATTAACTTCAGTCAGATTGCATTGGTGCTGCTCAGCATTCCCTTAAGTGTCTCACATTGACATCTCTGTCACTGTTGATAACACCACCATCTTCCCTGTCACTCAGGCCCACGACTTGGATGTGTTCTTTGACTCCTCCCCCTAATATCTCATATTCAGGTTGTGTTCAAATCCTGGCACTTTTCCTCCATTACATTTCCAATACTGACTGCTTCTTTTTGCCTGCACCACTAAAAGTCTTGTCCTAGTCCTCATCAGCTCCTGTCTTCACTACTGCTACCTCTTCCTGTTTGGCCTTCCAGACACTCACAACACTCTCTCTGACCAACCACCATCTATATAAAATGCTGAATCTAAGCTCCTCTGTCTGGCTGTCATTCTGACCATTCATATCATCCATTCTTCTTGAATCCCTCCATTGACTCCCCTTCTCTGTGGTGTCAAATTGAGGTTTCCTGAGCCTTTTTCAAGGCCCCCTTCACAGTTCTTCCTCTCCTTATTTATCTACATTCCCCTCTGCTCCCTCCACTTTGTCAGCTATTCCAGCCTTGACTGTCCACCTTTCTACTTCTCTCTCAAACATGTAGTGCTTTCTTCTATGCTATCCCTTTCACAGAAAGTGCCCTCTCTCTTTGAACCAGTCAATAAGGCCACTACTTTCTTTTCCTTTAAATTCCTTCTCAAGACTCACTTATGCTGAAATGCCTACAAGAAAACTCCTAACAAATGATGGCGGGGATTCAGGAGTGGAAAAATCTCTACGTTAGTATAAAACATTTCATAAAATGTGTATACATTCCCCTCTCCCCACTCTTCACAGGTCACTGGTCTCCTTAGACTGTAAGCTGCTCAGGGCAGGGATTGTATCTGCCTCTGTGTTTGCCAGTTCCTATCATAGTGGGGCCCTAATCCTGACTGAGGTCAGTGCCTGTTGCCTTATGAATAGGAGGAAATATCAGTCAGCAAGGCAAATGCCACCCTCTGTTTCGCCACTAAAATACTCATAGACTTCAAGGCTGAACAGGTGTAACTGAGAACTGAATTTGGCCTGTATTCTTAATGAAATATATTCCTGTCAAAATGCTCTTACATTATCTGGGGACAAAAGAATAAAAAAAGAAAGAAATTATGGAGAAAGGACTTAAATCAGGAAAAGTCATTAAAAAGACATCATTAAATTTATAGAAATTTAAGCAGCTTTTAACAAAGAATGCAGCTGGAAAGAAAGCCCAACTGTATTTTAAAATCTGACATTACGTTCAGCTTTATAAATCCTAATCTTTAAAAGACAACACTACTGTACATTGAGGAAGGCTAGGGAGAATTTTTCATGCAAAGTCAATGACAATCCTAAAATTCAAGGACAGATAAGAGGTATGGTTACATCAGTCTTATGTTTATAAAGTGCTATCCATCCGCTCTTGCATAATATATTTTTGCAGAATCCTAAATCACCTAATAGTGTGATAAAATGCATGTTGGCCCAAGTGCCAGCATCAGAGTGTTGCAATAAATTAAGTTTTAATACAGACACATAGTTCTGTTTGTTTATCCATGCACAAATATGCTTTTGCACACATACAATACACGTGACCAAAATCACCAAACAAAAGGCTTGATCTTACAGTCCTTATGAAGACAAAATTTCCACCAAAATAAATACAAATTTGGAAACAGAGTAAATCTTGAGTCCCCTATAACAGTGGTTCTCAACCAGAGGTCCAGGGCAGGTCGGCGAGGTTTCAGGGGGTCCGCCAAGCAGGGCCAGAATTAGACTCACTGGGGCCCAGGGCAGAAAGCAGAAGTCCACTGCCTGGGGCTGAGGCCCGGGGCCCTGCCACCCAGGACTGAAGCCGAAGCCTGAGCAATGTAGCTTTGTGGGGACCCATGTGGCATGGGCCCCCAGGCAACTGCCCTGCTTGCTACCCCCTAATGCCAGCCCTGGCTTTTGCATGCAGAAAAGCAGTTGTTGTGGCACAGGAGGGCCATGGAATTTTTATTGCATATTGGGGGGGCATCAGAATGAAAAGGTTAAGAACCCCTGACCTATAACATACCACATCCTGCAAAATTCATGTTGACTTCAATGGGAGGAGCCAGAGGAATGGGCCCTTAAACTGTCTGCTTTTCCTAAATACAACTAAATACAACTGCCTGCTTTCCCTAAATACCAGCATATTAAGATTGAAATGATGAGTGTATAACTTTATACCTCCTCAAACTTTATGACCACCCTGATTCTAATAGAGTGTCAGTCCCTGCATCCTCCCCTTTAAAAGTAGGTGAGTGCAAGAGGGGAGGGCTCCTGCCCCATACTGGGACAGCAGGACAATCGGTGAGTTATCTTAAATGCCTATACACAAATGCAAGAAGCCTGGGGAACAAGAAGGGAGAACTGGAAGTCCTGGCACAGTCAAGGAATTATGATGTAATTGGAATAACAGAGACTTGGTGGGATAACTCACACGATTGGAGTACTGTCATGGATGGATATAAACTGTTCAGGAAGGATAGGCAGGGCAGAAAAGGTGGGGGAGTTGCGTTGTATGTAAGAGAGCAGTATGACTGCTCAGAGCTCCAGTATGAAACTGCAGAAAAACCTGAGAGTCTCTGGATTAAATTTAGAAGTGTGAGCAACAAGGGTAATGTCGTGGTGGGAGTCTGTTACAGACCACCAGACAAGGGGGATGAGGTGGACGAGGCTTTCTTCCAGCAACTAACAGAAGTTACTAGATCACAGGCCCTGGTTCTCATGGGTGACTTTAATCACCCCGACATCTGCTGGGAGAGCAATACAGCGGTCCACAGAAAATCCAGAAAGTTTTTGGAAAGTGTAGGGGACAATTTCCTGGTGCAAGTGCTGGAGGAACCAACTAGGGGAAAAGATCTTCTTGACCTGCTGCTCACAAACAGGGAAGAAATAGTAGAGGAAGCAATAGTGGATGGGAACCTGGGAGGCAGGGACCATGAGATGGTCGAGTTCAGGATCCTGACACAAGGAAGAAAGGAGAGCAGTAGAATACAGAGCCTGGACTTCAGAAAAGCAGACTTTGACTCCCTCAGGGAACTGATGGGCAAGGTCCCCTGGGAGAATAACATGAGGGGGAAAGGAGTCGAGGAAAGCTGGCTGTATTTTAAAGAAACCTTATTGAGTTTGCAGGAACAAACCATCCCGATGTGTAGAAAGAAAAGTAAATATGGCAGGCGACCAGCTTGGCTTAACAGTGAAATCCTTGCTCGTCTTAAACACAAAAAAGCAGCTTACAAGAAGTGGAAGATTGGACAAATGACCAGGGAGGAGTATAAAAATATTGTTCAGGCATGCAGGAGTGAAATTAGGAAGGCCAAATCACACTTGGAGTTGCAGCTAGCCAGAGATGTTAGGAGTAACAAGAAGGGTTTCTTCAGGTATGTGAGCAACAAGAAGAAGGTCAAGGAAAGTGTGGGCCCCTTACTGAATGAGGGAGGGAACCTAGTGACAGAGGATGTGGAGAAAGCTAGTGTACTCGACGCTTTTTTTGCCTCTGTCTTTACAGACAAGGTCAGCTCCCAGGCGGCTGCACTCCGCAGCACGGTATGGGGAGGAGGTGACCAGCCCTCTGTGGAGAAAGAAGTAGTTCGGGACTATTTAGAAAAGCTGGACGAACACAAGTCCATGGGACCGGATGCACTGCATCCGAGGGTGCTAAGGGAGTTGGCCGATGTGATTGCAGAGCCATTGGCCATTATCTTTGACAAATCATGGCAATCGGGGGAGGTCCCGGATGACTGGAAAAAAGCTAGTGTAGTGCCCATCTTTAAAAAAGGGAAGAAGAAAGATCCGGGGAACTACAGGCCAGTCAGTCTCACCTCAGTCCCTGGAAAAATCATGGAACAAGTCCTCAAGGAATCAATTCTGAACCACTTAAAGGAGGGGAAAGTGATCAGGAACAGTCAGCATGGATTCACCAAGGGCAAGTCATGCCTGACTAACCTAATTGCCTTCTATGATGAGATAACTGGCTCTGTGGATGAGGGGAAAGCAGTGGACGTGCTATTTCTTGACTTTAGCAAAGCTTTTGATACAGTCTCCCACAGTGTTATTGCCAGCAAGTTAAAGAAGTATGGGCTGGATGAATGGACGGTAAGGTGGATAGAAAACTGGCTGGATGGTCGTGCTCAACGGGTAGTGATCAATGGCTCCATGTCTAGTTGGCAGCCGGTATCAAGTGGAGTGCCCCAAGGGTCGGTGCTGGGGCCGGTTTTGTTCAATATCTTCAACAACGACCTGGAGGATGGTGTGGACTGCACCCTTAGCAAGTTTGCAGATGACACTAAACTGGGAGGAGTGGTTGATACACTGGAGGGTAGGGACAGGATACAGAGGGACCTAGACAAATTAGAGGATTGGGCCAAAAGAAATCTGATGAGGTTCAACAAGGACAAGTGCAGAGTCCTGCACTTAGGACGGAAGAATCCCATGCACTGCTACAGACTAGGGACCGAATGGCTGGGCAGCAGTTCTGCAGAAAAGGACCTAGGGGTTACGGTGGACGAAAAGCTGAATATGAGTCAACAGTGTGCCCTTGTTTCCAAGAAGGCTAACGGCATTTTGGGCTGTATAAGTAGGGGCATTTCCAGCAGATCGAGGGACGTGATTATTCCCTTCTATTCGGCACTGGTGAGGCCTCATTTGGAGTACTGTGTCCAGTTTTGGGCCCCACACTACAAGAAGGATGTGGATAAATTGGAAAGAGTCCAACGGAGGGCAACAAAAATGATTAGGGGGCTGGAGCACATGACTTATGAGGAGAGGCTGAGGGAACTGGGATTGTTTAGCCTGCAGAAGAGAAGAGTGAGGGGGGATTTGATAGCTGCTTTCAACTACCTAAAAGGGGGTTCCAAAGAGGATGGATCTAGACTGTTCTCAGTGGTAGAAGATGACAGAACAAGGAGTAATGGTCTCAAGTTGCAGAGGGGGAGGTTTAGGTTGGATATTAGGAAAACTTTTTCACTAGTAGGGTGGTGAAGCACTGGAATGGGTTACCTAGGGAGGTGGTGGAATCTCCTTCCTTAGAGGTTTTTGAGGTCAGGCTTGACAAAGCCCTGGCTGGGATGATCTAGTTGGGGTTGGTCCTGCTTTGAGCAGGGGGTTGGACTAGATGACCTCCTGAGGTCCCTTCCAACCCTGAGATTCTATGATTCTATGATTCTATGAAAATCCTTTCAGTTTTGTTTTTCCAAGTAGACAGCATTACCTGGGTTTTTTTCTATTAGTGTAAAGAATACCTCGGAAACATGAAGATAATGTTACTTACTTGCAAAGTTATTTCTGAAGATTTTAATAATGATCACTGTACTCTATTATGTAAATTGTAAACTCTGCAGTAACAACCATTTAAAAACTGTTTTTCTCCTTTTTTAGCATAAAACGCCACTACAGCATCTTTCTCTCAACTACTTCTAAGGAATCTATTACTGTGGGAACTGGATACCATCACAGTGATAAAACATATGTAATAACAACGATGTACAAGTTTCAAAGAGAAAGGTATCTGTCTGGGGCCAGCACTTTTTTCTTATATACATTATACTGATATATGGCAATCCTGATAAGAAATAGAGATAGACCTGCCATATTTTTAATGAATCATTTTATAATCAAATCGTATATATTAACCTGGTCTCTGGCCAATCCAAGAGCTGGCTGCCAAGTTCATAATTACACTGTTCTATAGTGAAGGGTATGAAAAATTAATTTCATGCCATTTTTGGTCTTGCTCTAAAGTGTATTCATTCGTTGGCTAGTGTCTGCAACAATTAAAGTTTGATAATTCAGGTCTTGATTTTGCCTATTTAAATGGTCTTTGGTAGCTCTTTGTTCCATATTCTCATGTCCAATCCATTTTATATACTTACTTTACATCTTCTTTCTTTGCTCAGTAATTCTGAACTTTCCCTTGTAGTTTCTAACTTGTTCCCAGTCAAAAGTTCAAAATTTCTATTTTCACCAAAGCGCCAACAAATCTGTTGCTAAAATCATCAGCAAGTTTAATATAAAATTAAATTTGGATCACTGACTTTTATGGCACATACAGCTGTAATGATACATTACTTATCAATCCCTCATTTTTAATGTTCAAACATGTTATGTTAAGCTAGCTTGTTCAAGTAATGGATTTACTGATTAGTTCCTGTTTTGGTCTATAATTGTTCAATGATTTCCTCAATATTAGCTTAACCAAAAAGCTTATATATAATTCTTAGCAATCGTCTTGACAGAAATACAGAAGCATTCACAAGAGAATCAGAGTTTAAGTTAATCAATAATGGCTTTATCAAGAGTTTTTATTTATAGCTAATGCAAACGTTAGAAAAAATATTACAGCCATTAATTATTAGCAGTTTTTTTAAAGCACAAAGTAAGAGTTGAATAAATGTACTTTAAGACACTTAAAGCCCAGGCATTCTTTTTAAAATGACTAGCTAAAGAGCCCCTTGGGCTGTCTTTTTACTGCTTTTCAAAGCTCTAATAGCACTTTTTCACCAAAGACACACCCCTTGAATCCTCCGAGAGATACAATAGCATAATTGTTCTTTTAGGTTTTAAGGCCTTGACATATCTGTCACTGAAAGAACAGTGAATAATAATACCAGAACTATTTTATGCAAATTCCACTTAGAGGTTTCAAGATTTTTGTGAGACTGATCTTGCCTCCTTGTTGACAGTTTTATTGTCACATTAGCTTTACATGAGAAAGTGGTAAAGTTTTGTTCTTTGTTAAATAATACTCATTTTAAAATCTTTAAAGTTAAAAACAAATACAAAAACAATGAGATGGAAACATCAATTTGGAAATGTATCAAAGGGGAAAACAGTAGTCACTTGGAACAATTTCTTTTTCCACAGGTATTCATTTATAAAATTATAAACCATTCTGGTTATAATGTGTAAGTGTAATATGTACAAAAGGAATATTTACATGCATATAGAGTATATATTTACACACATAAATAAAGATAAAACATACCAAGATGCATATTCTTAAGCTAGTCAATATCTAAAGCCTGCAAAGCCATTAAATACTCCGTGTGTGTGTATATGTTCATAGAAGACTGATTTTGCTATGGATTGTATACAAACAGAACACATGCCAATATGTTGGCAACATTAAGTTCAGTTGGCAGACTGAGAATGGAAAGATATATTTGCTCATGGCAACCCTCTGAACACACTTATATTAACATCTCGTGAAGGAGTTTTGTTAAATTAAGTTTGTGAATTCCCCAGATTCACAGGTTCAAAGAAATTGCCAAAGTGAACAGTGCCGGGGCAAGTAGCTCACCGGCAGCCTATCTACTTAACAGATCCAATGGCGACTCCAAATTCAAATAGCACAGCTGCCTATAAAGCATACAAAAAAGCAAGGCTGGAAAAGTACGGGTTCTTTCTAACTACCACATGGAAAACTAGGGCAAAATTAGTTAATGTAGTGTCAACTAGCAGGGGGTGGGGGAAAAGTATCACTCTGAAATAGTCCAGCCATTTAATGTATTTGACTTGTATTTAGTAATAATATACTAGAGATGGGCCCAAACCATTACCTCAGAATCTATCTGCCAGAACTTGGAACCCAAGCTGAGCTTTGTGACTCAGGCCTATTTCTTTAAAATATGTAGGTATATATGTATGAAAGAAAGAACAAAACAATGAAAGAATGAAAGAAAGAGCATTTAAAGTATAAGAGTATTTGTTCCTCTTTCTTGGGAATACCTGTGAGACAAGACCAAGGGAAGCTCACAGAATCTTCTTCAAATTCTTCAGTCATGGGAAGAGATTTTGCCTACCTGTGGATGAAGCAGGAGGCTCATTCCCCAGACTCTGTGGATCTTTTGGGACGTATAAGAAGCACAGGGCCTCTGTAGCTCTCCCTCAGCTCCCTGTTAGCATGTTTCTTCTGGGAAGCAATCCTGGAGCCCTTTTAAAAAGGGGCTTCCAAAGTGAGGAGTAACTTCACTCACTAGGAATTAATGCAAACTCATGCTGTATTGACTTTCAAGTGAATTCCCTGCAGAGTGAGAAAGGGGACAATACACAGCCTGTCCAACACTGCTTTTTCATTATGCGCAGATCCTGGAGCTTATGGATAACAATCCTTGGGATCTGGGGATGGTACTACAGAAGCAGCTGACTCCGGTCCCTACATGGGCAGGGACACAACCACACACACACAGAAGGTGCCCACTGCACATGGATCTGTAGGGAAGGGGATGGCAGAATCCATTAACTTCACAGTTTTAAAAATGTTTTTAAAATGAATTGTTCACCATACCATTTGGAAATCAATACTATTTCTACAATTATACTACAGCCACTACTCTTCTGTTTACATAGTGCCTTTTATTGAACAGGATCTCAAAGCACTTTATCAGCTTAATATACATATATATATCTATAGGAATCATTTCTCCTTCCACTGACATTCAGCCATCTATTTGGCCAGGTGAACAACTGGTGCAGATCTACACAATACTGGTGGAAGGAGAAATTTTGACTCAAGGTCACGCAACAAATCTTTATGATTATGAAAAGTGCCTTAGGATACTTAATGACCATCCAGAAAAAACAAGGCCTTAGAATTTAAGCTTGTACCAGAAAGCCCTGTTGCACAGTAAACCACATAGAACTCAAAAGTTTATTAAAAAGCTATACTGCACAGAGTTGTGAAAACACTTCTGCATTCATTATTAAATGGATTCACAATATTTTGTGGTAGAACAAGTTTGCACTGAAAGTCAAGAAGGTTTGATTCAAATAAGTTTAGTTTTCCCTGACTGAACCTCATTGCAAGGCCACAAGCATGGATCAGATTTACTTTGTTTGCAAAAGTTTGCTGGTGCCCAGGACCTGGGAGTCTAAGTGTTGATGCAACATAGCATTGATTTGAGGGACACACATTTCCACACATAACACAAAGAAATATTATGGACCAGACTGTGAACACCTTACTTCCAGTGATGAGCAGTAACTCATACAGATAATCCTATTGAAGTCAAGGAGAATACTTATGCAAGTCTCTGCTCAATACTAGGCGTCGGGTTCACATTGCAGCCCTTAGTGAGCCCAAAAGGTATGATTTCAATGAGTCAGTTCCCAATAACTGGCAAGATTATAGACAGTAATAATTTGTCACAGTCTACACAAGTCAGGCCGACAAGGATTAGGAGAGATTTCCCCTCCCCTCACTGACTTTTTTTCCCTAAGTGGTTCAAATAACTGAAATGCAGCCAGCGAGCTAGATTCTGCCATGGTGGAAGCTGGCCTAATGCACAATGTCGTGTCCTTAGTGGTAGAAAGTCTGCATGAATGGGTCTATGGTGACAGGAGGCCCACTCTCCATCAAAAAAGATTGAGAAAGTATATCCAGGGCAGATGGGCATAGCTGCCAAGTTTTGTTCCACTGCATGGGAGACATTTTATGTCTGTTAATTACAAAGCTAATTTGCAGATAACGTGTGTCTATTATCATAAACTTACAATTATGGTCAAAACACACCCTTCCCCAACCACTGGTGATGTGAGGATATGGAGTTGCACAAAATTTGACAGCTCTTGCTGGGGTAGGTGGCCAATAGGATGGGTGCCTGGGGAATTCTGAGGGGTAGGGGAGTCTGAGTCGGAAGCTGGGAGAGGTCGATGGGTGGCTGCTGGATGGAGCAGGGGTCCCTTTTGTGACGAATGGGGGGAGGAACAGCGGGTCCTATGGAGTCCCAGGGGGGAAAATGGTGCTTGAAACTCCCAGGGGTGCTGCTATGTATTGGGAGGCAGGGTTCTTTCTTCTGGGAAGGGTGCTGGAGCAGGGCAAGAGGTAGGGTGACCAGATGTCCCGATTTTATAGGGACAGTCCCGATTTTTGGGTCTTTTTCTTATATAGGCTCCTATTACCCCCCACCCCCTGTCCCGATTTTTCACATTTGCTGTCTGGTCACCCTAGCAAGAGGTCCCTGGACTCCTGGGCTGAAGGGAGCTGTAGTCAGCTGTCTGGTGCAGCTGACTACAATAGGAGATAGCCTGGAGCCTTTATCCTTGTGCTGCTGGCACCATCACCTTCTTCTCCAGCTACTCCTTCCTACTCTTGATCCCACAAGAAGAGCAACAAGAGAGGACAGCCTCATTAGACGCAGCTGCAGCTGCTAGTGGCCAAAATGCAGAACTGCAGACAAACGTTTGCCACTTTTCCACAGCCCTTCCGATGTGTGAGAATCCAGCTGAGATGCAGGAATGCCTGCAGACAGCTGCCAAATGCATGACTCCCATGTGAGATATGTGACGCCTGGCAACTCTAGATGGGAAATACTTAATCTAAGGCAGGGGTGGACAAAATACGGCCCGCGGGCCGCATCCGGCCTGTCTAACATTTCTCTGCTGCCCGCCATGACTAACATTTCTGTCCTCGTGATCTCCGGGCTGCTAAAAGTCCCGCTGCACCGTGCCAACCAATCACAAGCACAGGAGAGATGCCATTAGGTGAGTTAACTTATGTGATATATCCCTATGGATGCAGCTTGAACCAAAAATGCAGAGTGAATAGAAGATTCAAAAATTCTGTGGACCTCCAGAAAGAGCAGACAGGAATTCTATCAAATCACTACAGATTTATGAACCCAAGTCCAGTTCAAATCAAGCCTTATTTCATGTGCTTTTGAAGTTTGAGTTGAAATTTTCACCCAGCTCTAATATTCATTGTTGATCCAAAAGGGATAGCTGGTCTAATATCAATTGTTGTCAGACACCTCTGGTGCATTATGATATGGTTTGTCTGTTCCCTGAACTAAGCAATGTATACTAGTGATGCAGACATTTGGGGAAGTTGGTCACAGTAAGATTGCAAATGTGATTTATTTTTGTTAAAGGGAATCTGTGTTTTGAATAGAACTTTAGAAGACAAAGCCAGCTTTTTTCAAGAGGCAAAGAAAATGTATTTTTAAATATGAGCATAAATATTGTGCTTATATTAGTATTTTGTACCCAACTATTGATTTTATTGGTCCTTGAGTTATCGCCTACATTTTTCAAATAGCCAGCTCTACACTGAGCCCATTTAACCTCTTTTATACCTGTATGCATGCCACTGAAACGCGTCTGCCTCAACACATTTATTTTCCTGCTCATTTAGTATCTACAATTAGCTGTCTACTTACAAAATACACCTTCCTACAAATGCAGCCCACTGAATCAAACTCATTACCTTAAGACATTTCTGTGGGCAAAGGTTATGCTTTTCTGAGCTATATTAATCTCTTTGTCTAAACATCACAAGCTTAATTGGTTTAGATCAGACTTATTCTGTTTTGAATAAAAGGGTGTGATTAATGTGAGTTGAAGAGGTCTGGATCGGCACAGCCTCATTCTACAGCATACACAAACTTATCAGTGGAACTAAGAGTGCTTGGGAAAACCCAGCTTTGGTAAGCAAGTTTCTTTACAGAAAACGACTGGAGAAGGAGAGTAAATAAAAGGTTTCTTCATTATGTTACGGACTTTCTATCAATGGAGCTACATGGTGAGCAAAGTCACTAGGATAGAGCTTGCTCTGCTAACTGATTACAAATTATGCACTACTAGCAGAGAATGTTGGATTTCACATTTGCTAGCTAGAAAACAGGAGAAAAAAATAAATATAGGGAAGCCTGTGAGTTGCAGGAGTGGTCCTTTTCCCTCATCCTTTGTCTATGATTGGTCCCCATGAGACAGAGGAAGGAAAGGCAGACTGAGCAACAAGAGACTGGAGGAGAGGAGCAGGTGAGAAAATTGCTATCCCATTCCAAACATCAGAAGTTCTCCCTAGCATTTGTGAGCAGTCAGCCTCCCACTCTTCACACCGATGCCTGCCAGAGTGCCTGTTCTCGGTCCCTGCAAGAACTTAGAGGCACCAATGGCACCTTCTCTCCTCCTCCTCTCCCCACCATAATTCTCTCTCGTAAGTGCAAGAGGAGGCAGAGAAGAGAAATTGCCATGGGCGAGCAAAAGCTGTGTTGCCAACTCTTGATTTTATCGTGATAATTGTGATACTTGTTGTCTTTCTTAAAACCTTTGCACGGGGAGTCATGAGAACCTCAGCTTTTATTTAAAAAAGAAAAAAAAAGCAAGTTTCTAACATTCACAGTTGTGAAGAAAATCTGGAAAGAGTGACCCTAGTGTGTCCTAAAGTCTCAAAAACCAGAAGGCAAAGTAAAAGGATCCAAAATTTACTACTTTTTAAGCCAATCTTGATATTTTGGGGTCTGACTCATGATTTTTGAATGCTTAGAGTTGGCAATACTGAACCAGGATGGAGAAGAGAGAATCAGAGGGGGCGACAGGTAGCAAACAAACTGGGCAAGAGAGAGGGAGGGACACAAAAAGAGTACAGAACTGGAGAAGAAAGCAACATAAAGATTGATATTAGTGCTGCAAAATATCCACAAATATACAAAGAACATTAAACAGGGAGATGGAAGGGACAAAACACTAGTGGGGGTGTGGCAAACACAGAAGGGTGAATGAAGTGCAACAAAGCACAAGAGTGCTTCAACCGAAGAAAGCTGGGTTCCCTAGGATTCGCTCTCATCCACAGCATTCCTCTCAGGTGTGCTCCCATGAGCTCCTCAATGGCTATTGTCCCAGCCCGCACCATGAAGAAGGAGTTAGCACAGCACATGTTAGAATGCTAGGATGAGCATTATCCTACACTTGAAATTCCTCAGAGATCTGAGCGGGAGTGATGCCGCAGCTCTCCCCTGACCACAATAGTCCCTATTGCCTAGCTATGCCCTCTTGAAACTGCTGGGCCTGAAATGCACAGAAGGGACTCGGATTCACATTGTCAGGAGTAAGGCCCTGCAGCTGCACCTGCTCAGTCTGCTGACAGCCTACTGAGTTAGCCAGGCTGCTTGATGGACTGTCCGGCCTGGTCGGCTGAGGAAGCCAGCAGGCCAGTTCTTAAGCCCAGCAGTGGCAGTAGCTTGCTGGCTGCTCAATGCACATGCCTGCAGATTCTCTGCCTCCCTGTGCTCGCTTCACTCCGAGTCCAAGCCCTCGTCCTCCACTGCTCCTGCCTCGGCCCTGCCTTACACCCACCCTTGTTCCAGTCCTGTCCCAGCCTTGCTCCTACCTTGGAACTAGCCCTGCTCCTGCATTCCATGCCTTCAGATAATCTGGCTCTGACCCTTGACTCTGATTCCTGGCTCCAACTCTCCCTTGACACATGGGTCTGCCATTCGGGCTCATCCGAGGGTCAACTGTTGGCCCAGGTTCTGACTCTGGCTCCGACCACTAGGACTGACACATATCACCTATGAATTTGGACCATCAAGTTCTGTATGCATTTAGCAATAATATTCTCCAGCTCTCACTTCTCAGAACTCACACAGCAATCCCATCACCTGTTGCTTATTGTTTGTTTGTTGCTAAAGGAAAACTAATGTTTGTATCTTGGTATCGGCAAACAATAAGAAACCAATTGTGGCTATGTAATTTAATACTTTCAGCATTAGCTTAGTGTGGCTGACAGCATCCTTCACAGTTCTTAGTACACCCCTGCACTATGAACAGTGGCTTTAGGATTCTCTCCTGCTCTGAAATCCTCTCAGCACAGGATGAGGGTTGGTTGTCATTCAGCAAGTTATGCCTCCCTGATTCTCATGATGCAGCTACACAAACCCTGTGCTTTGGGCATCAGTCAGACCAGCTTAGGGGCTGTTTTAACTTATACCAGCTGGGTATGACCCCTATGGGGTCATACATCAGCTGAGAATTGGCAGAGCATAGGCTCGCTTGGCTTGTCCCCTTTCTCAGGCTCCCAAATCATTCAGCCCCCTAGGAGGTGAGGAGGAGCAACTGACATGAGAGCTGCCTAGCTAGTTAATGACAGCTGAATGCTCCCCTCTGATGGCAGAATTCTCCCCTGGCCAGTAAAAGTCAGCTTCCATTGCTTTAAACCACCAGAGTGGAGGAAAGGAATGTGATCAGGTGTCTGTCTGTCCATCCATCCTTGCTGCATCTTGTCTGCTTCTTTTAACTAAAGTTGTTGGCCATATATCCCTCCCCAGTCCCCACCACTGTTGCTTTCCCTCCTCCTGAAACTAAGTCCATATTTCAAACACTGCCATTCACTGGTACCTCCTCTTGTAGGCCGGTCTGACCCATACACTACATCTGACCTTTCAGTTCCTTACTTTGTCCCTTCCTTATCCACTCCCAGTTTGCCCCATCACCAACTCCTCCCCTCCCCCTTGATGTTATCTTCTCATACCCTGTTCCCTCCCTTTATTGCTGAGCCTCTAGCATCTAGTTCATAGTGTTCAGAGTGGGGCAATGTCTACTCTCAGGTGTACCAGTGTAAATCCAGAGCAAACTAATGTTTAAGCAATTGAGTTGCTCTGGATCTATATCAGTTTAAACAAACAGTTATCTAGTTTCCGATCTGGCTTGGGTCACACATGTAGGTGGGCATCATCTAGTCCCAGTGGACATTTGTCCTAAATAGAGCCAACACTGGACAACCAAGAATATTACCAGTTGGGACTATGGTGATCTGGCAAAACTGCCTGGGATGCAATGCGTACTGCTCTATGCTTGGCTCTAGCCAGCTACTGATCTCTCTTTCTTGAATGATAAAATTCACCTTTAAACAGGGGGGAAAGAAAAAAATAAAAACCGTTAGGAAGTAATCACACAGATATACAGAAAAGTAGATAAAAGCATCCTTGACACAAAAAATGTAAATCACAACACTTATAACTAATGTATTTTCTTTTCTTTCTCCTCTTCTTTTTCTAAGGCATAAAAAAGAATAATAATAAAATAAAATTAAAAAAACTGGCATGGTTATCATTCATGTTGATGTCAACAGCCCTACATAGACAGGTAACAGGAAAATACCACCCCAGGGATTCTATTCATGGTGCACAGCAGGGCCCCGTCTGTAATTACTGTGGCCTAGTTATTTCTCAGGGAAAAAAAGTCCAGCACCAAATCCTTTTTTTTTCTTAATAGGTGAAGTTGAACCTAAAGCACTGTAATTTTAATCAAATCTTTCCCATCTGCGTGTAGTGTCTCTGAGAAGTTGAAGATTTAAGTGTATGTTGTAGGGTTTGCTGAATAGTCCCAGCGGGGGGAGAAGGGGCAGAGAGATGGTAATTATGTTACACTTAAAGGTATTTCTGTTGCCAAGGAAGGTTTTTTCCCCCCCACCCCCTTTCCCTAGTGAGGGTTAAGATGATGTCATGGACAGAAAAGGAAATACTGGGATGGAATAGAAGGCATACTCAGAGCAAGAGGTGGAAATGATGAAGCTGCAGTTTATAAATTTGCCTGAGGATTGTTTTAGTAAATAAAATGTTTAAAAGCACAGTGACAAAGAGGTTTTGTGGAATTTTTCATGCATGGAGGTCTTCACCACAAAAGGATAATACACTGGGATACTTGGATTTGTCCACATGTTGGTTGCTGATGGTAGTGAACAAGTTTCCTTAAACCCCTTCAATTTCTACTCCTTCACCTCTCTTTATATGGACAACATCTAACTTGAAATATAACTTATGCTGCTCATGCCAACATCAATGGGAAAATTTCAATGGAAACAGGATCAGACTTGTACGTAAATATTACATCTTAGCAAATAATTTGCAACAACAACAACGTAACTCAAGAAATGCACCCTCTTACCACTTTTAGAAATGTTCTACACTGTGGGCTGACCACTAATACAAAGGGGAGCTACTATTGAAAACTGGCCATGTTTGTAAACAGAATTTTTAATAATAAATCAATACATTTTTAAGTAAGTTTTAATTTTATTAACAAAGGATTTTAATGTAAACAACAATCTACAAAAAGTATCAATGTAGCTCTAGACATTACGGTTAAATTACCTAATTTTATTGCCAGTCTGACTCCCTTTTGCAGTTGTATCAATGTGCAGCAATGACATTCAGTGATGAACTCTCACTCACAATCATGTATTTCTGTACCTATCTTCAGAACAGTTAGAGACCCGTCTCTCATATATTTAGAGAGATTATTCTGGACTGAGATTGATACAAAACATTTAGTGCCATGTTCTCTCAATTACACCAAGGCAACCCTGTAGACTTCAATGAAGTTGGACTGGTGTGACTGCAAGGAGAATTTGCCCAGTAAATTGTTGCTCACTTTTCCTCAAAAAAAGATCACACAAAGAGGTTTCACAGTGCCGAGCACCTCCCTTGAGGTGCCATGCACCCTAAACACTGCAATGGGAACTGAGGGAGCCCAATCAGCTCCTCACAGGAAGCACTCAGCAACTTCCAGGTTCATGCCCACAATGCAGTACAAGTTATCATACAGTTGCAAATTCTGAGCGGTCAGGAAGATTTTGATTACAGCTGTGGTTGGGTACCTTCTACGTTGTCTGAGTGAAAAACATAGCATACGTCCTTCTGGTCTATTTTCTTTTTTCAGCAAGTATTCTTCTGAACTAAGGGCTAGTCTACACTTACCGGCTGGATCGGAGGCGTCGGATCGATCTTCTGGGTATCTTGTCTAGACGCGATAAATCGAACCAAGAAGTGCTCCCCTGTCGACGCTGGTAATCCAGCTCGCTGCAAGGAGTAAGCGCTGTCGACAGGGGAGCCTGCGCGCCGCGTGTGGACCACAGGTAAGTTCGAACTAAGAGACTTTGACTTCAGCTACGTTATTAACGTAGCTGAAGTTGCGTATCTTAGTTCGACAGGGGGGGTTAGTGTAGACCAGCCCTAAGATATTAGATGGTGAAAGCAGGGCAAGCAGAGCTTAAGTCTAGTGCACTCACCCCACAGATCTCCAAAAGAATTGTGTATAATTTCAGCTAGACTGGTTCACTAAGTGACCCCCACAGGCAGATCCTTGGCCCTCCTAAGTCCTCTTTGTGCCACTCCAGTAGCACAAAGGTGACATAAAGCTGCCTCAAAGAGATCCACCTTAGGCATAGAGTAGAAGCTGGGGTCTGCCATAGGTGTGACTGGAGCTCACAGCACTCAGCTAATCCTTAGCTAGCAGAGTGGTCTTTGGGGGATTTGCACCAACTGGTGTAACTTAGAGCAGTTTACCAGGAACCTCTTCAGAATGGAGGAACGGAAAGGTGGCTTATACACACTTCTCTCTCCCTCCTTCCTTCCATCCCATGCTCGCAGCTGAAGATTTACCACCAGGTGTTTAACCTCATTTTTAATGCATGAAATCATTTGTGTTAAAGCTATCAATCAAAGTCTCTTCTGGTCAGGTGATCCATACCTTATCCAACTAAAGCAAAAGTGGAATTTAGGTACAGAAGGCAGACTAATTACTCATACACCAAGGCACCTTGATTAACACGTTCAACTCTTGCCAAAAGTGCTACAGGATTCTGTAATGGCTCAAAGGTCAGGTCCTTGCTTATATACATCAACGGAAAGAGACCAATTCCAATAGCACAGGTCCCTCCAATGTTACATCAGATACAGCTTCAGAACTGTCTTTGAGGGCAAAGTGCCATCATCTGAACTACCAATAGTAACCCCTATGTCCATGGCCTTGGATTTTTCTTTTTCCAAGTATCTCCAGTCCTGTCCATGCTTTCAGTGACACTGATGCATAGTTAAAATGTCAGATCAAAATACGCTGTTAGACAGCTCTAGTAACAATATATGAGCTAGTAAGTTACATATACCTAAAACAATGGCTTTTTTCACTCCTACACATGAAGCCCGTACATTACACTGAGGTCAACTCTTCACGTCCACCTTGTTCAGGTATCACTAGATTGTGCTAAGATGCTGATATAGAGCAAAAGCACAAACAATTCAGCTACTGGTCAATTGTGTCTAACTTCAGATGTTTCAAGAGGAATGAAAGAAGAAATTTTAAAAAACAAGGGATACTCAGTGATGTTTGCAGCAAAATGGTCTGGACTTTTCACTCTGCCGAAGCCATATGTAGCTGGACCCATTCTCTGCTTTAGCTTTGAAAATCCAATATTTTCCCTCTTTTTGTTATGACCCAATGACAAGAAAGGAGGAGCCACCAGGAAATAAAGGTGTTGTGTGTGGGGTTGTTTTTTTTAAAAAGACGCTGTAGAAGGTGTTTTTAGAGTGGTATGACCATTACCACTTTGCCTTCTGTTCTGACACACAAGTCACATAGCAACTTGTACCACTCCATAGCAACCTCCCATACAAAGACAAGCTTGACTGTTAATTAAAGAAAGTCTACTTTTAATTATATAGAGAGAAAGAGTCTCAAAATAAACTCTCCCTGACAAGGGTTTGTACAATATGTTCTCTCCCTACAGGACACATTTCAAATGGAAAACTGTTAATGCAGCATTAAGGTTCTAGAGTTAAGACTCAGGAAATGCAAAAGTTAAGATTCCTACAGCAGCAGCATCACTGTCTAAGCTAATACCTTATCTATTTTGTGCTCTACATAAACAGTAATAATAATAAGCTTTATGTTATGGGGTGGAGGGACCCCATGCAGTGCGGCGTGAGATCAGCTTGTCCTTGAGCTGCCTGCTGTCTCTAGGCAGTGAGACCTAAGGGCTAAAGTCAATAGGGATGCCTTGATCCGCAGGTCTGTAAGGCCTAGTGGCTGGAGTCTATAAAATCGCCCTGATCTGCAGGGATGTAGGGCACCATGGCCCAAGTCAATGGGATAGCCCTTCTCTGCGGGGCAGCGAGGCCTAGTGGCCAGAGTCAATAGAGATACTCTGGGTTCATGGGGCAGTGTGGTCTAGCAGCCAGAGTCCATAAAATTACCATGGTACGTAGGGCAGTGTGGCCTAGCGGCCAGAGTCAATAGAGTTTCCCCCTGGGACGGGGCTGTATGGTCTCGTGGCCAGAGTCGATAAAGTTGCCCTCCGGAGGGGGGCTGTATGGCCTAGCAGCCAGTTGGGGTGTGTGGGCAGCCACCCATTGGGGTGGGCGGCAGCCAGGAAAGGGGGACCCAGGCCCTCTCTGCTCCACTGGGTCCCAGCCCAGGGCCCTGTCAGTGGTGAGTGTGTCTGCAACTGAGTCAGCGGGAATCCATCCGCAACATGCTGACTATTGTTGGGACAATGGCTAGTCTCCCCCTGGGTTACTTCCTACCGTGCTACACATGGTGGCAGTCTGTGCATCTTCGGGGTCTCCGGGTTCTTCGGCCGTGCAACTCCCTGTAGCTCAGACCTCCCTGGGGTGTCCACAGACAGCTGGACATCAGCTTGGGTCTCAGAGCCTCTGGCTTCTGCAGTCCAGGCAAGGAGCATCCTTCCTCTCTGGCGGTCACCCCAGACTGAGCTGGGATGCTCTCTCTTATACTGGTGCTACATCTGGAGCATGCCCAGTAGGGCCATGGGGGCATGGCTTCCTCCGCCCACAGTCAGGACCTAACTCTTTCCCATTCAGTGCGGGGTGAGTTCACGCTGTTACCATTTAATATGAAAAACAAGAAGAAAAACACAATTTGCATACGAGATGGCTGAGTTCAGATGTTTTTTAAAAACCTTACTCACTTTTAATTTATGTCATTTTAATGAACACATTTTCTTTTTCTTTTCTTTTTTAAAGCTAAGAAATGAAAGGACAAAGAAAGCAAGAAGGAATGAGTATATACTTCCTAAAGGAACTGGATTGGTCCTGGTTAAGTGTTGCGCTAGGGCCTGTAAAAATAACACACTCCTTTAATAGCACATAAGAACGGCCATACTGGTTCAGACCAAAGGTCCATCTAGCCCAGTATCCTGTCTTCCGACAGTGGCCAATGCCAGGTGCCCAGAGGGAATGAACAAAACACGTAATCAAATGATCCATCCCCTGTCGCCCATTCCCAGCTTCTGGCAAACAGAAACTAGGGACACCATTAATTTACATGCATTGTAAGGGCAAACATTTCAATTGACTAGATAACAGAAAGAAAGAAAGAAAGAAAGAAAGAAAGAAAGAAAGAAAGAAAGAAAGAAAGAAAGAAAGAAAGAAAGAAAGAAAGAAAGAAAGAAAGAAAGACAAACTTCTTTGGATAACTGATACAAATAAGACAACTAAAACATATGTAGGAATAGACATTTCTGAATCTTGTACAACTTCAAGGACATTGGAGTTATGGTTAATAAATGACACCCTAAACTAGAAAAAGAACCCATAGCAGCATTTTACAGCATGTTATTATATACACTCATACATGCACATATCCCCCCACACATACATATGTGATGCATATGATTGCATGGTAAGGTATTCATGTTTTCTTGGCATGATCTTGGGATGGCTAACTGTTGGTGAAGTGAGTTAAGCAGGTGATCTCAGATAAGTGCTGGTAAGATCTTTATAACAGGCAGTCTGTAACTATCACACATGCCACAGAATAACTATTCTATAAATGTTTTAGAGAGGGTTTTTTTTAATGGTATTGAGACTATTTCCTGTATCTCTCCACCTTTACCGTCAGGGCTAGTCTCAATTTTGCCTTTGTCCTGGGCAAGTTCTCTTAAGATCTTGAATTTGCAGAATTAAAGGCCAGAAAGAACCTACGAACCTGACCTGCATAACATAGGACATTGAATTTCACCTAGTAATTCCTACAGTGGAGGGAATTATTCTTTTCTACTATGGGAATGAACCATATCAAGCCTAATAACTTAAAAGAACACAAAAAAAGTTACAGGTGTATTATTCTCACCTATCCAGCAAAGCACTTCAGCATGTGAGTAGTTCACTGACTTCAGTAATCTGATGCAACAAGTTAAGCATGCACTTAAATTCTTTGCTGGATGAGGGCCTATGAGCCTACCACAGATTTCTTTGGGATTTAGTGGCCAAATACAATCCTGGCCTACAGAGTTTCACCCCCTTACCCCAGCAATTAATTTGGTCATAAGTTTTAAAGAGCAAGAAGTTGTGTCTTGACTGAGAACATGTCTTTTCAAGCTTAATAAATCTTCAAAAAAGGTGTAGGAGCAACAGAAAACTAAACTCCTTTCTCTGACATTCTAAGCATAACTAAGCAATCAGGAGTCAAAATATTATTCCTAACCTGCAGGATCTGATTCATAATAATCATTTTTAAAGAATCCAGTATAATATCTTATTTGTATTTCTTTAAGCCTTCAGATGCATTTTCTTCCATCATAATATGAATTCCTGTGAACTAAAATAAATGTATTTCAAGCTGTAGTCTATTCCAAAGTCAACTTAGTTTATTAATTTGTTCAGATTCTGTTTCTGATTCCTGCTAGGTTTCACTGCAATGCCAAAGCAAAACCATTGCTTCCTGATTAACAACTTCATAAATGTGGAGACATGAGAGCCATTCAATATCTCCCTTTTTTTAAACAAATATACTTTAACCCAAAATTTCAAAAGTGACTAGTGATTTGGGATACCCCACTGGAGATACCTTGAAGGAACCTGATTTTCTGATGTGCTGATCACACACCTGCTGAAAAATCGAGTCTCTTTAAATGTTCTCAATTTGGGCAGACAAAATCACTAGTCACATTTGAGAATTTGGAACTTGTGCTTATTGTCCAAGCATGATTTTAAGCAAAACAGCCCAAACATATTAGGATTCCTCTTTTAATTACTGAAGAATGATTTCAGTGGAAAGAAATATTTTATTTTTAAAATATTGGTTTCACCTTTAATCTTTTATATGCGTTTTGATCTTTGCCTTTTGTAATAACATGCCACTCTAGGGCATACAGAGTGCCGAGATAAGATAATGTCAGGATTAGGGGGAACTCAAGAGATACCTACGATATTACATCATCTCAATAAGACTCTTAGCCTGTGGTGTGTATTATTGGTTAATTAAGGCACAGGAAATGATGTATATGAAAAGATACATCTTCCTTATATCCACTGAAATACAAATTTCAAATCAAAAGCATCTGTCTTTTTTCATTTATATGTCAAAATGTAATTGGCTATGGCTGGGGTTTGTTGCCTTTATTACTTTTAATAGCTGTACAGCCACTGATTGCCCAAGCTGATGGTTAATTTAATTCCTGTCAATACAATATTGGGGCTGTCTGCATATTCAGGCCATGATTAACTGCAGCACAGTCCATAACAGTAGTGTTATTATTACTGCATTTAACTACCTCTCGGGAGAAGACAAATTAAATTATGTTGAAAATGCTGTTGATTATCATTACGGACTTATTTGTAGAGCACAATTACTGATCTGTTGGAAAATAAATCAAATTTTTTATCATCTTGGTATAAATTAAATGTAATGTAGGAGAATGGAGAGCGGTTACTAAAAGAGTTCAGGCAGCTTTGTATAAGTCAACCAAGCACTGAATTAAAATAATAATCACAGATGAACATGATATTATATTTTAATAATAAGCTACTTTGTGACCAAGTGTGGCTCATAGATTATGGGATTTCAACGATAAAAAAAGCAAACTTAAAATGCTTTATGAGCTGTTGACTTAAACAAAAAGGTTGAGGCCTTCAAATAAATTACTTTAGACTACTGCTTCTACACAAGCTGGAATCATGGTTCAAGTAACTAATTTTAGGCACTGCTTTAAAAATACAATTACACTAATAGCTTACATATGACAGTCCTTTAGCTCTCCTCTTCCATCTATAATACCCACCCCTGCCACACTGTATTATATCCTTACCGAGTGAGTTGCGTTACTGATAACTGCAGTGACAACAAAATATTTGCAACATTTGTGCACCGATCTAATGTATGCTAAACGCTCACGAATACATACTGCTTAACACTATTATTTCTAAAAGGGCGAGATGGTGACTATTGCTTATTGGGTGAGGAAAAGTGAGAGAAGGTATAAAGGAGCTTTCTCCAGCCCTTTACACAGTTATGAAGGGGCCAGCTACAATCCCAGCCACTGAGTTCTGAGTCTAGCACCACCACCAACACTAGAGGTTGGGGATGAGAAAAATGGGATGGATGGGAGGAGCATGGCCCAAGCCTCCTTTTATGCCACCCATCAGAGTTAAGCTGATGAATAGGTAAGGACAGGCTGCACCTATCAGTGATGGAGGCAGATTATCAGACAGTACAAATTGTCATAGCTCCATTGAAGTCAATTTAGAATCTTCCCCCTGGCACATATGTTCCTCCAGTGCTCTAAAAGGGCATATTTGACATCACAGTCTCTTTCCCCCCAGTTCTACTATAAGGTGGGACTTAAAAGCCACAATATACCCCTAAGCATCAAGTATCACTTCCTTATTTAAAAAATACTCACTTACTTCACTAGGTGTTTTGCGTACATAAGGCCTACATGAATACACCCTTTTTGTACCTATTACAAGCATAGCTAATTATATGCGGAGCTGGTAGGTTGCCTAACACTTTTCATTATAGGCCCCTGTTTTTAGTTGCTTAAAATTATGCCAAATTATCCTTCAGGATAATATTTTTCATACTTTCTCCCTCTGACTTTTCTTGTAAAAGACGAGTTTCTTGGAAAGTTCCAGCAAAAACAGCTCACATATTCCTGAGAATGAGGTTAGGGAAAAAATAGGTAGTTTGGCTGATGTTAATTCCCCCTCTCCCCCTTCCCCCCAACAGTTTTTTGAAGAGCTTTCCAACTTCCATGCTTTGGAACGGAAACTTGAAATTTGGCAAGGACATGTTTCTGGGGTTAGAGAGGTGCCTTTTGCTTTCTCCATAAAAATCTACCCAGATCTGGCCAAGTTATAGGACTCTGCCCTTTGCACATGCCCAGTAGTGCTTGTTAGAGGCTTATTGCTAAGTCTCTGAACATTCCATCTGCATTGACCATGCTCCAGTCCCACAATTTCCCACATGCCAGCTCTACTCCACTTGTGAACAACATTCTCTGTAAGCTGGCTGGGGACACAGGAAAACTGGGTTCTAATCTTGTCTCTGCCACACACTTTCTTATGTTGATTCTTGGCAATGCTATCATAATATAAATATATTCTCTTCTTGATGTTCATTCTAAAAAGTTCTGCTTCTTTTCATGGACTGAAAAGCTCATATTTTGAGTCATTTAAAAAATAATGGTGTGTTACACCAGAAAACTGCACATTGCCAAGGACCATTTTTATTATTAACTACTAATTCTACAGCACACAAAAATATGCTAGGTGCCTCCCACTATAAAAAAGGCAATGTGGTCCCTGCCTCGAACCAGTCACAATCTGTAATTTCAGATGCAAAACAAAAACAGGGGTTAGCAAAATTGGAGGAAGGACGGAATTAGTTACAGCTGTAGGGGGAAAGATGTTCTACATAAAAGGGATAGAAAATGTGAAGATAAAGTTCAGGCTCAACATTTTCTCAGCACTCTTTATAAAAAGCATGATACACACCTGACAGAAAGAAGCAGGTAGCATGCTTTCCATAATATGTGCTAAAAACACTTTAGCTCAGTCTATACTAGCAGCTATGCAGTTTTCAATTTCCAGTCCAGTGAGACCCACTGCTGACTCTTCTAGTGTTCCTTCTTTAAAAAGTAAGGGCTTTATTGGAAAGCTTTAAACATGTGATGGGGATGGGTCCCATAAACCCCATCCACATAGCATAACCCTATAATTCATGCATACACGTGTGCGTAGAGAAGCCAATTCAGTCAATATCTATGTTTAAATCAGTGGGGATGAATGGGTTTGAAAAACAGCAGAATCAGGTACTACCAGGTTAAGATATGCAGCATACTGGGGCCCCTGTGTCTTAAATGCATTATTAAGTTAATCTATAATACAGTCAATTAATACAAGTTATCAAAATCTGCTCAAATGATAGAGACAGAAGAGATTTTGTGAAATTATATCCACAAAATAAAATGAACTGAATACAGCAATTTATATCTTAAATAAAAGTAAAGTATGCAAGCATTGCAACACTCAGTAATACTAAAAACCAAAACCATTATTAACAAATTTGACCAAATATTACATATATTTATATAGCCAGATATAGATATATCCAAAAAAGAGCACATCAGCTTATAATAAATATCAATACATTCTGCTAAAAATGAAAATTGTTACTAAAATAATTGTGCAGACCGTTCATAACCGGTGAAATTCACCCATCAGTGGGGGAGCTATGAAAGGATCCCAACACAGCAGTGGATGATACTGTGCTGATTTGATATGACACACACTATTCATCTTCATAAAAGTTTCAAACTCACGAACTACAAACTGAGATCCATTGTCATTTACTAGCCGATCTAGCAAACAACGAGGAGTGAACATTTCACACAGCTCCCTCCTCACAGACGTGGAGCAAAAGCGACAGTTTTAGTGGCACTGATGGATGATCTCCTTATGGCCATGGGAAGAAGACGCACTTCTTCAGTGACACTACTGGCTCTATCAGCAGCCTTCCACACAAGTCCGTCACAAGTGCTCCACCACCAGAGAACAGCGCTAAGTCAGCTTCACCTTTTTCTCATAAACAAAACCCAGAGAGTCATGGCTGATGAATGCTTCTCTGTCCAATGAGCCCTCAATTGTGACATTTTGAAAAAATCAATCCCTTTGCCCTCTCCTTTTATAAGACCTCCCCCTGCACACATATACCAAAGAAGATTGTAAGGCAATGTGGACTTCAATGTTACCAGTATAGTGGTGACATCCAGCTGTATGCTTTCATTTCAACTGATGTAGCCAACATCATCATCCTGTTATCATCGTACCTGAGTGATCTAGCCTTATAGATGAAAAACAGGTGGCTCAAACTCAACTCAGGCAACAGAGAGGTGATGCTGGTGGGAAGAAGAAAGCAACTTTAGGAGCCAGCCAAGATATTAACCTCATTCACTCTTGAAGTTGTCAAGTATTGCAATCTTGGAATCCTGTTGGATTCTTCTCTGCTTCTGGACACAAAGATTATGACATTAGCAAGAAACACCTCTTTCCACCTACCCATGATACCTCTAACCATCTTCACTTCTCTGCACCTTTCCACACTCAGCTATAGCTTTCTTAACTATAGCTTAATCGCTTTCTTAATCATTTCAAGTTATAATGAATAGCACCATGTTTCTATATGTTTTACCAGCATTAACTAAATACAACATTCTTCCAGTATGGTGCTTTCCTGTACATACACCCATCGAACACGTCAGGTTTTCCCTTTCTTGTTCACCCACACCTCCCACTGACTTCTACAGATGTTTACAGAGCACAGGAAATGCAGATTTGGGCTCAGTACCTACACAGGTGGGAATAACTGCTATTCTGCTGCAACTTAACCTCAGTCTTTTAACAGGAGAAGGCAGTTAGGGGAGAAGCCAGGCCATACATATGAACAAACTAGAACATTAAACGGTGACACTACTTAGCTGATATAGCTACTAAAGTCACTCACTGAATTCTTCCTTGTCAGTTTTTTGTCCTTCTTCTACTATGTTATTTTCTTCTTCCATTAAGTAGTTCTAGTCTATGTAGTATATTGAAGAACCCATAAAATCTGTTTTTCCAGGGCACCCTCATAAAAGCAGCTCCGACATCTCCATTAGAAAGGTTAATTATGTCAGCAACAATTTTGCTGCTCTGCATTGGACTGGGAAGTTCTAGATATACAGTTCAGTTATATGCTGTAGATATGTTACTACTGTAAGTAAAGCTTGCTGTTCAAACAATATTGTGTGCTGCTTTCTGAAACCAAATATTTTATTATTTATTCAGTGATAATATGTATGTTTAATTTTATAAAATCATCACAATCCATTTTATGGCATATTTTTTATGCACTACAGTCAATTAAAAAGGCTGCCTCCCTACAAAATACATAGTGTGACCTGAAGCCTACCCTTACAATTGTAATACTTTAGACAATTATGTTATTATTTTCTAGGATGTGCTCTCTACAGCCCTTTGAATACTTGTGCCAGATTAACTTAGCTCTGTGTCACAAATTGGAACTGACGTGTCATTCATGTTAGAACTGTAAGTGGTAAGGAAAGATTTCATTCAGCTAAAACAAATGTAATTTGCACTAATTTCTTTTTTCCAAATGGAAATGCTCATGACAAATTGTATTCACTAATACCTAAGCCTCCATCATGTAAGCTTAGAAAGCTTAAAACGCTGTCTGCTATGAACTTATGTTCATGCATTTTTAAATGCACACACCATAATATTTCTATCTTGTTTCATTTCTGTTTCATTTTATAATATATTTTGATCCCATGTTTTGTGAATGTAGGGACATTAAATTGCCTTGATTTCTACAATTAGTCCAAAAAACGTTTTTTTTTAAAAACTTAGTAAGATTCCAGAGCCAGCTAAAAAGACCTTTTTAGAGGTATTCTGATGCAAACTTAGGCCCCAGTTCAGGATGATACTTAAGCACGTGCCTAACATCAAGCATAAATTATAATACCTAGCACTTGTATAGTGATTTTTATCAGTAGATCACAAAGCAGGTCAGAATCATAATCCCCATTTTACAGATAGGGAAACTGAGGCACAGAAAGGGGAAGTGACTTCTCCAAGGTCACCCAGGAGGCCAGTGAAAGAGCCGGGACTAAAACCCAGGTCTTCTGTGTCTCAGGGCTAGTCTACACTACCCGTCGATTCAGTGGGTAGCAATCGATCTTTTGGGGATCAATTTTTCGCATCTAATGTAGACGCAATAAATCAATCCCAGAACGCACTCCCCGTCGACTCTGGTAATCCATGGCAGCCCCCCCCCCCCTCTCCCCGTAGTGTAGACCAGCCCTGAGTCCAGTGCTCCATCTGCAAGGCCACACTGCTGCTCCAGCTGCTTAAAATGAAGAGCCTGATTCTCATTTATACTAAGGCTGTGCACTGCAGAGACAAGAGGGGTAATAAAGTAGCCTTAGTATAAAAGAATCAGATCAAGCAGGTGCTTAAGTACCTACCTGAATCAGGGCCTCAGCAGAAAGAATTTAAGAACACCACTGTCCACAATTAGACAAACAAATTAAACAATGGCTCTTTCTTAACAACCTGTTTGTAGCAGAGGATTTGATCTTCCTCCTATATATTCATTTATCTTCCATATTAATTTTAGCCATTAAAAGAGTACATGATAGAAGTCTCTCTATGCCATAGCATTCACAAGCTCTGAAGAACTAACATCCAGGGAAGAGGGGGCGGGGAATGGGATGTAAATCAGAATCTTGACCCACAGTAGGTTTCTTAAATAGAGAAATCAACATTATGTGCAGAAGTGACAGATCTTCATTTCAATTCTCTGTGATCATTCTGGATTAGATATTAAATATAAACACAGGCCAGGCACACTATTTGCAGTCGTGCACCAACCACCTCTTTTCAGCCCTTTAAGGAAACAAATATAAGCGATTACACTAATACCGTATCTAAAACCTGGGCCATTTCAGGCTGAGATTTTTCCTAGTCTGCGTCAACATTTGATACCTGACTTGCATAACATTGATTTTTCATTTTATAAGCATGACTGAAATCCCTTCCTTCCCCTTCTCCCCCCCCCCCCACCCCTCCCCCGCCACCCTAAAAAGAGACTACGCTGTGTCTGTTCAAAAAGCACAAAGAGCACAGGAAAAAAGTATTTACTAATATATTTCTTTGATACTTAGTCTATGTCTCAGCATAACTATGTGACACATAATAAAGAAACTTGGAGGCTTAGATTAAAAGTAGACTTTAAGCTGTTTGTGCATCTGCTTTTTTTTATGATCCACAGATATTTTGAATTCATTCATAATTCATTACATGCTCATTTCTAGATAACACAGTAATATATCAGCACAACCTTCTCACTTCTCAACAAGCTATACAGAGGCTTATTTAATGGCTGCTAAGTAATGTAAAAGATACAGCGATGAATGTAAGTGCCATAAGATACATACCGACACTTCATCCTGGAAAAGTTGCCATTTGAGCAGACTTGTGTCCATGCTGAGTCCCACTGAAGTCAACAGGACTTCACGTAGAAGAAGGAGTTGTATGGATTAACTCTTTTGGCTGGAACATGGGCCAAATCTACAAATAAGTGTCTGGATATTTCAGAAGCAATCTATACCTTACAGATGTTCTGAGGGATAATCAGTACAAGCATTCTTCATTCTTGTACATCTAACAATGACTTGCCATCCATAATGGTCAACCACCATTTGTAAGCACAGCCATCTAGAAAAAACAAGACAGGAATTCTAGGAACACCAGATGCAGTTCCAAATTTAAAACACCTTGCATAATCAGTATCAAAGCAGGACTAATGGGGATGCAAAAGAAAAGCAGGCAGGATGGCCCAGATCCAGCAAAGCATTTGAGGATGAGGTTACTTTAAGCATGCAAGTTCTCATGACAGTTTCATGACACTACTCACGTGGCTAAAGTTAAGCATATGTTTAAGGGCTTTGCTGGATGGGTCCTTAATAATATTTCAGAGGCTGATGCAAAAAGATAAAGTTACTCTTGTATTAGATACAACACCTTAGTGGGAATGTAAAGTATGCACAGATAAAGTCCCCTTGAAGATATGGAGTTAAATCCTGGCTTCGTTGAAGAAAATTTTGGGAATTTTGTCACTGAATCCCATGGTGCCAAATTTCACTCTAGGTTCCTTTGGGCCTGATCATTTCCCAGTGAAGTTGATAATACTCCCATTGACTCTGAGGAGAACTGGATCTGCCCCTTTGTAAGCTTCTGGGTGCCCAAAACAACTGGTGTCTACACTTCTGCCTTTTCTTATTAATTACAGCATTTCTTGTGACCAGGAATGGATTTACTTTCATAGGGCCAAATTCTGCCTTCAGGTACACCAGAAGAATCCACTAACTCAGTCACTGTCACCAAAGGAGTAAAGAGAATCAAATGTAGCACAGGGTACAATCTGACCCATAGTACTGGTGAATACTGTATTTAGAAGATTAAGATAAACAACCTGTCCCATATTCTTATGCATAATCACCTTTTGAGAATTTGGGTTCATAAACAGATTACCCAGAAGTAAGAATCAAAAGAACACTCAATCAATAATTTAAAAGCAATCTGTGATTTTACAATTTTTAAAAAATGTTTTCCATCATGCCTGCCATCCATTAATTCTGCAGGTTCCTCAACAACATTTCCAATCATAGGATACACCAATTTAGATTGTATATAAGGAACCCAGTACATTGGGCTTGCTTGAATAACTAAAATACACATTTCTTCACTTATGTTCAAAATGATTTCTTGCCACTGTGTTTAACTATATAAATACATACAGCAATGCAATAATGATTAATAAAACACTGATTCTCAAAGATAACACACCACTTCTCCTTAACCCTTTGGTTAAATATTAAATCTCATAGATTCCAAGGCCAAAAAGGACCGTTGTGATCATCTAGTCTGACTTCCTTTTGCTGAGAATATAAAACTACCACAAGTTATTAGAATACAGCCCCCAAGCAAGTTCTGTTTTTCTGTTATTGAAATACCGAGGGTTGTGATTAGGAACAAGTTGTATTCTGTGTTTACAAAGGCCTTCCATAGCGTTAATTAATCAAAAGTGTAAAATATACACAGAATTCAGCAATCACAGGCACTGAGTCCATGGTGATGGGAGCCAGAATGACATTGAGAGAAGCACTTATTACAAATAACCGTGATACTTTAAAAGGGCAAAAAATGGTGAGCAACATTTTGTGAAAAGTTTGAGACTTTTCAGAGCTACTTCTGACTTGGAGAAAGTACGCTGCCATGCCTGGCTCATGAGATTTGAAGTAACCCCATTCCCCACTATTTCCTAGTGTAGAGGAGACTACAGGAATTAAGGGTGTGTGAACAGTATAATATCCATGTTCAGATGACATTGGGATTCAGGAGTCCTGACAGATGCCCTAGAAACCTCAGCAGCATTGGGTAGCTAGGGAGACCATAGGTTGTTTCTCTAGCTACCAAGCTGCCTGGGAAGTCTCTGACTGCTAGGGAGTCGGTGCAAGTGGTTCAGCTGCAGTAAAAGGGGGAAAATGGGCTGCCTTCCACCATCTTACTCTAAATGATCCCTATTTCTTTATCTTCATCCCTATTTCACAATATCTTTAAGCACTAAGTTCCAATGGGATTTAAGCACCATTCAAATTAAACACGTACTTAGTGCTTTGCTGAATCAGTCCCATGATGTCTAAACACCACAGTTGATTTTGGGAAAAGAAAAGTTTTGAAAGTGCAAAATATAAACGAGAAAGTATCCTAGAGCTGATTACCACCAAAACATAATGCAAAACAGTCCATACCACAAGTCCCCAAATGTAATCCTTTCATCACTCCAGTGCATATAGTCCTTAAAATCCCACATCCTATAGTCCATTAACATAGCACATACCACACTCCAGCTATTTCCCTCACTCCTCAGCTCTTTGTCACTTCTCTTCTGTCAGGACAGCCACACCAGACCTTCCAGTTGTGGTGCAACCCCAGTCTTCCCAGCCTCTCTGCTAGGAAATAATTCTTACCAGGGGAGTATCCCTCACTCCCTCTGGACTTCTCACTGTATCCCTGGGGCCAGCTTTCCAGCATGCAGATGTCAGCAGGTAAGCCCCTCTGCTGTTCCCCTGCCTTCAGCCCTCTCCAGCCCTCATCTCCAGCTTAGAGGTCAGCAAGCAACTCCCTTCGCTGATGCTGCTACCTGCCTTCAGCCCTCTCCAGCCGTGGCTCTTTGGCAGGGGGAGGTCAATCAGCAAATGCCTCTTGCCAATCTCCTGCTTTCAGCCTGCTCCTAGGAACTGACCACAACTTCCTTCCGGGATCTTCCACACGCACTCTCACCTGACCTTTTCCTGACGGACTCAGTCTGAGCCCTAAGGCAACCCTCACTTACCAGGTCTCTCTCTCCTCTAGGGCCCAGGTGCCCTCTTTTAAACCCAGCTGGAGTGAGCTCATGAGTTATAAAGGCACTGGCCCTACTCGCTCTTAAAGAGCCAGTGTTACCCTATGACAGAAACCATCTTAGCATAACAAAAAGCCCCATTCTTGTACCACATTTCAGCTGGTTCTTCAGCCTGGTGCTTCACAGCTTATCCAAAGAGTGAAAATGGTGCAGGAAATCACAACCTGTTGTGACTTATTGCTTAACTGGAACCAGGGCCCGCTCCAGTCACCAGCAAAGGAAGCAGGTGCTTGGGGCGGCACATCTGAAGGGGTGGCATTCCAGCCATTCCTGGGACGGCTCATTTCAAGGGCCGCTTTTTTTTTTTGCTTCAGCAGCTCCGGCCATGGCTTCTTCTTTTTTTGCCGCTAGAGCCGGTCCTGACTGGAACCACTGCAGCTAGCTTTTATTTTTTAAGCAGAGGCATGAAATGTACCTACTTTCCAGGTTGATTTTCCAGGTTAATTTTTTGGGGAGGCAAGATGCAGGTAATTCTGTTGTTGAATGCCTCTTTGGGAACAAATTTCACTCCCAAACAAATTGCCACCTACTTTCAACAAAGGCTTCAGTGTTTGCATTATATTGTAAAATCTGAGTTTAATGTTTGTGAGTTACCGGAAGAACCATGTATGGTGCTGCATCTTGTTTCTACAAACTCCTGTAGAGACAGTAATAAGATGTAAAGTTGAAATTACAATATTGCATGTGGTAGAAAAACAAACCTGCATTTAAAACAACTCAGTCTCATTTAAAATATCCTTGAAAATTTAGAGAACCATGCTCAAAGTACTGAGAAAACAACAGAGCCCCACAAGAGAAAAACCCCATGTGGAGAGGTTCTAATGGAGATGGTTGAAGATTATTGTTGAAAGATACAGAGTAGATGCCATGCATCTAGTCTATAGAATACGCTGCCTCAAAGTCAACTCCCTCCACCTGTGGAGAAAGCAATCAACATTACATATCCTGGTAGCCCCCCAGTATCATTCCTACTTTACAACTCGCCATCTGTTTCAAAACACATATTTTCTCTTTTGTCTGTACCTCTTACTTCTTTCCCTCTGCTCTTATTTGTATGGGGTACATTGTGATTCAGACTACACACCTGCTCAGGGGTGGAAGAGCAAGTCAGAATGCCCCTTACACCTCTCTACAGGTTACTTAGGGCTAGTCTACACTGGAATCACTACCACGGCACAGCTGCACCAATGTAGCAGCACTGCGGTAGTGCTTCTAGTGCAGACGCTCTATGCCGACGAGAGAGAGCTCTCCCATCAGCTTAATTACTCCAACTCCCTGAGCAGTCGTAGCTATTTCGGCAGGAAAGCGTCTCCTACGGACATAGTGCTGTCTATACCAGCGCTTAGGTTGGTATAACTTACGTCGCTCAGATGGGTGGCTTTTCCACACCCCTGAGCGACTTAAGTTATATCGAAGTAAGCGTTAGTGGGTACATGGCCTTAGCTGCTGGATTCTATGCAGGAGTAAATGGGGTTACTCACAAGATTACCCTCTCACTGGAGCATATGGACAAAGGAGAGGCAAAGTAGCCATGAAAGGGCAGAGGCCTGCTCCCTTCCCCCTTGCTTGCTGAGCCAGGGCCTGGGAGCAGAGGTATTAATTTACCCAACCCCTAGGGAGAAAGGAGGAAGCCAAGGAGAAATTGTGACTCAAAAATGCCCTAGGTGCACTGTCTCCTGGTGACATTCCTAGGATGGTGTAGCTTATGCACTACTCTTGCCCAGGGCTCTGACCCAAGTCACAATCTAGCCTTACAGAATGGTGCAATTACAGCCATACATATTTCTCCTTTCTGATTTTTTTATCCCATTCATTACATCCCCTTCACAATTAGGTTGTTTGGTATACAGAGCAGGGACCTCTCTTCTTATGGTACTGTGAGATGCCTACCACTGTGAAACAATAATCATAATAATTTAACTCTCTGCATTATTTGAGGATACAGTTTGTATGAAAAAACACCATATGTCATTGTTAGTACAATAAAAAAGGTTGTATATCTCCAGAAGGCAATCCCGAGATAAGTGCAAGAGTTCTATTGATGCTTAATATTCATACTCTTGGCAAACCACGAGCTACAGAAGCTTTCACACAAGAACTCCCTCCCCTCATTCAGGGCCATGGGACAAAGGGGGGTTGGGTGGCGTGCAGGATGCAGGCCCCAAACGAGGCCCCCTGACAGTAATCTTTCCCTGGAAGGAGAAAGGTGAGGTCAGGGCAGTGGGAGATGCAGCATTTAATCAAAAAATGGTCCTCGCCATCAGCCAGTGGACAACAAAGGGGAAGAAAAGGGTTGCAGGTCCATTTGGTCTCAAGAGATGTCAGTCTTATCTTAGAAGGTAGGTGCTTGTGTCAGGTCATCCTGGACTGTAATAACAATCACGTGTATATAACATTCACACTAATGTGAAGGATGCATCACATACCCTAATGTAGTCAAACAGGCCACTATATCAGTGCATTTGTACAAGGCCTCTAGCCTGGCCCTTTAGTTATTGTACTTTCACCAGCATGTTAAGTGTCCCCATCATCCCACACACAGCCACCCAGGTCCTGTTCATCGCAGCAATTTGTCACAAACAGTTTAATAGTCCTGAGCCCAGCAGCGGTCTCAGCTGTGACGGATGCAGTCATCTCTTTCTGTGTACCTTGTTCAGTTAATTACTTCACTGAAAGGCCCCTTGCGAACTAAAAAGTCACACAACTGAAGGTTTGCCGTAAAGGGGTTTTCAAAAGCCAGCGAGGCTGGAGGGCAGATTTTGTCGGCAAAGATATCTGCAAACTCCCTTTTGCTGGGTTTCCAAATTTTACTCAGAGGGTGTCTGTGTATGTTGAGCATCCCTTTCATCTGTATACTGCGGAGCTTAAAAGCAGTAACATTCACAGGGAAAGGTCTTGTCCCTTTCAACAAAAAGAATAGGGTAATCCAGTACTGAGGCATATACTAAGGTTGACCAAAACTGAGGCATGGTTTGCTAGTCTTAAAGGTGGAAACACACATGGCAGACAGCACAATGCATCTGCAGTTAGTTGTAGCTGTGTTGGTCCCAGGATATTAGAAAGACAAGGTGGATGAGAGAATATATTTTATTGGACCAACTTCTGTTGATGAGAGACAAGTTTTCAAGCCACACAAAGCTCTGAATGAAGAAGAGCTCTGTGTGGCTCGAAAGCTTGTCTCACTCACCAACAGAAGTTTGTCCAATAAAAGATATTACCTCATCCACCTTGTCTCTCAGCACAATGCATAGACAGTATATAATGTGTTGGTGCCTGAGGGAGTGTCTCGCAGCTGAAGACAGCCAAGAGATTTTGCAACAGTGTGGGTACCAAATTCCCAAGGTGACCTTCAGCTTGGATTTGGTTTTAAGTTGGGTTTATTGGTTCATTAATGAAAAAACTGTAGTCAATTTGACCTCTAATCTCTGATCAGTCTTTATTTGAGGCATGGCACTTGAGAATTATGCTCTATGATCTAACCTGTGTTTGCTTCTTTACAGCACTAGGCAGGAGACCTTCAGTAAAACTTACCTACTACCTAATGCATGGAATGGGGTCCACTTCACTGTGGTTTGGGATGTAAATAAATAAATAAGCGGACAAATGCCTTGTGATGCATAGTTGTGAGTGTTTACAAAAATTGCAAAAATAACCTGGAAAGCTGTGAGATCAACTCCCTTCATATGCCAATAGTTCCTTACATTCAAACTCATTATGGCCACTGCAAACAGATTGTTCTAAGCTCTCAGCAATTTGCATCATGTAATATGGATTGTTACATCAGGGAAAAGTAGTGAATTAGTAGCCTGCCATGGTCTCTCTAATCGCAAAGAATTTGTCACACTGGTCTCCATAGAATGGAGAATGAAATTTCTTCAGAAAGGACCCTTTCCAAGAATCGCAGATCACAGGAGATTAAAGGCGCTTTCAAAACAGATAAACTAGGTCCTGGTTACCATAAACACCCAAGAATTCTTTTCACATCTACTGAGCAAGGAAAAATAAACCTACTGTACAGCAGCACACAGGAGATCATTATCAAGATGATGAAGACAGACTTTGAGTTACTATAGAATATCCTTTTTTGTAGACAATTAATTTGGTTGACTCTGTTGCCAAGAGATGTTTGGAGGAGAGCCAAGAGATTTATGGCAATAAATCAACAGGAAATAAAATAAACACAATTTACAGATATTGTCAGAAAGTTAGTGTCCTGATGTCCTGGTTTTTGTAACACAAGCTTATTTCTCATAAACATCCTGGTCACTTTTATTGAGATAGAATGTTCCTATCAAAGTTGACATTGACCCTACAAATGGTCAAGGCGAACTAGAGTCTTACATCCGTATAGATAAAATGGAAAGAAGCAAGTTATGATAATTTCTGCTCAACCTAATGTGTCTTTAGCAATTGGAATTACATTGGCTTAGAAAACATCCTCTGAGGGAGATGATCACAATGTATACCAGAGCCATAGCAAAAAACAAAAAACCCTTATACAGTAGGGTTGAATGTAGTTCAAGTAGAATCATGAATCAAACTGGATTGAGCCTAATCAGGATCTAATTGAGAGACCACCAGCCAAAACCCAAGTATTACAGAAAGAGGTACAGCTGGTTTTGGAGGTGATACTTTTATCTCCTTGTCCATGAAAAAGAACCTTACAAGGTGCTAGTGTAACCAGGGCCGGTGCAAGGACGTTTCGCGCCCTAGGTGAAACTTCCTTGCACCAGCCCTGCGCCCCCCGCCCCTCACAGCTAACACCGCCCCCTCCCCCCCACAGCAGCCAGCTCCCCACACACACCCCCCACGGCTGCTAACCCCCCCCCCAGCGGATCACCCCCCCCCCCCCCCCCCCGCAGGGGCAGCTCAGCCCCGCGGCAACCCCCCACCAGCCCGCGGGCTGCGGCAGGCTTGGCTCCCCGCCCCTGTCCTCCCCCACGGGCCACGGCAGGCTCGGCTCCCCGCCCCCCTGGGGGCCGCGGCAGGCTGGGCTCCCCACTCCCACAGCGGCCTGCCGCGGTAGCTCACCTCCACTGGCAGCAGGGGCAGCAGCTCCTCTCGGCGGCGTTTCGAATCGCCGCCAGGAGTTGCCACCCCCCAAATCCTGGCGCCCTAGGCGACCGCCTAGGGTTGCCTAGTGGGAACGCTGGCCCTGAGTGTAACCAACACACCTTCTGGGTGTGGTGTTCTGTCCCATCTAGTGGCACCGACTAGAGAGAGAGAGATGGCACTCACTCTAGTGGCACTCACTTAGGGCTGGTCCACATTAGGCGGGGGGGGGGGTCGATCTAAGATACGCAACTTCAGCTACGTGAATAACGTAGCTGAAGTCGAATATCTTAGATCGATTTTAAAATGTACTTACCGCTGGTCCACACAGCAGCAGGCAGGCTCCCCCGTCGACTCCGCTTACTCCTCGCGCGGAGCTGGAGTTCTGGAGTCGACGGGGAGCGGTTCTGGGATCGATTTATCGCGTCTAGATGAGATGCGATAAATCGATCCCAGAACATCGATCGCTACTCGCCGAATCGGGCGGGTAGTGTGGATGTAGCCTTAGAGAGAGAGAGAGATAAAATGAGTCTGCTCTACAGCCTTAGCTAATGCTCTGTGATGCATAGTTGTGAGTGTTTACAAAAATAATAAACACCAGTTGGCTTTTAGCTCATGTGGTAAAGGCTCATGCACAGGTTCGATCCCGCCTGCCGAAAACCAGGGTCTGTCAGCATTACACTAGGAGGCACAGTGCTAATGGAGGTGCCTTTTCAGAAAAGATATAAAAGACAGGACCTGAACACATATAGTCAATGATGAACTCGTGACATTTTTCTAAATAGTGTCTATATGTCCTGGCTGAATTCTAATGTGGTTAATAACATTCTGTCTATATAAAAACTCTCTTTATTTCAACTGAAAAAAATCATTCTTTAATAGAATATGCTATGTGGCGCAGCAAGAATAAATATCATGTCATGTTCCCGCCCAGGAGAAAGCAAGATTTCAGAGGTTAGCAAGTGATCCCTCCATATACACAGCTTGTAAAGATCATTAGAATTCCCCTGGATGAAAGTCATTATAAAAATGCAAGGTATTAATTAGCATTATTATAATCAGCATCAAGTATTCTCTTATTACTGCAAATGGGAGGATCCAAGAATCAAACTGCCCATCTTTCCATGCCTTGGGATGCAGATACCAGCAAATGAAATGGTTAATTTAAAGTAAAAATAATATAGGTCTCTCTCCTCTACTCACATACACATTATGCAGGAGAGGAGAGGTGCTTAGCAGCATGATAAAATGATATTCCAACAGCGGCCACTTTAGGGAACTGACTTTCTGTTTCCAGTCAGTCTTTAGGTTGGCCTTATTGCTTAGGTTGTACAGTCAGAAAGTTATTTAGCAGTATGCATTATGTTCTGAGTGGGCTGAGTGCATGTAATTTATGACTGTTGCACTTTAATGCATATTTAATAAAGCTGCAGACATTTATATACCAAATCAACTGTGTCAATTTTGTTTGCTTTGGGAGGCTGGAGATGTCCCATGGCAATGCTGACACTCTTACTGAGAGATTTAAATTGTAAGACATTTCATTTGAGAGGAGAGCACTTTTAATAAACTGTAGCTTGATGCAGCAAAAATAATCAGCAAAGGTTGACTAACAGGCACAGAGAATAAGAAAAATATGATAAGTCCTACAAAGAGTTTCACCTTTGCTTTCAGGGGGAAAAAAGAGATAGTTTATTGCATATAATGACTGGCTGAAACAAGCCCAAACAAAGCTGATGATTCAATTCCATTTCACCTCAGGTTTGGTGGGGGGAAAGGGGGCCTCTAAAATTCCAAATGTGCTTTATTTGCCTACTGAAGCATATAAGCACAGTACTTTTTTATACCAGGGCTATTGCATCTATAGCAGTGGGTTTGGTGGGTTGTTGTTTTTTTAGACACTAAGATCTAGTGCAAGGGCAAAGGGTATTTCTCTAACTACAGTTCCTGCATTTAGATGCATAGACAAGGGGTGACTTTTTTTCTTTTATAGTAAGAGAAATATTATTTGTGATATTAATTTCAGTTTTAGTCAGATGCACTTATACCCATTTCCAAAAAGGATCAATGTACATTTAGGAAGTTTCACACTTTGTCTCTTTTTTAAATATAATTCTCTGTGCTAACTTGCACATTGAATTAAACCAAGTCAATGAAAGTCTTGGGACAGGAGTGTTAACTGTTTTGATGGTACCATGTAAGGGCTTGGTTTAATCAATCAACCATAGAGGAGGAATATCTTTCACTCTGCAAGGTAGCCTGTGTTGAAGTCAGCTTATCTATCTAGATTTTCAAGCGTTTCCCATCGTGAGCAGTATGAATGCTTGTTGTTGAATCTGACTGTATATCCTATCTAATACATAATCTTTATTAAAATTCTTCATATTTAAATAGACTTGACCTGCTCGACTGTATAATGTGATAAGACACAAGGTGAATATGACACCCACATGCTTTATTTCATTGAGGGGCCTAACATCTGAGCTAGTAAAGGCTGTTGCACTGTAAAGTGGAGGATGTTAAAACTGCTCACGTGCTTCAATATGCAAGAATGCATTGACCCACACTCAGTATCTATATGGCCAGTGGTTCTCAAACAGGGGTCCGGGGCACTCTGTGGGGCCGCGAGCAGGTTTCAGGGGGTCTGCCAAGCAGGGCCAGCATTAGACTCGCTGGGGCCTGGGTCAGAAAGCTGAAGCCCCACCACATGAGGCTGAAGCCCGAGGCCTTGAGCCCCACCACCCACGGCTGAAGCCAAAGCGAGAGCTTCAGCTGTGGCTTCACAGAGGCCCCTGTGGCATGGGGCCCCAGGCACAGAGCTGTCCTGTCCATAGGACAGACCAGGGCAACTGCTCCGGGCCCTGCGCTTTGGGAGGCCCCGCGCTTCGGGATGTGGGGTCCAGGGAGGCCTAAGGGATTGGCGAGAAGCCTGGTGCCGGCAGCAGCGAGCAACCCAACCCCAGCCTGCAACATCCCGCCCCATCAGCTCCCGGCATCACTCGGGGGAGGGGCGGAAGCCAGAAAGAGGCGGGGCAGAGGCGGGGGCTATGGGGAAGGAGTGGAGTGGGGGGGGTGGAGCAGGGGTGGGAAGAGGTGGGGCGGTGGTGGGGGCTTAGGGGAAGGGGTGGAGTGGGGTGGGGGCGGGGCCTGGGGCAGAGAGGGGGAGTTGTCCTGGGCCCCACACTCCCCTAGGGACGGCCCTGCCCAGGCAATTGCCCTGCTTGCTACCCCCTAACGCAGGCCCTGGCTTTTCTATGTAGAAAACCAGTTGTTGTACCACAGGTGGGCTGTCAAGTTTTTATAGCACGTTGTGGGGGCCTCAGAAAGAAAAAGGTTGAGAACCTCTGTACATGGCGACATAAAAATGTGGTTCTAATTGCAACAATGAACTACAGTGCTCAACAAAAATGTCACGTGATATCTGTCATCCTGAATTTAAACAACTTCAGATTAAACAAATTAAATTTCAAACAGCAGCAACAGGAGGAACACAAGGGGCAAAATCCTGACCCCACTGAAGTCAATATGAATGTTGTCATTGACTTCAGTAGTGTCAGGGTTTCACCCAAGGAGCCTATCTTATTCTTATATGTGTAATTACTGTATATTCTCAGCAAATGTGATTGCACTTACTTAAATGCATTAATGGTGATATCCCCACTGAATGGGGTTTAGAATAGATGTCCATGCTAGAGGACTGGATTGCAGAATCAGGGCCGCTGTGTCTATATGTAAGTGAAATATCATAATTTCCCACAATTGCTGTCTTTATTCAGCACATTTTCTGGGCTCATTTCTTGCTGTCCCTGCGAGTGTTTAAAATAGTTTCTTTTTAAAATCTGCTGTTTAACCTATTCCCCACCAGCAACAGGCCCAGAGTTGAGGTCATTACACAGGAAAAATCCTCTATCAATTTCGATGGAAGTTTACCTAAGAAAAAACTGTAGGATCTGGTCCTACGTGCATGTCTTACATGTCTGCCATGCCTTAAAAGCAAGGAAAAATGACCCAAATGACACATGTGGAATAAGTCACTTGAATACAGGACACGTTAGCCTAATATATAGGCTATATCATCAGAGTTACTGTACACTGAGCTATGGATCATATATTGCATGTGATAGCATGACTTGCCTGTGCTCTGCCAGTAGTACCTAATCTACAGATCAGCTAGGAGGATTACAGAGCAAAATCATTTAAGGTTACAAAATCCTGCCACAGTCAATTGTATTATGTCTGGCAATTCAAGGGTGTCATAAATATACTGTACCAACCATTTTTTTACTCTATATATTTAAATTGGACCACAGGATGACCATTTATTTCATTTCATGTTATGGGTTCCCAAAAATAAATATTTTTGACATAAAGTTTCAGGCTTTCTAAATCCAACTTCCACAATGCTTGAGGCTAAAAATTTCATCTAAATATTATTGAATTCCAGCACAACATTAGCATGCAGAGATATTTACAATAACACAGCCATTACAACTCAATCAAAAGCTGATTTCAGCCAGAATTATGCAGAATTAAATCTTGCAGGATTCAAATTATTAAAAATCAGAGACTCAATAAAGTGTGGTCTAGAAGTTCCATTTATCAAGGGAATAGAAGTGCCTCTACAGTTATAGTGACTTTTTCATATATATTCTGCAAGAATTTGCATGCATTTTAAAAGATCTGAGTTTAATTCTTATGGAATTCAAGTAACTATGCTATATTTATAAGGCAATAGAAGCCAACTCAGAATCATTTCTTTATGTTTTCCTTTCTACATCTCACATTTATTTCTGGTTCCCGCTGGGTAGAAAGATACTAGGCTAAAATGCAAGAAATGTGTGTAAGTTTGGTTCCAATAAAAGCTGAATCAATTTAGCAATATAAGTAGCTAGAATAAATCCAAAGCAACAATTAAAAACAACATTGCTATGCAAATAATGCACTGAAAGCAATTCCTCACTTATTATAGTTGACCAGAGTGATTGTTTTCAAAATTCAGCATATTCATTTTGGCCCTTTTCCAGCTCATCACATATGAGCAGGCAGACAGTGCAATTCTGAAAAAGAAAGGGATGAAAAAAGAAAAAAAAAAAAACCTGCAACAAAACAACCCACAATTCACTTCAGGCTTTTCACCTATTTCCAAGTGAATTTGTAATGGAAGGAACCCTACATCTGTCTCACATCACTGCAAATTTATGATCACTTTTCATCTTTCAAAGAGACGGGCCCCAAGCCACAATATTTGCATCCTGATCCAAACTTTCCTAAAGTTCTCATGTGAGCCAAAGAATTTGATTTGGCCCATTATAGATATAAGGGCAAGAGACAGAGCCAGATCCGCAGCTGACTCCACTGACTTCAATGGAGCTATAATGATTTACACCAGCTGACCATCTAATTACAAAAAAGAGAAAACTTGAATTAAAGTTTTGAGCCCTTCCATTCTCATCATTTCTTCCCTCTCTTCCCATAATGGACCCTGACTGCATGTTTCAGGAGAATAGTTTCCAAGCATTCTTATACTGAGGAGATGTAATTCCACTAGACGTAGAATAATGAGTAGAAATAATCCCACATGTAAAACCTAAACCCTTAGTCATCTAAAAGCTTGTTTTATTTAACAGATTATTAGGGATCACAGTCAGCCTTTAAGAAATACCAGTTCTAATTCTAATAACACAGACCCTTTGCCGCAGTTACAGTACACAGAAGTGACAGCCTAAAACTGAATTACTCAGTGATCTCAAAGGGCCAAATCCTGGACCTCTGCACAAAGCTGAAGTTAATGGGCGTTGAGCATAGTGAATCTTTCTAGGGACCAAAGGACAGAAATGTCTTCTCCCCACCCCAAACTGCACACCAGCTCAACTGACACTAAAAATCGATGGGCTGAAGTAGCAACTGCTGGCAATCCCAGCTAGAATTTGCATAACCATCAACCCACTGGCTAGGTCCCTACTTCTCCCCTAACTAATCTCTTCACCCTGCTTTGCAGCAGGTGGTGAATGTATTTCAGACCCTGGTCTCCTACATTACAAAGTCCTGGCAATTCTGCTGTATTTAGGAGGCCCAGTGCTCAACACGAGTAAATTCTTGCAGCTCTGTTGAAGTCAATGGAGCTAGGACAATTTAAACCAACTACAGAGCTAGTCCAGGGCCTTCTACACTCCTGAACAGAGAGGCAAGATTTGGCCCTGATTACCATATTCTAATCTTACTTTAATTTCATCCTTATTTAAGGGCAGAGCTACACTTACAACACAGCAGCTCAGCTGCACCACTGTGGCACTTCAATGAAGACACTACTATGCTGACAGGAGAACGTCTTCCGTTGAGATACTTAATCCACTTCCACAAGAGGCAGTAACTATGTCGACAGGAGACGTGCTCCCAATGACATAGGGCTGTCAACATCAGGGGTTAGGTTGGTATAACTGTGTCGCTCAAGGGTGTGGAATTTTCACACCCCTAAGTGACATAGTTATACCAATGTATAGTGCAGACCTGGCCTAAGACTAAATCCAACATGACCAATAATACATTAAGTAAAGGACTTAATGGAAAATAAGCTTGGAATAAATCACTCAGCAGTCAGAGCAAGCCAACAGTAAAACCACCACTAAGGAAAGGTGTGAAAGCACCATCTGTGGAAGGGTTAAGAAGGGGATTAGATAACACACGGAAGATTAGATGATCTATGACATCCCTTCCACATGTAACATCTATGATTCTGTTGTTCCATTGGCTTAACGAAGAACTATGATAAGAAACTTCATTCATATAGAATAGAATTCAACGATTCAGTTTACTTAAGCAAAACTTCCATTGAGTAAGAAATGACCATACAGTGACCAGCTGGAAAACAATAACAAAATACTGAATTATCTGTTTATTTTTATGCATACAGCACTATCGAAAGGCCATCATTTTTTATTCATGACCTCCATACCTATCTATACACTTAGACCAGGGGTGGGCAAACTACGGGCCGCGGCCCACAGTCCCGCCATGCCTGGCCCCTGAGGCCCCCTTAGCCCCTGGAGCAACTCCGACCAGGCTGCGTGACTGCCAGACATACTGCTCTGAGCGGCGTGGTAAGGGGGTTGGATAAGGGGCAGAGGGTCCCGGGGAGCAGTCAAGGGACAGGGAGCCGGGGAGGGGGGTGTTGGATAAGCGTGGGAGTCCCAGGGGGGGCCTGTCAGGGGCAGGGGTGTGGATAGGGGTCGGGGCAGTCAGGGGACAGGGAGCAGAGGGGGGTTGGATGGGTCGGAGGTTCTGAGGGGGGCAGTCGGGGGCGGGAAGTGGGAGGGGGCAGATAGGGGGCGGGGGCCAGGCTGTTTGGGGAGGGACAGCCTTCCCTACCCGGCCCTCCATACAGTTTTGCAACCCCGATGTGGCCCTCGGGCCAAAAAGTTTGCCCATCCCTGACTTAGACTATGTCACTTATTCCACTGCACTAATACATTTTCAGATAAGTATGTATTTGAATATATTTGAGAAAAAATATGAAACAGTATGGGCCAAGATTTTCCTTTGATTTAGGACATTCAGCTCCATTAAAATCAATGTAAGCTCATGGAATATTATTAAAGGCAGAATTTGGCCCTACATAATATAAAATGATATAGCTGAACAAGGTGAATAACTAAAATGAGGACTTAAATGAAGCAACCTAAATTTAGAGGTTACCACTTCTTTCTAAATTTGAATGTCTACAATTACAAATATATTATGCTCTTTCATCTGCCCAATGAAAAGATACTATTTTCCACTTGGGGAACAAATTTTAGCATCAAACTTTCAAAATCAACTGTTCCTCACAGAAAAGAGATTATTTCTTTATAACAAAATTGCAGGTTATTTGTGGTTTCCCATGAGATCTCTCAAAGAAGGTGATAAAATTACTGCATGGAAAAGTGTGTGTGTATGTGTTTCAAGCAAATAAAAAAGTGCTCTTACATTAAAGCCTTTCAGTCTTTAAACTACAGATATGAAAGTTAAAAGTATTAGCAGTCTGTTCCATTGGATGGGAGGAATTTTGTATTCATAAATTAATAAAGATACATACTCAAGTATAAACAAATATAATTGCAAGTATACATAGAGATCTAATTCAGATATCCCCTATGACAGAACAAGTCCCAAGTTAACAACAATACATGAAATATATAATGGAATCTACTCACAGTCTGATAAATTTTGGACCATTATCTTTCTTTAACATAAAGTAAAATTATCAAAGGGAATCTTGAGACAATAATGTTTATTTAGAATTAAAATAGATGTTGGTTTTATAACATGTCTTTCATACTCAAGGTACCCCAAAGTGCTTTACCAAGCAATATTTTAAATACTGATTATGCAGTAGACAGATGTGGCACCATTATGCATCCAGAAATTGAAAAAACACAGAGCTCTGGAAACTATAACTTGTTTTACTGAGACAAAGTAAATGCTGGCTGGGACACAGAGGTCATCATCTACTCTTAAAAAACAAAGCAACAAGGAATCTCTACTGTTACCAAGATAGCCCCCCAGTAAGATTCCCATTGACTTCAATGAGATTTCGATTAGGGGCTCCATATCTGTATAAAATGAACCTTGCTTTAATGTCTCAAAGGTTAGAACTTCAACAGTGCACAGTCTAGGTACTTAACCATTAGAAGTCGATGGGAGTCTTTCCACTGACTTCAGTGGGAGTGGAAAGCCCATATGATGCTGTAGACAAGCCCAAGTCTTTGTGGGGGGTCTAGAACCAGGACCCTCCGATACAGACACAGGAACACTATCAACTGAACCCAAAGATGTTCACTTTCAATCCATTTTAATGTAGCATTATTGGATCAGTAGGGGTAAAGACATACTATTATTTTGGTTTATTTTTCACACAAATGAACAGCTTAATACACAAGCATATAGGGAGGCAGTGGCTATGTTTTCCTCTGTGTTGTACAGTACCTACCACAATGATGCCCCAATCCTGATCAGAATCTTTAAGCACCACTACAATACAAATAAGATGATATTTCCAAAACTACCTAAGAGGATTTGGATGCCCAGTTCCTATTTAAATGAATGCATATTGGATGTCCATATCCCCAACGAAGCTTTGAAAATCTTGGCCATAATAGATATTTTACTATCACTCCCTCCCATGCTACCCCATTTTAACTATATTTCTTTCTTAGAGTAAAACAATGAAGATTTCATCCATACACTAGATAGCTGAGAATATATAAAATCACTATAACAGACACGAATCAAATGCTGTTGAACAAACAGAAAATCAAAATAATAACATTCCTTGCTAAAGAGGGAATAATTTAGAAAATGTACTACATTTACAATTGCTTTTTTAAATAAGACACCTTATAGGAGCCAAGTAGGTTTGTTTTTGAATTTCCAGCAAAAGATGCCTTCGAATCTGTGACAAACGTCAATAACCGTCTTGCCTCTCACTACTTTTAAGAACTGTAACCATTCAACTGGTTTGGTTTGTTTCCAGTTAATTTTTGTGGGATTTAACCAGGCCATTTCTAAATGTTATCAAAATTACTTTGTATGATATATTATTTATTTTAATCAAATACAGTTTTTTCTAATTGTCACAGCTATGGCAAACTCACAGGGGATGGTCTGACTTGTGTACATTTCTGACAGTGAAATCGGTAACAACAGCTGCTTTGTGCCAGCTAGCGCATGTACCGTACCTCTCAAGTCTTGTCATTCACATCTCCCCTAATTACCAAACATCTGCTTTCCATTTCCATTAACACTCCACTACCAGCTTGTCTAGTTTAATACCAGTGACTCTTGACCTCCCACAAGGAAGACACTTTCTGTCAAAATTCCCCCAAAAGAAGCCAGCTCTCCACACTAAATTTGTACTTTTAAAAAAAGAAAAAGATCACTTCCTAAAGGGAAAGCCTTCTGAAACCCGATAAATACAATTAAAAGCCATTCTGAACATGAGCAAAGGGAAACATCCCTCATAAATTTTGTTTTATGTCTCCAAGAAGCAGAAGAAACATCTTAAAGCCCAGAAACATTAAGTGTTACATATAAAGTGATAGGATACACGGCAGGTTACAGTGCCAGCCTACAGGTTAGGGTGATTGCATATCTGGCAAATATAGAACTATTATCTGTAATGATATCTGTCTACTTAAATAGAGACCATAATGGAAGGTCCCAACTGCCTTTATTATTTTTTTAATTATAGGTTATTATAATGGTGTTAATGTTCACTGGTTAATCCAAGATCCTAAAATTCAAAAGAATTATGGCTCTATAACTTACAGCAATTCTTTTTCTTTATTCCAGGTTGTGATCTCATAAAAATTTACTCCTATTTGGAAATCAGATGGTACTTAAAATATTTAATAGCTTCATTTTGTTTTCAAGTTATAGTACCCTATAAAACTACAAGAATAGAAAAAGTTTAAAAACGTGGAAATGCCTATTTTATTTTTTTTCAGGGTATAATCATCCCAAAAGTCACAGCAAAGCTAAATTGTTCCCTAAAATTAGTTGTATGACTTTCTTACACTAGTAGCTGTTTATACCTTAAAATAATGGTTCTGCAAAGGATCTCTATGGATCAAAGTGAGATATAGCTATACTGATAATGAATGTGAGAGAAAAACAAGCTTAGTCTATCCCCTAGCACTACAATAGTTAAGCTACCATTTGTTTTTCTGTGCCAAATTCCTCCATCCGATTTCTTCAATAACTACCAGCGGATAACCTTCCCACCAGGACCTCAGGACATTTGGTTGCCTCTTCATGCCCCAGTAATGCTGATCCTTGAAACTTTGGCAGTGTGTTCACTGCATTTTAAAGTACAACTAGCTTCCACTCAAGGGATAGACTCTTAAGGGATTTCTCCGATTACACCACTAGAAACATGGGTTCCAGAATATATTCCTTGAGCTTATCAGATATTGGAGTTCAACTTTAACTTTGTTAATAAACAGGAAAGAAGAATCACGGATGACAGGGGGAAAAAAAATCAGAGGAAGGTAAAGTCATTATCAGGCAATAATACAACATCTTGCCATTTTATACCACTAAGTATAAAATCATTTATAGCACTTTGCTGCAGGGAATCTGCATTGGCATCAGCTCATTGTCAGTGGATGCCACTTTGGACAATGAAACAAAAGAGACAGAGTGATTTTTTTTTCTTTATAAAGGGAGGAAGGTGACGAGATAAAAGGACGGGGGGAAAAATCTCTATAAACAATGATAAAAAGTGTAGATTTTCGATGTACAGCATCTTCCTAATTGTTGCCCTCCCCAAAGAACCTATCATAGAAAAACAGTTTAATGGGGGGAGGGGAGGAATGATCTTTTAAGCTCAACAATAAAAGCATTCCAGCCTTTGTATCTGCTGACTTACAAAAAAGTGCTTTCTAACAACAAAAGATAGAGCAGTAATTACATAAATCTCTTTATTCTTGATGAAGACACAATGGAGTATAAGGAAATCAATAGTGTTTCTGCTGTAATTCTTGTTTTTATTATGAGCTGAAAGCAAACTTGTTAAAATTGGATTCTGCTTCTTGTGTATGTGAAAAAAAAGCAGATTCCGTCAACATTCAAGCAAGAACACACAGCCTTTAAATGCTTAGAAATTATTTTCCCCCTATAATACTTATAAGACTTATGATGCTGTGAAATCTGACTTTAGGAATTGGGTATTATAAGAGCAATTTAGCATTTTACATATATCTTGAAAAATTGATAGTAGCATAAAAGATACAGCTTCAGTGGTTGTTCTGCAGACAGCCAAAATGCCTAAAGGTTACTAACAAAATTGAAATCCATGTATTAAGTAAACTAAATGCACCCTGAAGTCAAATGTTTCCACTTTATTTTCAATAAATTGGCTGTAATGATTTTACCCCACTACATACATTTATAATATTTGCTGCTCAAGAATGAGTAATACTGTTGATTTCGCAAAAAAAGAAAAAAAAAGGTGGACATTATTGCATTTTAAAATAATTAATAGATGGGCCTGCATACCTTTGAATTAAATTAAAAGAAAAATATTTCTTTTTTGTGGAGATGATTGCATTCATATCCTGTTTGGTGTGAAAAGTAGATTCCAAAAAGCTTTTAACTAATTTGTTCAATTTGTTTCAAAGCCAACATGAATAGGCTTGGTGCAAATTCAGATTCATTAAAACTTAATTAATATGCATCATTATGCAAATGAGGTTGCAGTTAATGAGTTCTTAAAAGAAGCTTTCTTTAATTAGTTCAGTTTTAATGGCATCATCATTTATCTGACTTGTTTTTAAAGCCACATGACATACAAAAAGTGACCATCCTCTACAATGTTGCAGTTTTCTGTTTCCTAATTGTGTTTCATCTTATTTCTTTAATGGTGAAAACTTTGAAAAAGTTGAAATATTTTGATGTTCAGTTCTACTGAATGTTATTTCAATTAAAAATATACTACTTTGTTTAGACTAGAGATAGGTATCTGTTCTTTTGAGTTATTTTTTCTACTATTTAATTACTGATGTTTTACCATTTAGTTATACATATGAAAAAGGCAAGTTATATTAATATAATCCTCCTCAAATACTGTGATAAATTACCTATCTGTTAACTTCGCTGGGTTCATACTTACATTGGCAACATTTTACTAATATAAAAGAAAAGAGTTCATTGAGAATTGATATGACCAGTGTCTGAACCAGGCTGGGAGGGGGAAAGGAGACTATTTGTGAGACTAAACATGTTAAACAATTACTGTAGGATGTGAAAAGAGAGGAAGAGACGTATTTATCACACAGCTTTCTTGCAGTTTCTGTCTCTGGAAGATTCAGAAATAGAATAAGTTTTAAAATATTTTTAAATTTACAAAATATTGTACTACACAATTAGGTTTCCACAGCTTTATGCAGAATGTAGTTCTATGGGTGGGGAGGAGTGAATGTAACTCTCTTAAAAGGTGTCCTGTGGAATACTGCAAAGAAAATAAGACATCTTTGCACCCTGACGGAGTTTCACACCTGAGGGAAATTCTTCCCATTATTTGATGCTTATTCAAAAAAAAATAAAGAAATGAGGTTTACATTTGTATGGGTCTAAACTTGCAACTCCCTTACTTAAGTGAGCAGTCCCATCAATTAGACTACTTGCATGAGTAACAACTACTCGGTACCTATGCATTCTGCAGGTCTGAGTCTTAGGGTACGTTTATACTACCCGCCAAATCGGCAGGTAGTAATCGATCTATTGGGGATCGATTTATCGCGTCTCATGTAGACGCGATAAATTGATCCCAGAAGCACTCCCCGTCAACTCTGGAACTCCTGCTCGGCGAGAGGAGGAAGTGCAGTCGACGGGGGAGCCTGCCTGCACCACGTGGACCCGATGTAAATAAAATTACTTTCGATCTAGGAAACGTCGACTTCAGCTACGCTATTCTCGTAGCTGAAGTTGCGTATCCTAGATCGATATCCCCCCCGCCCCACCCCCAGTGTAGACCAGCCCTTATAAGTGATGTTTTATACTCTGTTTATTCAGGGGTACAACACTGGGTCTCATCCAAAGTCCATTGAAGTCAATGGAAAGCTTCCAATTGACTTTACTGGGTTTTGGATCAAGCCCACTGTGTGTTAAATAATTAAGGAAAAAAGCCTAAGGGCCCTATCTGGCTAACCTTTACTCACGTCTATTGAAATCAGTGGGACTGCAGAATGAGGCACTTAGTGAGTAATTCTCCCATTATATAATGTTTATTTACAGCAACACCTATGATATCATAGTTACTTTACAGTCAAGAAAGGATGGTTCCTGCTCTAAACAGATCCCAATCTCTAAACAATTACCGAGTTAGGGAAAGGGGAACAATATTAGGCACTTGATACACAAGTCAGCTGGATTCATTATCAGTAGCACAGCAGAAACATGTCTTTAAAAGGGACTTAAATGTGTACAGGGTATATGGATGAGCTCCGGGAGATCGCACTGAATGGAGGGGGACCATGTGGGAGAAGACATGGAAATGACGGTGTCAGCCTCTGGCAGACGATGGGCATGAGGATGTAAGATTCGGGCAGCCATACAGAAAGCGTCTGTTTACACACAGAGACAAATACAAGGTATTCCAACTTTCCAATAACACAAAGCACTGGAATATTATCAGCAAACACTGATAGAATGCTTGGGATTCAAAAAGCTAATCTCCCAGAATCACAGGGTTAGAAGAGACCACAAGGGTCATCTAGTCTAAACCAGAGTTTCTCAAACTTCATTGCACCGCGACCCCCTTCTGACAACAAAAATTACTACACGACCCCAGGAGGGGGGACTGAGCTCGCCCGAGCCCCACTGCCCCAGGTGCGGGGGACAAAGCCAAAGCCCGAGGCCCACCGCCCCAGGCAGTTGGGCTCAGGCTTCAGCTTCGGCCCTGGGCAGTGGGGCTCGGGCTTTGGCCCCAGGCAGTGTAAGCCAGCCCTGGCGACCCCATTAAAATGGGGTCACAACCCACTTTGGGTTCCCGACCCACAGTTTGAGAACCGCTGGTCTAAACATCCAAGACAGATGGCTATCCAGCCTCCTTTTGAAAATCTCCAGTGAAGAAGTTTCCACACCCTCCCAAGGCAGTCTGTTCCATTGTCCTGCTGTTCTACAGTTAGGAAGTTTTTCCTGAGATTTAATCTAAACCTGCTATGCTGCAGTTTGAACCCATTGCCTCTTTTCCTGCACTCCATGACAAAAGAGAACAACTTTTCTCCATCTTTTTTATGGCAGCCTTTCAAGTATCTGAAGGCCACTATCATATCCCCCCTTAATCTTTTTTCAAACTAAACATACCTAGTTCCTTCAGTCTTTGATCAGATGGCTTGCATTCCATCACTTTAATCATCTTTGTCACTCACCTCTGGATCTTTTCCAGTTTCTCTATATCCTTTCTATATGTTGGTGACCAAAATTGGACACAGTACTCCAGCTGAGGCCTAACCAGCTCTGAATAGACTGGTACTATCACCTCCTGTGACTTGCATGCTATGCCTCTGTTAATGCCACCTAAAATTGCATTTGCTTTTTTTGCAACAGCATCGCATTGCTGACTCATGTTGAGGTTATGATCCACCACAACTCCCAGATCCTTCTCCGCAGTGCTGCTGCCAAGCCGTATTTCCCCCATGCAGTATTTGTGCATTTGGTTTGTCTTCCCTAAGTGTAGCACCATACACTTGTCTTTGTTGAATTTCATTTTGTTGTCTATAGCCCAGTTCTCCAATTCATCATAAACCCTCTGAATCTTAGCTCTATCCTCCAAAGTATTGGCAACCTCTCCTAGCTTTGTGTCATCTGCAAACTTGATCAGTATGCTCTCTATACCTACATCCAGGTCATTACAAAAGATGTTAAACACCACCAGATCCGGAACAGATCCCAGATCCAGAACAGATCTCAATTGGAGACCTCCCTCAAATCCGACATTATTCCATTAACAGTTACTCTTTGTTTGCAGTTGTTTTACCAATTATGTATCCACTTAATGGTAGTTCTGTTGAGCCCGGATTTCTCCAGCTTACTCATAAGAATATCATGTGGGACTGTGTCAAAAGCCTTGCTGAAATCCAGGTATATTATGTCCACTGCATTCCCCCATCCACCAAATCAGTTACCCTATCAAAGAAAGAAAGGGACTGAGACATTGTTACAGTAAAGAGGAGAAATTTAGATCCCCTTGTATTTTACCAACTCTTCCAAATACAGCCACAGGAAACAAATATGTGGGACCTGACTCTCCATCATGTTTGAGCTCTGCTTGGAGAGTGGTGGCTGCAGGGAGCTGATTGTGGTTCCCTGTTCCTCAGCCACCTGACCCCAGCAAAATTAGAACTAACTTCCACCACTGGCACGAGGTCTATTATGGCCCTACCACCTCCTACTTACATGCCGCACTGGAATACCAGTGACACAGCTGCTCCGTCCCCTTACACCAAGGATTGGGTCACATCTGGTGCAGGAAGCAGCAGAGTTGCCTTTGCCAGCAGAGGTTCCTGCATGTAAGAGGAATTCTCCACCAGCTATCTCAAGTCATTCTAAGGGCACAAAATCGCATCCCTATTATATACACAGACTAAGCTACTATGAACAGTAATTGGCAAGAGTGTTGTTTATCCCAGTTTCAAGCAGGGAAACTGCACCAATGTAAAGGGAGACTTATAACAATTTACTGTGTCTACACTAGGAGTTTGCAAGGATGCAGCTGGATTAGTGGATAGGCTGGATACTAGACACCCATGGCTGAAATCCCCAGCGTAGATGAGGTCAGAGAGTACCTCCCCTCACTCAGTTGCAACCTTTCATGTGATTAAAGAGAAGCAGCAATAAGCTGTAAACCTCCTCATCTGGAAGCATGGAGATTATAACAAACTGGGCTTTCCAAGTGTCGGAGGATGGATCAGAGAGAGCCTCAAGGTTCCAGACAATACCTGGAGAAGCCCGCTGATGGAACAGTAAATTTCTGAGTGCTGGTTGCCCTGCCCACTACTATAAATAACATTTCAGTGATTATTAATACTCTGATTACCTTTCCCAGACCCGAAGAAGAGCTTTATGAAGTTTGAACGCTTGTCTCTCTCAACAGCAGAAGTTGGTCCAATAAAAGATATCTGACCCACCTCATCTCTTTCATATCCTGAGATCAACACAGCTACAACAACACTGCAAATTTCAGTGAATACACCTTCATAATCATCATTTGCCAAATACTGGTCTTAAATGGCAAATATTTAGACAAGGGAAACTCATCCTCTCTCTTTTGTTCTTTTTTTCCTCATATAAATATTAAAACTAACTAATTTCACTTTAACAAGAGGAACTGAGTTCCTCCCCCCACCAGTTTGTGCTATGATATAAAGCCCAGGTCAAGTATCTAAAATGTCATACTATTGTCATTAAATTTATGTTTTAATCCTTGTTAATATATGAAAGGAATAAGCTGTCAATTACACGGGGAGTATTGACATTTTATTCCCCACATCAGTTTCAATAGAAAGAATAAAACATCAATTAAACAACAATTATACACCAAGGTATGTCATGTTATATATTTGACATACAGTACAGTCAGAAAAATTAGTTCATTGCTCACTAATAATGGGGAGAACAGGAGTTGATTAAGAGCATGAATTACCTGCTTTACAATTGTGCTTTACATCTGCACACCTTACCAGGGTGTTAATATCCCCAAATAATTTAACATTAGGTCTTTAAGGGATGGAGAAGAGAAGAGTGAATGGAACATGCAGAGTAAGAGATGGATCTAAAATGTAGGCAAATGACTGATCTCTGAACTGCAGTTGATTATGGATAATTTAATAAAGATGCGGTGTTTTTGTGTAGGGGAAGAGGGCAGAGAGGAAAACTGGAAGAATTTACACCCTTTGGGAAGTTTTCTCTATTTTTCAATGCTCTTCACTTTTTTTCGACTCTCCTTCTATCCTCAGTACATCCCAGCTCCACACATACTTGCATAGCCAGAAAATCCCCAGAAACAGGGGAAATTGTTTCCTTAGATTCAAGCATAATGCTGTACCAGTAAAGCACATGGTTCCAGGCTATTCATCTACACTGAATTCCCACTAGAACATTGAGCACGGAATCAGCCATTAGGACCAGCTGTGTGTATCCCACACAATCACTCTCCAGTGATTGCCGGGGGGAGGGAGTTACTGGTTGAACTCAGTCATTTGTTTCTTCTTCTTCCTTCCTATAGAAGGCAAATGGCTATGATGGGTCAGGTCCATCACTACATCAACACCAGGCAATGGGAAAAGGAGCTCTTTATGAGAAAGCGTCTCTCCATTAACCCTGAATGAAACCCATTTTGCTTGGGGATCAGTTGCATAGCATACAATAACAAGCTCTTCCTATTTATGGGTCCAATCCTGCAGGGTGCGGTGTTCCCTCAACTCCCACTGAAGTAATCAATGGATTAAAATGGAACTAATTTTAAAAGCTTTTGATTTTAAGTCAAAGTGAGCTGACAGTGGACTTCAGAGGATCAATCCCTATTTAAATGACAAACACAGGAGTTTTAGGATCCAATCCTGCCCTTCTTGAAGTCAATAAGAATTTTACCACTGACTTAATTGGGAATAGGACAGGGTCCTTAATGTTCAGCATCTTATTAAGAAGTTTTTTTAAAGCTGTTTGAGACATTGCAATTAGGCCCTGGTTTAAATTATGTGCAATAAATAAGTAAAGGGAAGTTGGTTCTCACTGCACAACACACACATGATATGCCAGGTCTCCGCCAGCAGACATCTATAAATGGTCTTGTGAACGGGTGTCAGTTGGATACAGCCTTTAGATCAAATTCTGCATTCAGATACATGCAGTTAACATGGAAATTCATTAGGCATGAATTAAATTTACACCTAGCTTAAGGCCCACTTAAAGTACAAGAATAGTTTAAAAGAATCCTTTTGTTTAAATGAGAATCAAATCCTAGAACACAGTCCTATGCTAGTATCTTTTCAAATATAGATTAAGAAAGAGAAATGTAGGGCCTGCTTCTGATCTCACTTACACCCATGTCAATCAGAAATAACTCCATTGGAAACAGGTGCAAAACTCATATGAGAGGAAAATGTTAGGCTCTTAGGTCTTGATTTTTCAGTGACCTGTCCTTTGTCATTTATATCAGAGCAAAGTGAGTGTACCAGATCAGAATTCTATACTCATCTTGCCTGGATGTAAATGACTAGACATAATGTAAGGCAGTGGAAAATCAGAAATACATTTACCAAATGAATGGAAATATTTGGCGGTCTATTTGATGCTTCTCACATGACTAAAAAATAACATCCCATTTGCCCTTGAAAGAGCTGCCTCTTGTATTGGAAGAGGATCGTGAGAACATAAGAATGGCCATACTGGGTCAGACCAATGGTCCATCTAGCCTAGGATCTTGTCTTCCGACAGTGGCCAGTGCCAGATGCTTCAGAATGAATGAACAGAACAGGGCAGTTATCGAGTGATCCATCCCCTGTCATCCAGTCCCAGCTTCTGGCAGTCAAAGGGTTAGGGACACCCAGAGCATGGGGTTGCACCCTGACCGTCTTGGCTAAGAACCACTGTTGGACCAATCTTCCACGAGGATCTTGACTAGTAGACTGTGTGATCTAACTGGACTGGATGCTCTCAAGTGATTCTTCTGAGATAACATCCTAACTATTTTTCGAGACATCTTTCTAAATGTCACATCCTCAAAAGCTGATTTCTCAATAATATCAACAAAAATAGATACACTTTTATTTACCAAGCACTGAGGAAAACTTTGTTTATCTTGTTGTAAAACACTGTAAGGGGTAAGCAGTAAATAGGAAAGAGAACATAAAACTGATGAGCGCTTACCCTCTATTCCCTACTGATGCTTCTACTTAGCCCTGCTTAGCATTTCAATCTATATAAAGCCAATGGGCCATATAACCTTCTTCTATATACACTAACCAATTAACATTATTCTTTAATAGGAAGAAGTTTAGTGGATTTTCTTCAGTTAGATTCAAAGTAACATTGTTACTTACTAAACCACAATGCTGATGAGTGCAATAAGGTGCAACCTTGTTTTATGAAGAGGACAACACATTATAAATGTATCTAACCTACTTATAAGTCACAGTAAAGACTCATTTGTTTTGAATAATAGAACTGCTTTCACTAGCAGTGTCTTAATACTAAGTAAACAATCAAGGTTTATATTAGAGCAGTTACAATATAATATTACAACCCTGTTTTGGCAACCATTAATTTGTACATTAGAAATATAGTAAAGTTAAAGGGACTCAGTCAGATTAAAAACACAAATTACCTTGCTTGTCTGCTTTTTGTATGGGCAATGAAATCAACTAGTCAATCTCACTTTTGTTTACAGCAGGTTTCTATTCAATTTCACTTGCAATTTTTCATGCACTAAAACAAAGCTGTAATATTTGGGTTCCAAACCCTCAAGAGGAAATGAAGTTGTTTGTTTGTTCTAAGTGTTTACACTGGATTCTTTTAAGCAGAAATTTTTCTATTCATGTTAAGTTTGGAAAAAGCCAAAGCTGAGCAGCTCTTTCGTTATTGGGTCATTGTATTCATTGTATTTCGTATTTTCATTATATGTTCTTCTCCTCTTCTATTTCAAGCAGACTTCTGGAAAAAGGCAAGTTTTGTAACATGCTCTGAAGTCCAGGCTCAATCTTATCTTCTCTGCTTGCTCATTCCTCCACCAACACCTTATTTCTGGCTCTCAAGAGTTTCTTTCTGGGCACTGTTGGATGCATCATTCCAGAAAAGGCCAGATGTCTCAGTAGATAGCGATCAGCCTGTTACTGGTTAATCTGTAGCCTGTCACCTCTTAATTTGGTTTCTCCAGATCCTCCTACTCCAGTTTATACAAGTGAGTTACTTAGTGGTACTAGTAAAAGGAAGCAGAAATGTTCAGGGCTCTGAGATTCTCTCTCTTATCTTAGGGGCTTGCTGGCTCAGGAAGCATGATAGTATTCAATATTCAACAATAACCACAACAACAACAAACTACCATAGCGTGCAACTTAAGGAAACCAGGTGGGATATCTGGGCTAGTATAGGAAGATTTGGAGAAACCAAACTGGCAGATAAATAATTACATGTCACCAATGTCCCCTCTACAGCCTAGATAGGTGGCACATCATAGCGGAACCCACAGAACTGACAGATGGTTTGAATTTCCTCGAAATGGAAATCTAGATTACATGGGTACACCACAGCCTCACAGCAAGCAGACACATCCAGCATGTAATGCCACAAAATGTATTTATGGAGGCCTCAAAAGCCTCTACAGGAAGCTAATAAAGACGCCCTCTTCTGCCTTGGATGCCAACAGTAATTTGCCTCATGGAGCGACTGTTCATCCCAAAATGAAGGTCATTTCCCTTAACTACATCTACCTTGCACACACATTCTCTGACCAATTGGGAAATGATGTTCTCTGACACAATGGCTGACTTTCTTCCTGAAGGTGCATATGTATATGGTAAACCTTAACAGCTTTCTCAGTGTCTGTGTGATTGCACCTTCTGTCCAGAACTTAAATTAGGACATAGAGGAGCCAAGACTGTTTCCTGATGGAAATAAATTGCCTTAAGTGACAAGCATCTCAGTAAATCTCTAAGGGCAAAACTCCATCCTTGAGCGGTAGTGGTGAAGGTGAAGATTCTAAACTCTTCTGCCTGTGCAAGATAGGATGGGCAGGGGATCTGAAGTAACTCACTCTGTAGTGCTCCCCACTGCTGCCTCTACAAGGAGAAACATATGCTCCCTCTGCACCACCTCTCATCCAGAATGCGTATGCTGCCACTCAGTCCTGATGGTGGATGGCAATATTCACAGAAGCATGGAGACCTAGCCACTTCCCAAGCTGGCTGACTACATCCCTTTGAGGCTATGGACTGCTACTGAGTAGATTTCATAAGGATCCCAGAACTCCATAGTCCTAGTTAGCACTAGGAATGTATTCCCTCCAAGTCTTCACATGTGCACTGGAGGTAGGAGATGCAAAAGAGCCAGGGCTGGTTTCTGCCCTAAATAAGGTTCTCTATGTGATAACCCTCACAGTATCTTGCTTTCCCAGAAGAACATACTGCTTGCCAAGCTTGCTATCACGGAATGAGCTCCTACAGACCAGTGCCCCAATTAATCCATCATGCTATCCAGAGCTATGGCTTGCAGTCTCAGGGATACCACATCAAGATCTTTATCCAAATCATCTTGAAGGATGGAATCCCAGTTACCTAATTGATTGGTTTTTCAATATTATCACACCCCATGCTCTGTAACAGGTGACTAAGTGGAAAGTTTATGAGCATGAGAGAGAGTGAATATTATTTTATCCAAACAGTTTTCTTAATTTGCATCCTCTCAGGTTTTTTGTCAGCTGCATCCTCTCAACACCAGTCCATAAAAGTGAGTGAAGCTGCTGTGAAGGTTCAGTTCCTTAAGAAAGAAGGGTTCTTCTCAGAAGTACATTTGGTGAAATGGCAAAACCACAATAAGGCCCCCATGATTATCTCAGGGCTCCAAGATCTTTTAAAATGATCAGGAGTAACCATCAGTTAGAAGAAGAGCAGTAAATACACAAGCTATGCTTGCAGTCTAAGGACAAGAGAACATCCATCTTCAACGTGAGACGTTTCGTGAACAATGCCTCTACCTTTGTGTTTAGCTTCATGGTCCTACAAAAAACAAAAAAAAGACGAGGCACATCTAAGTTCTGTTATAGGTACACTTCCTGTTCCCCATGAAAATTTACTTTTTAGCTTGGAAAAGAGGAGACTAAGGGGGGATATGATAGAGGTATATAAAATTATGAGTGGTGTGGAGGAAGCGAATAAGGAAAAGTTATTTACTTGTTCTCATAATAGAAGAACTAGGGGCCACCCAATGAAATTAGTGGGCAGCAGGTTTAAAATTAATAAAAGGAAGTTCTTCTTCACACAGCGCACAGTCAACCTGTGGAACACCTTGCCTGAGGAGGCTGTGAAGGCTAGGACAATAGGGTTTAAAAGAGAACTGGATAAATTCATGGAGATGAAGTCCATTAATGGCTATTAGCCAGGATGGGTAAGGAATGGTGTCCTTAGCCTCTGTTTGTCAGAGTGGGGTGATGGATGGCAGGAGAGAGCCATTACCTGTTAGGTCCACTCACTCCGGGGCACCTGGCATTGGCCACTGTTGGTGCACAGGATACTGGGCTGGATGGACCTTTGGTCTGACCCAGTACGGCCTTTATGTTCTTACATGAAACTGATGAATGGATCAACAGCTCAGGGATACAGTAATGTGTACTGCTGTAATTGCCATTCGATTCCTTTCTGTCCAGGAAATAATCCACTGCAGCTCCCATACCATTTCCCCCCTGGATGCTTAGATACAAAATGGCTAGTAGCACTGGCTACTTGGATGTACTCAAAGCACTAAGGATGCCTTGAAATGGAGAAGAGGAAGTTATGAATGTAGCATTCATGAGAAATGCTGGATTGACAGCACCGGAAATGGATGCCCTCTACTTAGCCACAGAGCAAGTCTAGCAACAGAAGGACAAGCTTCCCAACAGCCCCCCATAAATATTGTCACTCTCTTTTATTTTTAATTCTGTTCTAAAAGACAACCCCTAGGGATGAGAGGAACAGTCTAATCTCCCAGCAAATTAAACTCAGACTGCAAGAAGACTGCCAATTACTCCCAAATGTTATAATACTCTTCTGTGATGCAGACATCTATCTGTTAGGTACTGGACTGAAACAATCATATTATTCAACATAAGTTATCAAACAACACAAAAGAAAATTTTCAGTCCCACTGCCTATGCCATACATGACTAGTGGATGGACAGAAGACTCCAGCCTCAAATTCTGCCAATCTAAACCTTTTTATGAACTACTGGTTTTACTTAAACAATTCTGTGGTAAAGGAAAATAAAACTACAGCCTTTATCTGAGAATTCAGTGGGGCTGTTAACTACTGGATATCACTGTGATGTCACAAAATTGAACCAAATGAAACATAATGGAGACCAAGTGGGAGCGGTTTCTACAACCATAAAATGCAGCTCTCTACGTCACAAAGAACAAGAAACTACTACTGAAAATCAGGGCCAACGGGGCCATTCCATTTTTTGAAACAACATGAGAATCCAGAGAAGAATTAATAGTGGATATTTGTTTTTGAATTTGCTCTTTCAAATGGTGCTAAGGTGTCTTCACAACTCGGGGGGGAATAACTATGTGAAAACTGTTTGTTTGTTTCTTATGTTTGGTTGGGTTTATTTAAAGGGGGAAAGTGAAATTTTCTGAGCCAGGGTCTAATTGGAATCAGTGGGACTACTCCACCGCTTCAAACAAAAACTACTCATTACAACACCCTCAGGACCCTTCCCAGCCTAGCCCCATCATACTATCATGTCTTATACACTTTTGAGAGGACACCCTCTCCCCTTCACTCTATCAGTGATGCCAGCCTTCATCACCCACTTGCTGCATTTTCAACATGCATGCTTGCGAGGAGCACCCCATAAATATCCACAGAGCTACTTCATTGTCCTCCTTCAAATCCCTTCTTAAAACTCTTCCCTGCTGTGATAGCTACCAAAAATTAAATGATGGTTAGGAAGCTGAAGGGCCATGACCACCACTATCATGCTAACCAGGACCAGCTCGCTGTTTTCTTTTACTTCCCCATGGGTCTATCTGTATCCACTTTTGTCTTTTATCTTATATTTTGATTGTAAACTCTTTGGGGAAGAGATTGTCTTTTTATTATGTGTTGGTATAGTACCCAGCCCTGGCCAGGGAAGCGCATGATCCAACCAGCAAACCAAATTCGGTGATGAATCCTGGTCACAGGCCACCTGAGGCACATTGCACATACGTTAAGAAGATAGTTCATACACAATGGGGGCCTTATCCATGATTGGGATTGATATTGATTTTTTCAAAATTGGGCTGCAGGCCCAAGCCTGGTGCCTCAGGCCTCTCTCTTCCGTGGACGGGAACTGGACATTCAAATTCAAACACCTCAAACTATGGAGAAGTTCAGACCATATCCCAATCTGGATCTGAACTCTGTGATTTTGTTTTATCTCAAGCTATTCTGAAGTGTCTTCAGAACTATGGACAAACACAGGGATTTCTCCTGGGCTACCATTTATATCATAGTCCTCTAAATGTTGCTCTATTAATGAATAGGTCTAATTTTTCCTTACATTTGTTTTTATTACAATTCGTTTTTCACAAGGGCAAAAAGATGCTCTGGCTGTGTATTTCTAACTGATTATAACCCTCCTCTGGTAGATGAAGACAATATTAATATTCATTCAGAAATGTATTCTAACAGGAAAGGTAATCCTTATATTCCCATTCCTTATTTTTAAACATTCTTGAAAATATAAGGAAAGGATTCAACATCAAGCAGGATTTCCAATGGTGCTAATTATGGAGATTATAACATGGGATCCTAGTTTTCTGTGATAAAAACCCCAAAATTATCCAATAAAAAAAGATAAAAATCCAAATTTTTCCACGATTAAAATGAAATGCTGAACTTTAGTTTCCCTAACCACATTATATATAGGTATCAGTTTAACACAATGTTTTACAGTAGAACCCTGTTTATCCAAGCCTCCATTATCTAGCTCTCCATATTAAGCATACCACCAGATGCCTGGGGCTGACCACCCAAGCCCTACTTCCTCTCCACCCCCACCCCGGGGCTGACTGCCCAAGCCTCTCCACCCCAATCTTAAAATAAGGGATAGAAAGATCTTTGCCAAATCTCCTGATTATCCCAATTTTTGGTTATCCATCTGGCCCCGGTCCCAATTAGATCAGATAAACGGGGTTCCACTGTAAATTTAAAGCACATTCAATAATCAACCACAAGAGGGAGAGGTTGCGCGCACCGAATACGTTACACTGGTACTTTCACTAAAATTCAGTTAATAGTTAATATATCTTTTTTTTTTTTATGTGGGAAACAGATTTCTAGGATCACTGGTTATGTATGACTCAGCACATGCAGAGCCTATTTCTAATTCTAAAGCCTTAAATGACACAGCCATTTGGACCTATCCAACGCAGACCCTTAGTTCCATGAAGACATACAGTACAGCACAGCACACCTGCTAAGACAATGCTTAACCACACATTGGTCTTCTCCACCAAGGATGACTGGCAAGCTCCCTGCAGGAAGCCTTAAACAATAGCCTCCTTCCCTAAGTTTACCTAAGTCTGACTCTATTCCCAGATCTAAACACAATTGTACTGATTTTCAAAAGAAAACTTCTCTTTGTGGGTGAATGAGCTATCCACTGTACCCATTATGGCCTGAAATGTTTACAAAAGCAAAAAGACAGTCCTATGGCTAAGGCAGATCAGTGTTCAGTTCCCGATTCTGCCACTGGCACCCCATGTAACCTTGGAAAAATCACTTAACCCACTTTATGCCTCAGTTCCCCATCTGTAAAATGGGGATAATAAGACTTCCTTTTTCCCATCATTTGTCAATCTTGTCCATTTAGATTGTAAGCTTTTGGGGGGCAGGGACTGTCTCTCACTATATATTAGTATAGCACCTAGGCTCTGAGTTTGGTTGGGGCCTCTATCTGCTACTATAATACAATTAAATATTATCACTCAATAGACATTTGAAACCACCTGACCTGGCTAACAACTGAGGAGTTGACGGTATTAAAGTGGCAAAATCTGGGAGACCTAACCATGCTGTGGTTACAGTCTCCCCACTTATATTCAGGCCCAATAAAATTGATGTGATAATAAATAATAATTCATTCATATTTAGTGACTGCCATTTATGTAGTATAGTGCCTTCATGCAAGGATTCAAAGGCTCTAAAGTTAAAGTTAAATTGCAAACTATATAAAGAATGATCACTGCACCAAGCAATGAAATGCAGACATCCGTGGGGTGAAAAGTGGCAGTTTTTAAATATGGCATAATAACACAATGCAAAAATGCAAAATAGAAAATGAAAAGATATTTCATCCAACTGTAAACATGTGATAATAAATTAACCTTTCCACATATGAAAAAGTGACGTTCAATGAAATGAAAAAGACACCAAATTTAAAACTGATAAAAGGAAATGCTTTTTACACAGCACATAGTTAACCTGTGGAACTCTCTGACACAAGACACCAAGCCAAGAGCTCAGTAGGACTCAAACAAAAGGTTAGACATTTAAATGGATAACAGGAATATGCAGAATTACATTAGATAGGATAAAAAAAGGCAATATAAATGCTCAGTCTTCTGGGCATGATCCAACCTCAAAGGCCTTGTCTAAACTAGGATTTAAGGAGTGAAGTTAGAATGTGTTAGCTAACATGGGCTAATAACAAATTATAAAAGTTTGGTCTAGATGAGGCATGTTGCCTTCAACATGTGCTAAACTGGTTACATTAAAGCCTAGGCTTCCCCCTTAGTTAACATCACACTTTAAAATCCTAGGACTAGTCTACACTACTGCACTGATGCAGCTGTGCCGCTGTAGCATGTCTGGTGAAGATGCACTATGCCAACAGGAGAGCACTCTTCCAGCAGCATAATTACTCCACCTCCACAAGAGGCGGAAGCTATGTTGGTGGGAGAGTGTATCCCACCGACTTAGCACTGGTGTGGACAGTGCTTACGTCGATGTTCTTGTGTTGCTTGGTGGGGGAGAAGGGGGCTTTTTCACAGCTCTGAGTGACGTAAGTTACATTGACATAAGCGGTAGTGTAGGCAAGCGCCTAGTTTAGACAAGGTCTAGCAGATTCCCTCAAGGGCTGGTTATTCCACAACTGTACTGCAGGGTTACTTATAACTTCCTCTAACGCAGCTGGAATTGATCTGAGATAGGCTGCTAAACTAGACAGACCTAGAAATGTCTAACTTGGCACCATGGGCAACCAGTGTAAAACAGAGCAGCTTAGATACAGCTCAGGGTCTGAATTGGTCTGGTCCACTGTGTCCAAAGTCTTCCATGAGAACTGCCTGTCATGAACATCCAATCAATTCATTTCTGTTACAAGTGAAATTTGTGCGTGTTCCCAGGGGCCACTGTGGGTTTTTTTCCTGTATAAACCTATTTCCTAAGATGCACCCTATTATTGAGCCCATCATTTATGGATCAGTTTTCCCACTGATTCACAAGAAAATATGCAGTGTCACACATTGTTACTCAATAAAAACCAAGGGTTAAACTACATACAGAGTGCTGTCCACAGTATAAGAAATCGCATACATTTTCACTTGCAAGCACATAACCCTCTTCTGTGAATAGGATTTATTTTTAAAAGGAAGAGAAAGTGCATGAGTCAAAAGGTTCATTTACAAGGCTGTCATGGAGACAGTGTTTTTAAATAACCACAACTACATCAAATGATAATCATCAAACCAAATAAACTAAATGCCAAAATACTTTGAAACCTAAAAATAAGAACTAGGTCTAAATTACCCTAATTTCTATGGTTTTGCAATATTTCAGAAGGTAAGTCACGTTCTGAGTGTATATTCTTTGTTTTTCATTCTTGAAGAGCAGTGAAGTGGTTTGTGAATCACGCTTTTAAGAGACATTTGGCTGTAGCAAAATTGTAATAAAAAATGCATAATATGTACTTAAGAAGGAAAGTAACACCTCTGCCATAAATTGGTTCTTTGAAATATTTAAATTAAAAAGTCTAAAGCATACCATGCTTGAACAGAACAGAATTAAACGGCATGTAACTTAGATACATAGGTTCTCTCACAGGGATAAATTTAAAATTGGGATTGCTCAAGGAAAAAAAAACTTTCTTAAAGACAATATCAACATTGTTAGTGGGATTTTCTCCAATTCAGATTTTCTTTTGTTTATTGTCCGGGAAACCTGCATTTCCATAGTAATTCACAAGAATTATCATTAACAATGAAAAAAATTACTCATTTACTTACATTCCTCTTTGAGTAGTGGAGGAATTTTTCAGTAAAACTGCTTTAATGAACAGAAAGTACGTAACTATGGCTTGGTGTTTTGGTTTGGTTTTTTTGTCTAGTCTCGGAGGGAAAAATCTTGAAGTCCTTGTATACTCAGTTCTTACTCAGGCATAATTTCCAATCTAGTCAAATAACATTTTGGCTGAGTAAAGTGAATAAGGAGGTAGGGACTCAGCCCCAAGTCTGCATCAATTTATTACAAGATTTCCCCACAGATCACAAGCAAAACCCTACTTTGGATGACAGAAGAAGAGGTAGCAGAGATGCTGCCTTGTGATATGCAGTTACTGGAATTCTACCAGAAGGGCAATATTCTGCAGAAATGAATGAAATACCAGCTGTGAGGTGCACTCCTAACAGGCACTGGTCTAGCTTAGGAAGGAGCACTAGCCAGGTCCAACAGCTACCATGCTCCTTAGTGCTAGGGGGAGATCCCACTCTGCTGCTTGTATCTAGAGAAGAGGTTTCTGATGTTCCCTTTTGAGTGTGGAACAGGGCAGGAATTAATCCCGTGTTGGTAATACCACACCATCAAGCACTGGATTTTGATGGTTACTGAAGTTATGTACCAGTTCTTAAAGAAAGGCACAATACTCTATTTAAAATATTTTCTAAATCCTCCATTTTAAACATATTTTTAGGGAAAAATGCAAATAAAAAGACACAGAGTAAAAGGAATGGAACCCAAGTTCAAGATATTGCATGTTACCTCACTGGGCTTTGGATCAGGCTCTAACCATATTAAAACAAATTGAATATACCCAAAATGTATTCCCATCCAAAAAGCTAAGCAAAAAAGGATACAGCAGGAATGTCAAAATAGTCAAAAGTAAATATATTTCCCCACCTACACATGTGCGAGCATCTCTTTTATCCTAAAGAGTTTGTCTGTTCCATTCAGTGCTTTTATGTGGATCCCCTGCAAGTTTTGTTTTGAATTCCTTGGTATTAGTATCAGTTTAGCCTCTTGGAACCTGTGGTTATTAGTACATTCCCAAGGAAAGTCCTGATCAGAAATGAGAACCACCTCTATGGGCTATAAATACACAACAATTAGCTTTGAGAGTAAATGTATTACAAAATACACCTAGAACCCCCTACATATTGACTAACATTTCAGAGGAAGGCACATAAACAGGGAAAGAATATATATCAATACATAAATATTTACTAATATTATATATATATATATATATATATATATATATGCATTTAATTGGATAGTTAATAAATGTTGCTCCCTTTATAAAAGGCTCTGAGGCAGTCATATAAACAGAGAAGTAACTTTCAGCAAAGAAAGAGGTAGAGGACAGGTAGAGTGTTCTTAATATTCTTTGATAATATAGAGAATGGAGAGTGGAGGCTATTAATCCCGTCTATGTCTGTAGTGTATAAACATGGTATGCAGCATACCATGTTTATACACTACAGACATAGACGGGATTAATAGCCTCCACTCTCCATTCTCTATATTATCAAAGAATATTAAGAACACTCTACCTGTCCTCTACCTCTTTCTTTGCTGAAAGTTACTTCTCTGTTTATATGACTGCCTCAGAGCCTTTTATAAAGGGAGCAACATTTATTAACTATCCAATTAAATGCATATATTATAGTTGCTGTTCATGACGCTACTTCAGGGTCTGTCAGTATTTCCATTATAAACTCCTACTTCCAAAGATTTATAATTGGGATGTAAAATTTGCACCATGGAATACAAGGTTTCAACTCAGAGACAGTTCTGTTCTGGCAGAGGTTTATTTATTTGAATGCTTTCGACAACAGTCTGTTCCGGTCACCAAATTTAAACACAAGACCAATTCTCATACATGTAACATGTCAGCCAGTTACATCATATTGCAACAGACTTTTTTTCTAATTTTTCATTATACTACAGGTAGGGCCCTACCAATTTCACGGTCACAGGATTTTAAAAATTGTCAATTTCATTATTTCAGCCATTTAAATCAAATGTCACGGTTCTGTAATTGTAGTAGTCCTGACCCAAAAGATTGTGGGGGGGGGTCATAAGGTCATTGTAGTGGGGGTTGCGGTATTGCTACCTTATTTCTGCGCTGCTGCTGACAGCGGCGCTACCTTCAGAGCTGGGCAGCTGGAGAGCGGCGGCTGCTGGCCGGGAGCCCAGCTCTGAAGGCACCAGCGGAAAAGTAAGGGTGACATGGTATGGTATTGCCACCCTTAGTTCTGCGCTGCTGCTGGTGGGGCGCTGCCTTCAGAAGTGGGTGCCTGGCCAACAGCCACCGCTTTCTGGCTGCCCAGCTTTGAAAGCAGTGCAGAAGTAAGTGTGACAATACCCTAAAATAACCTTGCAAACCCGCCCCCCCTGCCCGCCCGCCTCCAGGACATGGGTTCCCAGCTGTGGATCACTAGCAGAGATAGGCGCCTCCCTGCAACCTGGACGTAGGCACCTATCTTCAAAAGAGGAGCAGGCTTAGCACCCATCCCTTTCATTGGCATCTCCCATTGGGTACTTGAGGCAGCTACCCATCAACCATGCCAGCTTTTTGTGAATCACATTCTAAGGTGCCTCTCTCCCCCTTTATCAATCTGGACCCAGGTTCCACGTCTTCTTCTGGGAGGAAGGAGGACATTCTGGATATTGCTCCTAAACAGTCATTATGGCTCTATAGTGAACCACCATATGCATCTATGCAAAGGAGTACAACGACATATGGCACCCTGCAACTGCGCAGTGCCACTACTCTCTCCTATGTACAGGGGGCCAGCAATGGGCAGGAAGGGGCCTTGGTTCTACCCCACCCTCCCCATAGCATACCAGCCAGCAGAGAGGGGAAAGTAAGATTGTGACGAACTAGGACTGTAGTTAAGGTTTCCCTGAGTACTGTGTGGGTGCCTCAGTTTCCCCTATGCGGTGCTTGAGTATCTAGGTGGTGGGACAACGGTACATGATTGTTACAAAGCCCTAGAAGGCAGAGGCCTGGACACAGAGAATGGCCGGGCCATGGCCCTGTCTGCTGGCAACAGATGGCCTGGCCCCTCCCCCGGCAAAGGTGAGAGCTGAAGGTGTGAGAACAAAGGGATCAGGTGACCTCCTGGCCCGGGAAGCAGACAAAGGCGGAGGAGGGGCTAGAGAGTGGAGTTTGAAAAACTGGCCGGGGAAGAGGCGAGCGAGGCAGACAGGGTCTGGCCTCCCTGCCCCAGGTGGAGCTGCGGGGCGAAATGCAGGGAGCCCCAGGCTGGGGTCTAAGCTCCCTGCCCCCCGGAAGGACCCGACTGAGGGGTCCTGGATGTACTGACAAGCTCTGGTTGGACTGTGTTCCTGGCATCTCTAATAAACCTTCTCTTCTACTGGCTGGCTGAGACTCCCAGTGAATCCGGGGAAGAGGGGTGCAGGGCCGGACTCCCCTATACTCCGTGACAACTGGTGGCAGCGGCGGGACGTTCTGCACCCCGTGAACGGCGCTTCCTGCAGTAAGTAACTGGGGAGCAGTAGAACGAAGGGGGGCTAACGAGGACCAGGCGTGCTGAAGGCTCACAGAGGAGCGGTTTCAGGGAGCGGAGGAGCTACGCTTAACCCCTGGGAGTGTGTGTCCAGCGAGAAGGACTGTGCAATGAGGGGGTCCCCCTGGGGGCTACAGTGAGCAGTCCCAGGGGCGGAGGAGCCTGCGGCTTGGCCCTGGGAGAGAGAAGGAATTTTGCAGGGACAGGGTTCCCCTGGGGGTGCCGTGAGTGGACCCAGGGGCGCAGGAGCTGCAGCTCGACCCTGGCAAAGAGGCGGTGACCTGGAGAAGGGCTGGCACACTTGGGGTTCTTCCTGGAAACCGTGGGGAGCTAAGAGCACACAGGCCTGCGAGTCCACAGCAAACTTGGGAGCAGTGACGTGATGGCGTATCGCCTTCTCCTTAAGAAGAGCATTGTAACCCTGTGCAAAAAGAGAGGGATACCCATTGGGAAGCTCACTAAAGCCCAGTTAATCACGCGGCTGGAGGAAGATGACCATTCCAGGGAGCAGATTCCGGACCCCAATGGGGCTACAGCAGGATCTGGGAGCAGCTGGAGTGATAGCCTGGCATCCCCAAGAGTCTGGTCCCCAACCAGACGGGGGTCTTCACGATCGGGTTCCCCAGCAGGGGATCGGAGACGGATGGGACTGGAGCTGAGTCCGAGAGAGCAAGAGGACGGTGAGAGACAGCAAGAGCCCGAGAAAGACCTACAGAAGAAGCAGCAGCATGAACTTGCGGTGGTGGAATGGAGAGGCATAGGGGACTGGCCAGGGGTAAGTGGGGACAGATCCCGGGGTGCCAGCTCCGCAGGGAACCTCGATCCTAAATTGCTGCCCCTGGTTAAGGAGGGTGGGGATGTGGAGGCCCACCTCACTGCCTTGGAGCAGGCTGGTGATTGGAACCAGGGAGACCCTGCGGAAAAGCCCCGGGATTTAACCCCCTTGCTGGGTCCCAAGGCCATAAACTCCACCAGCCAGAAGGGTGGGATGGTGGACGGATTTCCACTCCTGGCCCTGGACTCAAGCCCTATGGACCCCCAGTGGAAACGGAAGCTGATGGTCAATGGAGAGACATTCGGGGGGTGGCAAGACCCCGGGACAGAGAGAATTGTGGTCAGGCCCCGGGTGGTGCACCCCCACCAGCTGCTGGGGGGCTGTGTGACCTGGGTGAGGGTCCCCGGGACGGACCCATTCGCCCTGCCTATGGCCCAGATCCCTGTGCAGACCCAGGAGGGGTCGGGCTGGCTGGTGGTTGGGGGTCTCCAGGATATCAGCGGTGAGGTGCTGTTGGGGGGTGACTGTGAATCTTTGGGACAGGATCCAGGCCCTGTAACGGCCGAGGATTTGAATTTGAACTCAGGAAACCAATTGGCTAAGAGGGAAATGGTCAGTGAAAATGCAAATGACCTGGCTGGCAGGGGGGAGGAGCTGCCAGGCCCCGGTTACCTGCCTGCCTGTAACCAGACCCCTAGGGCGGGGTGGGTCAGAGAGATGCTCCCCACCCCCCTGCACACTGGAGAGGTGGCTCACGCTGGCTCTGATGCTGTGACCAAAGCAGCGAGCTCGCTGCCTGGCCCCACAGAGACAGCCAGGGCAGCGCTGAGCCCGGGGGGAGCAGAGACCCCAGCTGAGTGGGGGAACACACAGGCAGGGCAGGACGGCTGCCAACCAGGCTTGCCTGGTCCAGAGGTGCTGCCGGGAAGTGATTCCACGGCAGGGAGGGAGCCACCAGGGACAGGGCTCAGTGGGGCCGTGACCCCAGGCCTGGCCAGTGAGCTGCAGAGGGATCCCACTTTGGAGAAGCTAAGGGAACTTGCTGGCCACAGCGCTGCAAACCCACTTGGGGAAGACTGCAGCGACAGATCCCTGTGGGAGAAGGGATTCCTGTGCCGGGAATGGGCTTCCCAAGGGGAAGTAGAACTGCGGGGAATCAGGAGGCAGCCGGTGGGGCACCCGAAGTATCATCACCGGCTATTATACCTGGTCCAGGGTAAGGGAGAAGATCCCTGGAGGTCCCTGCCCATCAGGGAGGAACCTTTCCAGAAGGTGGCTATGAATGGGGTGGGCCCCCTCAGCAGGGCAGCCCAGTCGGGGAAGAAGTACATTCGGGTGGTGGTAGATTTTGCCACCCGCTACCCCGAGGCGGTACCCTTATCCTCCATTGAAGCAGACACCGTGGCGGATGCGCTGCTGACCATTTTCAGCCGAGTGGGGTTCCCCAAGGAAGTCCTGACAGACCAAGGGTCCAACTTCATGTCGGCCCTGCTCCGGTGCTTGTGGGAGAAATGTGGGGTCCGGCACAGTTGGGCCTCAGCATATCATCCCCAGTGCAATGGGCTGGTAGAGAGAGTTCAGGGGACCATGAGGCTGATGCTGAAGACTTGCATCAATCAGCATCCACAGGACTGGGACAAGTACCTGCCCCACCGATGGCACAAGGAAGTGCCCCAGGAATCACCAGGGGGCTTCCCTTTCAAGCTGTGGTATGGGAGGAGAGTAAGGGGACCCCTAGAACCGGTACGGGACAATTGGGAGGAGAATGGGGAAGACCCCCTGATGGATCTCTCCCCTGAGATGGGAGCCCATCCTTCCATCAGGTGTCCCCCAGTCAGAGTAACTGGGAAAAGAGCCCAGAACCTGGAGAGAGAGGCCAAGGACAGGCTGGCTTTAGAGGTGAACCAGTCATTCAACAGCCCAGGGCTGGCCAAGGTGGAGGCGATCAGAGTTTGGCCTGTTCCCCAGACCAAGAGACAGGTCCAGGCCTTTAGCGGGATGGTGGGATACTACCAGAGGTTTGTACCCCCCTTTAGCTCCCTAGCTGCCCCCCATCACAGAGCTAGGTAAGAAGGGGAAGCCAGACGAGGCAGTCTGGACCGAGCAGGGCCAGAGGACTCTCTATGCGCTGAAGGAGGCTCTAATCCAGGGCCCAATAGATCGAGTAAACCCAGACCGGGCCAAGCCCTGTACAGTGTTCACCGAAGCCTCAGACACAGGGCTGGGCGCGGTGCTGATGCAGGCCTATGCGAAGGGGGAGAGATACCCCATCGGGTATCTGAGCAAGGAGCGGCTGCCCTGGAGGCAGAACGGTCAGGCCATAGAGAAGGAATGCCTGGCCATGGGGCAGGCCCTTAAGAAGCAGCAGCCGGATCTATTTGGGTGGCGCTTTACGGGGTATGGTCACCATTCCGCCCCAACGTGGCTGCATCCAGGAAAAGGGGCCGATGCCGAGCGGCTGGTGACAGAGACACGTGGTCAGAGAGGGGACCAGATCAAGAGGGAGGCTCTTAACCAAGAGAGCCCGAACTACAGCCCTCCAGACTGGAGCGCTGGGAAAAGACCTGATCTCAGCTTGAACCCCAGGGGTTTTGGGATGGGAAGAGGGCACGGGCCGCATAAACCTTCCCACATGCGGCCTGCGGGTGCCACCCAGCCCACCCAACCTAAGGGAGCCCGTGGAACTGGAACGGCCTGGTGTGACCAGGTTCGAACTTCCCCGGGTCACTGGCTAAAGTGACCCCGCTCAGTTCGGTCTCGGAGGGGGGAGAGATGTGACGAACTAGGACTGTAGTTAAGGTTTCCCTGAGTACTGTGTGGGTGCCTCAGTTTCCCCTATGCGGTGCTTGAGTATCTAGGTGGTGGGACAACGGTACATGATTGTTACAAAGCCCTAGAAGGCACGGAGTATAGGGGAGTCCGGCCCTGCACCCCTCTTCCCCGGATTCACTGGGAGTCTCAGCCAGCCAGTAGAAGAGAAGGTTTATTAGAGATGCCAGGAACACAGTCCAACCAGAGCTTGTCAGTACATCCAGGACCCCTCAGTCGGGTCCTTCCGGGGGGCAGGGAGCTTAGACCCCAGCCTGGGGCTCCCTGCATTTCGCCCCGCAGCTCCACCTGGGGCAGGGAGGCCAGACCCTGTCTGCCTCGCTCGCCTCTTCCCCGGCCAGTTTTTCAAACTCCACTCTCTAGCCCCTCCTCCGCCTTTGTCTGCTTCCCGGGCCAGGAGGTCACCTGATCCCTTTGTTCTCACACCTTCAGCTCTCACCTTTGCCGGGGGAGGGGCCAGGCCATCTGTTGCCAGCAGACAGGGCCATGGCCCGGCCATTCTCTGTGTCCAGGCCTCTGCCTTCTAGGGCTTTGTAACAATCATGTACCGTTGTCCCACCACCTAGATACTCAAGCACCGCATAGGGGAAACTGAGGCACCCACACAGTACTCAGGGAAACCTTAACTACAGTCCTAGTTCGTCACATCTCATTGGAAATGAGGTGAAACAAGGACTGAGTTGTGACTCTGACAGCTGGTCTACACTACCCGCCGAATTGGCGGGTAGTGATCAATCTTTCGGGGATCGATTTTTCGTGTCTAGTGTAGACGCGATGAATCGACCCCCGATCGCTCTGCTGTCGACTCCGGTAATCCACTCCAGCGATAGGTGGCAGCGGAGTCGACAAGGGAGCGGCAGCAGTCAACATTGCGGCATCCTCGCGGTGCAGTAAGTCGAGCGAGGTACGTCGACTTCAGCTACGTTATTCACGTAACTGAAGTTGCGTAACTTACATCGACCCCCCCACCCCTAGTGTAGACCTGGTCTGAGTCAGTCTGCTCCTGGAACAACTACATGCAACCACTTACCCAGGGCGTGTGGTAGTTCTGTGATCTATGCCTATGCATGTAATGTTATGTACCATTCAAGCCCTAAATCCAGATGTTGAATCAGTGCAAATCTCAGAGAGCTTAAATGAAGCACCTGTAAACTGCACTGTATACATGCACAGGAATGCACATATTCCTATATCCAGACAAGATTTTACAATGCATCTGCCCCACTTTCACACTGCAACTAAAACCTCGGCAAAATGGGCTGTGATGTGGTTACAAGGGAAATAATTCCTACCTGTGTTCCATTAGCACTAAGTGATGTAGAAGACAAGATGAGTTTTTAAACACGCTGCGAGGCCAGTGTTGCATGCTGAACTTCTAGTATGTTTGTGTAGCGGCAGCCTGCCCAGAGCCTGCATTTCTGAACTCTAGGTCCCTCACCAAACTACATCCCTCCTATAGCCTGACTCTTTCCACTCTTCAGACTAAAAAACGTGAGTAGGAAATTTAGACAATGCTAGCACAATGCCGCCTCTAAACTCCGATCCTTTAATGGCATCTCTATGAGCAGGACGTTGTTGCTATATACCGCTCCAGAGGGCATCAGAGTTATCCTGCAGGATCAGAACCACAATGTCTAGCAGGCAGAAGTGCTTTTCAAATGTAGTAAGTTAAATTCTCTCTTTTTTCTCATACCAGAAAGATTGACCCTAGCTTTTTAGTGGGAACGCTGAGCAACACATAGCAGGGACTAGGTTTTTTTGACTGGTATTCCCAAATAAAAGGATTTAAATGCCTTGGAAGAGGGGATTTCACCAACAAAGCCAAACACAATGTTTGTGTGAAGAGCATGTTGGCTGCAGAACCCCAGAGCTGTTTTTGCTGTGTTTTGAAAGCGGTTTCACTAAATATTGGTGAATGTTGTACAACTAATTTTACTGTTTTTTCCACCCTTGACTACATAAGAACAGCCATACTGGGTCAGACTAAAGGTCATCTAGCCCAGTATTCTGTCTTCCGACAGTGGCCAATGCCAGGTGCTTCAGAGGGAATGAACAGAACAGATAATCATCAAGTGATCCATCCTCTGTTGCCCATTCCCAACTTCTGGCAAAACCGAGGCTAGGGACACCATCTCTGCCCATCCCGGCTAGTAGCCATTGAGAGAAATAACTCACTCAAGGAGTCCTCACCCTAATGGATCTATATATAAGATACGCTGGAGTCACAAAGTTAGAATCAGATCTGAACTCCCTCACTCTGGGAGTATTTGAACTGGTTTCTGTTCAGTCCCAGCTCTCATTACTGTTATTTGTTTGTGTTACAGTAGCACCCAGAGGACCTACTGTGCTAGGCACTGTACAAACACAAAGGGCTGGTCTACACTAGCCCCGAAATTCGAAATAAGATACGCGACTTCAGCTACGTGAATAACGTAGCTGAAGTCGAAGTATCTTCTTTCGAACTTAAAAGTACTTACCCCTGGTCCACACCGCGGCGCGCAGGCTCCCCCGTCGACTCTGCCTGCTCCGTTCGTGGAGCAGGATTACCAGCGTCGACGGGGGAGCACTTCCTGGTTCGATTTATCGCGTCTAGACGAGACACGATAAATCGAACCCAGAACATCGATCCGACGCCTCCGACGCGACGGGTAAGTGTAGACCTACCCAAAGAGTGAGTAACTTCACAGCCCAAAGGGAAGAGGGGCTAAAATGCTTTAAGCAACCTTTGTGCCCTCCCAATCCGGGGTTAGAGAGGCCCGCATCATAACTGTTACAACCTTGGAGGCCTATCTAAATTACAACAGCCCTCAGAGACTGCACTAGCCTCCTCCTGCCTCCAGTATGCTCCTACACTGGGGCTTGCAAAGGGCGTCCTGAGGAGGCAATCTTAGGGCTGTCTTACACCAGGCAGGAGGAAATGGGGCTTTTAGGGCCCCTTTAGGTTGTACCGGAGCTTTTACCTGGCATAACGGGGCCAAGGCAGGGGTGAGGATCTTCCAGAGTATCCTGCAGTGTTGCCAACTCTCATGATCTTATTGCAAGTCTTGTGACACCTGGTGTCTCGTTAGAGCCCCAGCTGCAGGCATCAGGTTATCATCTAAGAATCTCAGCTTTCATTAAAAAGAAAAAGTAAATGTCCACCCTTCATGGCTGCTGAAGCTTTACACCCTAAACTTCCCAACACCAGAAGGCAAATAAATCTCATGATTTTTGAACTCTTGGAGTTGGCAATACTTCCCACCCTAATGCCCTTCCACCTTACAATCTAATTTTCGACAAGACACAACCCGTTTAAGAAGGGATAAGAATTACCAGGACTGGGAGAATACGAAGGGAACAATGACTGAAAGATGCATTTACATGTCTAATTATGTGTTCAGATCATTTCGAGTCAATTATACTTTTAAGGAATAATTTTACAGTGAAGCTATTACACCTTAACTGCAGGAGTTGTTGGTTCAAGGTGCCTCATTGCAGTTGCCAAACTGGGAATAACATTATAAGCACATTTATGCTTTTTGCTGGAAGGATCAAGGTTGCCACAGATAATCCAACATCTTGTTCTAGAATGCACATAGTCAGAGATTTTTTTCCAGCACAAAGCTATAGTTCATATGTTAGTTTAACATTAACCACATGCCTGACAGTTGAAATCTTTCCATTGACTCGAGTGGGAACTGGATCAAGCCCCACAACTATGAGCAGAACTGATCTAGAAATATCTTCTAAACTGAATCATAAGCAGTTTCCTGTAACTTTCAGGGAAAGATTCAAACTGATTTCTGCTGCCTGGCCCTTGTGCAGAGATCAACAGATAATCAGCGATGGAATCTTCCCCAGCAAAAAAATGTAGCCCAGGATCAACCTTAAATCTGAACTCCTTGCTTCTGCTGGTTTCTACAACAACCTTCTCATTACGTAAACTGTGGGCCCAATTCTGATCTCAACACTACTGATTCTAATGGAGTTTTATACCACTATGACTGGAATCACACACTATAGTTCTTTTGGACATAAAGAAAATTGGGCTTTATGTCCAAAAGCCCATAGTTCTTTTGGACATAAAGAAAATTGGGCTTTATGTCCAAAAGCCCATAGTTCTTTTGGACATAAAGAAAATTAGACATGTTACATTAGATGAGGAGGGACAGAGAGAGGGGAAAGGAAGTCCAAAAAGGTAATGTCCCTAACTTTAAAATGTATAAAATAAATATACTGCCTTGAAAAACTATAGCTACAGATGTAGAGAATCGAAATGGACTTACTGTATTAATTTCCATACTACTGAAAGATGGCTTCACTGTGGGGTTTTATAGACAGCACAAGCAGGCTGGCCTACAGCTGTTTGTGCAGCACCCTGGAAAACGTGTTTTCCATGGAGTAAGCCACCTTGAACCACTTTATTTCTAAAACTCCAAAGGATTTGTTATATCAGGGTTTTCAAAACATTTTTTGCCAGAAGTGTTAATGGGTGTCATTAAAGCTGCCAAGTCGCACACTGCACACAGAGACTCTCACTGGAGTTTATAGAATCTGACATAAGAATGTTAAAGAAAACAGAGCACATATATGGAGAGTGACAGCTGATTATTTATTTTTCCATATTTTTCAAAGTATCAATAAATCCATTTGAAACTTCATGGCTTGAGATGTTGTAAAAGCAGCAGAGAGCATGAATTATAATTTAGCTTCATTCACTTACTACACACAAACTCACACAAAGAAATTTACTCAGAATATAGTCACAAAATGAACTTTCAATCATCAAAAGTACGTCACATTCCTGGAAGGCCCGAGAAAGGTGCTATCAAAAGGAAAATTACAAAGTGATAGCCAACTCATCAAACATCCACAACTATTTAAATCCCTTTTCTGGCTTGAATAGTTCAGCAGGACAGTTTAAAGAATGATGTGTTTGATCCACAGCCATTTCCTCTACAGCAGAATTGTAATCACCTGCAATTTTTTGCTGAGGATTGCAAGTTCTGTCTCAAATCCATGAGCCTGTGCAATGCATTATGCCAAACTCATGGAGCACCCGGAACCATTATTATAAGTAGGGCTGGTAACACCACCAATTAGTAAGGTTGCCCAGCACTTCCCATTATAAGATGCTGCTGACAGTTGCTTATAACTTTGACAAACTTTAACCATCTGGTGTTTGTTTCAGGCTGATTATTATAATTATTGTTATTTAATTTCAGCCAAAATGACTTGGTTATTTTTGAGAACAAGGTTATGGAAAAATACATTGTTTTGCCCGTGTTAACAAATTCTGGCACCCTTTTCTATGACAAGCTCCAGCACCTCCATGTTGGAGCGGGAGCTTGAAATTTGGCAGGAAGGTGGCCTTTGTGTCAGCGAGGTGTCTTTTGCTGTCACTATGAAAATCTGCATAAATTGGCCAAGTTATAAGTCTTTGAAAAAGTGCAGTTTGCACATTCTCAGTAGGGCCTTCTTAGATTTTAGGAGATGAATTCCCTGACGATTCATTCCATCTGCACTAAGCATGGTCCAGCCTGGGACTGAACAGAAATTTCCCTGCAACTGCAGCTCGGTTTGCTGCGGGCAGTGTCATGTCAAGGTCTGGGCAGCTGAAACAAAAGCAGAGAGAAAGTCACTCCTGTGCCCTCAATGAACCCACACCCTGAGCCCAGGCCACATGGAGGAGGAAGCTGCCTGATTCAAATGCAGCGGGGACAAGAACCAGACCTGTGTGGAAGTCAGGGAAAGGGGAAGTAGATTGGGACAAAAAGCCTGGTGATGGGCAGAAACTGAGAATGTAGGCTGTCAGGATGTGGGGAGAGGGAAACTGGGACTGAGTGGGGAATGGCGGGAGGGAGAGAGACAGCAACTGGGTGGGCAAGGTGACTGGGAGGGAGAACCACTGCATGATAGGAAGGAGCTGGGGGAGGGCAGACATCTGATAAGGAGTCAGCGTACCAGGGAAGAACTAGGACAGGCTGGGTCAAGAGAATGGGACAAGGAATCGATGGGGTGGGGAGCACTGAGATTGGACAAGGAGTCCTGAAAGGCAGATGGGGACTGCAAACCAGTGGGGATAGGGAATGTGGGTTGGGTTGGATTGGGTGGGGTGGGGAGGTGACTGGAGGCAAGGGTGGGGGAGAGAGACAGATCAGATGAGAAGACAAGGGAAAGAGACAAGACGGGGGCAAGTTGGAGGGGACAGGGTAGAAGAAGTCAGTCCGGCATGGGCAGAAGAGTCTGTGCCTGGGAAAGCCCATTCCTCTCCTGAGCCTGGAATAGAACCCAGGATTTTTTCTGAGTCTCACCATTCCTTTGTTGTCAGCAAACACCTGTGAAATCTACTGGCAAACTGTTTCATCCCACTCTAGTTCTGGTCCACATAGAGGATGGCAACCTACTACTAACTACTATCAGTTACTCCATTAGCTCCAGGGGCAGATGTATGTGTGGTGAATTTAATGGTTCCAACCCTGCTGATGACCCAAGTGGGGTCAGTATGATGACACATGATGGAACTTCTGGTTTTCAAATTGCTTTTTTAAGAACCTAAGAAACACACACACAACCCCCTCCGCCCCGCCAATATTAAAAGAACATTATTATGGTCTCAAATCAAGCACTCCAAGAAAGTTTGCCTGTGCAATCTTAACCTGACCCCCTTCTGTATCTGCATTATGATACCGTCTTTAATTCTATGACCACACACTGTTTTTTTCACTTCGATACTTTGGAAAATTTCACCCACAGAGTCTTACCTCCAAATCATGGATTCAAATACAGCCTGTGTCAATAGTGACAGAGTTATCATCTGAAAACTCTTCTATCTTAGTTTTCATACCCATTACCACAGTATCAGAGAGCATTTAATCAGACCATGTGAAATGAGAGTATTCAGTTCCTAGTAAATAAATCTACACATCAATAAAACTATCACCTCTACCCCCACTGTGATCCCACAAGAGTGGCCAAGGACTGAATGGGAGATTAAACTGTTTTCCCACTCAGTGCGGCTGATCCTCCCAAATCAGAACTGAAGCACATTAGCAGGGCAGGGCAAGGGAAGTTTGTGATGTCCTAATCTATCACTTCTCTGTTCTGTGAACAAAGGCCATCACTCTCCAGAGTCTGTCAATCTGGTGCCCTCTATGAGCACTAAATTCAATATATAAATAAATATATTTAAAAGAAAATCTGTATTAATTAGTGACATGCCAGGAGGAAAGGATTCTTCTGTTCCTTATTTAAAAAGTTTGCTGCATATTATCCCCTTAAAGCCTGGCATTTAAATATAGTTGTTTTCTTTGTTTTCAATAACATCTCAGCCACAATTACTTAATAAATTATAAAACATGATGTCGTTTTTATGTAAATGCAGCTTTGTGTTCAAGCACAGGATGAATGTTTGTGTATGCAAATGAATAAAGGATATGTTCAAAGGGGGTCGCAGTTCAAATCATTCCAAACTTTAAAATGTTTTACCTCGTTAATGGTTAAATATTACATCATTTTCTTTTTTCCTTAACAATTAATATATTTTTTTTAATTCACCTGTTGCCAACAACTAATTTCTGTTTAGCACAGCTTCATGGAAAATATGGTCATGTGTCAGCGTATAGTTCCTGCTTGATGTTGCATATAATTCTTATAATATTCTGAATGGCATGTGCTAATTATTTAGTACAATAGCTCATCTTATGGAGCTGTAAGGCTGTAAAAGAAGGGTGGTAATTACTCAGAATGGGACTGTCTAGTTTTTTTTTGTTAAAAACAAAGTGTGGGAGGGAAAAATTTAAAAAATAAAATGAAATGAAAAAGGATTGAGCTGCAGCCTAGGAATGCTGAAAGGGTTAATATTCTGAAGATTTTATTACTTGTAAGTATGGAATCTAAGGCTTCCGAGGCAGATGCTGGTGCTTAGTGACATGAGCAGCAGTTATTAAATAGATGTTCAGATTCTATTTTTTCTATCACTTTCCACTCCATAGGTAAAATTCTCATCACACTGAAATTACCAGCAAAACTTTCATTGACGTCAGTGAGGTCAGGATTTCACCCCAAATTCCTTAACCATCTAACTCTGACCACGGTTACAGTGGAGGAGCTTGGTTACTCTGCGTTGCCCCATCAGCCCCGATCCTGCTGTTTTGTGCTGCTCTGCTTATCCAAAACTTTCCAATGCAGTCATTTAACCAGATATGCGAAGCTTGTCTGAGGACATGGCTACACTACCAGCTAGCAGTGTGAATACACATTGTCATGCTAGCTCTCATCTGAGCTAGCACACTAAAAATAGTAGAGTAGACTCGGTAGCACAGGCAGTGGTGGCACAGGCTGGCAGCCCCGAGTACAAACCCGCCTTGACCCCTAGGTACAAACCCGCCTTGACCCCTAGGTACATACTCAGGGCAGCTAGCTTGTGCCACCACTGCATATTCTATGGCAGCTACACTACTCTTTTTAGCATGCTCGCTCCGATGAGAGCTAGCGCAAATCTGTCTACTCGAGTTGGGAATCACAACCCTGGCTCACAGTGTTAACATACCCTTAGCTAAGCACCATCCTAAAGAGCATAAAACCCCACAAAATTGTTACAAAGGTCAGAGCAAGAGGGCAACATAAAAATATCCTTTAAGAAAACTGCTAGATTCAGGAAGGACAGAAAAATGGTGAGTAGCATCTAATTTACATTAGAATGGTTGTTTGGATTGTCACCGCTCAAGGGATGTACAACCTTCACTAAGTACTAAGGGGAAATTCGGGGGTAGGGGTTGCACAGGGGAAAAAGGGACCCTCAAATAAAGATGGGAAGCAGACATCAGAGAACAGACTAGCAGACCAATAAGTAGAACAAACACAAAAATATATTCAAACATTTTGCCCTGGATGGATTTCTTAAGTAAAAATAACTCATGTGGTGATTGGAGGGTTGTATGGAGGCTGAGCCCCCTATCCACCACTGTCTTAAAACCGGATTGCATCCAATAGCCCAGGCACTTAACGCAGAAAAGAGAACATGTCTTTGCCAGATGTCTGGGGTACTTCCAATAATCCACACACAAAAAAGCAGTTTAAACTGTGTCACAAAAATGAGGAAACCCCAACAATGAAAACAGCCAAGAAAAGAGTTTCAGAGACTCCATCTAAACTTACTGCTGTATTAGATTCAAGGTTCGAACAACTGGAATGCAACATAAATGGAAAACATAAAAAAAACACAATAGACTGACCCAATCCTTCAAGATACTGAATATCTCAACACCTCTTGGTTTCAACAGAAGTTGAGGGAACCTGAAACCTCACTATATTGGACCTTTGGAGCAGGGTGAAATTCAGGGCTGGAGGACAGAATGAATGATCAAGAAACAAACAGGGAAACCATGATGAAAAGGGTACAGGCTATGCGCCTGATTCTGCCCATATGTATTGTTGGGTATAGTGCTTGCTATAACAAGTACACTTCAACAGGATTATTTGCAGTAGCAGGGATTGCACCTGGAAGAACATGTTGGCAGGATCAAATACGCCAGAAGACATGGAAAATAGCACAGTGTAAGATTTTCCAAAGACATAGATGGGAAAGATCCTCCAGCACATACACTGAGGGCTCATTAATAAAATTGGGAGAATAAATGAAAAATTATATGAATATTCCTTTAAAGTTAGATATAAATAAACTACACCATATTCACAGCTCTCTTTCCACAACTACAGGACACATGCAACCAAGATGTACTGCCCCAAATGTTCAGGAAAAGTGAATCTTCTACTTTCATGCTCCACTATTCACAGAGAGGCAATTTAAAATTTGCACTTTCCAAACACTTACCCAGAAAGTTGATTGTCAAAGCTATGCTCATCCAGTCAGGGAACACAAACACTGCCATGTAACTCATGTCGTCAATCACAACTAAGCCAAGTTCAAATTTTCAGTATTAAATACTGAATTGCAAGTCGTAGAGTAAACAACATTCAAGAAAAACTCCATCTTATAATTTCCAATATTTTTTGAGAAAATTGTTATCTGCTCATGGACATTCGTGAAAAGAAAGAGGTGAATAAATTATTCACTCAGCTCTACTGATTGATTAAAAGGTGAACCATTTTAAATGGTTCAACAAATTTAGCTCAAACTGCTCTGAAAAGAATCACCTTTGAGGTAGAAGCCATCGAGGAAAGTTTCAGCCCAACATGAAGCTTGTACAACATTTTGTCAGTGACTGAAAACAGAGTTTTCAATAGAATCTAGTCTCAACATTTACTTATAGTAGGTTTGCGCCTACTTCCACTGATGTGAACAACAGAATTACCACTGACTTCAAACGGAACTGAATTGAACACTACAATTACATGCAATGTGCTATTTGTACTACATTTATTGCTACCTATAACTGATTATTCAAATTCTGTAACTAATATTTTTTTATAATTCTTTATGACACACTAAAAAGTTGCTACATAATATTAAGTTGATGGATATATAACTTTTGGACGCTTACAAATATAATTATGAAGGGCCAGATATGCAGCTGCTCTAAACTAAGGTACCTGAGGCTCTATCACATTTTCAAGGTTTTGATTGCAAACATGAAGACTAGAAACTTTTTTTTTTTGATCGAAGCTGCGATTCTCATTTGACTCCAGAATTGAGGCATTAAGAAAAACACCAAATATTGTGAAACCCATGAAAAAATCTTCAGTGATACCATCTCTGCAGTCTAGTGTTCTACCCCCTGGACCAAACTGCCGCTTACATATATATCAACCTATTTTGCCAGGAACAGAAAACTGTTTCTGTTTCACTGCTTTATAAGCCAACAATAAAAATAAGGGTTGCGTTGTGTATGTGTATGATTTTTTATTTTATTTTTTAAGGCATCTAAACTAGCAGGCTTAGTTCCAAGTAGCCTCAGTATTTACAAGAATGCCAAAGTAATGTCTACATTATTTTCAGATTAAGAAAAGAAGCCTCAGGAAAAAAATATTGTTGGAATGTAACAAGTTTTCTAATCACAAAAATATTTATTTTTGTGTATTCATCACACATACTATTGCTTCTCATAATTAACAAATGAGATTAAATGTTAACTGGTTTAAATCTGTCAAAATATTTTAAATAAGGGGGAGAGCTCTTCTGTTTTGTTAAGTATCACTATTTACTTTATTAGGTAATAACAACCTTACCTTTTGTCTGCAATAGTTAATAGTAAATGGTTAGAGCTTGCCAAAGAGCAAATAAATCATTACACTAAATACAGGTTGTCAGGCTAGTTTAGTACCTTGTACACTCCATTTTGCTTAGATAAATGGCTTAGAATGAGGCTTATTGTCTATGTTATTTTCTAGAAAGGTTCTGGCTTTTTTGTTGAGCATTGTTTCATATAAGATTAAAAAAATAATTAAAATAAAGGTACTCGGATGTTACACCAATATTTAGATTTTACACTGTTACCCTTGCTTGTTTGCAAGTACTTGATAAGTTTATAAATGTGATGCAAATTGGAGATACCCCAAATAAATAATTGGTGTGCATATGTTCCGTAAGGAGAATTGTCAGGTATTAGTAAACAAATAAATAAACAAAATGGTGTGAAACCAGAGCTGGGCGGATACTACAGACACAGTGATCAGAGACATTCCTTCAAATTCCGAAAGCAGTTTGCTTTGATCATGCTGGTCCCCCGTTATTATTCACTAATCATCAGATTTCCAAAAGAAATCTCCTGTGGAGATAGCAAAATAAGCAGTTTGTGGCCACATTTTCAAATATTGCTCAGTCCACTGAATGCATGGAAAATCTGGCTCCACTTGGTGCTGAACACTTTAAAATCTGGCCCCAAGCAATTTTGAAAATCTGGCCCATGGCGATAGGGTGACCAGGTGTCTGGTTTTCGACCGGAAGACCCAGTCGAAAAGGAATCCTGATGGCTCCAGTCAGCACTGCGGACTGGGCGGTTAAAAGTCCGGTCGGCGAGCTGCCGAGATAAGGCAGGCTAGTCCCTATCTCTCTTGGGGCACCACGCTGAGCTCTGGAAGCGGCCAGCAGGTCCGGGTCCTACGCGAGGGGGCCAGGAAGCTCCACGCACTGCCCCCGCCCTGAGCACCGGCTCCGCACTCCCATTGGCCAGTTCCCGGCCAATGGGAGCTGGGGGCATTGCCTGCGGGCGAAAACAGCATGCAGAGCTTCCTGGCCCTCCCACCTAGGACCCGGACCTGCTAGCCACTTCCACGGCACACCGCGCTGCCCCACGACAGGCAGGGAGCCTGCCTTAGACCCTCCTCCCCCCGTGCCGCTGAGCGGGAGCCACCCAAGGTAAGCCCCCAACCCCCTGCCTGTCCTGGCCCCCCCAAACCCAGAGCCCTCTCCTACACCCCAAACCCCTCATCCCTGGCCCCACCCAAGAGCCTGCATCCCCAGCCCAGAGCCCTCACCCCACCACACACACCCCAACACCCTGCCCCAGCCCAGAGCTGCCTTTCACGCCCTGAACCCCTCATCCCCGGCGCCACCCCAGACTCCTCACCCCATCCTACACTCCAATCCTCTGGCTCAATGTTTAGCCCCTCCCACATTCCGAATCCGACAGTCGCACCTCCCAGCCTGGAGCCCCATCCTGCACCCCAAACACTTCATCCCCAGCCACACCCCAGAACCCACACCCCCAGCCAGAGCACTCACCCCCTCCCGCACCCCAACCCCCTGCCCCAGCCCAGTGAAAGTGAGGGTGGGGGAGAGCGAGCCACCAAGGGAGAGGGAATGTAATGAGTGGGGGCTGGGGCCCCAGGAAAGGGCGGGAAGGGAGCAGGGCCCCGGGAAGGGGCAGGGCTAGGGTGTTCGGTTTTGTGCGGTTAGAAAGTTGGCAACCCTACATGGTGACCAACACTCCTGTACAGAAGGCCAACGCCAGGCCTGTACACCACTCAAATCTTGCTTAGGCTTGTGAACATTCGCACTCACTGGTTTTTTGTTCTCATAGATCTTTGGAGAATAGCTACTCTTTGTCCTAATCCCCATATTTGCAATTGTGCAGAAAAAGGTATTTGCACACAAACAACAGTATATTCTATTCAGTACTCAACAATCCTTATTTTCCTGCTTTAAAAGCTTCAGCCATCCGATGAGGATCACAGACAAGAAACAATGCCACACGACTATGGTGAACAATCACACACCACTATAGCAAAGGCTGAAGAAAACAGCTCACAAACAACCCCACAGGCTGCAATTTGTTTGCCTAAACTATTTGTCAAACACTTGTGAGTAAGGAGTATGGCCGCAGAAAGCAGGATCAGGTCGAGAATGATTTGTGAACAAAAAAAAAAGTCTCAATTAATTGGATCATTTAGTCACACTGAATAAATGTGACTACTCCTAACTAAATGCTTTCCTCTGCTCTCCCGTTTTAAGGACTGAAGTACACATTGTTCCACAAGTAATGTGGCATTTTTTCTTCGTAAGGGTATATTTTCCCAAATACTGTGGGAGTGTGGGATTTAGTTCAGCAGCTCCAGTTATGCATCTGAAGGCTAAAACACCGGGGTGGTGGTTCAGACAATGCTACCAAACTTGCATCTACAGGGGCACCCAGGTTGTGTCCTGCTTCAATCCATCCCCAATCAAGACAAGCTGAAATGCTGGTGACATATTTATTACTTATGCTCTAGTGCCACATGGTGTGGGACACAAGCACCTCTGTGCTGACAGAGATTTCTCTGTGTTAAGCAGAGCAGTACAGGGCATGTCAGTATGAAAAGGCTGAATCTTGTCTACACTGCAAGTGAAGGTGTGATTGCAGTACAGCGTAGGCATACCAATGCTAGCTTTACTCTAGCTGGAGCGGGTAACAATAGCAGCAGCAGCAGGCTCCAGGGTGGGTCAGCAAAGTGAGTTTTTACCCAGGGTCCCTGGTGGACGTGTACTGGGGTAGCATGTCCTCATTACCACTGTTACCGATGCTAACTATTTTAAAGCTAGTGTGGGTTTGCACACCTGTGCTGCAAACACATCTTCATTGGCAGTATATTAGTATCCTGTGGCACTGCATCCAAGGAGTCCACTTGACTGGAAATGCAGGGGCCTCCAAATATGCTTAAAGTAGCCATGAGCATCACTCCAGAGAATCAAAATGTAAGGGGCAAACAACTAAACACCAGTATTGGACACTGGCCCACAGAGAGATGAATATGTGCTTGAGATGAAGCCAACCATTTTTCAACTGCCTTAATTTTCCCTTCTATTTTATCTAATTTCATGTTGTGAAAGGTGCTCAGGTTTTACAAATTCCTGAAACAGTCTCTGTGTAGCCAGTTATTTGGTAAATTCCTCTTTAAGACAATTCAACCTGTTCAGGTTTGGGGTTTTTTTTCCCTCTCTCTCTCTCTCTTTTTTTTTTTTTAGACATCTTAATTAGTCTAATCCTGACTGGTCTCTTTCCAATGTTCCTGTTGGCACAGCAGGATTTCAATTAACATTCTGCTTTAGCACTGCAAATGCCCCCGTTCAGATTTTTTTTTTTTAAATATGCTATTTTGGATGCCATCTCTCGCATCTTTTCTTCCTCAAAAATTGTTTAGCTTCTAAGAGGTTTCAGAGGCAGAGGTTGTTCTGCCAATTTGTGCTCTTGGAGTTTATCAAGAGACAGAGCATCATTATTTTTTTTCACTTCCCCATTATATTCTTTGCCCACTCTGACCACATCACCCATCCCAGTTGAATCACTCTTGGTTTCATGGCAACAAGTTCAAGCTTCTTATCCTCCCCTTCAAAGCCCCTCATGGTTCTGCCCTTCCTTGTGTGTTCTTGTCTCTTAGTGAATTTTGTTCTTGTCTTCTTACCTCTTCCGTTCCACCCACAATGCCCTGGCCGGCTGCTCATCAGCTTCTCCCACAAACATCTCCACCCTGCCCCATACATGAGGACCACTTGCTCTGAACTGAGCTGCAAAGCGATTACCCTCTCTTCTTTTAAATCTATCCCCAAAAAATCCATCTCTGCTGTGATGCACATAAGAACTCAGCTAATTAACGGTGACTACATTGAGGGGCAGATGGAATAATTGACATTTATTTTATAATACTCCAAAACCTGTATCTTTTGCAAATATTTAAAACTAGACTGGATAGGCTGTCTTAAGAGGATAGCAATGTGGTCATGTGGATAAGGCACTGGAGTGGGTCTTAATAGACGTGGGTTTTAGTCCCGGCTCTGTCAGTGACCTTGGGAAAGTCACTTCAGTTCTGTTTCCCTTCCCACCCCGAGTCTGTCTTGTCTAGTTAGATAGTAAACTCGTCAGAGCAGGGCTCTCTGTTGCGCTGTCTGTACAATCAATGCACAATGGTGCCCTGATTTTGGTTGGAGCATCTGAGCATCAAATAATTATATAATTGACTGTATCCCTTCCATGTCATTGGTCTCAGAATTTAAGATCTTTAAGGCAAGTACCATGTCTTCCTATGTTTGTACAGAGCCTTAGGGGAAACCTGCTTAGGGCACCTTGGCACTTCTGAAATATAAATATTAAATAATAAGTAGCCAGAGCAATATTGTTCCACCTTCACTTAAACCCCAGACAAAGTAGATCACACACCCACTTGCAGAAAACAGCAAGCAGATTTCTGGCTTTACCTATAATTAACTGCCTAACCGTTAATCTTTCACTGCCGTCTGGCATTGCTTAGGCTGGCAGCCCCCTGTGGGCACCCAGAGACTACTCATTTTCACAAACATGCCCATCTTTACTTTTAACTTGTCTCTCATCCCAAGCCCATTCTCTGTTGCACCTTGTCTTAATCCTAGATTGGGAGCCCTCTAGGGCAGCAACAGCATTTGCTTTGTTCTGTTGTAATGGGGCCCTAATCCCTGACTAGAGCCCCTAGGTATAAATAATAATCATCATCTAATTGAGCATAGTACTGTTTCGATCACCAGCAGGTCCCTCACGACAAGGTAATCCTAGAAGTCAACAATACAGAAAACAAAGAGCTAAACACACAGGTAAAACACACGAATACAAAAGGGACAGTGTATAACAAGGATGGGTTAAAGCAGGGACCAGGAATCAGTTATCCTTGGGTTCTATACCTGACTCTGTCATTGACTCCCTGTATGGCTTTGTGCAGCACCTACAGCTCCCGTTGATTTCATTTGGAATTGTGGCTGCTCGTCATGCCTGAAAAGCAGGCCTAACCTCTCTGTGCTTCAGCTAACCCATCAGTAAAATGGGCATAATTGTTGCCTTCTTCATAGGCATGTTGTAAAAGGCTCCCATAATTAACGTCTGTAAAGAGCATTGAGAACAAAGAGCATTTGTGAAAGGCAATGCAGAAGAGGTAAACTATGATTAGCACCATAAGAGTTTAGAGGAGAGTTGCCACCAATCAGAGCTGCCTCAAACTGAAAGCATGGGTCCGGATGTGAAACAGGAGGAAATAGATGAGACCTTTCAGGCATCCTCACAGTATGTAACTCAGCAAAAGGTGACTGGCAAAGCAAGGGTTGTGTGAATTCAGTACTTTGTATACTCTGCAGCCCAACTTCCAAGATCCACTATGGGCTACCACAATACGGCTACAATTCTGCAAGGTAATTTTTCTTCTGCAAGGTAATGGGTTATGGCCCCATTAACTCTTCCACCCCACACACTTCGCAGAAATGGGACCAGATCATCTGCCCCAAGGCATGAGCTGACAGACCTGGCTATTCACATCACCTAGAAAGCTGGGGTCATCCACGCAGAGACTCTGTGCCTTCAACAGCATCTCAGGAGCCTCAATGTCCCCCCACCCCTGCCTCAACTTCCTGAGAACGTGGGCGTAGTTTAGCTACACTGCAGAGGACTGTCCTAGCTGCGGCTGCCTCAGGACCCCCCACCACAAAGGGGACTCAGCAGGAATGGTAATACAGCCTGGGCTGTATTGAAATGAAATGGTAATACAGCCTGTACCTTTCCCATGTCATCTCCATAGGGCCAAAGCAGAGACAACATGCACCCCACGCATCCCTCACCCATCCAGTATGGAGGCACCCACTCCAGCCAATTCAATCGAAACTCCAGCCTCCCTCCAGATCCCAATGCTGCGGAGCACATTCCACAGGGGGCAGGAGCAGGAAGGGTTGCTGTTGAGATATGGGAACCAGCTTGTCTGTGTGGGGATGGGGGAGTTAGCTGCGTGCAGAACTCCCGCTGTGCATGGACCAAGTGACCACAATCAGATGTAAGGCGCACACAAGCTTACTCAGGTGTCAAAGTGACCAGCAATTTAGAATCATGGACTGTTACTCGTGGGCTATTGAGTCTAACTACAGTGGAAGTTATTGAAATTTACTCTTACTTAAGCTTTAAGAGACAATATGTGAACTGAGGTGTTTGCCCACTTTATATGATGAGCACACAAACCCATACATGTTTTTTAAAAAAAATAAATTAATGGTTCCAGCTGGTAGAGGAGGTACTTGTAGGTGGTAATGGTAAGAAAGAGACGTGTGTGGGATCTTCCTTTGAGTATAATTCTTCCGTACATTAAATGACACGAACAAAAGGGAAATTAAACATAATACCATGCCACGGTACTATGACATAAGTGTCAACTTAGAATTTTAAATACAATTATAAGAGTCTTCTAATAATTATATAGGGTGGCAAGCAAGGCTCAGGGCAAACATATGTGGCAAGAAATGACTAATGGCATTCTGCAAAAAGGTAGCCAAGGTTGACCCTCCTATGCATCATATTGTGGTTGGATCAAAAGCAGTGGAAAGGTTAAGAGCTGTTAATGTTAAACACTGACCCATCCCTCCACAATCTTTTCCATATTCATAGCAAACTATCATCCATATTCATGCAACAAGATAAGTACCTTCAATATACAGAGGTTAAAAAAAAATAAGATTTTACTTCTTTATGACCTTATTTGGTGCAATGACACCAGCTCCCAGGGCATGGGGCAGGACATCAATTAGGGTCTCTGTAAGGCTGGGGAAGGTAAGTAAGCAGGAAACTTACAGCAGCTGCTGGATAGTATTTAGATATTATGTATGTGCATTCTGTGGCCCCAAAATTGCAGTCGGATCCACACAGGCAAGCCACAAGATTTCAGTGGGACTATTTCTCTAGGAGAGTGGTGAATAACTGGAATGGGTTACCTAGGGAGGTGGTGGAATCTCCATCCTTAGAGGTTTAAGGCCCGGCTTGTTAAAGCCCTGGGTGGGATGATTTAGTTGGGGTTTGTCCTGCTTTGAGCAGGGAGTTGGACTAGATGACCTCCTGAGGTCTCTTCCAACCCTAATCTTCTATGATCCTCTGTCCAGGTGCAAGAGTCTGCCAGTGCTGATCCAATTGAAGGCCTATATGTATGCGTAGTTGGGGTCTGAACCTGCATTCCTCGTATGAAACTCACACAGACATCAAAGTGAGTTCTACGTGTGGAGTATCTGTGGAATCGGTGCCTATAGTAACATAGGCCAAGATCCTACAGCAAGAACCACACAAGCAGAATCCACACTCACACAGTTCTCACAGCAGCACTGAGGCTATCAATTACATTTTGGCAAAAAGCCATCTACTAAAAACATGACATATGGAACGTTGTTCCTCCTGCTCTTCCTGCACTCTGCTTTTTTTTTAACTTTCTCTTTGGGATTGGTGATTGACTTCAGCAGGAATGGAGGGTGCTCAGAACTTCAGAGAATCCAGCCCTCCAGTTGGTATCTTCCCGTTGGTCTTTTCTCCGTGTCTTTTGCCTCCAATACTGTTTCTTGACTATTTACGAATTGTTTTAACTTTATTTTGTTCTTTCAAAACATTTGTTCCTCATCAACTTCTCATTCTGCTCCCCTCTGTCTATTTTTCGCTGTTTTATTTGGTATTAACTTAGACTAAATTTTATTCCTCCGCTAGGGGACTTTTTTTTTTTTTTAACTTGAAGCTGAAAATATGAGATGACTTTAGAGGTAGTGGACACCCTGTCACCCTTTCATGGCTGCATAAAGTGCCACAATAATTGGCTTTCCCTGCAAACTGAGATTTTTTTCCTGCCTACTAAAATAATATTGAAACAAAAAAAGCATGTGCTTCACTAAAAGGATAGTTTTATATATGCCAGCCCCTCCCCTCCACCGCTTTTTTCCTAAAAAATATCACCATCTTGCTTTCCATCCCTCCAAAAGTGTCACCTTCTCCAGTGCATTTCAATAGGAATTATGTCTCTCTTTTTCACCCTACCCCACTCATCATTATTAGCATAACAGTTGCACAGAAGTAGGGGAGCCTAGATAGGCTTAATTAATAGCTTTCTATTATTATTAGTCACTGATTTATACAGCACTTTTGCAAGCATCAAAGCTCTTTACAGCATTATTAAATATGGACCCAATCCTTCAAGGGATTACTCACATGAGAAATCAATTTGACTCCACGGGGACTTACAGCTGGCAGAGCCAAGTTCTAGATGAGCACAGATCATTTGCACACTCCCCAGGAAATGCAGCCTGGCGGGCGGTGGGTCCTACAAGCAACACTCCAGAACAGTTTTGGAGACAGAGAGCCAGGAGTTTATCAGTTAAGGCAATAAGGGAATTTAGTCTCTCGCTCCCTCAGGGATTCCCACAAGCTCAATCACCGGCACACACAGGTAGGCAGAACACCGTGAAACGTGGAGCTTAGATTAACACGTTTCCCCCCCTGAAAAGTGCCAGCCGGGGAGTGGGGGACTTTAATGGCCACAAGCAGCCAGATGTGCGGCTGTGTGCCTCACCTGAAAGGCAGCAGGCCTGTAACTCCCCGGCCTCATGCGGGGACATTCAGTAGTGAAGCAGGGCCCCCTGCGGACTGACCGTGGGCCGGGCCAGCCCAACGCTGGCTCCGGCGATCTGAGAGGCTGCCCTTGGCCACCCGAGCCATCACCGGGGGCTGCCCGCGGGCCGCTTGCCAACGCTGGCCCTTGTGCCAGCTCTTCCCTCCGCCTGGCAGCCAATGGACCCTGCCTGCGCGCCCGAACGGCGGCCTGCGCCCTTCCAAGCAGCTCCGGCGGCCCGCGAGAGGCTGCGCCGCTGCCTCCCTCCGTGGGCCAGGACACGGGCCGCTCCGGCAGCGGGGCGGGAAGGCAGGAAGCCGAGGCGCGATCGGCGGGCCCGATAAGGAGCAGAGCGGGCGGGCGGGCAGCGAGCGCTCCCGCGATCGCAATCAGCCAGACCGCCTCCTCCCGCTGCGGCTGCAGGCCCCGGCCGGTCGGGCGCGGCAGCCCGGGCGTGTGGGGCTCGGCACCTGGGCGGCGGCGGCGGCTGTTGCCGCCGCTTGCTCCGTGCCGGAGATTTCGGGCTGAGATTAGGCGAGAGGCTGCAAAGCGAGCGAGGCCGGGCTGGGGCGCGCTCGCCGCCGCGGCGGCTGCTGCTTTGCACGAGGGAGACTTTGGAAACTGCTCGCTGCAACTTAGCTGCGGTCGAGAAGCCGCGGGCTCCAGTCCCGCTCGCTCTTCGGGGCCGCTCAGGTCCCAACATCCCCCCACCCCACAGCCTGCTGATCTGGGGGGGATGCACGGGGCTCCCCACCCCACATCGCGCTGATCTATGGGGGGCAGGCACGGGGCTCCCCCCCGCCTACCCCACATCGTGCTGATCTATGGGGGGCAGGCACGGGGCTCCCCCCACCCCCGCCTATCCCCACATCGTGCTGATCTATGGGGGGCAGGCACGGGGCTCCCCCCACCCCCGCCTATCCCCACATCGTGCTGATCTATGGGGGGCAGGCACGGGGCTCCCCACCCCTCATCATGATCTATGGGGTGCAGGTCTGAGGCTCCCCAACCCAAAACAAAAGGCAGGAAAGAAGCTTCCTTATACTCGTCCCTCTGGCTGTAGCAGCTGCTCAGTGCCCTAGTACCTGCCCATCCCCATCCCTTCTTGCTGCACACAATGACTGGCAGGATTTGAGCTCCCCTGGGGTGATTTGCTGTTGCAAACAAACTCCTGGAAATTGCAGAATCGGGCCCGAATGTTTTAAAAGCTCTTGCTCCTGCTAAAGTCAATGGGGATTGTTTGGAGTTGCTCATATGGGGGTGGGGGAGCCTCTGACCCCCTCCCCTTCTTAATCCTTTGAAAATGTTAAAATCAAACTGTTCCTACCAGCCCAGTTTGGCATGACGAACTTTAAAAATCCCCCTCTGGAAGCAGCCTCAGGAGCAGGCCCTACCCCGGCTTGTGTCCCAGGCGAGGGCACTAACACCATGCGGGGAGAGTTTTCTCCCCATTGGACAAAAGGCCTGGTGAGACAGCCACTGGAATCAATGCAAAGCTCCCATTGGCTTTAGTAGCTGAAAAAGATAAGGCCCCAAAAGGCAAGCCTGGTATGTGGTAATACAGATGATCATGCTGGTCCCTACTGGCCTTAAAGTCTATGAGTCTATGGCCATTTACCAAACCTAATTGCCTGAAGCCTGGGTCCTCAGTGACACCATGCATCCTCTATTCCTGCTGACATTCAGTGATGCAGTGAGGCTGCCAGGTACCCCATGTGCGCTGAGGGTGTTCAGCACATGCCACAGTCAAACCTACAGTTCATACTCTCCAGATTAAAACATTTCATTAAAACACCTCAGCCCTTGTTGGGAATATGTTACTAGACTGTAGGGTGCTCTTTAATTCCTGCTTTGTGTTGTTCTAGTAATAATGTACTGTTTTAATCACAGGCGCTGCACTCTGTACTTCAGGGTAAGAAAATGGAATTTTCTCTTGAAGCAGAAACTTTTTTTGCTTTCACATACTCTTCATACAAATATTAATATAGCTACAATTTCACAACTCTTATTTCTAGCTAAGGTATTTAAATGCCCCTCTCCCTATTACTGTAGCATCTGAGCAGGGAGCTGAACACAGGTTTCCTGAGTCCCAGGCTAATAACTGGACCATTCTTCATCCCCCATGCAGTATTCATAGATTTTTAAGGCCAGAAGCAGCCTTCAGATCTTTAGATCATCTAGTCTGACCTGTTTCTGCTCAGTTTCAAACTAAGGACCTTTCCTGTGTGAGGCAAACATAACTAGTAAACTACAGCAACTGGAGTGATTATTAATAGAACAACAACAAAAAAAGCATTCCTAAGCGTCGACATTCACATTGTATGTGACTTTCCATTTATGCTTTCTGTTCTGAAATACTTTTATTAATAAAATACAGAAAGATTAAGACATCGCACTGTATGCTGTACACTTTCTAAATTAAGACTTTATAAACTTTTGGAGGGTTGTGTAGAAAATATTCAGGAAGTTTTATAAATATGCAAGTTAACATTTCCTTCATATGAGAAATGGTTTCTATCACTAACTGCTAAAAAAAGGTGATACAGACTGTCCAGGACATTCTGATCCAATAAACATACGGAACAGAATGAAATCTCTGAAATGATCATTAGAGCTAGGAAATTATTACTATCCTTTTATATTTTACAGATTACTTCCTTTTTGCACCAGACAAAAATAAACATTGCCCAAAAAGTTGATCTCTAATTTGATATTATCCTAGTTATTTTAATTTTCCAATTTGACTGTATGCTTACCATTTACCTTGAATGAAAGCAAGGGGGTAGGGTGTTGTAGAATTAGCCTATGATACTGCCACTAAAAGAAAAAGAGGCTAAAAGAAATCCATTTAGAAAGACACACGTGATATTTACAATCTAGTGACAGTTCTTTAGCAAACACACATTTGACATGTTATTCAGCATTGTCTTTGGACAGCAAAAGTAAATTCAGACCAATGGTAAAGCTATAGTATAGTGAGGATAGACCAGGGGTGGGCAAACTTAGGCCTGAGGGCCGCATTGGGTTTCTGAAATTGTATGGAGGGCCGGTTAGGGGAGGCTGTGGCTCGCCAAACAGCCAGGCATAGCACAGCCCCTGCCCTCCTATCTGACCCCCCACTGCTTCTCACCTCCTGACAGACCCCCAGGACTCCTGCACCATCCAAACCTCCCTCTCCTTCCTGACGCCCCCCCCCCCCAGGATCTCTGCCCCATCCACCACCACCACCCCCTGCTGTCTGTCCCCTGACCACCCCTGGACTCCCCGCCCCTAACTACCCCCCACCACCCCATCCAACTCTTCTCCTTCCTGACAGCCCTCCCCCTGGGACCCCTGCCCCATCCAACCACTCCTCCCTGTCCCCTGACCGCCCCGGAACCCCCACCACTGACTGCCCCCTGCCGCCCCATCCAACCCCTCCTCTCATTCCTGACTGCCCCCCCCCCGGATCCCTGCCCCCATTCAATCCCCCTGTTCCCCGCCCTCTGACCGCCCCTCCCCCTATCCACACACACACACACCGACTATCCCTCAAACTCTCGTGCCATCTATCCAACCCTCCCCTCCAACTCCCTCCCCCCTTACCACGCTGCCTGGAGCATGGGTGGCTGGTGGCGCGGGTGCACCAGGACAGGCAGCCATGCAGCACAGAGCACCGGGTCAGGCCGCAGCCCTGCTGCCCAGAGCATTGCGCCGACAGTGCAGTGCGATGAAGCTGTGGGGGAGGGGGAACAGTAGGGAAGGGCCCGAGGGAAGCCTCCCCGTCCGGGAGCTCAGGGGCCAGGCAGGAAGGTGACCATGCAGCAAGGTCATTTTAAGTTCTGACTGTCCATCTTGGTGACCTAGTTTAAAATTTAGCATAGATCATTATAATTGAAACATGCTTAGTACACTTAATCTGAACTTTACCCCAGGAAAGGATCTGGCCCATTACCTTTTTATGATTCTGCACGAGGGACGGCCTTTTCTCTGGAAAGATCAACTACTGGAACAAGGGGGGTGTTACAAGTCAAGACTGAGATACGTTGTTTGTGCAGTTCAGACAAGCTTTCACAGCACTTGCCCACACTCTGGAAATCTAGTCACCTCATTATATATCTGGATAACTTCCCATTAGTGCTAATAGTAATCTGTAACAGGGAGCTTAGAGGGCCAGGCAGCCTAGTGGTTGGAACCTTTGACTTCCAGCCCCTTGCTTCCCTGGTCAAGGTGCCTCAGTCTTTAAGGAAGCGGGGTAGGCAGACCCGGGCCCTCCCACTCCACTGGGTCCCAGCACAGGCCCTGCATGAGTCAACCCCTGACTAGGGGACCACCTAGCTGGGAGTTCAACATACACTTCCCTGGGCTACTTCCTACTGCTGTCCCTTCAGTTTGGGGAATGGCCCCTATAATCCAAGTCTCCATGGTGACTTTGTCTCTACTAGTGCTTCCTCGTGGACCTTGGGCAGACCCAGGTTCCTCTGGGTGGGGCAGCCATAGGTTTGGTAGAGCTGGAACCCCACAAGATCGCTGTGCTTTGGTCACCCAGTTGTCTCTTAGGTCAGGTCCTCCTACATCTTTTCCACAGTCTCCTTTGGCCAGGGAGATGGTATTTATTTCCTGGTGGCTGCCCCGGCTGGCCCTTCCCCTCAGGTAGGAAGGCAGCTAACTCCTACCTCTTCACCAGTCAGCCCCAAACTGAACCAGGTTCTCTCTTTTTCTTCCCCCTTCAGTCCTGGCATTGGCAGTAGGTATAACAGGGAAGGGCTAGCTGAGCCCAAAGGCTCTCTTTAACACCTTCCATGCCGATGGGTGGTTTCTGCGCTTCATCACAGTCTTACATGCATATAAAGAGGACAGGAGATCCCTAAGTGTAGTTCTAGGCAGTAGAATCAATCTCTCCACCTTTTGTAATACTCACAGTTTGCCAGTTAAAAGTCATTCACCAAATATTTTACTGTTTAGATATCTTAAATGATGTATCTTTTTCTGCAGCATTCCATTGATCTTCTCTGATCTACCAAAGAGTCCTATGAAGAAGTAAGCAAGCATATTTTGTGTTTTATTGGCAAGCAGCCCACGATATATAGCGTGGAAAGCCTACATAAATTCACTGGGTGTGCTAACAGTGCAACAATGGTTTAGTAGAATATGTGTGATTGCCCTGGATTATTAGTTCTCCAATGTATTTATCCCACTGTTTATCTCACAGCAACTGTTTATTTTTTTGCATCAGTTTCTCAGCATATCTATGGTGAATTCATAGTGGCTATGAATGATTCAAGGGAGCAGTTCCCTAAGCAATCACGGTAGTTTCTTTGACCATAAGAATTACATAGCCTTGTACTCCAGAAAAACAAGCATTTGAAGTTCCATTGAGACCTGTAACACAGAGGCTGGCCAGATCTCCCCCTTCCAGGATAGGAAGCAACCAGAGCTAGCTCTAGGATTCTGAAGGGCTCCAGTGAAGCTATGGTTGGGTGATAAGGGGTAGGCTATTCTCTTACAGTCTTGGCCCTCAGAAATTTCATCTATCCTCTTCCTCCCTCAACAAATTCCCATGTTCTGTTGTAAGTACCAGAATCGAACCCTATTATCTATCCTTTTCCCTCTATTTCCTCTCTCTTTTCCCCGTGGTCAAAGGATAATCTTTCTCCTTCCCCCACCAACCTGCATGGTCTGAAAGAAGGAGGCTTGGCTGCTGACCATTTTCTCATAGTAGGCCACTAGAGAGTATATCAGTGAATACAGACCCTGACCTTGCAAGGGATGGATACCTCAACTTCTACTGAGTTCACCAAGAGCTGAGGGTGCTCAGGAAACCCTCAGCACCTTGCAAAATCTGTCCTTCAGACAACAGACAACATAGTCTTGCAAAGTGAGTAGAGAACTTTCAAGTATGAGTTCTGGAAGGCCCGACTGTTGGCACTAGAGGCAGTTCATGCTCTGATTTCCCTTCCCGTTTTACTCTGTAAGCTTGTGGGCCTGTGAATCACAAAGCCCATCAACCTAAATCTGCCGCATGTGTGTCTCCATCCTATTTCCGTGTGATCAATAGAATGTCATCAATATTTGAGGGTCAAACCCTTGTTGCCTGTGGCTAAGCTGTTTTCAGCCATGCATTTTAATAATGCTTACAAAAAATGTGTTCTCAACCATCTGTAAGGAGATGAGGAAAAAAGTCAGCTGATTAGTGTCTCTCTTTTAGGTCTTAGGGTAATGGCTGCTTTTACCTTTCTAGTTTGATTCAGCGCATTTATAAAGCTTTAAATCTGTCAGTATAGCATTAACTTCTATCATATGCATATCAATAGGAATAATAATCACATCAGTGAGTTTGGGTGTTAAAACTGGGGATGTTTTCCTTAAGTGCTAGTACACATTTGGCTTGGGAGTAGCGCAAATATTGCAAAGGATTTTTCATTTAAGATTTATCTCCTAATTTAACAGCAGCATTTGGGGGGAAATCTGATTATTAGCATCCAAAGGTGCCCTACTTTGTCATCAAGCTGATGCTTCCAAGGAACACATTTGTAAAACACAATGTCTAACTTACATAGCCTGCATTAAGAAGAATGTTGATTAAGTGGAATCAGCGTGCAAGAAAATATTTAGCAGCTGTTCTCTTACTGCAAAATCATAAATATACGGAAAAATAATCACAGATATTTTATGCCAATTAGCAAATCATTTTTTTATTAAACCATGTTGAACATTACAGAATCATCTTAATATTATTAAATCTCAGATAAAATGGAGGGGGGAGGGGATAGTTAAGAGTGAGATATTTCCACCCAATATGTTAGAAAGATTCCGTTAACAGCCAAGTTGAATTGGTTCAGAGGGTTTCCTATTTTGTGTGATTTTAGCATTTTGCCTCTCTTTATTCTATGCCATTACATTTTTTAAAAGCTGCTCTCCTTCACTTTAAATGGCACAAAGGATGGGAATACTGCTGCATAACTACACATTATTTGCAGCTTCTGCGTTGCCAACATAAAACAGTTGCAAATCAAGGATATATTTTGAAATATCCTAAATAAGTTTTGGCAAATCAGCAGTCTTGGTAACAGCTTTCAAAGAATAAAAGATACAGCCATGGGAATTCATATTTATGACTGAAGGTAAGTACAAATTAAATGTATCTGTTTCACTTATGTTACCACGTATTATCACTCAATGGTCCAAAATATTACCAATTTATCTGAATTAACTTTTTATTAGGAATTGGGTGTATAGCCATGCAGGTTTCAAGCATCTAGATAATAATGATCAGTAGGGGAAATACTCCCTGGTGATGATTAAAGAAATGCATGCTACCTTTTCAAAGGCTCAATTCAGTACCCTTATGGAAGCCATATACATGCCAAGAAAACTGTCCGGGAACAAATGAAAGGAGCTGACTGTTTTTGTTGACTGCTAAGTACAAGCCTTTGCTGTATCCTCTGCTTGTATCTCAACATTTTTTGCCTTGCACGCACCACCTACACACCTAACACTTCAATGACAATTCTTTGCCCCTCCCCACCCCTCTAAACACAATGGAAAGTTAATTGAATGTTTTATGCTTTGGTAATATCAAAGAAATGAAAAGAACGTAGGTTTCAACCATATTTCAATAATAAGTGCATTAATTTTTACCTTTTAACTGGCACTTGTACTAATTTCCTTAAATGCTCTTTTTTACTCTTTTTTTGATCTGTCTGGCTTTGTCGGGTCTGATGATGAGGGCTTACTTCAAATGCAAAAAGATTAGCTCTCTTTCCTTTAATAGCACAATTATAGCTTGTGTGATGTCTAAATCATGAAAGATATTGGGGACAGACTTTTAAAGTCGCCTCAGTTTATTACAAAAATGGCAGTAATCATTTTAATATTAAAATTACTCTTATTTCCTAGTGGCATTTAGGAAGCACACACAGCGGCACACACGAAAAAGATTAGTAGCCATTTACTTCTAGTTTGACTTAGGCAATTGTTTTAAATAATACAATGAAATCAAAAGTCTTTGTGTTATATTCTCACCTTGATCCTAGATTACATGTAGGACTGGTAGAATATTGAGGCATCAAGGGGAACAACACCAAAATCTCAGACAAGATCTAGCTCTACATTTGATATGCCAGAATCTACGTGTTATTTGGGATTTAGTTCAACATGGGTTTTAGTACTAACCACTACAGAATGCAAGCGCCTTCCTTAAATAATATTTCAAATGTTTAACTCCGTCAGTGACTGATCTGCTATCTAAATTCTGTATTTAACATACTTTATCATGACAGGGCCAGATTCTGATATCCTTTCTCATATGGGTTAGCACTTTCCTCCCCAATTTATTATTACTATTTGCATTATGGTAGCACCCATGGTCCCCTGTCAAGATCAGAGCCTCATTGTGGTAGGCACTGTATAAACATAAGATACAGTCTCTTCCCTGAAGCATTTACAATCTAAATTGACTTTGATGGGACAATTTGTGGAATAAGGTACTACTCAACATGAGGCAGGATCAGGGGTGAAAGTAACATCCAACACTTACCGGTACGGGGGCCACTCCAGCCCTCGGAAGGAGTGGGGCCTCGGGCGGACGGGGCGGGGCTGGGGGTCAGCATCCCCCAGCCAGCCCATCTGCACTGCCTGGCTCGTGCGGCCCAAGGCTTCAGTGGAAATTTAAAGGGCCTGGGGTTCTGGCCGCTGCTGCAGTAGCAGCAGCAGCAGCCAGAGCACTGGGCCCTTTTAAATCGCGGCCCCAGGGCAGCTGCTCCTTTTGACCGGCCCGGGAGGGGCAAAAGGGGCAATGACGTTAAAGCGCTGCCATGGCAGCGCTTTAACATCAGCTGAGTATGGACCAGTACTGGTGGCCACTTTTTACCAGTACACTGTATCGGTCCATACCGTCTTACTTTCACCCCTGGGCAGGATTATTAGTCTAGGTAATAGGTAACTTTGGTATCTATAGTTTAAATTTAAAAGAGCTACAACAGAGATGGAGATATGTACACCATGATAATGCCCATAAAACATCTCAATGGGAGGACTGGACTGAACTATTCACATGGGGGTGGGGGAGGAAATCACCTTCAGGTATCTTAGGGTGTTGTCACTGTTTTAAACAATAGATACACAAAAGTTACTGTCTCCTCTGACAGTAAATATATGAAATTCAGGAGTAAGATTACAGATTGATCTGGGAAGAGTCAGTATTGGCTGTGACACATTTTAGGTTCATAATAGAAAAAGTGGAGCAGCCTGACCCATTGTCAGTCTATTTTAAGATGAACATTTGTTAAGTTTTAATGAAAAAAATGTAGCACTTAAACTTTGGCAGAAGGACAATTAGTTTCTTTCTGACTTGAATAAAACTGTATGGCACTGATTTTTGCTTTAATTACAGGCAGTAAATATGCTCCATAACAGTTTCTAAAAGCTATTGTGGTGTTGGTCAAAATGGGTATTTCTCCTCTAATATGGCTATAAGAATCTTCACATAACCAGCACGGCTATCTTCCCAGCACTGTTCCATCGGATATAGATATGCTTTGGGATGGAGGATAGTAAATTACTCAGTTTCCCTTCCTGGAAGAGACCTGATGGCAGTAGATTCTTAATAAAAGTGGGCCCTGTTTAATAACAATGACATGCCTGAAAGTAATGCATGGGCAGTGATTGCTGCACATTGCTGTGTCTATTTGAATTTCATCTTATATTCCGAAAAGTATTAAATTCTGTATTTCTCACCATTAAAAAAAAAAGTGATGAATGGAGAAAAAAGTTCAGTCTTTATTGGTTTGACAAAATAATAAAAATTTAACCAAGCATTTTCTTTTCCTTGTATGTTTCAATTTTAGGAATTCTTTATTATGGATGAAAAGTAAAACATTTTTATTAAACAGACTATGGTATTATGAATGGCATTAATGATCTCATCAAGTTAGGGGGTGGGGGGAATACACTGTTGTTACTGAATCTCTACAGGAGGGACTTTGATGGGGAGTCCGGAATATGGACAAGTCCAAACATTACAACTTCAGACCATTGTCTGTAACACAATCTCTGCTCTCTCTAACATCACTTGCAAAATTAATTTGACTAGACCTTGGTGTGCTAAATATAGTAAAATATATAGCCAAAAAGTTTCTCCTATCACAAAAACCCATGTCTAATCCTACCTGCTCCTCCAACTGCCACCCCATCTCTTCTCTCTCCTACATGTGTTTGGATTTATTGACCTCCAGTTCAATGCTAGACCCTTTTCAATCTGGTTTCCACTCTATACTCCATTGAAATTGCTCTCAGAGCTTTTAAGGAGCTTTTCCTAGCCAAAGCTCAGGATCTGACTTTTCTCTCACTCCCCAGGCCTCTCAGCTGCTTTTGACACTGCCAACTGTTGTTGTCTTTGTGAAATCTTGTCCTCCCTCAGCTTTTGCAACTCCATCCTCTCTCTAATCACCCCTTTAGCTTCTCGTTCAGTGAATCTGCCTCATCCTGCCCATCACCTACTTTTCGAGTGATCTCATTCAAAAACATGGATTTGGCTATTGTTATGGTTTGGGCTAAACCTCATTGAAACCAGCCACGCAAGGGAGACATAACTAACTCCCAGTTCAGATAGCGGTAAAAAACAGTTAAGCTCCTTTATGAAACCAGATAACTGAAACAATAACAGCCTCCACCCTCAACCACGGGCACATAGTACCACCCAAAACACAGGCACATGCAAGGCCAGTGTGGGTGGAGAGGTTTCTCTGGGTATTGATTTGTGAAGACTTGTGTGTTAGTGAAAGAGAGGCAGAAAGACCAGAGAAGCTAAGAGAGAAGGCACCAGATACAGCCTGAATAAGCACAGAGAATGTGGTCCTGAGAAAAGCTTAGAGAAAGCTCAGGGGGCTGCGTAGTCTGAATGCAGCTTGGAGCTGTGAGCAAAGAAACTATCTCCTGTTGTTTGATTCTTGTTGTGTTCAAAGAAAGAGGACTTTGCACATTCTTTGTAAATCAGGATTGCATCAAAGAAACACCTGACTCAGTCATCGATTTCTCCTCCCAGTGGAAACAACCTGCAACAACATGAACTAGATTAACTGCTCAGGTACAAAAGAGGTAACACTATCATCTGGATTCTGATGACTCACAAAAATACCGCTCTGCTCCAGATCCCTCTAGTTCTGTCCAAAGTAAAATCTCAGCTTGTCTTCCTGACACTCTCTTCATGGATGTTCAGTCATCAGTTTAAGCTGAGCATGGCTAAAACTGAGCTCTTAATCTTTCTCTCCATATCCTGCTCATTTTCTCAGTAATCATGAATAACACCATCGTCCTCCAACTCACTAGGCAGCTTCATTTTACTATCCACTTCAATCTTTACCTTTGTGTTGTGTGACCCAAAGACCTCTTGATGCCAACTGACAGAGAGCACATGGGTACATAAAGATTACAGAAATCCCCTGGGTCTGGTATCTACATATTAGACTGTCAAAGAATGTCATGTGGGTTCTCTAATGAAAGTCTGTGTCACACTGGTCATCATAATAAATGTGAAATATATATATGGCAAATATGTGAAGAGTTTACATTTATATATATATTAGTAAATAATAAACTAATACATTAAAAATATGTTCTCTAGGTCTGTGAGTTAAGGCAGCTCACCAATAGGTGATCGGCATACTCTTGGCAGGCAAGGGGGGAAAGATATGTATGTCACGGTGATTGGTCATGTGCAAATTAAATATTGTTTGGTTCACAATGGACACCCACATTTACAATCTGAGCAAAATGCTAATCTATAGATTGCAGAGGTTGCAGAAAAAAAACAGCAGGAGTTTAGGAGTAAGACAATTAGCATTTAATTAGTATAATAATTTTATAGTATAACTAGGGAGACCAAAAAAAGAATTTGAAGAGCAACTAGCAAAAGACACAAAAACTAAGAACAATTTTGTTGTGGAGAAATTAAAGGAATTCTTTACAGAGGAGGTGAGGGAGATTCTCACACTTAAGCCATTCTTTTTAGGAGACAATTCTGAGGAACTGTCCCAGATTCATGTGTCAACAGAGGAGGTTTTGGAACAAATGGAAAAAGGTAACAACAATAAGTCACTTGGATCAGACCGTGTTCACCAAAAGTTCGGAAGGAACTCAAATATAAAATTACAGCACTACTGACTGTGGTATGTAACCTATCACTTAAATCAGCCTTTTTACTACATGCCTGGAGGATAGCTAATGTAACACCAATTTTTTTTAAAGGCTCCAGGGGTGACCCTGACAATTGCAGGCTGGTAAGCCTAACTTCAGAATCATGTAAATTGGCTGAAATAATAGTAAAGAACAGAATTATCAGACACACCGATGAACACAATATGTTGGGGAAGAGTCAACATGGCTTTTGTGAAGGGAAATTATGCATCACCAATCTATTAGAATTCTTTGAGGGTGTCTTCAAGCTCAAGAACAAGAATGAGCCAGTGGATAGAGTGTACTTGGACTTTCATAAAGCCTTTGAAAAGATCACACACCAAAGGCTCTTAAACAAAGTAAGGAGTCATGGGATAAGAGGGAAGGTCTTTTCGTGGATTAGTAACTTTTCGTAGATTAAAAGACAGGAAACAAAGGGTCAGTTTTCACAATGGAGAGAGGTAAATAGCAGGGTCTCCCAAGGATCTGTACTGGGACCAGAGCTGTTCAACATATCGACAAATGATCTGGAAAAGGGGGTGAAGGATGAGGTGGCAAAATTTGCAGATGATACAAAATTATTCAAGTTAGTTAAGTCCAAAGCTGACTGCAAAGGGTTAAAATGGGATCTCACTAAACTGGGTGACTGGGCAACAAAATGGCAGATTAAATTTAACATTGATAAGTCCAAAGTAATGCATATTGGAAAATAATCCCAACTATACATACAAAAAGATGGGAGGGGTGTCTAAATTAGCTGTTACAACTCAAGAAAGAGATCTTGGAGTCATCGTAGATAGTTCTCAGAAAACATCTGCTCAACGTACAGTGGCAATCAAAAAAGCTAACAAAATGCTAGGAACTATTAAGAAAGGAATAGATAATAAGACAGAAAGTAGCATAATGCCACCATATAAATCTATGGTACATCCACACCATGAATAGTGAATGGAGTTCTGGTCACCCCATCTCAAAAAAGTACAGTAGAAATAAAAGATACAGAGATGGGCAACAAAAATGATTATGGGTATGGAACAGCTTCCATATAAGAGAGGTTAAAAAGACTGGGACTGTTTAGCTTAGAAAATACACTGCACCCTCGCTAGAACGCAGGGTTTGGGAGCCATATGCGGTACTGCGTTAATGCGGAGACCGTGTTATAGCGGGAGGGGCACGTTACCATGGATCCCACTGTAAATAATTTATTTTGGGATCCATGGTTATCCCCGCGCTAATTCTGAATTTGTGCTATGTTGACGCGCGTTCTAGCGGGGGTCTCCTGTAAATGACTTAGGGGGGACATGACAAAGGTCTATAAAATCATGAATGCTGTGGAGAAAGTGACTAATGAAGTGTTATTTATCCCTTCACATAACACAAGAATGATGGGTCACCCGATGAAATTAATTGGGAGCAGGTTTAAAACAAACATAAGGAAATACATCTTCACACAACGCACAGTCAACTGTGGAGCTCATTGCCAGAGAATGTTGTGAAGGCCAAAAGTATAACTGGGTTCAAAAAGAACTAAATACATTCATGGAAGATAGTTCCATTAATGGCTATTCACCAAGATGGTCAGGGACGCAACCCCCATGCTCTGGGTGTCCCTAAACATCTGACTGCCAGATGTTGGGACTTGACAACAGGAGATGAATCACTCGATAATTGCCCTGTTCTGTTCATTCCCTCTGAATCATGTGGGCCTGACCCTTTGCCTGACCCCATATGGCCATTCTGATGTTCTTAACTTCTGAAACTATATCTCAGGTGCAGATGAACCCCCAGGTATTCCTTCAATCTGTGAGGACAAGCCACCAGCAGGTTTGATCTTATGAGAAGGGATCTCAGCCAGACGGGTTGAAAATGCTGGGGAAGAAACACAGGGTAAGCTATATTGTAGGACGTAATCGGGAGTGCCTTGTAAGTTAAGTTTAGGCTCTAGAGAGTTTGTTATGATTTTTTTGTTTCCAGTATTTTCACTCTATTACTTGAAACTGTATTTTTTTATAATAAACGTATTCTTGTTTTCACTATATAGATATACCTGCTGGGTGTTAAGTAAAGTGGTGGTCCCGAATTTAATCTCACAAGCTGGTGTGTACTGTTCCTTTGGAAACAGTACATATGAGAGTTCCGTGACTGTGCAGCGGAATAGGGGCTGAGCTCAGAGGACTTGGGAGCTGGTGTGTGCCTGTCGTTAACCGGTACAGAGAAAGCGAGGCCTGCAGGGCCGTGCTTATGTTACCAGCAGCTCATGGTTTAGTGGCACTGATCCATAGCAGGCACAGACAAGACTGCCTCACGCTAAGAGCAAATGGTGGCAAGATGCCTCACAACCCTAGGTACTGCTGGGTAGCGTCACATATATAGAACTGTTTAGTTGAATCTGAGAGCGTACAGGAGCCAGGGGTCAAAACTGGGGGGATGTAGGGTTCAATTCACTGCATGTTCACAGGAGCTGTGTAGCTTATTCCAGATGCTGCCATTGGTATAGTAGCACAGTGCTCCACATCTTCCCATTCTGCCATAGGAGTGTTTTGTTCTGTATTTTAAAATGTCTCATTAGATGTTTCTAACCACACCCACTGGCTACTACAAACAGTTTCCTGGTGACAGAATGGCCTGACAATATTAACGTACACAGCTCAATTTCATAGTACTTAGCCCTTTCTGGACCTTTTTTTTAATACAAAGGATAGCATATGGCCCTTTGTTAATAATATGCTTTTTCTTTGATGTGATATGAATAAATAAATCCTCAAACACAATTACATTTATAAATAATACAAAAGTGATATGTGATCAAAAGTATGTATTATGCAGTAACTGCCGAGTTAGGAAAAATCCAAGTTATATAAAGATGCAATATCTATTTTTTTTAAGGTATTAACCATTTCAGTGGCCAAGTTAAACAAGATACATTTAGGGCTAAATTGGCCTCCTTCCTAAGCTTCATAAATTCACACATATGTGCTCCAGGGAGAGAGATAATGCAACCCTAATTGTGTCTTGTTGAACTTAGACATTTAGATGGCTAACCCTTTACTAACTTGGTCCTTTTTATATATTAATAACTGTTCCAAATGATGTCTTTTCCTATTAGAGTGTCATTCTGTCAGCAATTTGGGCCTGATGAAAAAGACCACAAGGCAGTGAGGCAAAGCAGACTTGGCAAGATAGAGAACATGTGACACTCAGCAACAGCCTTTGTTAATTTATTATAAATACCTTGGAGTTTTGGGGGGTTTTTAAATTTCTTTTCAAGATAACGTCTAAAAAAATAACCCTTCCCCTCTCTCTCTCACACACACATACACACACTCTCTCTCTCTACTCCAAACAGAGACAATACAATGATCTACTGTATAAAGTGGCATTGCTTCTCCAAAAAGAGATGTCATATCGTTCAGTCAGTGGAACAGTCTGAGTGACTGAACATTCTTGGTAGCATCATAAAAATACAATGCTTAGCTTATTTCAGATTTATTTTTGACCCTTTTTATCCACTATTCTCAAAGCAGTTTACAAAGGTGGCTCAGTATTTGTTATCTCCATGTCACAGATAGTGGAAGTGCTGCAGTACCTGGGGTGGAGAGGAATCTGCCCAGGTTATACATCAGGTTAGATGCAGAACTCGGAAGAGAACCATTCCATGTTTTATCCTCTAAACAGGTGTTTCTCATCTTTTCCAAAGCGTGACCCCATGTTACCGCAGAAAGAAGTGTTGAGACTCTGCTCTCATCTAGCCATAAAGAGGGTGGTTGCAACAAACCTTCCCACTGATCTGTTCATGATCCATTTGGATTCTCAGCCCCCAGACTGAGAACCCATTCATTAGACCATGTAGACTCAAGTACTTCTCACTTTTGTATATGATTGACTTTTCCTAACTTAGCTGCATTTTATCACCTTTTTCGTCAAACAATTTACTATATTAGATAAAGCAGGTTTGTCGTATCAGTCGTGATACTGATTTCAACTAGATTACACATGTCAGCAGAGCTGGTCATACTCTACTAACAGACAAGCATAGCAATTGTAATTTCATGATGAGCATTACTATTTGCAAAACCAAAACTTGATAGGCCTAATTTTTGGCCTTCCAGCCTCAGTAGTGTCATCTATAAGTTATGACAACTGCCTGTCTCATTTGTAACCTAGGAACATAAATTGGTGAATATTCATATTATTATTATTATTATTATTTAATAATTATAGTGCCCAAGCAGGATCAGGGACCATTGTGCAAGGAGCTGGAGAAAAACACATGAAGATACAGTCTCTGCCCCAACAATCCTGAACAATCTAAGAGTTTGACTCCATAAAGCAATTTCCCCCCATTATAATTATAATGCTCAACATTAATATAGCACTTTTCCTTCAAGATTGTCAAAGTGCTTCACAGACATATGAAAGGTTCACAATACACCTGTCTTTCAAAACAGGTAAATATTATGCTCCCCGTTTTACAGACAGAGAAACTGAGGCGGGGAGGAATTTAAGCCAACAGTTTCTAAATTTAGGTGCACAGCTTGAGACAGACCTGTAGGACCTGATTTTCTGAAGTTCTGAGCACCCTCATTCCCATAGACCTCAGGTGGAGTTGTGGGTGCTCAGCATCTGGGAGTCTGGTCCAAGTTTCTTCAAGCTTCCCAAGATTGAAAACGTTGACTTAAGAGATAAGCCCATGATTGCATTGTCAGAGCCAGGACCAAGAGCCAGGGCTCCTGCCCCATAAGCCTGTTCTTTAACTACAAAACCTTATTGCTTCATTACGTGAACATTATACCTAGGACCACTCAACTTGAACCATTTGTTCATTATGTTGTTGTGGAAATTGCAGGTGCAAAGCATAGTAATACCAGGAAATATTAATCTCTACCATTTAGGGCATCTGTCCTCTGATGTTCAATGCAAGTTATGTGTAATCATGGGCAGAATTTGATCCTATGGGTGAAAGTCACCCAAGGTCAGAGGGGCTCACCAAAACCCATCCACTCCACGTAAGCCCTGCTTTTATCCTCTGCATGTGACAGATATGGAGGATGCCATTAGGGCAGGTAAGAGGAGAGTGGCCCCAAATCCCAACAGATATAGAGGAGCAACAGCCATTGGCATACAGCAGCTTCTCACAGTGTGCGCAGGCTGGGGTTGCAGTGTAGCCCCTTTGGAGGCTATTGTAACCTATCCTAAGCTGGGGCATTGGTCCAGTAGTGATTTAAAGAGAAGAGTGCCACCTACTGAATCACCAATACCAATTACAGTACCAGTTCCAGCTGCCTGGGATAATGTATTCCAGTCGAAGGCACTGACACAGCTTGACATCTGAAATGAAGCAAACAAGTTGCTCTGGGTCTGAGCATGAAAGTAAAAAAAAATTCATGATATGAAAAATAGAAGTGTTAGATCATAGAGCAGATGTTGCTAACTGTTGGTAAGCAGTAAAATACATGCATGTGACTGCATTGCATACGTCAGCATCTGAGGCAAGAATATCCACACCAGAGACACAGAACTATAACATTCAGTGGACTAGGAGAAAAGCAGGAGCTAGGAACTCCTGTACCAGAGGACTAAGATCCCCCACAACCATTCATAGTGGGGTTGCTGAAGCTAGCTGGAGCATAGGATACACATATTCTGTCTGACACTGTGAAAGAAACATGTAGAGATTAAGATACACTTTAAAAAACACCATTTTTCTTTCTGCTGTTCTCATCTTTGGCTCCATCACTCTGTCTGCAGGGGAATGCATGACTATTCTGCAGCTGCTAGGCTTGCACTGCTGAAATACTACTGACTCTGTTCCCCGTACATAATGTAGGTGCTGTGTTATTTATAGCCATAACCCAAATCACGCAAAAATGACTTTTTCCAAATATAATCCAATGTGTGGCATAGTGCCATATATGCATCTATGTCTAAAAATACATACACGACTTACCTTGAAAAAACCTAACTAGCTTCATTTTCACTGCAATGTCCTGCTCATTTCCTAAAATAATATGGAATTTAGACCATTAGCAATATGTGTGCCTCAAACATTTTCAAAAAGCACTGTAAGAAAAATAAACCAGAAGCGAAATGGTTAAACATGTTATTATTCATGTTGCATTCATAGTAAATTGCGTAATAGTTTTCATGTCTTAATTACTTAAATTTTATATTGAGCTATAGTGATATTATCTCTCTTTTTGTCTCCACACAATTGTATTTTATAATAGCTTTTATTAGGGCTTACATGAATGGAATTTAAAATGAATGCATCATTTCTGTTACTTGTGCAGTTGAGAAGAGAGAGCACTTTTCTGATATTTGGCATGAAAAGTGCTTTCCTTTGTGTTTTATGACATATAGCAAATTGTATTAGTTAGGGACATATTTTGAACTAAGAGGAATAGAGAACAGTTCTGTCGCTTATAGTAACTCCCTCTTAATGTGAAAGAGGGTATGAAGTTCAGTGTATGGGCGGGGGGCGGGGGGAATCCCCCAGGGAAGGCTTGATCCTACTCCGAATGAAATCAAAGACAAAACTTCCATTGATTCAATGGGAGAAAAATTGGGCCCCATAGTTGCATCTAGTTAAATAGACTGTACATTAAAGCAGTTTGTCTGTCTACTCCCTGGCTTCGCCTCCTTGCCTGCTCCTTCTCATGCATCAATCTTTCTGCTCCACCAGCAATGTCAGCCTTGATACTCTCACAAATGTTTCTGGAATTTTTTCCATGTCATTCCTTATGTTTGGGGCACCTTCTTCAAGCCAACTTACTCACCTCATTCAAACCCCTATTAAAGACTCACATCTGCAACCCCACCTACACTCAATGCATAGGGTGGATGTAAAGAAAAAATATTTGTTTGAAATCGTTAACAGACCCATCAAGACCTGCACATGCTTTAACAAATAACTGTCTAATCTTATTACTTTCATTCTTACCCTTCCTCACAAGGTATTTCAAATAAAAAAAATTCAAGGCATTTTAGGTATATTTCACATATTAGAAATTTTTGACACCGTATTTTTTGGACTTGGAGGCTATAGATTGGGGCTATTACCTAGAGGAAGAAATGTAAAGAAACCCATTGGCATGAATGAGATGTTTTGTGTATTACTTTGATCAGAAACCAATAACAAACTCTAAATAAAATAAGGTCCAATCATAGAATCATAGAATCTCAGGGTTGGAAGGGACCTCAGGAGGTCATCTAGTCCAACCCCCTGCTCAAAGCAGGACCAACACCAACTAGATCATCCCAGCCAGGGCTTTGTCAAGCCTGACCTTAAAAACCTCTAAGGAAGGAGATTCCACCACCTTCCTAGGTAACCCATTCCAGTGCTTCACCACCCTACTAGTGAAAAAGTGTTTCCTAATATCCAACCTAAACCTCCCCCTCTGCAACTTGAGACCATTACTCCTTGTTCTGTCATCTTCTACCACTGAGAACAGTCTAGCTCCAGCCTCTTTGGAACCCCCTTTTAGGTAGTTGAAAGCAGCTATCAAATCCCCCCTCACTCTTCTCTTCTGCAGGCTAAACAATCCCAGTTCCCTCAGCCTCTCCTCATAAGTCATGTGCTCCAGCCCCCTAATCATTTTTGTTGCCCTCCATTGGACTCTTTCCAATTTATCCACATCCTTCTTGTAGTGTGGGGCCCAAAACTGGACACAGTACTCCAAATGAGGCCTCACCAGTGCCGAATAGAGGGGAATAATCACGTCCCTCAATCTGCTGGAAATGCCCCTACTTATACAGCCCAAAATGCCGTTAGCCTTCTTGGCAACAAGGGCACACTGTTGACTCATATTCAGCTTTTTGTCCACCGTAACCCCTAGGTCCTTTTCTGCAGAACTGCTGCCCAGCCATTCGGTCCCTAGTCTGTAGCAGTGCATGGGATTCTTCCGTCCTAAGTGCAGGACTCTGCACTTGTCCTTGTTGAACCTCATCAGATTTCTTTTGGCCCAATCCTCTAATTTGTCTAGGTCCCTCTGTATCCTGTCCCTACCCTCCAGCGTATCAACCACTCCTCCCAGTTTAGTGTCATCTGCAAACTTGCTAAGGGTGCAGTCCACACCATCCTCCAGATCGTTGATGAAGATATTGAACAAAACCGGCCCCAGCACCGACCCTTGGGGCACTCCACTTGATACCGGCTGCCAACTAGACATGGAGCCATTGATCACTACCCATTGAGCACGACCATCCAGCCAGTTTTCTATCCACCTTACCGTCCATTCATCCAGCCCATACTTCTTTAACTTGCTGGCAAGAACACTGTGGGAGACTGTATCAAAAGCTTTGCTAAAGTCAAGAAATAGCACATCCACTGCTTTCCCCTCATCCGCAGAGCCAGTTATCTCATCATAGAAGGCAATTAGGTTAGTCAGGCATGACTTGCCCTTGGTGAATCCATGCTGACTGTTCCTGATCACTTTCCCCTCCTTTAAGTGGTTCAAAATTGATTCCTTGAGGACCTGTTCCATGATTTTTCCAGGGATTGAGGTGAGACTGACTGGCCTGTAGTTCCCCGGATCTTCCTTCTTCCCTTTTTTAAAGATGGGCACTACATTAGCTTTTTTCCAGTCATCTGGGACCTCCCCCGATTGCCATGATTTGTCAAAGATAATGGTCAATGGCTCTGCAATCACATCGGCCAACTCCCTTAGCACCCTCGGATGCAGTGCATCCGGCCCCATGGACTTGTGTTCGTCCAGCTTTTCTAAATAGTCCCGAACTACTTCTTTCTCCACAGAGGGCTGGTCACCTCCTCCCCATACCGTGCTGCGGAGTGCAGCCGCCTGGGAGCTGACCTTGTCTTTGAAGACAGAGGCAAAAAAAGCATTGAGTACACTAGCTTTCTCCACATCCTCTGTCACTAGGTTCCCTCCCTCATTCAGTAAGGGGCCCACACTTTCCTTGACTTTCTTCTTGTTGCTCACATACCTGAAGAAACCCTTCTTGTTACTCCTAACATCTCTGGCTAGCTGCAACTCCAAGTGTGATTTGGCCTTTCTAATTTCACTCCTGCATGCTGAACAATATTTTTATACTCCTCCCTGGTCATTTGTCCAATCTTCCATTTCTTGTAAGCTGCTTTTTTGTGTTTAAGACGAGCAAGGATTTCACTGTTAAGCCAAGCTGGTCGCCTGCCATATTTACTTTTCTTTCTACACATCGGGATGGTTTGTTCCTGCAAACTCAATAAGGATTCTTTAAAATACAGCCAGCTTTCCTCGACTCCTTTCCCCCTCATGTTATTCTCCCAGGGGACCTTGCCCATCAGTTCCCTGAGGGAGTCAAAGTCTGCTTTTCTGAAGTCCAGGCTCTGTATTCTACTGCTCTCCTTTCTTCCTTGTGTCAGGATCCTGAACTCGACCATCTCATGGTCACTGCCTCCCAGGTTCCCATCCACTATTGCTTCCTCTACTATTGCCTCCCTCTTTGTGAGCAGCAGGTCAAGAAGAGCTTTTCCCCTAGTTGGTTCCTCCAGCAATTGCACCAGGAAATTGTCCCCTACACTTTCCAAAAACTTCCTGGATTGTCTGTGGACCGCTGTATTGCTCTCCCAGCAGATATCGGGGTGATTAAAGTCACCCATGAGAACCAGGGCCTGGTTCTAGTAACCAGGGCCTGGATCTAGTAACTTCTGTTAGTTGCTGGAAGAAAGCCTCGTCCACCTCATCCCCCTGGTCTGGTGGTCTGTAGCAGACTCCCACCACGACATTACCCTTGTTGCTCACACTTCTAAATTTAATCCAGAGACTCTCAGGTTTTTCTGCAGTTTCATACTGGAGCTCTGAGCAGTCATACTGCTCTCTTACATACAATGCAACTCCCCCACCTTTTCTGCCCTGCCTATCCTTCCTGAACAGTTTATATCCATCCATGACAGTACTCCAATCGAGTCTCTGTTATTCCAATCCTGCTGTCCTTACTTGGGCAAAACTCCTATGTATGGCAGTTAATGGGAGATTTCACTCAGAAAGGACTGCAACATTGAGCCCATAGTACAGCAAGCAAAAGCCATTGTCCCATAGTATAGATGAACAAATGAACAAAGGATGGCTACAAAACAAAGTTTATCTCCATAGGAATATATGCGGGTGATCCTCCAACTCCACATCCAAACTTAGGGTCAGATTTTGTCCTTAGTTTTCCCTATTTGTAACGGGAGCACAGAATTTGTCCTTTAAGCCCTTTTCCAAAGCCCAGTGCTGTGAAATCTCAAGCTATTATTTCCTTACTTTACCTATCTCAGCCCTTTTAGCAAATCCTAGAACCTGCCTAGTGATTCCATTCAGTCCCTCCATCGGTTTTGCTAAGTGCAATGCCTTATGTATTGATCTCCAGGAATAGTCATTCATTCTGAGCTTTTATATTCCGAGGACTGGTTCTTTTTTTTTCCCCTCTCTTTTTTATTAACATGTCCACACTGTTACTAAACATAAAGGGTTTCTCAAGGAACCAATTTTACCACATTTGTTTGGGTGTTATATGGATGTTCAGAATGGAAATCAAGAGTACAAAAATAGATTTTGTTGATTTATGAGACAATCCTGTTTTCAATTCACCATCAGTATGTGCAGACACGATGCAGTCAAGAAATGAAGCATCTGGTTCCCCCACGTTTCATTTATGAACTTTAGCACCAGATGTAAATCATTCATAAAATCCCAAAGTGTTGGAAGGGTCTCTTCCTTCATTTTAACAAACATATACTCCAAGTACTGTACCTAACACTTCACATCATTTGTTATAAACGATGGGCTCTGAATTTTAATGACCTCCAGAAATAAATTTTCAAGGGGAAAAAAAAAGAAAACAGGTGATTGTGGCAATCCTCATTTCTAATGGTGAATTCTCTTTGAAACCAAAAGATGTCACTTTAAGTTATTATATCCAAAATCTACATGTTATTCCCTGCATGCAGGATGCTTTGAGAGAGAACAAACCTATTAGATTGTAACTATTCTTCCCCAATTCCTTTCCATTAGTGTCACATCCATGTCAATAAACAGTGATTCAATATCAAATCTGAATAGCTGCCTTGGTCTCATCTGCCAGTCGCCCTCCCTCTCGTCTTTCAAATCCCTGCTTGAATCACACTTGTTCACACAGCCCCCTCCTCCCATCATTCATAATCCCCACATCCTTCCTCCCGAGAACAGTTGTGTCTGTTTCACTGCCTCTGGGTGTTGAACGCAACAGGACAACTCATGGGTGAAAAGGGTGAAAAGCACCCTGCATAAGTGACTGTAGGATAAGGGTCTTAGACTGTAAGTGATTTGGGGCAGGGAAACCTGTCTCCTCCCATGTGTATAAAAATCCTTGCAGTGCTCCACACAGGATTTAAATTCAATGCTATTATTAATAACAAACAGTTTCTTCTGGCTCTTGCATGACACTATCAGAAATATCAGGCATGCATTTCACATATTCAGGATGTTCATACTGTATTCAGAGTTAGGCAAATCCTGATTGCTGGGAAGGTGCTGAGCAGATGCATGGGTGGAGGTGGCAGGAGAAATCCTCTATGAAGACTACTGCAATCCAATGGCCGGAATGGCCTCTGCTGGCCTTTACATGGGGGATCAGAAAAAATGGGAGTATCAAGGTAGTAGTATCAAGGGGGGAGGGATAGCTCAGTGGTTTGAGCATTGGCCTGCTAAACCCAGGGTTGTGAGTTCAATCCTTGAGGGGGCCATTTAGGGATCTGGGGCAAAAATTGGGGATTGGTCCTGCTTTGAGCAGGGGGTTGGACTAGATGACCTCCTAAGGTCCCTTCCAACCCTGATGGACATCATACCTAAAGGACTAAAGGTAAAAAATCCATTACAGTCTACTTACCACACAGACTATGCTGAGAGATTGTGCCTCACACTCTCAAAGAAACTGCGAAACCACCTGATCAACATCCTATACAGCAAACAGGGAAAGATTAAGACTGAGCTCTCAAAACTGGATACTCTTATGGAAAACCAACCTTCCACACAAACTTCTTCATGGACTGACTTTACAAAAACTAGACAAGCCATTTACAACACAAGCTTTGCTTCTTTACAAAAGAAAAAGGACACTAAGCTATCTAAACTGCTGCATGCTACAAGGAACCACAACAGCAGTTCCCTTACCCCACCCAACAATATTGTTAATCTTTCCAGCTATACTCTCAGCCCAGCAGAAGAATCTGTCCTTTCTCGGGGCCTCTCCTTTTGTCCCTCCAGACCCACAAACATGATACAGTTCTGCGGTGACCTAGAATCCTACTTTCGACGTCTCCGACTCAAAGAATTTTTCCAACAGACCTCTATACAACATACTAAGCCACAGAATCCTTCCTACCAAAACTACAAAAAGAAGGATTCTGCGTGGACTCCTCCTGAAGGTCGAAACAACAAATTGGACTTCTACATAGACTGCTTCCGTCGCCGTGCTCGAGCTGAAATTGTAGAAAAGCAAAATCACTTGCCCCATAACCTCAGCCGTGCAGAACACAATGCCATCAACAGCCTCAGGGACAACCCTAACATCATAATCAAAAAGGCTGACAAAGGAGGAGCTGTCGTCATCATGAATAAGTTGGAATATGAACAAGAAGCTGTCAGGCAGCTCTGTAACTCCACATTCTACAGGCCTTTATCCTCTGACCCCACTGAGGAGTACCAAAAGAAACTGCACCATCTGCTCCAGAAACTCCCTGGAAAAGCACAAGAACAAATTTGTACAGACACGTGCCTAGAACCCCGACCAGGCACATTCTATCTGCTACCCAAGATCCATAAACCTGGTAATCCTGGACACCCCATCACCTCAGGCATTGGCACCCTAACAGCAGGATTGTCTGGCTATGTAGACTCTCTCCTCAGGCCCTATGCTACCAGCACTCCCAGCTATCTTCGCGACACCACTGACTTCCTGAGGAAACTACAATCCATCGGTGATCTTCCAGACAACACCATCCTGGCCACTATGGATGTAGAAGCCCTCTACACTAACATTCCACACAATGATGGACTACAAGCTGTCAGGAACAGTATCCCCGATACTACCACGGCTAACCTGGTGGCCGAACTTTGTGATTTTGTCCTCACCCACAACTATTTCACATTTGGGGACAATATTTACCTTCAAGTCAGTGGCACTGCTATGGGTACCCGTATGGCCCCACAGTATGCCAACATTTTTATGGCTGACTTAGAACAACGCTTCCTCAGCTCTCGTCGCCTAACACCCCTACTCTACTTGCGCTACATTGATGATATCTTCATCATTTGGACCCATGGAAAAGAAGCCCTTGAGGAATTCCACCATGATTTCAACAATTTCCATCCCACCATCAACCTCAGCCTAGACCAGTCCACACAAGCGGTCCATTTCCTAGACACCACTGTGCTAATAAGTGATGGTCACATTAACACCACCCTATACCGGAAACCTACTGACCGCTATACTTACCTACATGCTTCCAGCTTCCATCCTGGACACACCACACGATCCATTGTTTACAGCCAAGCTCTAAGATACAACCGCATTTGCTCCAATCCCTCAGACAGAGACAAACACCTACAAGATCTCTATCAAGCGTTCTTACAACTACAATACCCACCTGCTGAAGTGAAAAAACAGATTGACAGGGCCAAAAGAGTACCCAGGAGTCACCTACTACAAGACAGGCCCAAAAAAGAAAATAACAGAACACCACTAGCCGTCACCTTTAGCCCCCAACTAAAACCTCTCCAGCGCATCATCAAAGATCTACAACCTATCCTAAAAGATGATCCCTCACTCTCACAGATCTTGGAGGACAGACCAATCCTTGCTTACAGACAGCCCCCCAACCTGAAGCAAATACTCACCAGCAACCACACACCATACAACAAAAACACCAACCCAGGAACCTATCCTTGCAACAAAGCCCGATGCCAACTCTGTCAACATATCGATTCAAGTGATACCATCACAGGGCCTAATCACATCCGCCACGCCATCAGGGGCTCATTCACCTGCACATCTACCAATGTGATATATGCCATCATGTGCCAGCAATGCCCCTCTGCCATGTACATTGGCCAAACCGGACAGTCTCTACGCAAAAGAATAAATGGACATAAATCTGACATCAGGAATCATAACATTCAAAAACCAGTAGGAGAACACTTCAACCTCCCTAATCACTCAGTGACAGACTTGAGGATAGCAGTGTTGCGACAGATTAACTCCAAAAGCAGACTTCAAAGAGAAACTATTGAACTCGAATTGATATGCAAACTAGATTGCATTGCCTCCGGATTAAATCGAGATTTGGAATGGCTCGGCCATTACGTTAATTGAATCTATTTCCCTTAAGTTAACGATCCTCATTCACACCTGTGTGACCATCTTGTTTATCACTTCAAAAGTTTTTTCTTCCCCTGCTGTTATGGTTCCTTTCAACTAATTAGCCTCTTAAGATTGGTCTATACACCTCGACCTTATCATGTTTCTCTGACTGTATAAATATCTGTCTACTGTGTATTTCATTCCATGCATCCGATGAAGTGGGTATTAACCCACGAAAGCTTATGCTGAAATAAATGTGTTAGTCTCTAAGGTGCTACAAGTTTTTCTTTCTTATGATTCTAGTGGATCCTCTGTCACTGCTCTCAGCCTGCCCCTGGTTCACCAATGAACCCCTCATGCTGGCACATGGAGTACCTCCTACACCCAAAACCTGCCCTCTTTCTCCTTGCACCGTAGAACCCACTGGTACCATTGCCAGGACCTTAGAGGCATGGGCATAATTTGTCCCTGTGTACAGACATATGGTATGGCACATATATACAATGTATATGGTATATATTAGTAATAATACACTGACAGACTATACCCTTGTGTTCACACCCTACACACTATTGTAATAGTATTTGTAGAAGGTTTGTCTTGTGAGGTGTCATTTAAAAAACTCATAACTTGCTGATCAATAATATCATGGCACAATGCATATAGCAACACTATATGTGATGTTATGACCATAAGATGAAATAATGACTGAATTATGTTTCCCAGATAAGTCTGGAAAGTGGCCAAACCAGTTCCTCAGAGACAAAGGGCAAGCTGACATCTCAGCCAGGTGTCAATAAGGCTGATGGACCATTAGCTGCTAAGTGGCCGTTCTTTGGCAAGAAAGGGGACAGAGACAAAAATCTACATTTTAGCAAAGAAGCAGCATGGAGTTTCCTTTTGCCACATAGACTCTGTCTCCTGTGTCTCAGCTGGAAATGTTTTTCAAGAGAGGGACTGAAACAATAGAAAGGATGGACAAACACTCCAAGGCACCCCTCTCTTTCTCCTTGCTCATCGCAGTCACCACAACTGAGATGACAAAAGGAAACAACCTTTGGACTCTGGGGGAGGGGTCCTGACCTGAGAGTTTGTACAGAGTCAGTAATCTGCTGGAGCATGTGGAGAGAAAATTTGTTTTGCAACTAAGATAGTTTCTTAAGTAAACACTAGTAAATATTTTATCTTTATTTTTCTTGTAACCATTTCTGAATTGTATGCCTCATTACTTATACTCACTTAAAATCTCATTCTTTATAGCTAATAAACTTGTTTTACTGTTTTATCTAATCCAGTGGGTTTAAATTGGAGTGGCAGGGTACTCTATTTAAAATAATAAACTGGCATATTAGTCCCTTAAAGGAATAACGGAGTTAATATATTTGTATTATTGAGGAGAGGGCTGGGAAGGACATACATTTCTAGGGGAAGATCCGGGACTGGAGATGTTTTAGGGTCACCTTGCAATATAACCAATGCTGGGGAGAGCTAGGGTGCAGCTGGCAGTTTGCAGTTACACACAGACACTCAGGATGCGGCTTGCATGCTGGAAGACTGTTTGCGAGCATCCCAGATGGGAGCTACTATTGCAAGGCATTGTAAAGCACCCCAGGTTGCAGGGCAGGGTTGAAAGAGTCCCCCCCTATTCTGGGCTGGTACAGTCCCATACGCCTCCTTGTAAATTATCCCCAAGACATTTCACTTATGAGCTTCAGCAACAATATCATCTGACATTTATTTATTGCCATTTCTATAGTGCTCGTCACTACAGTATCTGAGCACCTATAGCCATTGATATGATGACATTCAACTCCAAGAGCTATATGAAATTAAGGAGAACCCTCTCAGCTGTGGACAGACCATGGATAGGCTGCATAGATTTGCCAGGCCATGGAGCAGCCACAAACAAGGATACACATAGTTCAGTCCACAGGAGCATGCTGGGAACGTAACAAGTTGCTTTGGGCAGGCTCGGAATGTAGCAGGGGCAGGTCCATTGGCTACAAATCCCATGGAAAGGTCACAGTTGCCTTAAACCCTTGAGAAGAGAAGTATTCTTTCCATTCTGTCTCAGCCTTGGACCCCTCCATAATCCCCAGTTATTCAACCTCTGCATCGGGGATAAGAATTTCTCCTTAAACTACATAAAAGGATCTCTTCACCCACAATTAAAATGCAACGTTCTCTGAGGTGAAACACCGCACATGTTCAGCAATGAGTACAGCAACACTGCACTACCATTTAAGGCAATAAATGAAGAATACTTCATCTAACTGAAACTTCAGGGGAGATTTAGGCACAATATTAAGTACCCAAGTTGAAATTTGACCTGAATATTGGCCTTAACATCTCTATTCTTAAGGAATGTGATATGAGAATTTGTAATGATCGGCATCTCACTTTCATGCATTCTCCAAAAGACTCCATTTCTAGGAACACAAAGACACCTTAGCACCATTAAGGGACATTGGTTATGGGGGAAAAGAGCCACTTACAGAATGACCAGCACACTTCCTGTGTCCTGAAGATGCTCTATCTTGCCTTACAGACCAACTGATTCAGTGGCTCCAAGTTACAGCCACTTTTGCACAAATCCTTTACCACCGAACTCCACTGGGCACAACAGAGCTAAGCCCCAGGATCTGGCCTAGAATGTTGTAAGATTATTACAATTAGGCGGTGATCAAAGAATGGGAAAATGATTTCATGAAAAATTTCAAAGTGTCTCAGAGGGTTCAGAATGAGCCTCTTTTCTCGTGCCTCCAACATTTGCCATATTTCTTACCAACATGTTTACTGAAATGGATTTTAAAATCATGTTTGACTTACTGAAAATCCCAGTTTTCTGCAAAGAAATTCAGCTTTTGGTAAACAAAAAATTTCAAAAACAAATTTTGATTAAACATCTAATAGAAAATTTCACAAAAGATGGAAAATGTCAACAGTGTTGACAATTTTTCCTGAAGTTTTGGTGTTATTTAAGAAAAGGTCATTTTTTATGACAAAAACATTGATAAGAAATTTTGATCAGCTTTCTTTAAAATGTTTCATGGAAGGAGCCCCCACGTACTCCCAAATTCATCCCCTGTATCAATAGAAGTGGACTGGTGAGGCTTCAGTAATTACTGCAGTATGTTATGCGCACAACTGCACCCTGGTATCATTTTCTTTGAAAGAAGCTGATTCCAAAATTCTCTCCCTCTCCACACACATATTGTTGGAAATCTGGACTAATACATAGATAATTAACACCATTCCATTCTCTCTGATGCCCTGTGTATCTCTGTACTATCTTGTAATATGAGGCCATATTCTGAAAGCCATATTCATGTTAAGTAGTACGTTATTCCATGAGTAGTCCCCACTGATTTCAATGAGGCTACTTTTGAAGTAAAATACTACTCATTGTCAGTGAGGGTTTCAAATCTGGCCCTTATATTGTAAACAGAGTGGCATATACTTATAACATTTAAATGATATGGCATTTATATTTTGTCCTCTTAGAATTTGTTGTAAATGTCAACGTATTTTCAATATATGCATAACTATTGCACACCTTCAAAAGGTATTTTACCTCACTTTGCATTCTTTCTTTATCTACATTGACAATCCATGCACGAGGAAGGAAAAATACCAGACTCCAAATGAGCCCGATGAAGGAATTTTGTTCAGACAAATGACTAATGTCATGCCCGCTCTTCGAGAAGCACCGTTAATTATTTTATTCCCCTTCCCACCGTGTCAGAGGCTGCAGATTGATCCTTTCAAAGCTCCACAGGCAGAACTGACAGTCTCATCCCTGTCCCACAGTGCTTGTGTGGTCTCTCTCAAACTCACCAGGACAGGAATGCCACCACCTTGATCCATAATGGGATCATCCATTTCAGTTGTCTTCTCAGGCTTCCCAGACTAATGATTTATTTGCAGAGAGGTGAAGCCAGTGAAATCCTCCCAACCACCCCCTGCCACCACAAACACAGACACACACACCTTTTTAAACTGGTCAGAATGTTCAGTAACTTCCCAGTGAGGAATGGGTTCCCCCTCCCTCTTGTATATATTTATATGGTTTCCATTATCATTTGATAAATGTGTTATGACACACTATTTACCTCAGCCTGCAGCTCTGCGGAGCTTTGAGTAGCTCCCTTTCACACCTTGCCACCCACTAGGAATTTCATAGATAAATCATAGTCCCAGATTAAGACAATGCAGTTTAGTGCTGAAAAGGGAGAAGAGATTCAGGATCAGGTTCACTGGAAGAGCCTCTGGCTTCAGTTCTCTCTCTGCTTCTGTCAAATGCATAGGAGTTGCTTCACAGTCCGTGGTAGAGTCTCTTTCAGTTGGCCATGTTTTGTCTCCTGGGGCGGGGTGACGTTTTCTATCTGCTGCTATGATTCACCATCCTTGGAGCCTCCAGAGAAACACTCTGGATACAGTCCTGGTATAAGTGGAAGCAAGTGCAGGGAAATCAATAGCATTGTACCCATTTATACCATGGTTGAATTTAGCCTTTTGTGTCCAAGAGCAGAAGGTCTGCCTGCATGTACAATATAAAGGATCTGAGGTAAAATCTTCCTGTTGAAAAGAAATATATATTTAACTCAATAATCAAATAATTCTTTGTATATGTTATAGATTATTGAATAAGCAATCATGAAGTCTCATGTATTTTGCTGTGTGAACCATCTGCCCTCAAACGTGACGAAATAAACATCACTGTGGCAACTACAACAGTTACCTACATGAAAGAGTGGAAACAGGAAAATGTTTGATGCAATTTTAACTTTTTTTTAATGAGAGTTGGCAACGGAAAACCAGAGAGACAGCACCATAATCCAGGTTTTCAAAAGTGACTAGAGGTCGGGGGGAGGGATAGCTCAGTGGTTTGAGCACTGGCCTGCTAAACCCTGGGTTGTGAGTTCCATCCTTGAGGGGGCCATTTAGAGATCTGGGGCAAATATTGGGGATTGGTCCTGCTTTGAGCAGGGGGTTGGACTAGATGACCTCCTAAGGTCCCTTCCAACTCAGAGATTCTGTGATTCTGTTTGGGAGACTCAGTTTGTGGGGGGCCCAACCTGAGACCTCTTAAAGAAGCCTGGGCATGAAGGCTTAGGCATTGCAATGCGGAGTGTCTAGAAAAATCAGAGGAACAACACTGCAATCCATAAAATCTGAGTTAGGGTCCTAAGCTCCCTATACAATGCATCGGGAGAGATAGTTGCCTAAGAATGTGAACCACCAAAGCCAGCTTGCTAGGTGGGGAGCTGCTAACCTAGCCAATGGAAAATACTGACGACAGAGATGTGCCCTAAGCCCCATCCCTTTCTAGGAGATAGGTGCCTAAGTTTAGATGCTGGAAGATGCCTAGTTCTGTTACGCAATGCATGAACATGAACCTAAGGCATTTCTTAAGAGAATGAGTTAGGCACTTGTCCATGCCACATAAAATGGCCAGAGGAGGAAGTGTTCACCTCTTCCAGACAGATTTTTAATGGGATTGGATTCAGTATGCAGTCTCTGATTATGCCTACCAGATTGGGCCCTTACACTTAGGTAGCCAAACGGCCACCTTTCCCTGGTTTGTGAATTGCTCTGGGGCTTAGGTGGGAGACAGGCATCCAACCGCCTAGAATGAGGTAGCAGTGTGCATGCCCAGAGGCAGAAAGTTAAGTTCCTACAGGGTTTGGTGAGAGCTTTAGGGATTGCAGTAGAGCTAAAACTGGGACTTGGGCACCTAAACCCAACCTGCAAGGGAGTAAAGTGCTCAGTGACCTTCTGTATCAGCAGTTCTAATCTCCAGCCTCTATTTGGAGATAGAGGGCCTGTACTTGTTCCTAGGTTATTTTGACATTGTACAGTGGCAAGGAGTAAAACAACAGTTCTTTAAATAGCAGATCTGGATTTGCAGATGAAGCAGAAGCAGTTAGTCAGCTGCTATGTGGCTAAAAGAATGTCCATTCTTACCCCTCCAGTGTCTGTTTCTCAAAATTAGAATGAAAGATAATTGTGCCTATGGGTATGTCTACACTGCAGTTAATAAAACCGTGGCTGGCCGGTGTCAGCTGACTTAGGCTTGCAGGGCTTGGGCTAAGGGATGGATTAATTGAAGTGTAGATGTTTGGGCTGAGGCTGAAGCCCAGGCTCTGGGACCCCACGAGGTGGGAGGGTCCTAGACTTTGGACTCCAGCCTGAACCTGTACATCTCCACCACGATTAAACAGCCCCTTAGCCCGAGTCCTGCAAGCCTGAGTCAGCTGACATGGGCCAGCCATGGGTATTTAATTGCAGTATAGACACGCCCTATATTTTTTAGCACCAACCCCCAAAAGAGTGGAAAGTAGGTTCTTCCCTATGAACGTAGATCTACAGTAAAAAAAAAAAAAACCACCACCAACAATATATTCTCCTGCATTTGAACACTAACAAAATAGTTTGGCAAATCTCTGTCAGAAATAAAATTTAGAAATATGAGCTAGATAATGAATGGGATGATACATCATGCCAGGTTATATTAATAGATGGTGTTATGCAACAAAAACAATATGCCAGTGTAAGTAGGTGTGATGTATTATAAAGATGATACTTCAAGCATAAGCAACAGTAAAAGAAAAAAAAGCGCTACCAAATCAATCATGGCTAAAAAGTAGTTAGCGGTACAAATATAATTAACTGAGGACTCATCATCTGACTCAGTTAATAACTCATGCAGCAAGTGTGGCTATTCTGAATGACAAGTCACATTTCTATACTTCTGAGTCCAGATTGCTACAGTGTTTGTTTGTTTGCTGTTGTACCTTTCTGCTTCATCAATGCTATTTTAAAAGTATGTATACTCCGCTCATGGTAACAGTGAGAAAAAAAATCAAAATTCCGTTTGATTGCACTAAAAAGAGGAAGTTAAAACAGAGGTTGGAATCAGCTGGAAATTTCACTTGATGTTCCATGACTTTGCTAAGGAAACTCAGAGAAGTTGGTGAATTATATTTACTGTCTTTGTAATAAGAAATCCCCACAACCTAGTTAGTGGGTCATCAACCTGGAAGACCATTCACTTTGAAATCTACAGGTTATGAGCTTTTAACAAGTGGAGAGTAGAGCTGGTGGAAAAAATGGAAACCATTCTGTGTGAAAATATTTGCAACATTTTTCCGTTTATTTTCCCCCTTAACATTCTAAATGTTGATGAAAAAATTTGTCAAGGTTTTGCAATTTTTGTTGTTTAAAAAGTCAACCAGCTTTTTAGTGTACAGAATAACGAGGCACTCAGAGACCATGTTATAAAAGGCTTGATTAGATTATTTAATCAAATCTAGATTTCTTACTAAATCTATCTAATCTAAGAAAAAAGGACAATGGAAGACCTGATGGATAATTCTACTCTAAAGATTTTTAACTATAAAAAAAATATTTTTAACAAATATTAACAGGATCATATTCACCTGATTAAAAATTATTTCCTGTCACTAGGTCACACATGTGAGCTGGGTCATTTTGTGTGCTTGCCGCCTCTCCCTATATGGTCGGGTAAGTGGCTTAGCAGTCACACTCCCTATGGCGATGACTCAGTGCATTGCTTTTCCTGTTTTATTCTATGAAACACATAATTTGATGTGACTAACACAGCTCATTTTGATGAGTCACAGAGCCAGATACAGAAGATACAGTTTTCTGAAAAGTGCAGTCCAAATATCTGCTGGAAAAACAAAGTTTAAAAAAAATGCTTGAACTTTTAAACAAAAAACAAAACAAGTCCTATGTAGTGCAAACAAAGTTTCAGATAGTAAAATGTGAATGTCAAAAAATTTTTGTTGCTGTTGCAAGTCGTGTAGCTAGTTGGGTTGAGGGGAAAACCCTTATCCCCTATACCTGTTACAGGTGCCCTCAGTTCAGTCAGACCATTTGGGCTGACATTTTCAAAGCTGTCATGGGGATTTAGACACCCACATTTTAACACAAATTGGATGTCCAAATCCCCTAGGTGGCTTTGAAAATCTCAGCCTCGTGGTATTTTTTCCATAAAGGACCAGATTGATTAAATTGGTTCTGGGAAGAGAAAATTAGTCCCATTCCTTTCCATCTCTTTTCTCCGCACCCATGGACCCTACAAAGGAGGAACTGCTTTCATTTGCATCACAGACTTCATAAGAGCGGTGGTTGAGATGATACACGGAATCAGACCATCCCCAGCCAGCCTGTCCATGCCCTTATAACGACCTTGGTCCAAAGCACCCAAGCCTTTTCCACTACTAGGTGGACTTTCAGCCTAGGTGGTCCTCTCCCAGGATTGAACTGGCTGAATTTAGGCAAATAACCCTCATTACCACGACAAAAGTGATTTTTCCTCCCTTGGTATTCTACTGTTAATTGAATTCTCTCATTAGCACTGACCCCCCACTTGGTAAGGCAACTCCCATCTTTTCATGTACTGTGTATATATACCTGCTACTGTATTTTCCACTCCATGCATCTGATGAAGTGGGTTTTAGCCCATGAAAGCTTATGCCCAAATAAATTTGTTAGTCTCAAAGGTGCAACAAGGATCCTCATTGTTTTTGCTGATACAGACTAACACGGCTACCACTCTGAAACCTGTATGTAGTTTATTGTTTTTGCTGAAATTGTAGCCATGTATGTGTTGTCATTTCTTACATCTATTAAAGTAACAAATTGCAAGCCTATTGCACTAGGTACAATCTATACCAGTGGTTCTCAAACTGTGGGTCAGGATCCCAAAGTGGGTCACGAATCCCTTTGAATGGGGTCATCAGGGCTGGCTTAGACTTGCTGGGGCCCAGAGCTGAAGCCTGAGCCCCACTGCCCAGGGCCAAAGCCAAAACCCGAGAACTCCAGCCCTGGGTGGTGGGGCTCAGGTTGAAGGCCCCCTATCTGGGGCTGAAGCCCTTGAGCTTTAGCTTTGGCCCCCCTGCCCAGAGCGGTGGGGCTCAGGCTTTGCTCCCCCCCCCCCCCCCCAGGGCAGCGGGGCTTGGGTGGGCTCAGGCTTAGGTCCCCCCTCCTGGGGTAGCGAAGTAATTTTAGTTGTCAGAAGGGGGTTGCAGTGCAATGAAGTTTGAGAACCCCCGATATACACATAATGAGACAGTCTCTGCTCTAAAGAGTTTATAATCCAAAGAGAAAAGACAGACAAAGGGTAACAAAAAGAAGTGTTATCTGCACTGTAAAGATGGGGAACTAAGACACAGAAAGCTTGAATAAATTGTCCCAGGTCTGTAGCAGAACTGGAAATTGAACCGAAAACTTCCAAGCCCCACTCTAGTGCTATAGCCACAAGATCATTCTTCCTCTCTGACCTGCCTTGCTCGTACACATGGGTATTGATGCTGTGTCTTGAAGTATTTCTATATAATACAATCAAACCCCATCTAGACACCAGATGACAATATTTAGAATATTTCACACAGCAGTATGTCTTCTTGAAGAATTCTTTAATTTTAATTTTGCTAATCTGTTATAGCTAGGGGAAAAGGCTGTCGGAGTATTCATTTTCT